>BMAU01020024.1:0-727674 GCA_019973935.1 Trichonephila clavipes | reverse complement strand
TCTATTAATGAACAGCGCCCTCTAGCGACTTGTAAAATAAACCGTCAGTGTATATATATATGTGTAACCCTCACTCCGAGAGGTAGTGTACGGAGTAGAGAGAAATTCAAGAGATCACAGTCCACTGCTAGTGTTGTTTATTGTGTTGAGTCAATTCATGGTCAGCCTCACCGGAGGAAAACGACCTTATGGATATGAGAATTTGTGAAACCGTGGATTATCAAAATTCACAGTGAAAAAAAAAGTGATCTCCAAAGTGTGAATAGACCGATTGCGAAACCGAAACGAGCGGCGTGAAACAGCGATCTGAGGAGGTAGGTGCAATTAATTGATCCTTCTATTAGTGTCCTTAATTCATAAATATGTCTTTAAATAAATTAAGGAAAGACGAGTTAAAAATCGTTGCGGAAGAGTTAAATTTAACTGTACCAGAAGGAGAAAAAATCGCTGACTTAAAAAACTTAATTGTAAATAGTGACGTTTACAAAAATGATAAAGAGTTAGTTCAATCTGGAATCGATTATGCTTTGGCGGAAATTAAAAATAAGAGATTGGATAGTGAAACTAAATTAGAATTTGAACGAATTAAATTAGCGCAATTGCAAAAACAATTAGAGCTCGCAAATATCCAGAAGAATTTACCTCAAAATTCCGATATTCGAAATCCGAGTGTTTTTGAAACTGCCGACAATAATAATGTTGAGACTTTGTTAAAGTCCGTGAAAACTTTAACAATACCCGTACCTTCAAGAGTGGAGTCATATAATTTATTTTTCCAGTCGCTTGAAAAAGCATTCAAAATAAAAGAGATTCCCGAACAATTTAAATGCGAAATTCTTTTAAATATTCTAGGTGAAAGAGTTAATAATTTACTAGTTCATGTTTCCGAAGAAGAATTAAATAATTATAGTAAGCTTAAAGATGTAGTATTAAAAGAATTTTCTCCCACACCACAAGAATGCTATAATAGATTTCAGAAAGCGCAAAAATTAAGTTCAGAGAGTTATGTACAATTTGCATCACGATTACGCGCGACATTTGAGTATTATTGTCAGCTGCGCAATGTGAAGGATTTTAAATCATTGTGTGAGTTAATTGTATAGGATAAAATAATGAACACACTCGACAGAGAATTATTGTTTTACATGAGTATAAAACAGGGAGAGAAATATTTTAAACCACAAGAGTTAGGGTGTGAGTGCGATATATATTTGTCATCGAAAGGCAAAATTAAAAATGAGATATTTTCTAAGCCCTTTTGTGAAAATGCCAAGCGTTTCAGTTATAATAAACAAAACAAATTTAATGCTAAAATACCGCGAGATGCATCGAATGTATTTTTTTCCGAGTACTGCTTTAATTCTAGTGAAAAATAAATATTCAGAATGGCAGACATTTAGAGCCTTGTTAGACTCGGGAAGTGAAACTTGTCTAATTTCAAATGTGTGCGCGAATAAATTACGACTTAAGATCGAAAGAATAAATACATTAATCTCGTGTTTAAATGATGCTTCTATGGTAGTAAATGGGTGCGTTAAAGTGGCGATTTCTAATCAAAATAAATCTTTCGAAAGGGAATTGGATATGCTCGTAATTAAAAAAATCACTGATTTTATTCCGCAGAAAGCGTTCGAGATAAAGTCTGATTTTTCTAATTTTGTGGAATAACAGATTCTAAATTTAATGTTCCCGGCAAAATTGATTTATTATTAGGTGCAAATATATTTTATGAGTTATTGAAGCCGGAAAGAATTAAAATAAAAGATTCGCAATTACTGTTAATCAACAGCGTATTTGGTTATATAGTAACGGGTAATTTAGATTCAATAAATGAAACTAAGGTTCACTGCGGTTTGATTCGTGATGAGGACTTGAATAAAAATTTAGAAAAATTTTGGAAATTAGAGGAGCTAGAGGAACCAATATGAATGTTAATTTAGTAACAATGATTGCATGGTTAAACCAGTGCAATGTGGGGCGGTATGTTAGTTCTATTAATGAACAGCGCCCTCTAGCGACTTGTAAAATAAACCGTCAGTGTATATATATATATGTAACACTCACTCCGAGAGGTAGTGTACGGAGTAGAGAGAAATTAAAGAGATCACAGTCCACTGCTAATGTTGTTTATTGTGTTGAGTCAATTCAGTCGCCAAAAGGTTGTGATAATATGTAAGTACTGATAAATCCAATTTAAACAATGTCGATCAATTATTAATAAAACAAAATAGTCGTTAAATATTAGTAATCAAGAACATTTAATATTTATATGTAATGTCTAAAAATAAAAAGCATTCTTGAAATATAGATTACATTCAATTTTACTAACTAATTTTGCTCATTCTGTAATTTCTGTTCAGTAAATTTTGATTCTTTCAATATTCGAAAATGAGAGTGAAAGGAATCATAAAGTATATTGAAATTGTTGAAGCTCTTTAAATAATTTTTTATGAGAACTTTTAACACATTTTCCATAAATTTACTAATAAGCTAAAAATGTTCTTTAAAATTTACAAAAAATTAGACTCCTAAAAATTATAGTTTAAAAAAATAATAAACACTTTTATAGTTAATCGAACTAAAATGGAAAAAATTATTCTTAATATAAAAATAAAATGATTAGCGAGCCAATGTCATTGTGATAAAAATGTGAGGTGCTCAATATCAATTGTTATAATTTCTTACTAGTTCTATTCTGAAATGCCGAGTTAGTGTAAAATTGTAGAACAAATGCACCCCACGCTTTTACCACAATGGCATTAATATATCTTTTCTCGTTAATCATTTTATTCTTACATTATGAATAATTTTTTTTCTTTTTAGTTTAACTATAAAAGCGTGTTTTTTGGTTTTTTAAAACTATAATTTATTTTTCATTTTTTAGTTCGATCTACAATAAAAGCATGTTTTTTTAATTTTTTAAACTATCATTTATTTATTTCCATTTTCAAAGAAAGTGGGCAATTGTTTATATTATAATAAGAAATTACTGACATGAGTGTTTTCGCTTTGAGTTGTAACTTAATCTTTTAGTCACCAAATCTGGAAATGGGAAATTGTTAATCGTCATGATCCTTATCAGGACAATGGAACAAAATTATTGTATTGTCATCAGTCCTTGAAAAGTGTGCAAAATTTCGAATTAATCCGACCTTTTAGAGTGGGTAAAAATATAGTTCAAAGATTCCGTTACATACAGGTGAAGCTTATAAAAGAGTCTAAAAAGATTTTAATTGAAAACGAAAATTTATTTTGTAAACTTGCCTTTTTCAAACCATGCAAGACATTTTAGAGTTCAATATGAAAGTAAAGCTAAAATTATTAAGATGATCAACCATTCTCCTTTTATAGATCCTGTCCTTCCTCGAAAAGTGTCCTCCTTTTTTCAACATTTTAAAACAGATCTGTTAATCTCTGTAGTCAGAGATGAACCAAACATGTTTCCAATATGTCGAGGAATAGTCTGAAATAAATATCACAGGAAATAACAGTTTTCAATGGTGTTTTTTGACTTTATCGCAAGTAAATTGGGCAGATATAGAAAACTGTGTTGATTTTTTTTATCAAAAGAAATGCCTGATATTAAAATAATTGACAATGGTCAGTTTGCAGACTGAATGTATATTTAAATTATAATAAAATTGAAACAATTGGAAAATCAACATGCTGAAATTGATAAGATGGGTTGAAATACTTAACCATTTCAAAAATAAACTCATCCCATAAGAAAATTTAGTTATTCTTTTTTAATTTACATTGTGCTGCCCTGGAACTAATGCACCAGTTGAGTCTTTTCAGTTCATAATTTATGGACAAGTCAGAAATCAAGATTGAATGTTGATATTTTTTTAGCTGCAGTACTTATAGTAAAGATGAAAGGTAATGTTTGCTCCGAAATTTCCAATAAATTATAAAATATATTGAGAAACGAAAAAATGCATTTTTGTTTGAATTAATAAAATGTTTCATATATTTACGTTGTAACTTTTTCTTAAATTTTTCGTTCTTTTCATTTTTAAAAATCTGGTCACCTTAAAATTATTTCAAAGTAACAAAATTATTTGCCTGAATAATTTAAACAAAATGACTTATTATGAATCAAGTAAATTATATTACATTTATAACACTAATCCGCCAAAATAAGGTGAATATTTATCCCATTAAATTTTTCGTTCAAAGGCAGTTAGTTACTTAAGAAATACAAATGAGAACATTTAACTCAAAAATCAAAACAATCTTGTACTCATGTGTTCTTCCGCGGGTAGATACAAAAAATAGTTCGGAAGATTTATGAGAATTAAATTTGTTGTTAACCCCAATTATCAAAATATGTAGCCGATATATTAAAAGAGTTCCTGCAATCCTGAATATATTTTAATTTTTCCGAAAGCATTAATTAGCATTTTTGGGGATTTTGAGTATATGTAAGGAATCAAATTCAATCAAGGCATGCGGTCAAATCTGATGCAATCATAGTCATTGAGTCAAATTGAGTGTATCTACGTACTCATTTTTGAGTAAATCTTTTTTCTCCGTGTAATTTATAGCATAAACTATAATTTATAAAGATATTGTATGTAGTATCCAAAAAATATAACGATATTTTTCAAGTAAGTAGGAAAAAATTTTGCCATCTGCTAGCAATTCTGGCGTGCGCTGCAAAAAAGACCACCACAGCATATATCTATCTTTTGTTTGTGAAAAACCTTTTTTGTTTTGGCTACGCAAGGTGCTCGCTTCTAATTAATTCCTCTGATCAGCATAATGCCTATTTTTTTATTTCAGAATAAAACTAAGTTTTGAAGGATGAGGTTGTTATAAATGTCACTTTATTTTAATGTTTTTTTTATGATTTTATTATGCATATTTGGCAGTAAGAAATTGATCTTTTTTCCAAATAAATGCTTTTATCAGTTCTGATACTTAAAGTAAATAAACTTTCTCTTTCACACTGCATCATTTGGACAAATTTTCAAAATTTGTTTGTGATTAGTAGTTAATTATAACGCTATAATTTTAATTGAATAGGCAGATATAATTATTTTTATACTTAAAAACGCAATAACTACTGAACTGTATTTTTTGGAGTGTGAGAGTGAGTGAATATTAATGTCGCACAGTTCAGCTACACGAGGGCTTTTGGCAACGGATCACGTAATTTTGAACCATGGTCAAATGACGTGGAGGACACCTGAGCTGGCACCCTCTTCTCCTAACTACCACACCACACCAACTTAGATTGATTTAATATTAACGTCGCACTGTTCAGCTACACGAGGGCTTTTGGCGACGGACCACGTAAATTTGAACCATGGTCAAGTGACGTGGACGACACCTGAGCTGGCACCCCCCTCTCCTAACTACCACACCACACCAAGGGAGGACGTTTCAGCTCTCGACAGATTTAACGTGCATCGCTGCCCTACACGGCGGGTCTTTAGTGGCACTGGGATCGAACTCGTGACCAGGCAAGCCACGATCCGATACCTATACCACTCGGCTACCGCGGCCACACACCAACTTAGAAGGAATATTCTACCAATACTTAGCAAGAATAGTCTTTGAAATCCACTCTTCCAAGGTATATGGCAGCACGGGTTCCATGAAGAGTATTTTAGCGGGAAAAAAATAGTTTGACAAAATTTAAGTGTCTTATGTTTTTGTATGTTAATGAAGACCTTAGAAAATGATTTAACTATTTATTTTAAGTGAACGGTGAATATAATTAATTTTACAGTGGAATATCTTTAATTTATTAGCTCTAACGGATTAAATTTCCCAAAGTGGAGTATTTTATGTATATCCCTTAATTTTAAACAGTGATCCAAAAAAAATATTGTATGAAAAAAACTGCAGTAAATCATAATGCGGTTGGATGAAGTATTAACGTGGATCGCCCCCCTACACGGCGGGTCTTAAAAAGCTCTAATAAAGCTCGAGTTATGAAAGTAGCTAGGCATTTGCCAACTTGACTCTATCGTTAATATTTCGCTATGTTTTTCAATGAATCGTCATTATAATTTAAGAAACGGTGTTGCTTGCGAATATTACAATTTTAACATAAAATAAATACTACAGAAAGTAATATTAATGTATTATACTTTCATATAAAAATTATTTACACTATTTTAAGCGTTAATTACACAAAACTTAACAATGTGTTACTTTTGCTGAGCAGAGATCAGCTTAGGAAGGTATTTTCAAAAATCGACCCTTAAGAGTGTTACGGGGAGTTATAAATAAAAAAAAAATCCTTTTTATCAGCTATTATATCTACATACTTAAAATTTAACAAAGGTGTTTTATTCCTCTCTCTCTCTCTTTTTTTTTTTTTTTGTTTAGCTGAGCTACGCAAAAAGCTTTTTTTGTTTAATTTGCAATTCACGTAAAATTAACTCATTAAAAATTTTTTATCCTTCAATCTGTGTTTAATTTTTCAATTTTCCCGTGCGAAGAACGGGTATACCAGCTATATGTTATACATTCAAAAATGTTCGAAACTGAATGACTGAATGTAACTGAAGATGAAAGAAGTTAAAAAAATTTCGAAAAAGGAAATTTTAATGACATCATTATAGCAATCACTCCCTTCGTACGCGCGCACACCCGCACAATTGCTGGCAACATGAAGGAAAGAGGAAATTAAGTTACACACTCGGTAAAAGCCCAGGCTCAAGCAGAGGGGAAAGAAACTAACAAGTCAAAAGTAGTTTCAAAAAAGAATAATGGAAGTGCTGATTTTGTGAAGGGAAGGGAAATTTTATAAAGGTAGAGAAAGCCTGTGCAACGCCGGGCCATGCAGCAAGTATTATTATATTCTCTATATATTACGCAGGATATGTGAAATTATTTACAATTTTGAAAAAAAAAACTTACTAAACTAAAATTCTGTTGCCAGATTCAAAGTGAATAAACAGACATGAGACAAATATTAAATAATATCAAACGAGAAATGTCGAGTGGATTCAACCTAATGAAACAAAAAGTTTGATAAAATTGCTAGAAATCGTTGAGACAGAAGGCTCGAGAAATAAAGTAATCCCTATTGAATAAAAATTATCCCTATTGAAATAAATAATCCCTATCTTAACCGGATATTGTTCACTATTTCCTTGATTTTAATTTTGTTTTAGGCGGAACCCTATTTTTTTTTCTAAAATAAAAGTAGCCTAAGTTACTCCTTATAACATTGGCTTACTGCCAGTAAAAGTTTCGTCAAAATCGTTCCAGCCATTTCAAAGATTAGCCGGAACAAACAGAGAGACAGGCAGACCGACCGACAGACAGACGAACAAAAATTTAAGAAATTGATTTTTTGATATAAGTACCGAATATACTTTTAAATGCACTTAGTAAAAAGCTGTTACTTTCAAATTACAAACAGAAAATTCAATTTTATTTATTTGTATATAGATAATAAAAAAATGAAATGAAACTGTTCATTTATAAATATAGTTTATACCTTTTGTAACAAAATTTTTCATCTCTTTTGAGAAATTTCACATCATCACTGAAACTGAATTTTACAAATTCCAACCCCTTTTTAGCTTTTATTTTGTCATTTGAATATTTTATTTTAGAAAAATTTATAGAATCTGAGTCAATATTGAAATTTATAAGCATATTTCAAATGCTACCTTAGCTGGGTATCGGTTGCAGAGCACTTAGACCGTCAGGGCTTTTATCTCCTGTCTGGTGATTAAGATAACTTGAGATGAAATTTAATTACTTGCCCTGCGAGAGGCCGTACGGCCAGTGGAGCTCTCCTATTCGTTGATTCTTACCTCATTCTATTTTATCCAACTTATATTAAAACAGATTATTTTAAAAATGCATAACCGAAAAAAAAATTAGCATTCTAAATCTTTTTATTTTTTTCCACTGTTACCATTTTTATTAAATCTCGTGAATATTTGTTAAACTCGCGACACTCCCATCTTCTGATTTTACATAGATATAACAAAATCAAAACAATATTTTCTCATTAATAAATTTAAGTTAAGAATAAAAGTTGTAACATAATTTATCATAACGTTTTGGTTTATTAACTTTTCTACCACATTTAGTTTTGATTTCTAAATTTGCATTATTCTTTTGGTTATTACAATCATTAAATTTTGAGTAATTGTCTTTTACATTTTTAAACAGTTCACTGTTATAAATTTTACTATCACTGTTAATTTCTAGAGCAGTGCTCCGCAACCTTTTTATCGCTGCGGACCGGTCAACGTGTGATAAATTTTACAGCGGGCCGTTAAGGGTGTAACACGTTGATTGTTTGTATTTTAGATTGTTTTCATTTAAAAATTGCAATTTAGTTACATTTAAAATTGCCTTCTGAATAAAATATAGTTACACCAAAAATGAATAAGAGTGATTAAACATGGAATATAAAGTGATTTCCGTGGAAAGTTGTGCAAATCCGAGAGAAATGCACCATTTTAAATAAAATGGCAATAGTTTAATGTTCTTTAGGCGATCCGACTCCATTTGATCCATGGACTGGGGGTTGCGGATCACTGTTCTAGAGGATACAATCGTTTTACTGGACGTACTAATTCACCCATGCGATTTTTGACTTTTACAACTCTAATTGAATTGTCCTTTTCTGGAAACACCTCCGTTACCAGTCTCATAGGCAAATCTAGTCTCTTCTTGTTGTCGCAACCAATGAGCACCACATCTCCAGCTCTCACTTCTTTCGAAACAGCTTTGTTGCTCTCTTGATGAACTAGAAGACTCAAGTATTCATCTCAAAATTTATTCCTTAGATCGTTTTTCAATCTCTGCTGATACCTAAGTCTCTTGGAGACATTAATGTTATCAATGTTGTCCAGATATGGTACTCCCACCGTTTGAATATCTTGAAGGAACGTGGAGGGTGTGAGAGGTGTTAAGTCGTCTGGATCCTCAGATAAATAGTTGAGTGGTCTTGAATTAATAACTGATTCTGCATCACACAGACTGATATTTAATTCAAAATTTATTAACGCTCTTCTCAAAATTCTCCTTAAGATTTTTTATCACCATTTGGACCATGCATTCCCATAAACCTCCCCACTAAGAAGCATTGGGAGGATTGAAACTCCACTGAAGTCTCAAAATTGAGGTATCTTGAGTAATTTTTTTAGTCAAGGTAAACCATTAAATTAGCAGCTCCTATGGAATAAGTCCCATTGTCACTATATATTTTTCTCGGTCGACTTCTTCTTGCTATGAATCTCCTGAGCCCTAACAAGAATCCATCAGTCGAGAGACTATGTATTAGTTCTAAGTGTATAGCACGGTAAACCGCACATGTAAATAGTACTATCCATGTGCTTTATTCCCATTATTTAAATAAAGTGGACCTGCCAAAAATCCACCCCAGTCACTTAAAAAACCAGCGCATCTCTGACTCTATCCTCAGGTAGTGGAGCCGGTACAGTTTTTATTTCCTTCGAGGTGTATATCTTACAGCGAATGCATTGGTTTAGGAATCTTTGAACAGTCTTTCTGCCACATAAAATCCAACATTGTTGTTCTAGATTTGATAGAACAACCTGTGTTCCATTATAGCAGGGATTTGTATGATTTTCGAAGATCAGTCGTTCTACAAGCAGATGATTGGATGGTAAAACAATAAGATATATGAAATTTGAATCATCTTTCCTTCTCACTATTTTCGTCTTTAATCGCATTAGACCTTCATTGTCAGTAAAAACGTTGAGACTTTTCAATTTATTTTGTGAAATTGTGTCATCAAAACTTTCCTGCTGCACAAGTTTTAAAAGTTTCTTCTGTGCAATTTGACTTTCATTCACAGTGAACTCCCCTCGTTTGCTGTTGGGATATCTACTATTGTGGCTAAATCGAAGACTCCGTGCTACTAATCTTAGTATTCCTGACTATTATAAAAATTGAGCCAAATACCAAACTGTTTCACTGGAGGAAATATTGACTGATGTCACTCCTTTCCTTTTCTCTTTTGAGACTTCTTTGTTAATTTGTATTTCGGAATTCGGCCAGTCTTTTGCAGGAAGTCTGAGCCACTGTGGCTCCTCCCACCATCTTGAATCCAAAAGTATCTTCAAGGTGCAAACTTTCGACGGAAGATCCGAGGAATTACATTGCCCAGGAACATGCCTCCACATTTCTGTTGTAGATAGTTGATTTATCTCTTTTACAGTATTATCGACAAATGTTCCTAAGTTTTCTTTGTTCTTGATCCAATAGTGAACAGCCGTCGAGTCCGTCCAAAAGAAACTTGACACATCTTCTAACGTCATTGCTTCCTTCATTGACAGGAAGCATCTTGAACACCAATGCAACAAGCTAGCAATTATAATCAAGGAACCATTGTTTTCCGTAATGGAGAAACTCCTAATTTAGCCTGCAACAGTTGGATATTCACGTCATCTTTACCTTCTGTTTTCAAATAAACCACAAATGCATAGCTTGTGGAGTCAGCGTCACAAAAGGTATGCATGCTATATATAATATCCTCTGAATTCTATGGGGATTACACATCGCAGAATTTTTATGATATTTAGATTAGCCATGTCCTTTAACCACTGCATCATTTTCTTCTCTGCATTCATGGGAAGTCGTTCATACCAGCTTATCTTTTTAATCCATGTTTCTTGCAACAGTAATTTAAGATCAATAGTAACGGGGCATGAGAATCCAATAGTATCAAAAACCTTTTGGATGCAAGATAACACATCACTTCTGGAGATAGGCTCGTCTATATGACTAGCGTCACAAAATAGTAGATCTTTTCGATCCCACAAAAGTCCTAAGACATGAGATGGTACTGAATCAGCATCCTTTGAAGTATTTTCCCTTCCTCTTTCGAAACTTCCTAATTTCATCAATTCTGTAGCTCAATTTACAAACTCAGAGAGTTCTTCCGTGTCAACGGACGTTACACAGTTGTCTACGTAAAAACATTTTTTTAAACTTTCGGCAATAACATGATATTCTTGAGGACAATTTTCTCAAAGGTTGTTGATCGCATCTCCAAGCAGGAATGGACTACAGTTCAGTCCAAAAACAAGTCTTCTGTGACGATAAATCTTCATTTTACTTTCCTCATAATCCTTCCACCAGAAAAATGTTAAGAAATCTTTGTCTTTTGGATGAATGAATATTTGTAAAAAGGCATTCTTTATGTCAGAAATTATTCCAACTTTCTTCTCTCTAAATCTCATCAATATTGAAGGAATTGTGTCCAAAAGATTCAATCCCTTTTCGAAGCAGTCATTGAGAGAAAATTATTCCTTTTCTTTACATGCAGCATCAAATACTGGTCTGAGTTGCGTTGTCGAGCATTCTTTATAAACTCCACGATGAGGAAGATAATGACACCTTCCTTCTATTCCACCTTCAAAAACTTCTTCAATGATCTGCTCGTCTTCCCAACTTTTGAGAAATGAATTATAATCAGAATATCTTCCTGACGAAATTTGTTTTGATGTTGTCGAAAGTAGTCTTTTTTCTGCAATGTTATTATTATCAGGAAGGCTGGAATTGTCAGTCTCTCTCTCTCTCTCTCTCCACGGTTATTTCACTATATAACGACCATCAAAATCAGTGGATAAAGTATCGTTAAAGAATTTCTCTATTTCTTCTCTGGAAGTTTTCTCTGTAGGTTCTTTGATTCATAAAAGCTCTAAATCCCAAAAGTGCTCTATTTTTTCACTATGTGTAAACATCGTGATACTTTCAACAACACTTGACTGTGATGTACTTTTGATATTATTTTAAGTTCTACCCATTATAAGACTCAACCTAAGTAAGTTTCACAAACAATCAATCCACATTCAAGTTTATGTACAAGTCCAGCGAAAAGTTGTCCACAAAAGTCCGCTTCAATCAATAATTCTATTTCAGGTGAACCTTCTCCGTAATCAGCTCTCTATCCAGATTTTCTTTTCTCTTAATTCTTTATTCCACAATCCTCTTTTGAATCTAGGAATTTTTCCACAAATGGATAACTGATGCAAAACCTGTATATCAAGAGAATATTTCCCACTGGGGGCGACTTAAGCTTAATTTCATACAGACCATGATCTTTCACTTGTGTTTTAACACCACCAAACCATGAATGGGCTAAACTTCTCTTACTTACAGGTACAAGTCCTAATTTTTCAGCAGTCATTTTTCAATATGTGCGATTTCCGAGAACCACTGTCAGTTAATGCTCGAACATACTTCCGTTTCCCGTTGACTCCAATGTTTGCAAATACAGTCAGCAGTAAAACAGCTTCCGAATATATTTCGGTGATCAATGTGTTGCTCGAGTCAATCGTCTCATTTGTTGAAATTTCTCTTTTATTTACAGGCAATTCAAAACACATGATTCTATGGTGCCGTTTAGAGAAAATCATACACTTAGTTTTCGATTTACTTTCCCTTGCTCTGTGACTACTCTTGAAACAAACATAACAAGCCTTCTTTATTACTTATAGCTTCCTTTTTCTTGTCCAAAGACCAACTTTGTGGTAAGAAGTAATCCCTACTTTCGTGAGATTTGTCACAGAACACACACAATGAAGCTGTTTTTTGTCATGTCACCAGAAAATAAATTACTTGCAGTAGACACTCTCTCGTCTAAATTTTGTTTTTTTTTACTCTTCAAATTACCATTTTTGAATTCAAATTTCATTCCATTTTTAGCAAGCTGTAAGCGTTCTTCGCCTTTTCCTTCACGTTTCAAAAAACAAAGTAAATTCTTAAGTTTATTTCCATAACCCCCTGTCAATTCGTTTTCGGCTGACGATTGTGTTGGATTTCGCAGCCAGACTAGCATCAATGCTTCGGGATACATGATTCAACATAAGGGAATAAAATGGCTTCGTTTTTATAACTTCTCCATTAGGCGATACTTTTTCGAATTCCTCCATTAATCTTTTTACGGTCTTCTTAAATACAACGCGAATCGATTTTCGCATTCTCAATACAACTTCCATAGCCATGATATCAAGTTTAATTATTAATTTTAATAAACACGACTAATCTGTTTCCGTATCACGTCCGGGTCACCAAAACATTTTGTCCAATTTATAATAAAACAGATTGGTTTAAAAAAATGCATAACCACAAAAAAACTGGGTATAATAAATATTTTTATTTATTTTCCAACGTTGCCTTTTTTATTACATCTCGTGAATATTTGTTAAACTCGCGACAACCATGTTGACATTGTCTAAGTCCAATTCTATACATAGTAGAAACAAATATTATATTCAAACTCAAAAATATAATTACTTTACCAGAAAGAACAAAAACAATACACATATTATTAAAAAGGTAACATAAAAAAATACATTACAAAAAAAATTTAAGAACTTATAATTACACATATTCTAAAGACATTTAATTTTTTAAGAAAAAAATTCAACCCAAGCCTTTTCATTTGTTGCAATTTCAGCATGTGAATACTTCTTTGTATGCATACACTTTACACCATAAAATGTGAAATATAATTAGTATTCCTCTTATAAAATAAGATTTTCAATAAAATATTTCTAGAAAAATATGCTTTTAATTAGAAAGAGTATTTTTATATACATCTATATTAATAAAACACAGTTTTAGTGTGTGTTTCACCTCTACAGCCCAAACTAAGCAACCCAGAAGTATGAAACTTTGGCACATAATTATTCTAGGTCCTGATGAGGTGCACTACGAAGAGTTTTTTTCGAAATTCGCTTTAAAATTTTTAAAATTAAATTTTTAAACGATTTTTCCAATTGTTTTTCAACAACTGGGATTTTAGTTAGTTGTTTTGGTAATAGTTTCATTTGTTTTGCTTATCCATTTGATAATATTCCGAACCATTTTTACGTTCAACGCATTTTATCCTTTTACGTAAATTCAAAAAAAGGAATGTAATTTAATTAATGTTATAATTTCTACTATATTCTAGGTTACTTCATATTTATTTTATTCATGTTTAAATTTTTTATATTTAAAATTTTCCCTCAATATTAATCTTAATTTATCTTTTTAAATAACCCTTGGATTTAAATTAATGCAATAATTTCTATTTTAGTGTCACACAATTTTATGTTTGTTTATTTTCTGAACTGTAATTTTCTTGCTTATAATAATGTGATACCGTGACTCGAAAGTCGTCAAAAATTATTTGTGAAGCTTTTTGTAAACAGAAGCTTGGATAATGAGGTACTTATATTGTAGCATCACCCCACAGCAAAATTGATCACACCTTGATACCAAAACAACAGAGATTCTAACATATTTTATATAAAATCGGTCAGATTTTGTCGGAAAATGACGCGATTCGTGAGGTGCCAATAAGCTAAAAAAAGAATTGTGAAGCGTTTTGTAAACAGTAGCTTAGATTATGTGGTACTTATGTATTAGCGTACTTAGGCTACAATCCATCTGTACCCAGCTCATTAATAAGTATAGCGTAAAACTACGTTATCACCTGAATATTGATAAATTTCAGCAGTACTTCTTGCCTACTTCCAACTGCATAGCATGAACATTTGGTCAAAAAATAAGTTCTTATGTATTATCGCAGCCTATTGGCGATATTTTCTGAAACGAAGCACACTGTTGCCAATTCAGCGTGACGACACATAGGAAATGGCAGTTGTCAATTTGGCGAGTTATTAATAGAGTTGGCAACTATACATAAGTACCAAATCTTCCTATGACATTTCGGTTCTTACATATAATCCCAACCTATTGCCGACATTAAAAGAAACGAAGCGCATTTTTGCCACAATTTAAATAATAATAATAATCTCTTACACAAAGTTCCTTTCTGTTAGAAAAAACTTTATTGCCTTTCTTTGTTCAACGACACGTTCTAAATCTCGCTTATTGTAACAATAAAGTAGAAAATCTAGCTAATTTAACAAGAAGAAAATAGTTTTTAAACAAATTGCTATTAACGGATTAGGGCTTAATATTTCTGTTTTAGATAACCTTTTAGTTTACATTAATGCTATAATTCGTATTTTAGTGTCGCACATTTTTATGGATGTTTTTTTTCTGAACTGTAATTTTCTTGCTTATTGTACTTTCAATTATGTGATACCGTAACTCAAAAGTTAGTTTTTAAGCCAAAAAACGATTTGTTACGCTTTTGTAAACATAAGCTAAATTAAGCAAATTGCTATTAACCGTTTGGCAATATTTGGAAAAACTACCTTCAATTTATGTCAACAATTGTTATTAACCAGATTTTAGCATTGTTGTTTTTTTTTATCTCATAGTTTTTAAACCGATAAGTACTCATCTATTGTTTTCATGGAAAGATAGTTAACTTTTTCATCAAGAGGATCTTCACAGAAACTATGAATGGGATTGAATGCTCAGCAAAATAATTTTCTGTTGCACTTTAAAATTCAGAAATAATGCAATTTTTGTCATGCTGTATCATGTTTTTTTAACTTTCCTTCTTACAATCTCTGTTCTTCATATAGATTTTTAAAGATTTTACTTACGTGCATTTCTATGACATTTTCTTTTGGCTGGAAAAAAAAGATTATTGCTTTTCTTCCTTCATCAACAAATACTATGTTCTCATCATTATAGGAAAACATCAGGTGTTAATCAGATTTTTTGTCACTTGGCATCTTGCATCAATTTTGTGTACTTTTAACATTCTTCAAATAAATAAATATATTTATACCATTTGTGTGAACCAAACGTTTTTGAGGAAGAAAGATGCAGCTTGATACAGTTTTTTCATATTTCTCTTTGGATTTCTTTAAAATTCATTGTCGATGTGATTTTATGTCTCATGCATCACAGTTTAACTTTGCTTCTGATGATATGTTCCTCATTTTGTTTTATGAAGATCATATACTTTGTATATATATTGTTCATATATGAAATATATATTTCAATTATCACTATAATTAATTATTGTTGTATGAATATGCATCAATTTTTTAAAAATGTTTTTCAAATTAAATAAAATTGTTTACTTCATCTTGTGCAGTGTTCTGATAACATAAAGAACATATCACCCTTTTTATTACAGATTGTATCCTTTTTTGCAAGTTTTTTGGGAGTTTTTCATGGATATTTACTGTGCAAAAACAGGTGTTAAAGAACACATAAATAATTTAATTCTTTCACCATATACATATTTTCATATTAAGCCAAACATATATGTATACAGTTGTAAATGAAAATATGTGTGTGTATCACAATAATACTTCCAGAATTATTTTTTTAAATAACTTTTTGAACAGTTTGAATTTAATAAAAATGAAAAAAAATTAATAGTACTCTTAAAATCAAGCTTTCATTTGAAACTTTGGCATATATGTTGCTAATATGTGTATAGGAATAAATTAGGCTTCAATAAAAAAATAAGACATTCTTTATAAAGATCAACAGAAAAAGCAAAATTAAAAAATATAAAAGACTGCAAATGGTAAAAAAGTAACTTCTTTTGAGATAATAAAATATGAGAATGTTTTATATATAATATAAAGAGATATAATAGAAAATTAGATGTGTGATCTTTTCACATGTTCCCCCACATACATCTAAAACGAAAACAATTACATGCAGTAACATATATAGAGTGCTTGTGTATGTATAACTAATGACTAATGATTCTTTTATTTTAAACAACAAATATACATTTAAATAAAGTTACAAAAAAACTGCATTCCAAATTGCAATTTAATATGCGTTAATTGTGGTAGTTTGTTCTTGAATGGTCAGAAACATCTTGCCTTCAAAGGTATCCCCATGTCTTTCAGTGCATCTGCTTTCAAACCCATGCATTATGACATTGAGCTCTCCAGACCCTAGTGAAACCTGGAGTTCCCAAAGGCTTCACAAGTAAAAAAAATTATTTAAAAGAAAATTATAAATGCGTATATATGTGCAAAATTGATTTATAATCCCTATGAAGTTCGTGTAACTACAAATATCTTAAGCTCATTCCAGCCATTAAAACTAAAAGAAAAAAATCATAATATAATAAAAGAATATTAAAACACTTCTCCTTTAGATGTACTACCTATTAGATTGCGAATATTTTTCTGTTTACTATCCCTAACTCAACGAAATAATTTTATACTCATTAGTACAATATTTTACAGACCTAAATATTTTTTGATGGAAAATGCACACTTTTTTTCATTTGTCAAAGAGGATAAAAAGAAATAGTACAATGAAGAAAAGGGAACATATCGATATGTTTGATTATTGACATATCGGTTGATTCGACATTAAAATCAAGATCTTAGGTTGCATAATCATGCAAAATACACAGGATTTCTTACAAGTATTTAAAAAGAGCTAAAAATATTTTTTTACATGATTAGTTACAAAAAAAAATATTAAAAAAAAAGTGTGACTGCAGATAATTTCAATAGACTTAAGTCAGTTTGTGGGAAACAAAATGCTAGCATATACCCCAGTTACTAAATATAACGGTTGGGTCGATGACAATTGGATCACAAATTAATATTATTAATGAGTAAATTATATTAAAATTTTTTAATAATGAATACAATGTTTTTTACAAAACATAATGTACCCATAACATGTTGATCTACTTTAAATACTGTATCAAGATACGGTATTAAGAGTAAGTTTAGAGAGGGGAAATGCAATTCTCTGAACCCATCTTATAGGTCTAAGGGTTTGGCAAGATAAGAAAGTTTGAAGACCACTTTTCTACATGAATGTTATCATTTTTAGAGAAATAGATATAAATCAATAAAACAAATATGTTTACTATAAAATAACAAAAATGGCCATTCATATCTAAAAAATTTTATTCTGGAAATATAATCGAAATTATTTTTAAAGTTAGAAGTTTAAAATAGAAGAGTAAGATAGAATAAATTTGTTTTTCAAATTTAAAATTATTTCCTTCAGAAATTCAAATGCATTACACAAAAATTTCAAGTTTTCTACTTCAATTAAACAGTGTTCTCAGGTAAATATACTTACTTTTCCTGTTAACTTAATAAAAATTTGAAGGGGGGAGCTCAAGACAATTATGAAAGTAGCTACTAAAAAGAAACAAACTAGTTAATTTTTTAGATTTAACATACTGCTTTGTTAGTCATTACATATAAAAAAATAAACCATGCTAACCACTATTTAGTTATGCTAATTAAGTTAAATTTTTCTTATTTTTACAATCCTTTGTCCAATTTAAAAAACAAATCATGCAGTTAAGAAAAATTTTACCAAAATTTACATTGCTTAACATAGCCCTTCAAAAGCTGCTGATTTGCAGAGTATTATCCCCAATGTCTTTCTCATAGTTATTCTATTATTTAAAGATTTTTAAGTTGAAGGAAATAAAATGAAAATCAACAAAACACATTGTTTTTATGCAATATAAGATTTTTAAGTTCAAGTAAAATATTATGTATAGTAAAATCAATAAAAAAACGTTACGTTTTTACTCAGTAAAAGAACTCGCATGTTAATAGCTTTCCCTGAAAATGACAAATTAATATCATGCTTACTAAGTTAATAAAATAAATATTATATACATTTCAATTTTTTGTTTCATAATGTAGCAAAATTAAAAGATAAATATGAATTATATTTAGCAGGAATAGAAAATCAAATGCACAACTAAACAGTCTGAATTTTTCTCAGAATTTTGCAGCCATTTGTGTATGTAATATGTTACAACTATTCCTATTGCATCAGTGAAGCCATCTTAGTAAAAGACTTGATATATAAATGAGTAAACAGTCAATCCATCACGTATAAATTTAATAAAAATAAACATTGACAATATTAATATCTATATATAAATTATGTATTTCTAATTAAACATTGTTGACTTTCTTCATAATGCTTGTAATTAAAAATGATTACTTTTCACATTACGTAAAAATAAAACCCATGCAAAATTTCAAAATCAATTTATCAATGATTACACGTATTTTAAAAAAAATTTCTTAAAATCTGTAATAAAAATATTTAATTAATAAGGTGTTTTTTTAAAGTGATAACTTCTTAATGTGCATTTTGCTGAAGAGTGAACTTGAATGAATATCTCACTCCTTCAGCTTCTTTTGTCTCAGGTCGGAAATTGAGCCCAAAGTCGTCCGTGCCCCCCAAAAGAGATGATCAAAGGAGGGACGTTTCCTTTCCCCGCCACTCCGAACGACATGAAACGCAGTAGTCTGTCACCCCCTCCCCCTACCAATAAGACGTGAAAGTTCCTATAATCTTATATCTTATCTATAGCTTTGATTTAAGTGGGGCTCCCCTCCCCACCACCTCTTTCTACGAATGGCGGGATTTTTTCTAATCGTAATAGAAGCATGAAAATGAAGCATGTAATATTTTTAAAAAATAGGCTTAGAGAGATAGAGAAATCTTGCAATAAAATTAAACTTAAAATGTAGAAAAAGGACAAATTTTTGTAGAATAACATAATTATCATTAGCAATATTGCAATGAATTTAAGAATAAAAATCTATTTTTGTAAGCGAATCAGAATAACAATGAACAAACAGCTCTATTAACCACATAATTACTTAAATATACTTTGAGTCTTAAAAGAAAATTAAAACTATTAAAATAACAATATTAAGAAGGTTAAAATCTATGTAATGTTTTCAAAAAATCAAAAAAATTTTTTTTCATAAATTCCTGCCTTAACATGTCTAGAATACAATGGAAAAGTGATTTTTTTAAAATTGGAAGTCACTATGAGGAAGCAGATGTTAGAAGAACATCTGTTTTTAGCGTTAAGTTAAGATTTTCATTCTTTTAATTGGACTTGAAATTTTAAACGTGTTTTTCTCAAATCTGAGTTTTTCAAACTTTCCTCCACCATATCTCAAGAACGGTTTAACCGAATTACTTTAAATTTAAAGGGTAGACTCAGCACATATGCACCAAATGTACTAGGATCCCCTCGCACCAAATGTACTAGGATCGTTGCAAAATTCTAGATATTTCTATTTTTTATAGCAAAAACATAACAAAATATCCCATGAAATTCGAAACTTTTTCTTCGGAAGTCTACCAAACAACCAGTTTTTGATATTTTCAATTGAGTGTTGTTCATTTGGTGCATTTAAGCTTATAGATTAAAACATCATTATTATTTTTTTTTAATTTCAGATAAGCCAATCAGCCAGAATTGTGGAGGAAGTGAGCGTTCATTTTTTCGAGGCGAGTGTGTTCAGAGAGCTATAACTCCCGTTCTATTGGATATTTTTGGCTAAACATTTATATACATAATCTTAAATCACGTATAAATAAATGATAAAAAATTTAAGTTCTGTCTTTTTATGTCGTCAAAAAGAAAAAAATCCCTAAGAATGCTTAAAAAAATAGGCCATCACGTGAGTGAACACCCTTAAGTATGAAGGTATTAAGAAAAAGTTACATTAAATAATTTAAATACAATAAGACAAAATAAAAAATTAAGAGGACTTACCTCACAGCAACTGTAACTGAAATAGGCAGAGTAGGCCTTGGCCCTCATGGGCTGTTGCACATTTGAGTTCATTTATTACAACTACAAATTTACTGGGGATATAAAAAATCTATTTATCAGTGAAAAATACTTTGTACTTGTACATTTCAAAAATTTTAATCTCAAAAAAAGTTTTTTGTAAACAGAAACACAACAAAGTACACAAGTAAAACTTGTTAACTTATACAAGAAAACAGTACACAAATTTCTTTAAAATATTTTTGATGAAATTATTTAAGAAATGAATAAATAAATAATTGTAAAAATGCTTCTAAGGAGAAACATTCAATGATTATTAATGAACAAAAAATTCTTTTAAATGTTTTACACAATTCAAAGAAATAAATTTATTAAAATTTACCACTAAATTTCAAACTGAAAGAGTTAAATCTATGCAATTAAGTGTAGATGCTTACAAAAATTTCGCATCAGAATTATTTTAATTTAGCATATTTTTTAGAATAGTGATAAACTAAATAATTTGATCTTTTTCAATCATATATAGTGTTTTAAAAATGTTGTGTGGCATATGCATAAAATTTGCATATTTATACTTACAGTACAGAAAGAAAGAAATACATAGAGCCTTTTGAATTGAATTTTTTTCTTAGAAGCTTTGTGTGGCCTATTGTTGATTGTCACTTTAAATTTTGAACCTTTTAGAAATTTCATGGACAATGCATGAGCTCAGGCACCCTGCTACCCAAATTTTTACAGATACAAATAAAAGAGCTTTGAACATAGGCAAACGACATAAATCAAGTCAAAATAATAGGATTTACAGAAAGACTTAAAATTTTTAAAAAATTTAATTTTGTCTAAAGAAATTTAGATTTAATCTTTCCACAAGGAACATTTAAAGGGAATTTCCTACTAAAAGAGGACATAGCAAAAAGTTACATATTTGTAAATCTATAAAAGTTGAGAATACGTAAATTGGAATATAACTGTGTGTATATAAAATTGGTTTGAGCCAACACAGTTAATAAATAAATTTATGATTTTATACCAAACAAAATTTTATTTCAATTTTGAAAGTTTAACATATATCAGAGCCGGTTTATCCATTGGACGCTTGGGGCGGGCACCCAGGGGCCTGGATAAGCTGGACTTAACCAGATTCTTTGGTTATAAATTTTGATGCTCCAGTGCTAAGGGGGCCTGTAGATCTGCACCCAGGATGAGCTTAAACCCACACTGAAATGTATAAAATAATTCAACAGCTTTGAAATTTTTAACTTTGTAACTTAAGAATCCAAATTGCAAAGAGAATTTATGTATATATGTGCGAATGTATATATTATTATATATGTGTATCGAAAGTAAAAGATTAAAAAAATTTATTTACTGGAATGAAGTAAAACAAAATACTTTCTGACATAATAAAAAATACACAATACACTGATATAATTTATATATATCATCTGCAATATTACATCATCAAAAATAAAAGCTTCTACTTCAAATCCTCATTTTAGCTATCTTTGATACTATAACCAAATAAAAAATATTTGATTTGATTTGCTGCAATCCCATGATGAGAAATTTTTTATTATGTTCCTTTATAAACCTAAAATACTACTCTTTCAGAGAAAAAGCAAAACTCAGACGCATAATCAAAAAAATTTTAGGAAGATAAAAAATTCATTACTGTCATAATTATTTAAAATATGTACATCAGCTGTAGGCAGCAGAATGTAGTTGCTGCTGTTTGACCTCCGAACTTACTTGTACTGTTAGTTGCGTCCCTGCTCTTATGTATTTGTTTTTTCATTTAGGGAAGTTGTAAATAAACTAGTTCTGCTGCGCTTTTTTCCCTGTAAAATATTTTTATGATTTTCGGTAAAGCGCAGAGAGCACTTTGAAAGATTACATGGCTAAGTATTATTTTTATTAGTATTCCCACACATATAAAGTATAATGAAAAACGCTTTGCTCAATTTTTGTAGAACATCCATATTGTATAAAATACACTTTTAACCCGAGAGCAATCACGCCGAGCACAGAGTGCACGAAATCGGTAATTCTGGCAAAACGGTTTAATTGTTACCAATAGCCCTGACACTATCCCCCTGTCTGACAGTCTTAAAGGGAACTACAATATATTTGTCACATATCTCCTTTTTTTTGAGAGTGACAAGAGTTTTTTTTAAATTTTAAGGTACTTGTTTTAACTGAGTTCCTGGTGCAATCACTTTTTCCAAAATATTGTCTGTGCTCATGCTACATCCCCACCTTTGAATAATTTAGTGATTTTGATTGTCTTGTTGTACGACTTATTGTGGTTTGGAAAATGAGCATGATGTGCAGGTAAATGAGCAGAATATATATATATATATATATATATATATATAAAAGAAATCAGCATCTTTGATCTCTATTGAAGGAAGTTAAAACTGATACAAAAAGGGATGAACCTGCTGAAATAATGTATGTTATAGTAAATTTGAGAAAAATGATGAACATGAAATGAAAGAAAAATTTTCCAATGCTACCAAAAGAACTCCATCAACTAAAATATGAAGCCATAAGTATCAGAAAACACACTTTGCTTTGTCAAAAACACACAAGCAAGCAAAAGTTCAACATGATATTTGTCGAACATCAAAGGACAATAAAATTAAAATAACTTGAACAAAATATGACAGTTTTGCTTGCAAATAACATTCCTGTAATGTTAGCGAAAAATGTATGTGGTTTGTGCCTTTTTTTAAGGTCACGCATGTTTGAAGCATTTTAGTTCAGTTTTCTGGGATATTTCCCTAAAATTATCAAAGAAATATTGAAAAGTCCTTGAAAGTAGGGAAGTACTATATTTTCTCTTCAATAATTATTCACTGGAATTACGATTTTTATTGTGTACTATAAAAATTGTTGTATGTCATGGCTAAATTCTAAGCATAATTTGACAAGTTATGGATAACTTACATGGCATCCCAATGTTGTCAGTAATCCAAAAATATGGTATTACTTGTATGGCAAGCGATGTTGTCGTTTCAAAATGTGCCGTCATTAACGAAATGTAAAGAAACCCCCCAAAAAAAGATTGGTGTTGAGAAACGTCTTTTGCTGGTGGCAGCTGTGCATTAAATATCCAGTCGCCGTTTGTGACGTCACGGTTCTATCTGACCACTCGGAAGTTTTCTTAATAGTTTATATTGCTTTTTGGGGAAGTAATGCAATGGACTCGATTCACCTAACGTCACAGTCACATGTCATAGGACATAAACAAATAGCCATGTGCTTCATTCGACTGAGTATTTAGCCGCCATTTTCGGATTTGCACATCTTCTATCGTATAGCAAAATGAGATATTGTAGCGTATAAAATTGTCGTAATGCAAAAGGAAAGTCTGACTGTAGGTCAAAAACCTTTTTTGGGTTTCCGCTAAAAAATCCATATTTATTAAAAAAGTGGTTGCAAAACTTGGTCAGAAAAAATTTCAAACCAACTAAGCATTCCACTGTATGTTCTGATCATTTTGAAGAAGTACACGTTATGTATGAGCCTTTCACCAACAGAAGGATATTGAAACCGAATTCAGTGCCCACAAAATTCTATTTTTCCGGGCCACCATCAAACCAAATTTTGCAGAGAAGGAATAAATCTTCAGTGTCACAGAAATTAAAAGATGTTTCAAAAGACATTTCGACTGAAATGCGCGAGTACTTTTTAATTATTTCATTTTCAATACTTTTTGTTTTTATCAAATACGCCGACGATATTTCAAGTTTTAAAAAGAGTGATATATTTTCTGAGCATTTCGAATTCGAAGAGTTTTAATTTTTCAAACGTTAAGAACCACACAGATTAGGGTACCACTTCTGTGATCTATTCTGGATGCTCTGTAACTAGTGAGTAAGTATGCAGTTGATCACCATTTTTTTGTCATTTTAAGATTATTTTGAATAATAACTATAGAGAAGTTCTACTTTGTAAACAACAACATTGACTTGGAGCCCAACAATACTTCCGGTGTAATGTTCAGTATCTTTGGAAAAATACCTTGTAAACTTTTTTTATTCATTTAGAGCAAGGTTGACACAATTGCTTGCTTATCGCTGTTTTTGGCCACTAGTAGAATGTTTAAAATCAGAGCATCTATTATCATAACTGTATTGGTTTCTTTTGTTTACTTATTGTTTATCAAATGAAAAGTAATGACAAGTATTTTGGAAATTTTTTTCAATAATTGTGTTTGTTAAATTTTATATTATTTAGAATATAATTAGATGCACTGCATGTACTTATTTTGACATATAAAACTTCATTATAGATATAGTATTACATTTTCCCCCCTATTTAACCAAAGAAAAATAGTTATAAATATGTGAAAAGTACTTATTTTCATTTTGTTAATTTTTGGCTGGTTTAAGATTAATCAGTGTGTTTAATTTCTGAATTGTGCATGCACATATTTCACCTTAATAACTTTTTTATAGTGAAAAATATTGATAAATACATAGAAAATGCATATAAGTATCTTCTTTATTCTTACTTTACTGTTGAATTAGTTAGTTTATTTAATTGCTGAACTGTCTCATCCACATCAAAACCAAATTCTTTCTTGTACTTAAAAAACTAATGTTTGAAAAATTTTCATTTCAATTTTGTTTAATTTTATGCGAATAAAGATTAATTATGCTAATTAAGATTAGCAATAATTTTTAATAGTTATTTAATCAGTATTCTAAATCTATAATATGTATTGTATTTTATAAATTATATCTTGTTTAAAAAAATAACAATATAGGCATATTAATATCTTAATTTATATGATTTGTAGATAATGTCGAGGAATTGGAAACAATATCAAAGGCTAGATATGATGAAAAATCAACATGCAATGGGAATAAACTTTCCGATCCATTTGTTCAGAGAGACAACAAAACATGAATATAATAAAAAGCTATTGTTTCCAATCACTTTTGGAGACATTTATATGCACTTTGTGGAAAAAGAATGTACTTATACCAGGGGGAAATAGACTAAAAAATTAAATTAATTCCTGTATATTGTATAATTTAAATATGTATATAATTTTGTGCAGTCAAAATTCCCTCACGAGGGGCTGCTAAGAGAGGAAATCACTGCAAAGTAGCAAGTTTAGAAAGTGATTATGAGAAGAAGCACAGACTTGATAGTGTCAATGAACCTGCTCTCTTGTACTTTTAAAGAATATTAGTTGCATGTAATTAAATTCATTAGTTTTGTAATCCTCACCTTAGTCATTGAATTCTGTCAATGACAGATTTTTTTTATAAAAGATTGAGATTGAATTTTACAAGCTGCTTAATGAAAGTTTATATGTACATATAAATAGATTTCTAGACATAAAATGAAATAAAAACATTTTAAATTTTATTTGGTCATCTTCATAAATAAGACAAAGATAAATACACTGTTAATTACATTAAATTAAGGTTATATAATATTAATTTGTGACCATTTTGAACAATACAATGACATCATTTGCATATATTGGAATAATATATTTTTTTTTTGTAAGTACTTGAAGTATAAAATGATTATTTGTCAAGTTTCAATATGCACTTAACAGTGGATCTTCCCTTTTTGTGGTGAGTAGTCTTCTGCAATCTTGATCGTTGGAAATTTAAAAAATTGCTTACTTGCCATTATTTTGAACTAATCAGTGTTTATTTACTATTTAAGCTACATATTTTTCTATTTGTAATTGTTTGAATTACACACTGCTTATTTTCAGTGACTAACACAAAGTTAGGATTTAGAAGATCAAATATCTCCCATAAAAACAAAAATTTTTTAATTTTTAGGACAAATATCACACCTAGATGCTTTCCTCAACATTTTTTTAGAGAAATATAACTTCTCCCATGAAAGTAGTGTGTGTACTCCACTGTTTATTTTCATTTATTTGAATTATACAATTATTTGAATTGCACAAAGTTAATATGTGGTTACTTCAAGCAGTGCTTATTGTAACAATTTAAATTGCATGGTGTTGATCTGCATAAAGTTTTTATTTGCAATTATTTGAATAGCACATTAATTCTTACTCTGTAGCTAAGATGTAGTTTGCATTATGATATCACATTTCTATGTTGAAGTTCCTATGTTTTGAATTCTAATTATATCAATGCTAATTATGTCAACCCATTGATATGTTTTTGGTAAAATTAAGGATTGGTATGTCTACACACATGCACACAATAGATTACTAGAAATTTTCATCGCAACAGTATTTCGAATTTTCATTTTTGTTACAATATTTTTTCATGAAAAATTTAAATTATTAGACACTTTTCCTTATACAAAGAAAACTATTTTGGAAACAATGCCAAAACTTTTTTTTTTGTTTGAGAATTGACTGTACAGAATTTCCCATTAAAAAACCCAACCGTCCTTTACAGCAACAAAGAACATTTAGTCATTACAAAAACTGTAATACTTTAAATTGTATAATAGGTATTATGTCTTCAGGGGCTATCTGCTTTGTATCACATGCCGCGTTGCGTGGTTAGACATGCTTCACTACAACACGGTTGAAATAAATAACAATAAACATTTATTAACTTTAAAGATAAAAGATTAAATGAGCAATTAAGAGGTAAGCTTCCAAAAACTACACCACATGGTAAACCAGGCACGTTACAATAATAACAGATCAATTCAGTTCAGTTTTGGAGTCGTTTTGTTGAGCTGTAAGGTCGCTGCATACTCCCCTTCCAGTGTCAACGATACCTAGTTGGAAGATGAACTTTGCGACCAGAACGTGTAGATGGCTGGGTAGGCGTTGAAGCTGTTGGATCATGTTCCACTGCAGCAGGTGTGGGAGCTGTTGCATTAGGTTCCACAGTAGCAGGTGTTTCATTCTTTGTTTGAGGTAATTGCAAGTCCTCAGTGTTAAGAAAGAAGGAAGGTTTGCACCTATCAATAGATACAGATACCCGTTTACCATTGATGTCAAGGAAAAACACTTTATCCTTCCTTTGTAAGACTTTGAAAGGGTTGTTGAAGGGACGACGTAACATGTCTCGACGAAGAAAAACATGTGTTGCTTCCAACAGTCCTGGATGGATAAAAACTGGACGTTTGCCATGGTGTTTTGGTGGTTTAGGTGAAGTGATTGCATGTGAGACTTGAGTTTCGAAACAAAATTCACGACATCATCATCTGGCTGGGAAGAGTCAAACATCTCCTCTGGCAGTCGAATAGTGGTCCCAAAAACTAATTCAGCTGGGGTACACAGAATATCTTCTTTAAGAGAAGCTCGTAGACCAAGTAAGATGATAGGGAGTACTTCTGTCCAACGCTCAGCAGCATGGCACTTGATTGCACTTTTCAATGGGCGGTGCAATTATTCGATCATCCCATTAGCTTGAGGGTGGTATCCAGTTGTACACTTCTGAACACCAAGTAGTTTGCTAAGAGCTTTGAAAAGCGAGGACTCAAATTGCCTGCCCCTGTCGGTTGTGAGAATTGCAGGAGTTCCAAAGCGAGACACCCAAGAGGAAAAGAAGGCCTCAACCACAGTCTCAGCAGTTATGTCTTTGAGAGGTTGGGCCTCTGGCCATTTCGAAAAATGGTCAATCATTGTCAGGCAATAGGTGTAGCCATTTGATGGAGGTAGAGGTCCAATGAGATCCAGATGAACATGATCAAAACGTTGGGAAGGTTCTTGAAATGATGAAAGAGGTGATCTAGTATGACGATGAATTTTGATTTTTGGCAAACTAGGCAGTGTCTTGCCCACTTAGCTACATCTGATGAGATTGATGGCCAAACAAAACGCTGCTTCATCAAATGCATTGATCGACGTATGCCAGGATGGGATAAATTATGCATAGCAGAGAAAACATCTTGGCGATGCTGTTTTGGGATGTAGGGTCTGGCTGTGCCCGTTGATAGATCCCACATAATTTCAGTAGACGAATTGGGAAAAGTTACCTTTTGAGTTCCACGGAAATTCCAGATGCTATTAGGTGTGAAGCTCCTGATCAGTCTGTTGTGTCTCAGCAATACAGTCATAGGTAATTTGACTTGGGAAGGTGATTGCAGAAACACGAGAGAGAACATCAGCAGCAATATTGTCAGATCCTGGAATGTGTACAATATTTGTGGTGAAATGAGAGATGAAATCCAGCTGACGGATCTGCCATGGAGAACACTTGTCACTTTTTTGCCTAAAAGCATAAGTGAGGGGCTTGTGGTCAGTAAACACTGTGAAATCTCTAGCTTCCAGCATATACCGAAAGTGTCGGATAGCCGAGTAGATAGCAAGGAGTTCACGGTCGTAGGCACTGTAAGACTTTTCAGATGAAGTAAGTTTTCTGGAAAAGAAAGCCAATGGCTGTAGCTCAGAGTCCACAACTTGGTGAAGTGCACCTCCTATGGCATAATCAGAGGCGTCCACATGAAGAGCAAGCGGGGCAGAAGGTGAAGGATGAGCAAGAAGTGCAGCATCAGCAAGAGCTTGTTTACACCTCTGAAATGCTGTAATTGCCTCAAAAGACCAGTTTAAAGGCTTTGAGTCCTTCTTACCTTTAGAACCTTTTAAAAATTCACTTAAAAGATACTGTTGTTCAGCTGCTTTGGGCAAGAAACGTCTATAAAAATTTAACAGTCCTAAAAATTTTCTCAGAGAGCCAACAGTCTCTGGTTGTTTGTAATCAAGAACTGCTTGAACTTTGTCAGGCAATGGCTTAATGCCATCAGGAGTGATAAGGAAAATGAGTCAAGGAAAATGAGTTCAGTCACACCAAATACACATTTAGAGATATTTAGTTTTAAACCATATGAGCTCAGTCATTGGAATATAGTTCTTAAGTGAGAACGATGCTTCTCAGCATTTTCTGAGTAACACAAAATATCATCCAAGTAGACAAAACAAAAAGGAATTCCTCTTAGTACTTCATGCATGAATCGCATAAAGGTTTGTGGTGCATTCACAAGGCCAAAACACAAATGGGTATATTCGTAAAGACCCCCATGGAGTTGTTACAGCTGTCTTAGGAATATCACACTCAGCTATAGGGATTTGGTGGAATGCCTTAAAAGTGTCTATTTTGGAAAATATCCTCTTGGCATGTAGTGCATGAGCAAAGTCATTCAAATAAGGCATGGGGTAGCTGTCGAACTCAGCAACAGAATTCAGCTGCCTGTAATCCCCAACAGTTCTAACTGTAGAGTCAGATTTGGGCACAAAATGAAGAGGAGAACTCCAGGGACTTTTGGAATGTCTAATAATGCCTTGAGCAAGAAGAAATTCAAATTCTACCTTCACTGCATCATACAGTTTAGGGTGTAGCCTTCTAGGCCTGGCAGAGACTGGTGGGCCAGTAGTAATAATATGGTGGACTGTGCCATGTGAGGCTGATTTGGAAATTAAAGAAGGGTTGCTGAGGTCTGGATATTCCGATAAGATGTTTTTAAAACTAATGTTTGCATTTACAGTGAGGATTGAGGGCTGTACAATATTTGAAAAACACAAGAAGTGAAAAGAGAAGTTTCCACATCCACCAACATTTTTTTCTTAAGGTCGATTAAAAGGTTGAAGTGCTTTAGAAAATCAGCACCAATTATAGGAGATGATACATCAGCAATTATGAAAGTCCAGATAAAAGGTCGCCTCAGACCCAGGATCAGTTCTTTACGGACCATACCATAGGCTGGAATTTTGGTATTATTAGCAGCAAATAAGGAGAAGTTAGACTGAGGTGATTTATTCATAGTTGGAGAAGGTGGGATGACACAGATTTCACTTCCAGAGTCTATGAGGAATTTCTGGCCAGACTTGCGATCTAATAAAAATAACCGGCTGGTATGTTTCGAGGGCTCTGCCATTCCAAAAATGACAGAGCTTACTCGTTTTTTTGCACAAATGCACAAGGTGAAACACACTTGCGGGCCTGCTCTTTATAACGGCGATGATAGTAGCAGATGCCACTTCCTCTATTGACACTCCTAGAGCGTGAATGCGATCTCCGGCGGTCAGAACTATATTGTTGATGGCGAGAGGAATTGTGCTCTCTTGTCAGTTCAGCAACTTGTAGAGACAGATCTCTTGGATCTGCCTGGCGAGATAGTCCATGGTTGGCTAAACACTGCATGAAGATGACTGGGATGGTGGAGGAACAGTTTTGGCCGCACAGATAGTCGAGGACGCACCAACAACCTCAGAAACCTTATCAGCGATGATAGCCAGTTTATCCAAAGGCTCTGAGGATGCAGACAAAACAGTCTGGATATGTGGGGCATTCTTTGAAGCCATAAACTTTGTAGAAAGTCATCATGGAGTTGGCCATTAGACAGTTCTTTCATTTTTCGCAACAGGTGGCTGGGCTTCTCATCTCCTAGCTGAAGGTCGTAAGCAGTTTCTTAATTATTTGAGTATCCAAGTCGCTGAATTGGGTGATGAGCCGCTGCGAGAGAGTGTGATATTTGTCACTGTTCAGAGGGCTTAACACAATGTCCGACACGTAGGAGAGAGTTTCAGCATCCAGGTTCGCAACCAAAGCAGAATACTTAGTATCATCACTGGAGATACCACTGAATGTGAATGTATGGTCGCATTGCGCAATCCATAGACGAACGTTGGATTTCCAAAACGGCGGCATCCGCAACGCAATACGAGCGACTTCAACGGTTTCACTAGTCATATTGTTGAATAAGCAGGAAACGAAACGAATCTCCGAGCAGATGCTTCAAGTGGCCTTGTGGAGAAGGAGAAAAAAAAATCTTTCGCTACGTACTGATCATCCGCAGTAGAAGAATTTGTATTGCATTCGGCCAGTAGAACAGAATAGCTTACGTGTTTTTAAGTCCAAAAGAGGTCACCACTGCCGCGTTGCGTGGTTAGACATTCTTCACTACAACACGGTTGAATTAAATAACAATAAACATTTATTAACTTTAAAGATAAAAGATTAAATGAGCAATTAAGAGGTAAACTTCCAAAAACTACACCACATGGTAAACCAGGCACGCTACAATAATAACAGATCAATTCAGTTCAGTTTTGGAGTAGTTTTGTTGAGCTGTAAGGTCGCTGCACACATTTACATTGTGGCAGAAAATCAGACAAGGAACTTTTTCTTTGAAGTAAACCAATGGATCTTCTTGAACTAAATGATGTTTTTATGGCTGATAAAGGGTTCTTAATTGAAGAAGAGTTAAGACAAAATTGGTTGTAAATTAAAAAGCCCTCTTTTTTTTTCAAAGATAAAATTCAATTTTATGATTCTGAAACTGTTAGTAACTGCAAATTGTCTGACAATCGAGTTACTGTGGATTGATTGATTTGATTTAATATTAACGTCGCACTGTTCAGCTACACGAGGGCTTTTGGCGACGGACCACGTAATTTTGAACCATGGTCAAGTGACGTGGACGAAACCTGAGCCGGCACCCCCTCTCCTAACTACCACACCACACCAACGGGAGGACGTTTCAGCTCTCGACAGATTTAACGTGCATCGCTGCCCTACACGGCGGGTCTTTAGTGATACTGGGATCGAACTAGTGACCAGGCAAGCAACGATCCGATACCTATATCACTCGGCTACCGCGGCCATGAGTTACTGTGGAAAGAGCTGTTTCAAGAATCAAACAATATAAATATTTTGATGGTGCTCTTCTATATGAAACTTTACACAATGTTGACAGTGTATTTATTATAACATGTTTGTTGTGTAATTTTCATGACACTTTAACAAATGTAACACAAGAAAGCTCTTAATATAATGTTTCACTTTAACTATACACTTTTTCCATGTGTATATACAAACATTGAAACTAATTAATCGATAATTGAATTCCAAATATGGTAATAAATTCAGGCATTAAAAATTTCAGATTAAAATGTTTGTATAGTGTAAAATATAAATTTGTGTCCATATATAAAGTATAGAAGTCCTGTACATCCTTACATGATCAAAATAAAAAAGCCATTTTTGAATCTAATTATCTTACAAAAAATAAAAATTGCAACATATTTGTGTGGTATTTATGAACACAACATTTGTGTTTTTCAGAGTTTGAATGTGGTATAAACCTATCAAACAAATGTAGAAATTTTTTTACTATATATAACAAATATGCATTTATTGGTTTTTGCACAATTTGAAAATTTATCACTATAGATTAGATTTATTTTTGCATAAATATAAAAGTCTGAAAAAGACTCATGTATATTGATATTATCCTGCTTATAAGTCTTGAATGAATTTGTTGCATTGAGTTAGTTACAAGTATTGACTCAAGAAGAGAACTTGGAGCAATTGTATATTTATCGAGAATTAGGATCATGAAACACAGTAATAATATAATTTTTTTAGGTTTACTTTTTAACTTTAAAGTACTAAAATATAGTACTACACACACACACAATATATTATCGTATAGTTTGGTACATCATGAAAATATTCAGTTTTATCACCAATACTAGAATTCAAAAGTCTAATTGCATTATCAGCTGAGGGTGATTTTTAGATGCATCATTTTCAATAGAAATTTTTTTGAAATATTGTTTCTCAACAAGAAAATATTAATGATAAAGCTTCTAAGTTATATAAACAATTTTTAAAACAGAAATTAGCCTTGAAATCAATCTTAATTAAATAACTATGAGAATTTAAAACATAATCGAGCAGAAATGCTTTTAGTAATGTTAACCGAAATAATTAATCATTTCACACTGCAAGAGTCAATTGTGCTGAAAAATATTTTTCATTGAATTTAAGAGTGGAAAATTGATTTGAAATGAAACTGAAACCAAAACCTAAGCTGTAGCCTTAAAATAGTTTGATTTGTGCCAATACAGTGTGAAGCCTTTAAAGATATGTTATAAAATAATAATATTCGGCACTTTGATAGTGTTAGTAATTATCACCTATAAATGTTTGAAAATTATTTTTTATAAATCATTGTCTCCTTAGTTGGAAAAAAGAAATAGAAATGAATCATACTAAGATATGGGATTATTTTTAGGAATTGTTTGAAACAAACTATTACACTATAGGGAAACATCCCAAGTTATTTTCGAGAAAATTTTTGTTAGATAGCTAGTTTAAATTAGTAATTAAAATTTATTTAATATGCATTATTTATCAACATTTAATTTTAATATTACATGATTATAATACAAGTGAAACATATGAAAATTTTATATTTAACTAAGAAATTCATTGTAGTAATTTATAAAATGCTTTTATCATATTCTGTTGAAAGACTATCAGTGACATCCTTTCATTGTGTACTCATGAAGAGTATTTTTCTAAGATCTATGACAAAAGAGGGTTTTTTTGTGTCAGTTTCAAACTTTATTTGATTTAATATGGATATATAAAGTTTAAACATTGTTATTGTATACTAATTTTTTTGAAACACAACTTTTCTATAAAATTCCCAAGACATAGTAAGATTTTTGAAATGTATGATGAATCTGTAATGAAATAACATTTGCCAGCTTTGATTAGGACTTTAATTAATAATTATCATTTATGAAGGTTTGAAACTTCTTTTAGAAATGACTGTCTTCAAACTTCAAAAAAGAAAATACTCTTGGTTCAAGAAAGGAATTATGTTATTACATAATTTTAGAAATAATGACTAAATTTTATTGGATTATTCTTTATTACAAATAATTTCTTATGAATTATTGAATTACATATAAATTGTCTAACACATGTAAACCACACAAATATTTCCATACACTTTTAAAAAAATAAATCAATGAATAATATTAAAATTTTTGATATCCTAACAATAATACTGAAATGGATTTTCAAGAACAGCGAAAAGGAAACTTTATATGAATATTAAAAATAACAAAACAGGCTATTTTTTTTTCATAATTACAAGAAGTTTCTATGTAAAAAATTATAATAAAATTTGCTAAGGAATAGGTTTGCTTACAAAGAACAAATGAATGTATTTCAGCCAATCTGCTCTGAAACAAGACATTTTAGAATGTAAAACTATTGTTCGGAGTTCCAGGATTTAATGCTATCAATCCAAAAGAGCAAGACAGTCTTCAGGAGCAATGGAAATTTATTGTTTAGAATCCTTAGAAGTGCCAGATACAGTACCTTTACAACTCTAGAAATACAAATAACTAATGTATTCCTTTAACAGTAACTCGTCCTATTCAACAGCTGAAGAATTAACTAATCGTTGGCTGACTTTTCAGTAGTCAAAACAATACTTTGTTTTGGCGAGCACCACACCCATTTAGTATGCTGGAATTTTTCTCAAGAATTCGTTTACATCAGAGACTGCGATATTAGTAGATTTCTTTTTAGAAGCATCAATATATGTTCACCAAAAATGATGCCAACTTGGCTATGCTTCCATTGAATCGCCATTTTTATGTAACGAACGGAATTGCTTGTGAATATTGCGATTTTAACATAAAATAAATACAACAGAAAGTAATATTAACGAATTACACATTCAGAACTAATTATTTACACCATTTTTAGCGTTCAGTGCACAAAATTCGTAACAATATATATATATGAGGTAACAGCAACAAATAACTCGCAAAAAGAATAATATAGCTATACGAAGTAACAAAACAAAGTACGAAAGTGTTTTGCGTTAGGCGGGAAACAATTGAAAACAAATATCACTAGATCATAATGTCATATGAATTTAGTTACTTTTTACTAAATATAAATTTGTATACACATATGACGGATTCACAATATTAAGTGGCAAAAAAATTTTGTTCAATAGAGCGTTGCATAATTTAAATCACAATGTGGCTGGCACTAATAAAAAAAGAATTTCTGAACCTAAAAGTATACAAAAACACGAAGCTAAAGAATAGAAGAATAAATTTAAATCTAATTCTATAACTATATATATATATATATATATTTAGTCACAAAACAAAAACTGAAAAGACTAGAAAATATATTAAAAATATTTAACGTACTAAAAAGAATTTAAAGAATATAAAATAATAGCAAATTTGAAAGTTAGCGCAAAACCACAAGTGTAAAACGACCGGCTGTTATTGTTTACTTAAACGCACATGGAAAATCACGTGTCATCGGAGTAATCGCAGCGCCTTCTAATGATGAATCGAGTCCATTATGATAATTGTATTAATGTATAAATACTGGTCGCTACTCGAACTTAAGATAGGAAAACAAAAGTAAGTATAAAAAAAGGATTAGAGTGACTCAAAAGCCCCGCTCGACCATTAGTATCAAGTGTGCGCCTGCTCCCGGGTTAAAACATGTTGAAGTCTTTTCGTTTTAAATATTAAAAATAATACAATTATTCTTCATCGGAATTTTATATTACTGTTTGCTTAAAACTTATTATAATTTGAGCAATCATTTAAAAAAATCATTAAACATTTTATTTAATATTGTTGCGCACTGGGCTTTACTCTCCTTACAATTCAGATATTATATAAAGTTTTAGTTTCTTATAAATGAACTCATGCAAAGAGCAGGTACTTCAGCCGGTATACTTTTAATGTATAAGCGCTGCACAGAGTATTTTATAACTAATTAATTTATACTGAATTAAGAACAAGTTTAATAAGTATTAGCGACTTCCATGGGCTTGTCTTGCACAGCAAAGTTTTTCAAAGGAATGCTTATGATTAGAAATTGACCCTCTAAGTTCTTTTTCTATATTTCGCTGATATCTATATTTTGTCTTCAACGCAGCCACCACATTTTGCAGTATGTTCCAATTTAAAAATTAGAGAAAGGAAAATAACATAATAATTATCCTATTACTTTTTTTTTGCTTAAAATTAACATATACAAAATTTAATACTTATGCTATTAATTTGTGCGGTTTACAATTAAGATCACGTATTGTAGCCTTAGCGTCAAAAGTGCATTGTTATTGCATTCAGTACATTATTAATGCATAAGGGGGTGCCAGTATTGAAAGTTTGAGAAGCATTGTATAAAGGAGAAAAGTGACTCTTACTCATCACAATATCTCCAGAACTACTAAACCCACAGACTTGAAATTTAGTAAGCATGTTTTCATGGAGTAGAGACCGCTAAGAATGGATTTTAAGAAAATCGAATTCCAAAGGCTGTTATAAATAATTATTTCTATTTTTAAACTACTGGATGTACAGTCTTGGAATTTGATATGCAAATACCTTTCATAGAGTAGAGAACCCCTATAAGATGGTTTTTACAAAAATAGATCCCCAACTGGAATTGTGAGGGCTTAAGGGGCATTATAGATAATTAATTCTATTTTTAAACTATGAGACAGACAGTCTTGAAATTAATTAATTTCAATTATCACATTTAAAACAAAACTACACTTCCATAAAGAACTAAACACATTAATATACAAGCTTCATATACCTTCAATATCAATTTCTACAGATTCAATAAACCATTAATGCAGTAAGTTATAACTAGAAAATTATATAATTTATGGTAAAAATTAAGCATATCGATTAAATAAAATTCTTCTCTAATAAAGTCATTCATTTTTGTTTTGATTTTAAAAAATGTAAAGAATCCTCGACTACAATACGCTTTCCTTCAGACTATTTTGATTATTGTACATTTCGACTTATTACATGCACATTTTTCTTTTGTACAACAATAGACTTTCAGAATTAAAAACCTAAAGTGCAAGAAGAGAGGGATAAGAAGGTAAAAAAACTATTACAAAAGGATAAAGGCATCCTGCTAAGCATGGAATTAAACCTGATGTAATTCAATAATCATTTAAAAACGTGATATATTTAATAATGCAGAAAGAACAGAAGGTGCTTTTTTGTTTATGGATCAGAGTAGTAGTGATTATAAAAAAAAAGGAATTAACAAGGAAACAAAAGGACAATGACTGCAAACTTGTGCGCAAGTCTGGTGATTCAAACTGTTGCACTACCATTTATAGACATCATTCAATGGGTATTTTCCAAAAGGATAACATGAGCTCTCACACCCTATTGTCACCCATTCAAAGCAAAGGATGAGATACTTAATTAAACCATGATTATACCTGATGTCCAAACCTCATCTTGCGTTTATTCTGTTCAAATGCAATCAGGAAACAATCTTGGTAGCAAGTGTGACATATGTAACGGGAGAAAAGCTAGTTCGTGCATATTATAATGAATTAAAAGTATGACACCAAAATATTAAAGTTTATATTTTTTGTTCACAAAATATTTCCTTGTCATTGAATTATTGGAGAGAAGACTATTTCTTGCTGTAGCTTTTAGAAAAAAATCAAGTTATCTATTTATTGTAAATTACCTGTTTCATGTGACTAAAGATCATCTTTTGATTTTAAAAGTACAAAAACTTTGTACCATATAAGCTTAAAAATAAGTTTTAAACTTCTATCCACTTTTGATTCATAATTAAAAAACTTAACAGCGAAATAAAGGACAAAAAAAAGTAGACATAATTTTAGTCAAAGGTTAAACTAAATTCACAGAAAAGATGCAACAGATAAAATAGCTGCCACTTGTATATTAAAAAAACAAAGAAAATCACTAATATACTTTGTAGTGTTTCCTCCCTTCACCAGGAGGCGCACTGTGCTCCCCTCCGGTAAGAATGTGTTTTTTTGTATAAGAAGAGAGAGTTTCTCGGCTCCGGCGCTTTAGGTCGGAGGCCATTTTGAAACATTACCCGCGTGGGTCCTTTAATTTTAAAATTTACATGTTTATATTGAATAAAAGTGCTGTCCTTAAGAATACGTCTGTTGGGGAAACTACAACAACATTATACATTTTACCACAACGTATCACATTGGCGCATCACGTCAGGATATAGAACGCCTGAGGGAGTCAAGACATCAAAAGGAACCACGAGGTAGGCAACCCTTTTGTATCGTTTTGAGCGAATTCAGCAAGGTTTTTTTTTTCTAAATTTTCTGGGTTAATTCATTTAGTATAATTCTTTCTTTCTAATCATGTTTCGCGGAGCTAGAAAGGAAGAATTAATATTAATTGCGGATGAATTGGGTGAGGAAATAACCCCAGAAATGAGAGTGTTAGATTTGAAAAATTTAATTTTAGATAGCGAGAGAGACAAATATAAAAACAATAAAGAGTTTATTGATGACTATTTAGATTCGATTATTTCGGACAGAAAATCAAAGGAAGAGCAAGCGCGTGTAACGGCAGAATCGCTACTTGAGTTTGAAAAAATAAATCTGGAAAAAGTTAAACTGGAAATAGAATTGGAAAAAATAAATTTAGAAGGGGCAAAATTGGAAAGTCAAAGGGATAGCAATGAGTTGCAGCGTACAAATCCCGAAACAAAGCAAACTTCGATAGAAAATTTTATTCCAAGTGTTCGTACTTTAACTCTTCCGATTCCTAAAAAACAAGAGGGGTGGAATTTATTTTTCTCTTCTTTAGAACGTTCATTTTAAACCAAAAATGTGCTGGATGAATTTAAAGGAGAGATTCTTTTAAATTTGCTAAGAGAAAAAGCCGAAAATATTTTAGTTTATGTAAAAGATGAAGAAATAAGCGACTATAATAAATTAAAATGTTTAGTTCTAAGAGAATTTGAGCCAACACCATTAATTTGCTTGCAAAATTTTCAAAAAGCGAAACGAATGCCAAATGAAACGCATGTTCAGTTGGCATCTCGTTTGTTAACGAATTGGGATCAATACTGTAATTTGAGAAATGTAAATGATTTTAATTCTTTAAAGGAGTTAATTGTTAGCGATAAACTATTTGAAACATTAGATAATGAAACTGCCATTCATATAAATATAAAACAGGAGCAAAATTGGTTCAAACCAATTCAAATGGGAAAAGAGTGTGACATGTTTTATGCTTGTAAAGGAAAATCATTTTCGGAGTTTACACATAGAGCATGTCATAATCAGAATGACTCACGAAAAGATTTTAAGGGGTCACATACCTTTTAAAAAGTTGAAAATGGTTAAAAATAGTGAGCTCTTTAAAGCTCTGTAATTTTTTTATTGTTTCCTGGAATGTAAATTTTGGAGGTATAAACAAATAGATATTACTTTACTTAAAACATAACCAACAAACACATTGCTAATTAGGATAAATTTTTAATTAGATAATTACAAAAAGAAATTTTTGTTTTCTTTTCGCAAGTGATATGCATTACGCGCAGCTTTATAAAAAAAGTTACCAATATTTTTTGATGAAATTTTTGCTCAGTGTTGGAAATTGTGTTATCTTTAAAATGACGAAGCATGAAACACTGATTTAAAATTTTTAATAAACTATAACAATTTAAAATTTTAAATTTTTTTTCGCTATTTTATATTTGTAATTTTAAATTTTTTCATTAAAAATTCAAACTGGTTCGTTATTTTAAGTACAGATATGATCAGAATATCCAGTAAAAATTTTATCATTTTCCATGGAACGGTTTTGAAAATATCATGCGCGTAATGAGAAAAAATGACGTTCTGAGAAAATTGACATCAAACGTAAAATTTACAACAGTTTTATATGTATATTATTCTGGTAACTTAAACAACAACTAAATTTAAATTAAAACTAATGTGAAGTTTTTTTAGTCAATAAACTTCAATTTATTAAAATTATTATAACTAAAAACATATATTATACCAATGCAGTACAAGCATCGAAACGATATCAAAAGCTACAAAATAATCAAAATGCAACAAAGTGATTCATTTCTACAAAATAAAGTTAAAAATTTATAAATATTACTTAAAAAACAATCAATATCTTAATTAACAACTACTTATTATAAATATTAAATAATTTGTGATATGAATGCAGTGTATTACTATGATTCTAAAATGCTAAAATTCGCCACATGCATATGATGTTCCCTCTTTTTCAGTTAATTTCTTACAAGTAGTTTTAAATTGCATTCTTTTAGCCTGTCGTACTTCTTTTGTGCGGAGATTAAAGTGTACTTCTGCAGTCTGAATTCTTTTTATATCTACAAGTGTAACAAATTTATGTGCAAATTGACCAACAGTCAGACCAAGCGATTGCATAATTTTTAGTCTGCTTTGATTGCCATCATTAAAAATGACAATTGCCTCATTTGTAGATATATCAACAATCTTTCTACCACAACCTAAAATTTTGGGCACAATTTCCATATTAATGAGTTAATGGATTCATTATTATTTTGGGTTTTACCCCCTAGACATTTTTGTAGAAGTTAAGGTTGTGATAGATCATTAAAGACAGGTTTAATGGCAGCCATTACTGCCACTGGCAATTTGTTACTGTGTCTAAAAGTTTCCACACTGCCCTCTAATACTTGATTTTGATATTTACACCAAGAATTAGGACCTACAGGACAAAAACTGTGCAATGGTTCTTCGTCGCTTGAACATATATGGAAATATACAGCCCAAACTGCTTTTCGCATATCTGACATGCATGTTTCATTTTGTCAGATTGCATTTCCATAGTACGTTGTAATTAAGTCGATCATTCTGTCGGTTAACCTTCCCTTTCCCCCAATCGACTTCCCATCACTGAGTTTGGAGCTCATTTGTTTTAATTTTCGTAAACGAGTTCCCATTCTTTTTTGAACATGTCCAACACATTCAATTTTTGAAACTGTGATATCTTCTCCATACGGATTGGATGCAGTAATAGATGAGAATGTTTTGGAATCGCCATCCCCAATGTAAGATGTATATCTCACAGAACGATGACTTAATGAACGCTGAAATATACGAATCATTCCCACAGTCTCCATCATGCCAGCTGAACCATTATGGTTTTTCAAACATTCTTTAACGTGAAGAATTTTCCACTTTTTGTAAGCACAAAAAGTTCTTCGTTTCCAAGAATTACATCCTTTACAGAAAGAAGAAATCACTTCCGCATCAATACACTTTCCTGTTTTGTCTCCTATAACAGCACACACACCAACACGAGAATAGCCACGGGTTTTCCACGTTCCATCTCCACTAATTATTATATCGGAAGAATTTGTCAAAGTTACCTCTTCCAAAGCTGCACTTTGCATTGAAGCTTCTGCAATTTCTTTACTACACAATTGTAGTTTGTTTATAATGTTATTATACGATTTTTCAGCAACTGGAGGAGGAAAGTCCATGACACCACAGAAAGTTGTCATTGCTGCATGACCCTGTCCAATTGTCCTCATTGCGTATACAAAACGTCTGTTTATTTCTGGAATATTTTTTCTTTTACCCAGCATTTTTGAATTGCTAAACGAACACAAGTCTTTACAGTTCTTGCATTCAATCGAAAAATCACTAGACAAACCTCTAACACATTTTTCTGATAGTTTAATATCCCCACCACATTTTTTGCAAGAAGCAAAGTTTTGAATGTTTGTAAATATGATAGTTTTATCAAACACTCTGTAGCCATCAAAACCGTCATCATGATCAATAAAAGATGAATCAAAATCTTGCAGATGAATCAAAATCGTGCAGATGAACCTTTTTCCAGATGCACTGTTGTTTAGTGATTCCTCCACACTGTGTACAGCTTTGCATCTCGTATGCATATTACCAGTAAACTTCCTTTTCTTAGGACGTTTACCAGATGGTCTTTTAGAAGATTCAGTCGAATTCATCCTTCAAAAGTTTATAAAAAAAATAATATTTTTCCTAAAATTTATCTTAGAATAAGATACGGTATGAAAATCAAAAACGAGCGAGTATAAATTCAAGATTCACTTTATCAAAACAAAGTAGAAGTAGAAGTTTATAAAGTTAGTAGAAGTTGTAGTTAATATTCAGAACAGCAATAATAATATTTGCGGCTTAGATTCAAGCATTTGATAATAATTAGAATAAAAATATTAGAAACAGAGAAACGCAGCTGTCACCCTGGAGCCAAAATGTAAACAATATTTAAATCACCTTTTCTACTCTTTTTATTTTCTTAATAACGTCCGTTCTATTGGGAATATCTGCATGCGGTTTCTTTTAGAATACTCAGAAAGGTTTACTCTATAAAATAAAAAAAAAATAATAAAAAAATCGATTTTCCGGAAATTTTAAAAGGTATATGACCCCTTAAATATATCCCTCCTAACGCGAGACGGGAAGTAATAAATCTCAATTCGAAAGAAAACAAATTTATTAACTCAAAAAAAGTAGGTTAAATAAAAAAATAGAATGTTACATTTGCGGTGAAAACCATTTAGCTCGAGATTGTAATAGAAAGTATTCTAAATTAAAAAATGAGAAAAAAGAGACTTCTCAAGTGCAATATGTACAACCAAAAGTTGACCTTGAGCCTTTTAAATATGTTATTGTTTATATTAACGGGAAAGCAATAAATTGTGTTTTGGATAGCGGAACCCAGATTTTTATATGCAATTCCGATACCTTTCCAGATAGTTCTAATGATGAATTCGGAAAAATTACTTTAAGCTCTGCATTCGGAGAAAATGTAGCAGCAAAACTAATTAAAACCGCTATATAGCTCTTGATAATAATTCTTTGAATCATCCAATGGATTGCTTAGTAGCGAACACAGATAAATTAAATGCTGATGCTTTAATACCTCCTGCTTTATATGAGTCTTTGTGTTCAATAAATGACAAAAATAATAAAAAGGAAAATGAGATTTTTGCCGAATCGGCTGATAGTTCTATTACGTTTTCAAATGATGAAAATGAAACAGTGTGGGAAAGATATATTTTATGTCGAGAGTGACTCAGATAATATAAATTTTAATTCGGATTACGTTAAAATGAAAGATGAGCAGAATACTTGTGATTCTCTTAAAAAGGTTCGTGCAGAGTTAAAATTAAACAAAGGAAATGTTTTATTAACCCTCTAACTGGATACCTTCCTCCTGAAAAATTATTCCGAAAGCGTTTAACTCTTATTTTGCGATTTCCTTCAAAAATACAACAGATTTCTTTCCTTTCCCCCTTTTAGAACTTGGGAGGTCGAACGGGGACAATTTTACGACCCAGTTCGGTCCCTTTGTAAAGTAAGAACCAAGAGATCAATCGTTTACAGCTAGCTGTTAAGTTGCCTTGGGCAATCTTCTTCGAAAGCGTAGTGGAATTCGGTGTTTCTTTCTCCTATATGTTCAGTCACAGTAAAATTACAACGAAATGAAAGGTAAAAAAAAAAAAGAGGAAAAAAAAATGAAATAAACAGTATGTTAGAAGTTGAAAAATAATTATATTTTCTTCAAAGAAAATTTATTTTTCTGTCATTTTTTAAAAAATTAATATATATATATATATATATATATATATATATATATATATATATATATTTGATTTTGCGATTTGAACCAGAAAAAAGCATCCTGTATTCATTTTTGAATATGAGAGCAAGAAAACGCGCTCACTTTCCTGTTTTTTAAAAAAGTAATGAGGTAAGAGCAAAGGCCCTATCTCATTTTTAAACAATAACACAATAAATATTACATACGATGATTATATTTATGAAATAAAACCGATCTTTCTCTATTCAGTTATATTTTTAATTTAAAATAGCATAAAAAAGGATTTCAATACTTTTAATTTATTTTAATTAAAATCATATAAAAGATATTTTTATGTTAACTGAATATTTTTCGAAAAAATTTAAATTTTCCTTCCTAGTGTTCTCTTTTTCGAACTTCTTGTATTAAATAAAAATTCCTTTTCTACATCGGCATTTGTGATGGACGTAACACACATTCAGTCAATAATTTTTAATTTTAATGGGGGATATACTTTGTCAAATGCGCATGACAGTACGTCTAACCATTTTCTAATCAAGTTAAATTTCTTATCTCTGTTTATTTATTACAAGGAAAAATGTCACACATCGATAACTACATTTCACACAATTCAGTCATTACAAATTCTATTGTGAGAAAAGTTCTCCCTAATTAATTTTGTCTTTCAAAACAGTACACTTAAAACAATTTTGTTCAGTGAAGTTAACCGACAGTTCATACCAAATTTTAAAAACAAATTTAACACTTGAAAATGTATCCTGTATTAAATTTTTCAGTATACACAAATATTTCCTGCTGTAGGGAAGATATAGTATAAGATGTGGTGTGCGGTTGTGAAAGAATGTTTTCGTACATGTAGACTATTTTTGAAAATTTAAATATCACTGAAACTGATCAACTTACCTTAGATATTGTCGAACACAACAATGTATTGGAAGCCAATTCCACAATTCGTTGTTATAAAAATGTATGGAAAATTACAAGATTTATTTTTGCATTTGTAATTTATATATATATAATTTTTCCTGGGAGCTTTAAAAGCTAGAGCGGCATCCATCAAAACCGCGGTTCTCTCTCTGTTTTTCCAGATCTCCCCTGACTAAACCGGCTCTGCCATAGTAAGTGAAAATGCCGGATTTTGTTTGTCAAGATCATGTTATAGCAGGCTGCATTTTTCATGTATTTTAGATGGTCGTTTTATATTTTCTACATCAATATCTTAATGTCTGAATTTAAAATTACATAAAATTCTTGACATTCGCATCAATAAACATGATAATTTTTATTAGTGTATGAATGTGTCATCAAACGACTACATGACTGATATTAACACATTATTTTAACCATTTAATTAATATTAAGTATAACATAACGCACACAAATTTCCTAAACTTTAAAATAAATATTTCGAAATCTACTTCAGATGTACTCAAAATTTTTTATTCCTACGCTTAAGCTTCTCAGTTTTGCTTCTATGTAAGTATTTATTGTAATTGTATATTCATCAATTTTTTTAGTATATTTTTTGCTTTTAGTATGCGGTTTTCAACTTAATTGTATGAAATCTTCGAAATACATTAAAAGATACCAAAGAAGCTATATAATAAAATTTGAAATTTTTATTATACTCAAGCAAATGCTAAAACTTATGGTAAATAATTTTTACTTTCGCGATGCATTTTTTTTCGAAATTTCAAATGGAATTTCTAACATAAAATTTCTATCTTTATAAGGTCTAGATTTCAAAAAATATCCAGATTTTAATTACTTATTCAGTTAGCCTTTAAAAAAGATAAATGTTGAGGTATTTTGTATAAATAGATATTTTTGAACAATATATAATTCGAATGTTTTTCAATAGCTCGAATTTAAAATTGATTTTTATGTTTATTTATATGCATAAATGTCTACTGTAAATGTTTCCGTATATTTTTGATTACCATTTATTCAAACATTCAAGTTATAAAAAAAAATGTGTGAAAATCTTCATTCTTCATGTTGTCTTTGATGTAAACTGAAGTTCAAGCACTTAAAATTCAAACATAATTCGGTGTATTTTAACAATATATAACCAGGCACACACACACACACACACTGTACTTAAACTTCCCTGAACACTTACGCTTTGAAATCTAAAAAAAAGAACTAATAAATTTTAATTAGTTTTTTTTCGTTATTATTTTATCAAAGTGTAAGAAAATGTTTCAAATGATTTGATGAAGTTTAAATTTATTCATTTTTAGTGGTTGGAAAATTGAAAAGGTTCCAAATTTTAAAGAGTTTGGTGTTTTATTAATTTTTTTTCGGTATCTTATAATAAAATAATCATGTTTCAAAAACTGAAAGCTTTGATTAAAATAAGAAAAATGAAGCGAAAGAATATACTTAAAAAAGTTAATTTGTCTAACTATATAAAATAGCAGATTGTCCTGACACGCCCCAATTTGTTACAGTTTGAAATTAATATGAAACCAAAATCCGGGAATTTTCCATTTCTATGAATGACATATTAGAATTTGTAAATTTGGGGATTTTATATTTATATCTCCATTTAACAACTGTTTTATTTATGCGTTATACTGGATCCGAGGTGGCAAAACGCAATTTTCCATTTCTAGTGAATGACATATTAGAAATTTGATCAAATTTGGGGATTTTACTTTTTTACAGATCTCCATATATAACAACTGTGGGTTTATTTTGGGGATAGATGACGGTCTTTGTTTATTTTCTAAAAACATATTTATCTCAGATATTTTTCTTTTGACCGGCTCGTAAGACGAGTTCCTTTATAGACATAAAAAAAATATATGGAGTGCGAAAGTATTTTGCATTCCCTGCGTCCATGCTATCTTCCATCTGTATTTTTATTTGTTTTTTAACATCATAGAATAGTCAGACTTTCAAAGACTCACCTTGAGTCTATTTGCTTTCATAAAAGAAAAAAAAGAATGCTTACCAAGTCCTTGTAAGAATATAAACTTAAAGAAGAAAAAAATTTCACCAATTTCAGAAGTAAGAACAGAGTATAATTCACGAATGTCTTCTTCGTTTGAGTAAACACGTTTTTCTTTTCCTCACATATTCGCCCACAACATTCACGTTCATACACGCCAAACTATCATCTTACCGTTTAACAACCGCCGTAGCAGAAAAATTGGAAGTAAAAGTTGTAGTATATATGAACAAGTTCTACCTTAAACTTACTATGACTGCGCTGATTAAAACGAACTCTTCGCTACACGATTCGTTGTTTCTTATTGCAGGGCTGACATCTACCCGATGTCTGGTTTTGGTGTAACTATTCTAAAAATATACTGAATAGACTAGGATGTGACACATAAAACATTTAATCGCAGACACACAAAACACAGCATTACATAGCGAAGTATTTAATACATCTCCTGAAAGAACAGAGCAGCAACATTATTGCGTCATTAGCTTGACGCTGATTCGTTGGAGAGGCGATGCCATTCGCAACACTGATGTCATCGGAACCCTTTTCTTTTTCCGGTTTCAGCAAAATAATTGTTTTGTATACGCGCGCGCGTGTTTAAACGGCAGTAATTTTTATTTTCGTTACATTTCTTTAGCGAATTTTTTTAGCTTTTTAAAAAAAGCAGCATGTTAAAACAAACTTGAAACTCTTTGTTCCGCATTTTGATTTTATTTTAGAACCTCTATGAATTTTTAAATCACCCCCCCGTTTAATTCACCGCTTAGCTAAGAGTCCATCTACATGACTACAATGGGGGGCTACTTTGCAACCGAAAAATTGGTAAGCGAGAGTTAAATCTGTGTTATTTAATAAGTATTTTACTACAGGTTTGTGTTAAAATCATATCAATCAAATTTTGTTGTGCTTTTTCGAAATAATCTCATATAATTTGTTTAAAACATTGCTGGATTCTTAGTTATGGTAACCTTGGCAGCAATTTTAAAGACATTTTTCACAACAATATCAAATAGTTTTCGACTAATTTTATTTATATCATTTACACAATCACTTATATTTATTTTGTTAGACGTATGTTAATTCAAAAAATAACCTGTTTCTATAATTATCTACACTATTTACATCCGAAGGTAAACAATGGTATTTATCTATGTATGAATCTATGCGTCCCTATTTTCTCACGAACCACACGACGCAAAAAATGGGCGTCTTAGGCTAGGGTCCAGCGTGAGAATTTTCAGACCATATGTTGGAATTTCAATTAGCAGCTCGCTGAAGGTACAAAAATTTCGGAAAGATCCGAGGAATCGGTTTTCACCATTTATATTCCGATATTCCAATTAGTTAAAACGATATTAATTTAAAAAAACTTAAAACTCATAATTAGTACCATTTTTCACCGCCAGGGCTCGAACTTTTCGTTGTAGCTTCAATTTGGAACTAATTTAGAGAGGAGTTCATCACTCTTTTATTTTTCAGAATTTCCACGATCTTTTTAAGACGCGATCTAATTTTTTTCATGAGACTCACACAAAAAATAAATAGTGATTCGGAAAGATAATTTATTTCGCCAGAATATGGTATAATTTATTTTGCAAAATAATTATATTTTCTTTTTCTTACGATTTTGTTAAAATGAGTCAAAATCGATACATTTTTATAAATACGATTTCTAAATCACCCCGCTTGTATTTTCTTTCGCGCTAATAAAAAAAATATTTTACACTAATCTCACGAAACTGTTTTCCCGTGTGTAGAACCATATCAACCGTAATCTGCACAAAGATTGAAAAAATAACTTAAAAATAACGGTTTTTTTTAAAAAATTGTGTTTTTCGTTTTTTCTTCTTTTTGCGAGGAATATTTATAAACATTATTTTTGTTACATTATATATATATATATATGTGTGTGTGTGTGTATAAAAGGAAATATTTCTATTATTTTAATTCTAAATGAATTCTTTGTTAATTATAAAGTACATCGTCTATTATTTTGGATAAAAATATATTTCAGATTATATATTTAAAAATATATTTAAGCTAACTATATGTAACGATTGATTGATTCATGAAAATCTAAAATCTATTTTATTATTTTAGATTCTTAGAAACTAACTATTGTTAAAAAACGATGAACGTTTTTTGTTTTACTCTTAGCATCCTAATCGTTTTCTTTTTATTGCTTCACATTAATATTTTTTTAATTCTAACACAATATTTTTTTATAAGTCATACATCGAAATTTGAAGCTATATCTTATCTCTGAAAAGGAAGAGAAGATAGGACAATAATTTTACCTAAAAAAAACGTGCTCGGTATATAGAGAGTGGAAAGAAACCTGTCTTAAATCAAAAATAAGTGGAATGGAACAAATTTCGAAAAAAGGGAAATTTTTGACACAATCTTAGAAATCATTCACATTGTGCACATACAAACACACACACAGAAATACTGGTGTCATGAGGCAAAGAGAAAGCTCGAACAATGCCGGGCTAAGCGGGGGTCATTTTGAAAAAGTGTATTAGAAGTGCTGATTTTGTGAAGGAAAGGGAAAATTTATAAAAAATAGAAAGCCTGTGCAATGCCGGGCCATACAGCTAGGAGACGAATATTTGTTGTATGAACTCAGTGGTTTTTTGTGTTGCAGAGTGGGTGTAATTACGTAACATATAGAAATGAAAGTTATATATATATATATATATATATATATATATATATATATATATATATATATATATATATATATATCTACATACACTAATTTTGTTAGACTTATTTTAATTGTACATTCAATCAATTGTGCAAAGAAATAAAATGCAATATGTTGTTTTATGATTTATGTTATATCGATTTATGATTGAGATAATTTACTAATTGAAAGGATAATTTTGACTAAGCCTTTGTGCAAGCTACTTATTTTGCTCTTGTACATGATCAAATATTATTAATATAGATTTCATGAACCAAGCATTGTCAATTACAGCATTTTTAAGTGTGTTATGTCGAGTGGAATGAAAAGGGTTAAGAAAAACATTAATTAGACTTACAGGATGTTTACAATCCAAACAATGTATCCCAGCTCGACATCAGGAATGCGACGGTGAATGATTATACCAGGAAATGTTCGAAATTGAGGCCGCGTAGGTCATAGCACAGCCGACATCGACGGACGAAGGATTGTCGGATGTGTTCGAACCAATCTGGTGTTTTGACGATGTCAGCTGAAGGGAAGACGATTCGTGCCATGATATCCTTCACTGCCAACACCAGCATCTCAAACACAAGCGCTTTCAGGTGGCTGAAAAATCAGAAATCCAAATGATTAAGGTCCGGGGATCTTGGTGGCCAAAACATACATCCATCTCACAGGATATGTAGCATGGAAGTGTTTATGCATCGTAATCGGAAGTTGTGGTGAGGCACCTTTCCATGAATTGTGCATGAACCATACGCTCTGATGTACAGTGGCTCTTTCGTGGCTAATTATACTCCTTTAAAACAACAGATTGGCCAGCCCTGTGGTGAATTTCTTACATACTTCTGTCTAAGTTTATTTGTGTTTAAAATTTGATATAGAAAATTATTTAACTAATGGAATTCTTTCGTAATTTTATTTCATGCAATACCTTATTTAAACTCTCAGATATAAAATAGAAAGGGAGCGCATTATTTTTGATTGTTTCTCACTGGAAGAATTTAGTTTGGAAAAATCTTATACATAAATTTGGAAGTTTCTTCATTTCTTTCTAACTTATACAAATCATCACCGTTGATTATATGGTTCCAAAATTTTGCATGGAACTTCACTGGTGTTTCAAAGGAACCGTAAACACATGTCCACCAAAACTTTCTTGAAATATATTTTTAATGAATTTTTTACCCCCTTCCCTTTTCATAAATAAAAGTTTGTGTGTGTATATGATAAGTCACCAAATACCGTGATATGCAGCCTATAGTGGAAAGCTTTTCCCGATCATGTTAAGAAAATGATTTGGAGTCTTACATTGTGATTTGGCTGTGTTTATGAACGATTTTTAGGGAAATCGACTCTGAAGGGGAAGAGAGGTTTTATAAAAATATGTTTTTGAAATCTTAGGCACAAACACTTGAAATTTGACAAGCATGTATCTTTTGTTGAAGAATCATCTGTTATGAATGGGTTTTGCTGAAATTGACATCCAAGGGGATATGATGGTGTAAAAGACAAACACATTCCGTTTTAGAAATTCAAGTTCTTTCTTTTTAAATCAAGAGGGAAGGGCTATAAAAATATTTTGGAACACACTTTAAAGCTTAACCAGTTAAATGTAGCACCCTCGTTTAAGAATACGCACCGTTTTTTGTAGTCAGACTCGAGCCATGACGAAAATATTTGTCAATCACAGAGTAAGTTGCGCTGGTAAGATATTGGATGAAAAAGATGAGTTTATATTTTATAAAATTGAAATTTTTTTATTACTAATACTTACTTATTTCATTAACATAAGCATATTTTTATGAATTTTGTGTAAATAATTTGTATTTGGATGTTTAATGCATTTATAATACTCTATGTTTTATTTATTTTATGTTAAAATTGTAATATTCTCAAGCAATGCCGCCCCTTACGTTATAATGGCAATTCAATGAGAACTTGGTGAAATCTTGGCAGTAGAGCCAAGTTGGCATCATTTTTGGTGACCAAAGTGGCGGCTAATTTGGCGACCATGTTGGCGAGTTCGGAACCCTCTGGAATCTTCTAGAACAGAGGTCGGCAACGATTTTAATGTAAAGAGTGAAATACTAAATTAAAAATTCATGGCGGGCGCCAACTATTTTTTGACCTAACAAATATATAAAAATAATATTCATATTTATAAAACATGTTCAATTATTAATTTTATAATTTATAAATTTAATTACAGAACAAGGTTATTATTTATCTTACATGAATACAGAAGAATGTCTGTAAGTATTATTAAAGATGGTGGCAGGAGCAATGACATATTTTTTATATAAAATTATTTTAATGGGATATTTGGGTTGCAATATCATCTGCAATTTTTTCATAATTGATCATATACGACGAATTACCCGCTCTTAAACAGTTATTTAAATGTGCACCCGTAAGCTGTGATCGATATTTAGATTTTAAATATGTCATATTTGAAAAAAGGGCTTCACAATTATAGGTAGTTCCACAGTATGAAAATATTTTTAGAGCGCATTTTTTCTCAAAATAGGAAAACTTTCCTCAGTAACTAATTTCCAAATTGATTTATCAACATAATGTGATTTTAAAACGACATCATTTTGCAAATTAATTATTTCCACTTCTAAGTCCTGCATGTTAGTAACATCGAAATAATTTGAAATTTTGGAAGGCAAATCAGGTTCATGAACATTGAATGGATTGACGAAAAATGGAATTACTGATTCTAACGGTAGAAAATCTTGAAATCTCGACGAAAATTCGATTATTAATGTATCAATGGTTTTTATGTGCGATGTAGTGTCAAACTCATCAATACTCAAATTTAAATTTTCAATTATTCGTTTGACATTTTGAAAGTGAGACAAGGAATTTTTCAACAAATGCGCTTTTAACAATTCCAACTTACATTTGAAAGAATTAACTGCGCTAATCATATCAGCAATATGGGAATTCTTCACCTGCAGTTTTAAATTTAATTCATTATTTTCATCGTCATATCTACCAAAAATCCAAGATCCAACAACCAATTTTTTTTCCAATTCTTCTTAAATTCGTTTCTCTCGAAGCAACAAATTCTTTTACTTGAGGTAAAAGGTTAATGAAGCGTTAAAGAACTTTACCGCGAGTGAGCCACCTCACTTCAGTATGAAGAAGTAAGTCTTTAAATTCAGTGTGTTTTCTTTCTCAAAAAATAATTTGAACAACCTGTGTTGTGTCGCTTTAGCTTTAATCGAATTAATAATTTTGGTAACAATTGACATAATATGGTTAAAATTAATTGTTTTTGCAAATAACATTTCTTGGTGAATAAGACAATGATACGCAATAAATTTAGGAAATAAAGGATCTTTTCTACATAATCCAATAAAACTGTTTTCATTACCAGTCATTGCTCGTGCACCATCCGTAGTAATTGATGGTGATTTTTGTAATGGTAACTTAGCAAACTTTTTGAACAATGAAAATATGTCCTTTCCTTGGGTACGTGCTGTTAATGGAAGAATTTTCAAAAATTCTTTTTTAGAGAAGTCATCAAACACCATTTTAACGGATATTGCCAATTGTGCTGTATCGACTGCATCAGCTGATTCATCCAGTTGTATTGAAAAAAATTCACAGGTCTCCACATCATTTGCTAATTTTACTTCCAAATTGCTTGCTAGTAATTCAATTCTTCTTGTTACGGTTCTAGGTGATAATTGTAACATGTTCATAGCTCCCAATATTTCCGTCTTGTTTTTGAAGTCTTCAAAATAGAATCGGCCACTACTAGCATAGCTTCCTTCCTTATTTCAGCGTCAATAAAAGGTTTTTTCTTCTTTGCCAGTAAATGTGCAACTTTAATCGATGCTACGGTTGCTGCTTTCGATTGCTGTTTGGGTTTTTTAAAAATTCTTTGTTGCTTTGTAATTGACGATTTTAAGGATAGCATTTTCCTTTTACGTAGTTCTGATTTCAATGGATACTTAGAATTAAATTTGCCATGTAAACTCTTAAAATGTCTTTCTATGTTACTTTTTTTAAGCAACGCAATGCTCTTATTACATAGTAAACATACGCATTTACTGTTGTATTCGATGAAAAAAACTCTTCTTCCCACTCGGCATTAAAATATAATAAGTACGTTTTCTTTTCGACGAGTCCATAATAGGGACGGACTCTCTGGATCTGTGCTCTCTTGTGTACTGACATGATTGCTCAGTTCATTTCAGTTCAAAGCGTAAGCGCGTCACCGTTGATGTGCAGTAGATTCTAGGAATTTTAAAATTTACGTTTTGAATTTCTTGTCTAAATTAACAGTAGTTTAAAGGCGCACTAAAATTTATCGAAGGGTGCAGTGGCGCCCGCGGGCGCCGCGTTGCCAACCTCTCTTCTAGAAAGTAGCAGATCTCTCCACTAATGTCACAACTCAATGGCACGAGTGGTTATATTTCGTGAAGTGTCTGTCGCGGCTATAAATAAAGATGATCGCCAGTACGGAGTTGAGTCTTGATTAAACCAGCGAGGAGCAAACAATGTTTCGACTAGCGATTAGCTCGGCTGTGCTTGTGAATAATCTTTTACATACGTGTATTTTATACACGGATAATTGTGTTTGATTGCTGTTGAAGGCGTGAAGACCTTCGGAGATTTACTCTGTGAATATTGCTGCTGAATCCTGTATTTAAAGGATTGGATTTTTGTTAATAAATTTGCATCGCTCTTGAAGAACTGTTTATTGTTCTTTGTGTTTGTTTTGCATAAAACCCTCGAATCCCGATCTACGTAACTGTTTGGTATCAGAAGTGGGGTTTTATGCCAATGACACTAGCGATGGATGAACATCTGAAGGCTCTGTTGGAAGGCATCAATGCCTTAAAAAACGGCCTTGAAGATATGCAGAGAAACAAAGAACAGACAAAGAATGAGTTAAAGCAAAAAATGCAGAAAGGTCTGGATGATACTAAGAATGAGTTAAAGGACAGAATGCAGAAGAGCCAAGAGGAGACCAAGAAAGGTCAGGAAGAGCTGAAGAATTCTCAAGAAAATTAAATTGACAATGTTGAAGAGAAAATCAATAGTGTGGAAGAGAGAATAGCCGTAAAAATAAGAGAAAAAATGGCAGTAGTTGAAGAGAAGATAGAGAAGAAAGTAGGGGAAGTGATAGAAATAATTGAAGAGCAAGTTGAAGAAAGAATTGAAGAAGTAGCTGGAAATTATAACCAGTGAGTTGAAGATCTTGAAAAGAAGCTTCTAGCTTGTGGAAAGACGATGAATGAATACAAGTTTGTGCCTTCTTCTGCCTCACTAGTATCAGTGAAACTGTCCACTATGATGGAAACACCAACTGTGTGGTGAACAACAATTTTGTATAATTTCTGTGAAGCCAATGGATAGACTGAAAGGGTCAAAACTTGTCAGCTAGCAGCATCCCTTAGAGGTGAAGCCGCTGAAGTATTGCAGACTCTTCTCGACACAGAGTGACTGAATTTTATTTCCCTGTATAATTCTCTGGATCTTTGGTTTGGCCAGAAATACTCCAAGGACTACGCACGTCTGCAAATGAAAACAAGACTCCAGAAAACCGGAGAAAGCTTGCAAGAGTATGCCTCCGAAGTAGAAAGGCTCGCCAACTTGCCTTTCTCTCACCACCCAGCAACGGTGCGAGAAGTAATCTCTTTGCAGTATTTCGTGGACGGCCTGAAGGAGGGGGAAATTCAGAAGGCTGCAAGAATGGCAGATGTCCAATATCTTAAATCTTCACTGTTATATGCCCTGAAATTGGAGGCCGCCACTTAAGGCAATCACAAAGATCGCCATTCAATCCGAGGAGCTAGAGTGACTGCAGATGAGCCACGTGAATCTCGATTGATAAAGGAGATGGAGAAATTGAAAGAGGACATGTAAACCAAAAAGGCCGGAATTTCAATCCAAGAGAAACGCAACTTCAAGTGCTGTGGATGTAGTGGAACGGGACATCTGAGAAGAAACTGTTCCCGAAAAAGGAAGAGTACACCATCTCTTGATCCAATTGGAAAACTAATCTAGTCAAGGATTTGCTGCAAAACACGGACTTGGACGAGAAACAAAAATGTGCTGAAGGAGCACTAATTAAAGAATTCCAAGGCGTGTTTTCAAGAACATCTGAATAATTTGGAAAAACTAGACTAATAAAACACCGAGTTAATACGGGAGAGCATCCTCCTATTAAGCAGAACCCCGTCGACTAACGTTTGCTAAACAGAAAGAAGCCCAAAAACTCATTAAGGACATGAAAGATAATGATGCCATAGAATCATCGTCAAGTCCCTGGGCATCTCCCATCGTCTTAGTCAAGAAGAAAGATGGTTATACTACATCCTGTGTGGATTACCGTTGGTTGAATGACGTCAACAAGAAAGACAGCTATCATCTGCCAAGAATAGATGACACGCTTGACACACTTGCAGGCAATACCTGGTTTTCTACCCTAAATCTTAAGAGGGGGTATTGGTAGACAGAACTCCACCCTGACGATAAAGAGAAAACTGCCATCACCACTGGACAAGGACTGTAGCAATTTAAGGTTATGCTTTTCGGCTTGTGCAATGCACCTACAACATTCGAGCACCTTAAGGAAACAGTCCTCGGAGGACTCTAGCATGACGTCTGCCTGGTTTATCTTGATGACATAATCATCGTGAGGCGCTCCTTCAAGGAACATCTTAAAAATATAAGGGTGTATGCTACAAAAGCTAAAAGAAGCTAACCTGAGATTAAGTTCATCCAAGTGCCACCTGTTCCAGCGTGAAGTCACCTATCTCGGGCACATCATTTCGGCGGAAGGTGTACTAACGGACCCGGATAAGACTTCTACTGTGAAAGACTGGAACTGACCGACATATGTTCACCAGCTCCGGAGTTTCTTCGGCTTATGCAAGGATTACCGGAAATTCGTGAAAAATTTCTCAACAATCGCCAGACCACTCCATAAGCTGACCGAAGAAAAACAGAAATTTATCTGGACGGGTAATTGTAAAAACGCCTTTAACACATTTAAGGACGCATTAAGATCTGCTCCAGTCCTTGTATATCGTGAAATTGGGAGACAATTTGTTCTGGATACAGATGCAAGTCATGAGAGTATAGGAGCTGTGTTGTCTCAGGAGATAGATGGTCAGGAGCGTGAAATTGCCTATCTTTGCAAGTGTCTGTCCAAACCAGAAAGAAATTATTGTGTGACCAGAAATGAACTGCTTGCTATCGTAAAAAAGCCTTGGAGAACACTTCCATCCTTACCTTTGCGGTTGTAGGTTCCTGCTGCGAACAGATCATGTGTCATTGACCTGGCTACTGAATTTTAAAAGTCCAGAGGGCCAAATAGCTAGGTGGATACAGAGACTACAGGAGTATGACGTGGAAATTCACCACAGAAAAGGATCAACACTTGGAAATTCAGACGCCCTTTCGAGAAGACCCTATCCTGAGATCTGCAAATACTGCTCGAGAATCGAAAAGAAATTTGGCGTAATAGATTCAATAGTCCGCCAAGTTACAATGCCATCAGCATCGGCATTGGATCCGTGTAGTGATGAGAGCATCCCAAAAGATCAACTGGCTTATCCTGAAATAAAAACAATTATAGAATTCAAAGACCCAGCTACGAAAAGCCCAACTGGCAAGACATCGCATCTTTTCATCCTACAACGAAGCGTTTCTGGGCTCCATCTGAGAAATGGTATGTGACGACGGAAAAACATTCGGGTGGCAATTAAAACTCTCAAAGACAAGAGTTTCAACGGTCCTTAAGGAACTAACTCCATGGCAGTCCAACTGGAGGTCACTTTGGGTTTATGAAGACCTTACAAAAAGTTCGCGAGCGCTTCTACTGGAACAATGTGCGGAGTGACGTGGAAAAGTTTTGTCGCATATGTGATCACTATGTTACACGCAAAGGTCCCAGAAAACGCACTAGAGGAAGACTGCAACTATATAATGTGGGAGCGCCTTTCGAACGAATAGCTTTTGACATCCTAGGCCCCTTCCAAGATCATCAGATGGCAACAACCACATCCTGGCGGTGATGTACTACTTCACTAAGTGGCCTGAAGCCTATCCTATTTCCGATCAAGAGGCCTCAACTGTTGCAGAGATTCTAATTCAACACTGGATCTCACGATTCGGGGTCCCTCTATATCTGCACTCTGATCAAGGGAGAAACTTCGATTCTGCAGTTTGAAAGAGACTGTGGGAAACACTTGCTATCGACGAAACCTGGACAACAGCTTCACATCCTCAGTCTGGCGGCATTGTAGAGAGGTTCAATCGGACCATCATGAACAGCCTTTCTCTCCTGGTATCCAGTAATCAACAGGACTGGGACAAGAAATTGCCCTTTTTTCCTGCTTGCCTACAGGAGTGCCGTTCACGAGACCACCTGCTATTCCCCATACCAGATGCTCTTAGAACGTGATTTTCGTCTGCCTGTAGACTTCAGTTCAGCCTGGCCACCAGATGCACCCTTGGCGCCTGAAGAGTATGTCGAGAAACTCCAGGCACGGATGGAGGAAATGCATCATCTGGATAGGGATAGAATCGGCATGGCTTCCGAGAAGATGAAGACCCAATACGACGCAAGAGCAACCAGACACGACTTCCACGAAGGTGACAGAGTGTGGTTTTGTAATCCGGAACGTCGCATAGGACTCTCTCCAAACCTGCAGACAAAACTGGGAAGGTCCTTACACAGTCCTAAAAAGACTGAATGACGTAGTGGTGTGGATACAGAAATCACCATACTCAAAACTGAAGGTAATACATTATAATAGGCTAGCCTCTTATCTCGACCAAGATGAATGATGAGACCAGCGTTTCTCAAACTGTGGGGCGCGCCCCCCTTGAGGAGCAGGATAACTCTACAAGGGGGCGCGAGCTATATTGAAAAGTCGAAAACAAAACGTTATTTAAAAATTATTAATTTAGTGAAAGTAAACAAACAAAATACTTTCTGATGTAATAAAATACAGAATATACACATTTACACTAATTTAATACACTTATAAATGTATCAGTACTGTACAATGTATATTTTATTATTAATTTAACAATACTAAGTTAAGAAAAAAGTTCATAATTATCAGTGACCCCATGGGCTTGTATTAACACTTATCTTGATAATTTGTACGGTTTATAATTAATACCTTGCCGATAAAAAGATACGCGATTCGCTCCCCAATACGACAGTTTACCACGTAGACGAGCGTATTTTGATGGGTTTTTTTGAGGAGGAGAAAACAAATAAATAAGCAAATCCTCTAAAATAAATAAATTCTTCGCAAACATTATCAAGGTTCTTTTACAGCATTCCAAAGCCATCGGAATAATTTTATGGACAGCACTGCGCAGAAAATATCGTACTTTGGAAAGACGTATATATAGGTCCAGAAAACTAATGATTTGGCTGAGTGAGACGTTTTTATACGTCGGGGCACATAAGAGGTTAAAGTCGAATTTAGCTTTAAAGTATAGTATTATTGAATTCAATACATTGTTATTGTATGGAGGGGGAGGGCGCGATGGAAATGATGATTGAATAGTGGGTCGCGTATATTGAAAGTTTGAGAAGCACTGGTTTAGACTATGGTCATTAATTATTTTGTAGATAATGTGAATTATTTCTCTTTTCTAATTTCTTAATTTTATTTTAGTATGGTAATTAATGTATTTTGAATTTATTCGCTTTGTATATGCTGTTGAGTATATTTGTTACTTTATATGTGATTACAGTGGCGCACACAAGGGGGGGCTGAGGGTCCGGACCCCCCAACCATTGATATTTTTTCCGATTGATTATAATTCTAAGTATATAGTACAAAAAATTTAATTAATTACTTTTTATTAATGATTAATTTTATTAATTAATGCTCATTATTTATTCAAAAATTAGTTTTTTACTGTGTTTTGTTCCCGAAAATCGACAAAATCAAAAGGAGCATGATACAAGAATGGTCAACTTTCGACCCCGGACCCCTTGAAAAATTCCTGTGTGCGCTACTGTGTGATTATTATGAGAGTAGTTTGACTGTAAATAGATACCTCTTACTCAAGGATTGTACTGCCCGAGAGAAGTGCAGTCTTTGAGGAGAGGGGGTAGTGTTACGAATTTTGCGTAAATAATAATAATTTGTATGTGTGTAAATGCATTTATATTACTCTGTTATATTTATTTTATGTTAAAATTGTACTATTCACCGCCCCTAACGTTATAAGGCCATTCAATGATAACTTAGCGAAATATTGGCGGTGGAGCCAAGTTGGCGAGTGGAACCCTCTGGATTCTTCTAGAAAGTAGTGGATCTATCCATTAACGTCACGCTCGATGACACGAGTGGTTATAATTCTGGAAGTTTCTGCCGCGCCTATATCAAGAGTGCCAGCCGCAACCAGTCAGTCTTGATTAAACCAGCGAGTAGTGACCATTGTTTTAAATAGCGATTAGCTCGGTTGTGCTTGTGAATAATCTGTTACATACGTGCATTTTTAAACACTGGTAATTGTGTTTGAGAGCTTTTGAAGGTGGGAAGACCTTTGGAGATTTACTCTGTGAATATTACTACTGAATCCTATATTTAAAAAATTGGACTTTTGATAATAAATTCACATCGCTTTTTAAGAAGTGTTTATTTTCTTTGTGATTGTTTTGCATAAAATCCTCGAATCTGGATCTACATAACAATATTTAGTTACTTCTTTTTTAGATACATATATTAAGATTATAGCAAATATTTTCACTTTAGTTTCTGAAGTTGGCAACAAGTTTGATGTTTATTAAGTTTCTTGATATACTGATTGCAAATGGTATATTAGTTTAGGCTGCTGAGGAATTTTCTTCTAAAATCAATATTAACTGGCAAAAACTATTTATTTTAGTTCAGACTTGTAGAGCAATATCCACGGTACAGATCAACATAAAAAGATTAGAATAAATTTTATAATTCTATTTATTATGAGTTGCTTTTTTAGGTGGGGTAATTTGGGGGTATGGTTAGACTTAGCTAAGTGTTCTATGACAGGGATATTTTTTTACCTCTATGTTAACTTTAGAAAGTGTCTAATGCTTCACAATTCATAATAAAATGACTAAAACAATTAATTTACTTAGTATTTATGCACCAGGTAGTAATTTTAAAACTGAAAAACATTTAAAAAAATTTTTTTTACTTCCTAAATTAAATTAGGAAGAGAGGAATGATAGAGAAAAAACTGAATGTTATAAGTAGGTACTAATAACACTTTAACTTACTATTAATATTAATTTTTACGTTGTCTTTTAATGTTCGAATATGCCAAGAAATTATATTAAGAAAACTAGTGACCAAGGTATACAAAAGATGATCTGAAGAAAGCTGTTTTGTGGAGGTAAAAACCGAACCTACAATTTTTGTTGCATCAAAGAAATTTAGTGTTCCTTAGGAAACTGTTAGAAGAAGGGTAGTTAACGCTCGTATTCACCGCTAACCTGACCCAGCGATGAAACCTGGAGTTAAGTAACCGACAGTCAACCCCAGTTAGAACTCCAATTCACAGCTCTTTTTTGACCTCCAGTTACTTGACTCCGAGTTTCTTAACTTGGATTCACTGGTCGATTCCCATTAGTCGGAATAAACCCCGTGACTTCCGACTGGAGCTAGAATTTCTATCTTTACCTCGTGCCAGCCTGTTTTTAACCTCGTGTATCGCTATCTGTTTAAAATGAATGCCAACAGAATTTATTTTACGCAGTATGAAAAGGAGTTGGTGATGACTTTGATGAAGCCGCACTTATATATAATAGAATTTTCTGATTTCCAGTTTTTCTAAAAAATCTAATTGAGTAAAAGTGGAAACTTTCTGAATGGTATTCATCGTAAACTAAAAATCTATCCAAACTCAAACTACTTCAAAACTTACATGAAAAAGTAAACACTCGAAAAATCGCTTACTGCACATGTGCGGTTAAAACTAACCCAGCTGTGACCCTGGGTACGGGTTTTTTTTAACTTGAGCCGGAGTTAAGTTATTAACTTGCGATGGTGAATAACGGTTTCGGCGAACCCCTGGTTTTCTTCCTCTAACTGGCGGCCAGGTTAGTGGTGAATATGGGCGTAAAAGTCCCTCTCACCAAGTACCAAGTAAATCCACCTATCTAATAAATGAAGAAAAAATGCATATTGCGGCACCTTTACAATTTTTAGAAAAAAGTTTACTTCCTTTTGATAGAAGATATCTTAAAAACCTTGCTAAAACGTACTTGACAACGAATAAGGCAGCTCAGCTTCTTTCCTCGAATAGAAAACCTGGCGTTGAATGGATAAGAGGGTTTAAAAGCGGGGTGGAAAGAGGAATTCAGTATAAAAAAAACCTTAAAAAAAGAAACGAGACTTACAGTCGTCGCATATGATGCGTAATATTTGACATGTTATCGTGGTAAATACGCAATAGTAACTTGAATCTGAAAAAAAATGAATCGAGTATGATTGGATATAATTTTTTATCGAATAGTTAAATCTAATGAAAATTTTATTTATTCAACAAAAGGAGTAATGCAATTTTTTTATCAAAAGTATTTTTTCTTGTTCAATTTGGGGAACAGTGGTTACAGTTGACTTGAAAATGGACAAACAGGGATTTCGGTGGACTTATACTTTTCTCTGAATTAAACAGTTCAAAAAATTAAAGATTCCCTGTGCACACACATTTTGAATTTTTACCATATACCGAAGATGGTTCTGATCTTTTAAAAACACTCGCTTCCCATTATTTTTAGTGTGATTATATTGAGTCTTGAATCGAGCATGATTGGAAATAATTTTCCATCGAATAATTATATCTTTAATGAAAATTGTATTTAGGAGTTTTTTAATCAAGCAATTTATTTTAATCAAAATTAAAAATATTACATTAACAGCGACAGGAATTAAACTCAAAGCATGAAAAAGATACGCACTAAAATATTTATTTGTGAATAATTCCATATTACTTACTCGTATTTTCTTAAGAATGTTGAACTTTGTCAGATGCTTAACAGTAAATATAATTATTAATATAGTTTACACATATAAATACAACTACAGATTCCATACACAACGAGCCCAGAGAATTTAACAATTGAGCATAAGGATCTAAGTTTATTCTGAATAAGACTTGCGGTATTTGTGGAGTAAGAAAATGAAATCCAGTTTTAGAATTCGAATCTTTTGAAATGCTATTTTTAACAGTATAAAAAACAACTACTAGAGTTGCATTTCATCTATATTCTGCTCTGGATTTACCCATCTCTGCTAATCACAAAAATTTAATTAGCTTGGTAAATGTTTAAAAACTACAAATATTACACAAAATCAAAATTACCCTTGTAATTAGCCCCCGGACCCGAAATAACCCGAAAATGAAAGCAGAGTGAGTGAGTGAATATTAACGTCGCACTGTTCAGCTATACAAGGAGTTCAGGCGAAAGACCACGTAATTTTGAGCCATGTTCAAGTGACGTGGACGACACCTGAGCTGGCACCCCCTCTCCTAACTACCACACCACACCAACGGGAGAACGTTTCATCTCTCGATAGATTTAACGTGCATCGTGGCCCTACACGGGGGGTCTTTAGTGGTACTGGGCTCGAATTTATGACATGCCTGCCATGATCCGATACCTTGACCATTGTGCTACCGCATCCCTCAAATGAAGACAGAATTTCGATCTTTGGGTGGACGGGGCGATGCCGACCAATGGAAATGCAGCTTTGATCTTAATCATTTGGTTGAAAAGAAAATCAGAAAACAGCTTTTTTTAAAAGCTATTAAAAGTATAGAAACATGAAGAAAAATAGCAGAGGAACATTTAAGTAAATAGGAGATCTGTCGGAATAAATTTCTGAGGAAAGATAAGGAGTAAATAGTAAAATTTTTAAAAAAAGAGAGAATCTGGGAATCCAACCCGGTGCAAGGCATCGGGAGCGTTCGTCTTTGACCACTAGACCACGGGGGACTCGTGGAAAGAGGTGAAATAAGCATTTAAGATGGAAGTTGCGAATTTTTAGAAAAGAGAATAAATATTTACATGAAAAGGGGATCTGAAAGAGAATATTTCTAGGTCTGTTGAAATTTGGATCAGGGATATATTTTTCAATGTCCAAGATCGAGAGATTATTATGATTATCCATATTATGAAAAAAGTTAGTTACAATCTTTTTAATAAACTGTCTTATTGACAGCATTTTACTTGCGGCTCTGAGGTCAGGGTTCCTCATGAACCATCGAGCATTTAAGATTTGACGAAGGATGATGCTTTGAGAAGCTTCAATTTGATTAATCTTTTGAAATACTAACTTTAACAATACAAAAAAATAACTACTTAAACCCCGATGCGAGGGTAGCGACCATGCGCTCTCATTGGTCAAACCAAATAGCACGCGCTTCCTGTTACAAACTTCCGTCCTTTTTGACGAAATCACTCCGACAAAATTCAGCAATCGAGAGGAAAGATGTTACACGTAAAAAAAAGACCCGAGCAAGTAAATGATCAAAAGTGGAGATTGAGTACTGGTCAAGAAGTCAATGATCTAAACTCATTGCACGAGTGATAGAAATTAATGAGTTCTATCACAAAAAATATCCGACCATTTGGGGAATATTACACTTTTTCTGCTATTGGTGATGAAGACTGTAGAGTTCAGTGATATATTCCGCATACTACGTAAACCTAATTTTTATAACCGTGGACATTATTCCTTTAATTAAATAATGTGTAAGAAAAAAAAAATTTTGCCCATTTCTACCATTAAATATAATCAAGACACATTCATTCCAGTGTATTCTTATTTCAAAAAGAATATCTACATATTTTTATATAAATATACACTAACTTTGGAGATACCCCCTTTCCCCCACCATGGGGTAAACTGGGGGGGGGGATCAAAACATGCTCTTTCAAATGTATCACTGTGAGAAAACAATCAAACAAAATTGAATGGCTATGTTTCATGTTTAATCTAAATGAATCCAATGTATATAAAATGCATCAAAAGTTTCATTACAATGAATTTAATAGTTTGGGTTTAGGGGGCCTTCTATAAAAAAAGCCTGATTTTACCCCTACTTGACCCTATATATTTAATACAATTTTCTTAATTTGGATTTTGCTTCTGGTATAGCACTCGGGACGACTATGTATGTATGATACAACCATTGATACGATGTTTTCACGATTAGAGAGAGAGAGAGTGTGAATCACATATCTACCGACGTTGACGTATTGTAGTTTAGTTACCACAAGCTTTTAGTCACAGTGATTAATAATGGTGAAAGAATGTAATTCATACTCACAGTGATATTAACCTAGTGCTTCTCAAACTTTTAATATTGGCGACCCAATTTTTATTCATAATTTTTCATCGCCCCCCTCCTATTCAGTAACAATGTATCAAAATATTAGAACAAGAAGCTAATTTATTTAGGTAGTTTATTTTTTTATAACATTTATTATTTTTTATATTGCTTACACAGCCTTCACTAAGCACTTTTCAGCAAAAATACTCAAAGTATATATGTTACAAAATTAAGGGATTTAAAAAACTACATTGATATAATTCCCGAATAGTAGATGATATGAATAACTATTAGATTGAAGGGATAGTTCTGTCGTATTTTAAATAGGCAGTATGACAATCCCCCATGTCGTGTATTCATTGTGTTGAAATAAAGAAGCCTTTTCATTACTGGAACAAATACTATTTAATGTTCTTACGTTCCACAACACAAGGGGTCACTTAAATAAAACAACAAAACAACACACATCCATTATCGTTACAGAAAATGGCTTAAGGACTAAAAGGAGGGAAACAGGCTTTCCCTGACTCCTCTTGTACACCTCTTTCCCCGGTAGCGATCCAGGGCAGAAGAGCGAGGGGAGCGAGTTCCCGCTTCTCTAAAGAACAGGTGGTGCCCCCTGGCTGCCACTAATCATCAAGGGAAGGAAGGGTTTAAATGTAGTTGTTACATTCTCCCCCTACACCGCCGAAGACCGTCTCGGCGAGGGGATGTACTAGCAGACATTATGGCATTCTCTCCGGCAGTTCCTCTAGGAACCAATGGCTGTTTGCGTCGCCTCCCTCTTTTCTTGAGAGGTACTACAGGAGACTGGGTCTCTGTGCCATTCAGAAAGGGTGTTAAAGCTGATGTATGGTAGACACCTAAAGGTTCGTCAGGTTTGTCACAACTGGCTACTACAAAGGTAGTGGGAGATCTCTGGGATAGCACAATGTACGGCCCGTCTCTCCTAGGCATGAGTTTTGCACTCCTGTTCTGACTCGCTTTACTTAATGGGTGAAGTTTTACCCATACCAGATCATTAACTTTATAGTTAGGACTTGGTCTGCGTGATTTATCTGCATATGTTTTTTGACGATCTTGACTCATCTCAATGTTTTCTTTAATTTGTGACATGTATCCTTCAAAACGTTTTAAATATCGTGTAAATTCAGGCACAAAATTATCGTTATGGGTGACGGACCGTAGATCAGTATTTACTTGGTCCAAAGTTCGTAGTTCTCTGGCGAAGGTTAGGTATGCTGCCGTGTGATCTGTTGACTCGCATTTTGAAGTATTCAGTGCAAACCTAATAGCTGGTAGCTTTTCAATCCATAATGTATGGTTGTTACCTACCATCATTGCCAAACGAGGTTTCAAATCCCTATTTTTCCTTTCGACTGGATTTGCCTGTGGGTGATATACGGGAATGAGACTTTGATTGATATCCAAGACAAAACATAACTGTTGCATCACCGCACTCACAAATTGAGTCCCATTGTCACTTATTAGTCTACGGGGCACTCCGTATCTTAGGAAGACTTCATTTAGAAGTGTCATGGCACATTCTTTAGCAGTAGCTTGCTTTAATGGGAATAACTCTACCCATTTTGTTGTGTAATCCTCCACTATGAAAATCCACTTCATACCTTCGGTCGTTTCTGGTAAGGGACCAAAAAAGATCAATAGCTATGCTCTCAAATCGTTGAGCTGGAACAGGGGTCTGCAGAAGACCTGCAGGTTTCTGATTAGTGGCTTTGTATCTAATGCATTCTGAACAGCTCTTCACATATAATCAGCAATAAATTTCCTCATACCAGTCCAGTAATATTTCGAGGAAATTCTGGAAAAGTTACCATCAGCACCATAATGTGCAGCGGTGGGAGCATCATGGTGCAATTTTAATATCTTCTCTCTCTCATGAGTAGGGACAACTAGTTGAGCTTTTTCAACTTCAGCATGAGGTGAGTACCGGTACAGTACTCCCTGATTCATCATCTACCCTCTCCCAGTCCAATTGGCAAAGTCAACTCCCTTGTTGGGATTTTCAAAACAATCAACTATCTTTTTTAGCTCAAGGTCCTTCAATTGTTCTGTTCTTAGCTCATTAGCAGTTCTCGTCGGAAAATCAATAATTATAGTTTTTAATTCGCAAATTTCTTCATCTCTATACTCTGGCCTGGAAAGCATATCTGCAATAAAATTGCATTTCTCTGGAAAATAGCCAATCTTCAGATTGTATTTGAAGTGCTCATCGCGCGGGCTAATCTTCCGGTTGGTAATGTTAAATTCATCAGCCACTTTAACGGTTGATGGTCAGATGCCACTGTAATTTCTGCCCCTTCAATATATCCTCTAAATTTGTTTAAGGCCCAGACTACAGCCAAGGCTTCTCGCTCTGCTGTCGAGTAATTTTTTTCAGCTGAACTCAAGAGTCTACTGGCATATTCTACTGGTTGTTCATCGGTGGGGCTTTCTCCTTGTAACAGAACTGCACCGAGGGCGTAACTGCTTGCATCCGTTCGGATGATAAAAGGCTTTTTAGGATCAACTTGTATCAATATTGGCGGGGTTATTAAACATTGTTTGAGGGTTTGGAAAGCTTGTTGCTCAATTTCACTCCATTTCCAAGCAGTACTTTTCTTTGACAAGTTGCTAAGGGTTCTAGCAATATCTGAAAAATTCGGGATGAATTTTCTATACCATGAGCAGGTCTGTAAAAATGACTGTAGCTACTTTAGGTTTCTCGGAGAAGGAATGTTTTGTATCGCTGCAGTTTTATCTTGATCCACCTCTATTCCCTTAGGAGTTATCCAAAGTCCAAGGTATTTTACGCGAGAGCAAACAAACTTGCATTTTTCTCTGTTAGCACATAATTTAAATTTTTTAAGTCTGTCAAAGACCATTCTTAAGTCCTCAATGTGTTGTTCAAACGTTTCAGACAACACAACGATATCGTCTAAATACACCAGGATATTTACATTTGGCAATCCATTACGAAACTGGTCCATAAGACGCTGAAAGGTTGCTGGGGCTTTGCGAAGTCTAAATGGCATTCTTTTGTACCTAAACGTACCAAAAGGGCAAACGAATGCAGTCTTGTCCTGGTCCGCTGGATTGACCTCTACCTGATGATAACCGGATTTTTTAAGGGTAGACATAAAAGCAGTAGATTTAGCATCATGTAAAAGAACATCCATGAGGGACAGTGGATATTTGTCAGGTATAGTAATCGCATTTAGTTTACGATAACCTATGCACAACCTAACAGTTCCATTAGACTTGGGTACTAAAACTACTGGGGCTGCGTATGGGGACTCGCATTCTTCTATAATATTATGAGCCAAGAGATTATCAATTTCTTTCCTTAAGTGTTCTTTCCTGTTTGGAGATAGTCTATAAGGTGCAGTTGAAACTGGTGGGTGGTCACCTGTGTTTATAAAGTGTTTTACGAATGGAGTTGGTTCTCCCCCTAGTCTAAAAACATCTTTACTTTCATTAAGCAGGACCATCAAATCATTTCTTTCTTCTACATTTAGGTCCTTCTTCTCGCAAATGGAGATCATTTGTCTCAGTTTCATCAACAGTGTTGCTATGTAATGGAATTTCACTGGGAATCGAATTCGTGGGACAAGAACTACTATTTATTTCGACAGGCAAAGGAACAACTTTTGAAAAAGGTATCCTGAAGTTTGGTTTGTCACCAAAATACCAAAAATTGTTACGCATGTCCATTATGTGTGATTCCTGATGTCCTTAAAAAGTCAACACCTAGAAGAGTGCGGTTACCTTTTGCATGTGGCAAAAAATTAAATCGATTTAGAAAGTTCGTCCACCTACGGTGATTGGTACTGTAGCTTTATGAACAAGGGATATGGATTGTTGACCATCAGCTAGGCACATAGCAAGATGAAATTCTGAGAATTTTTGTCCACGATTTCTCAAGAATTAAAACATTAATTCTCCCCCGACTGACTGGCTGTCTCCTGTATCAGCACAAACTGTGCCTGTAGCCTCATAGACTTCGATGTCAAGTAGAACTACTGGGGAGGTAAGACAAGTAAACATGTGTATGGCGTTGACAGAGGCACTCTTTTTTTGTGAGCATTTTGGACATTTCGATTTTATAAATCCAGGGTTGCCACAACCATAGCAAGAAATAGGTGGATGAAAACCGGTGTTGGTATTCCGAGCTGGCATGTAGCTAGGGTTAGCAAAAGCACTATTGTGGTTACCCGAAACATTCTTTTCAACTTTGCATGAGTGAGACTTCCTAAACTCCGGATTGCCTGTGTTCCTAGAAAAACGAGAGTTGCTTAGTTTTGTTAATTGTTGCGAAGAGGGTTTAACATTTTCGTATGAGTCCAGTTTTTCAGCTAACACAACATGATCATTCAGTATTTCCCAAGTGTCTAGGAAATGATTCTTGTAATCTGGTGGACACCTTTTTTTATTTGATCTGCTATGATAAGATTTTTCAAGGTTTCAAATGAATCTATATATTTCTAATTCTCTTAGTCAACCTTCGAAAAAGGTTCTTAGCTCAAAAAAGAAATCTTTCCACGTGGAATGATCCTGTTTCTGGTGTCGGCAAAAAAGGACTCTGAAACGGTCAGCTGTCAGTTTGAACCTTTGCAATAAAATATTGTGAATGTGAGCATAATTCCTAAACATCTCTTCCGGTTCTCTTGCAATTAACCTGCCAATATCACTTGGCAGGACTCCACTAAGTGTGATACCCAAAAATTGGCAGGTACATTTAGGAGCTTCATTTGTCTTTCGAACATTGTTAAAAACAATGATATGTCATCTTTATCAGGGATGAATGTGGGCAAGACTGTTTTTAAATCCAGCCTCATGGGGTTAGAATCAATTTGAGAAGAATTACCTACGGAAGCTGGAGGATTTTGCGCTTGTAATTTAAGCTTTTCAAGCTCAAATGCTCTCTGATCAGCAAGGCACTTATCCTCCCGTTCTATTTTCTTTAAGGCTTCGATTTCAAGCGATTTACGTTCATCAACAATGTTATCGAGCATCTCTTTCACAACCTGCTCATTATTCTGAAAGAATGTACATGAAGTGATTTTTTCGCGTAAGTCAATTATTTTATCCTCTAAAGTCACAGAGACTCGTAGCTCACTTGCTAAATTATAGAGGTCTATTTTCTTGCCTTTTGAGAGAAAAGCCATATTTGTCTTTTAAAATAAAACTAGATTCAGGTTTTAAAGTATACAGGAAGTTATAAATTAAATTGGTTTTCCTAAAAGCAATGGATAAGTATTAACTAATCATTAAACAACTACCTTCCCTGTAGAGAAAACATATAAAGAGAAAAATTCAATATAAAGGGAATAAACAAAACATTTTTTACAAAAAGATCTTCAGAAAAAATCTAAATAAAATACCATAAATTCAACTGTATATGAAATATAAAATTAATCATGAGTCTCAATAGCATATTGAAAAAACGTGATTACATGTTATGTTATGAAATATATATATATACTTAGTAAGTACAAGACATTTAAAGCTAAATGTATCACACTGTGACTCAATTAGGAATATAAGATTATTTAATATTCATTTTTTTAAAAGAAATATTTCTTGTGAAATACTTATATATTTTATGAAACCTTCCTTGCGTAATTCTAAAAAACACACCGGAAATACAATGAATAAATACACAGAGTATTGCATAATCATGCTATTTTCACAAAAAGAAATATATATATTTAACTAAACAATTTCTCCGCTATCACAGGATGTGACTCATGCAAATTAAACAAAAAAACTATATTCTCAAGAAACATAAACTTTAAAATCACCAAATAGAACTTTTTGAAAGCTATAAATATATCAATTCATGAAATATATATTATTAAACAGTAAAAATATCTATATATATTACATATATCAAAGTTTGTTAATTAAATGAGGTTTCTCCCCTTCTGCTTGATAGCAGAAATTACCTTTTATTTCAATATTTAACTTTAGGGGAAAATATATTCAACAGCTCCTTATAATAATAACCTAGAATTTCACCATTTACTCAATATAGCAATTATTTACAGCAAATTATTATATAGCAATTATTTTAAAATGCACCAATACATATTTATCAATAATGTTATATCAGTTGCTTCTTCCTGAAAGCAGAAATGATCTTTCACTATTTGAATTTCACAGTTATTTCAACAGCAGATTGAAATAATTATAATTAAAAAAATGCATTATAGAAGCAAAATATACAAATATTAATATCTCAAAAAAGATAAATGATCATATTCCTCAATATTATTGTACAAAAGATTTGTTACATCTACTCACAGATTTAATTTCCGTTTTCTTGTTCAAAAGTACAGGTGAAGATTTCAGTAACATATATAATCTCGGGAAGAGATTGTTTTTCTTCAAAATAGCAGATATCTTGTAAGCACCACTCGCGCACTTCAAAACATAACACATAAAGCAACACAATTTCACTTCGGATTATTTCCTCACTTTTCGAGCACTTTCACCTTATTATCCGGATGATACTAAACCGATTATTTTCCAACTAAAAGGCGAGCACTTTCACCTTAGTATCGGGATGATACTAAAACTGACAATTTTCTAAAAGACGAGCACTTTCACGTTAGTATCAGGGTGATACTAAAACAGATAATTTTCTAAAAGATGAGCACTTTCACGTTAGTATCAGGATGTTACTAAAACCGATGATTTCCACATACAATCAAGCACTTTAACTTTGACTGTCGGAACGACACACACTAAAATTTCCATACACGTGGTCAGTTGGTCGAAGAAAAACAACATGTACGCTCAAGGAAGCGTTGATCAGCATCTCGGTTTCCTGGTCCGGCCCCACGTTGGGAGCCACTATGACAATCCCCCATGTCGTGTATTCATTGTGTTGAAATAATGAAGCCTTTTCATTACTGGAACAAATACTATTTAATGTTCTTACGTTCCACAACACAAGGAGTCACTTAAATAAAACAACACACATCCATTATCGTTACAGAAAAGGCTTAAGGACTAAAAGGAGGGAAACAGGCTTTCCCTGACTCCACGTGTACACCTCTTTCCCCGGTAGCGATCCAGGGCAGAAGAGCGAGGGGAACGAGTTCCCGCTTCTCTAAAGAACAGGTGGTGCCCCTGGCTGCCACTAATCATCAAGGGAAGGCAGGGTTTAAATGTAGTTGTTACATTAGGTGATTTTTGTTGTAAATAAAAAAAAAACATCTGGCTAGTGAGTCATTTGGATTTTTGTTTTGTTCTTTTAGCTGCTGCATAATATAAAAGGAGAATTTTTTTTACCGTTCATCATTTACCAGTGGCGTAACGGAGAACATTTGGCCCTCCCTGCAAAGTCAGATTTTGGGCCCCCACGTTGAATTTTACAAAGGGTCACTTGCGCCAGTTAGGCTTTGGGTCCCTTTGGAACTCTGCCCCACCTCGCGATGCGGGAGTGCACGTTACGCCACTGTCATTTACTTATAATATTTAAAGTGAAAAACATGTCAGTAGATAAAGTACATTTACGCGCGTGACACTGCATTTTGTATGAATTCCAAAAAGGAACCAACGCATCGGTTACAGGTAAAAATTTATGTGCGGTATTTGGAAAAGATTTTGTAAATCTTCGTACTTGTCAAAGATGGTTTAGCAAATTTCGTTCCGGGGAACTGAGCCTCCAAGAAAGTGATCGATCTGGACGACCATCCAAGATCGATAATGATGTTTTACGATTCATGTTGGAAAATAATCCACATTTAACAAGTCAAGAAATTGCAGAAGAGTTTGTGGCATTCATCATACAACTGTGTTGGAGATCCCATTAAATCTCTTGGGTTTGTGTTAAAGCGAAGTGTTTGGGTTCCACATGAATTAACGGAAAAGAATTTGTCTGATCGTATAAGAATGTGTTCATCACATCTGATTAGACACAATGTGGAGCCGTTTTTGGACAAGCTGATTACTGGAGAGGAAAAGTGGATTCTTTACGAGAATATTAAGAGAAAAAAATCTTAGTGCAAACCAGGAACATCAAGAGCAACAGTTCCAAAACCAAGTATCCATCAACGAAAAGTACTGCTTTATTTGTGGTAGGACAGGAAAGGTCCAGTGTACTATGAGTTGCTGAAACAGGGAAAAATCATCAACACGGATCTGTATTGCAATCAACTGAATAAATTGAATGCAGCTATCAAAGAAAAAAGGCCAGCATTATCGTCCAGAAAATGAGTAGTGTTCCACCACGATAATGCTCGACCGCATACTGCAATGATGACACAACAAAAACTGAATGCGTTAGGATGGGAAGTCCTTGGTCACCCATCCTATTCACCTGATATTGCACAATCTTATTATTATTACCTGTTCGGTTCTCTGCAAAATTATCTAATGGAAAAAATTCAAGTCTTTTGAAAGTGTTTCTAAGGCAATTGCTGACTGTTTTAACTCTAAGGACGAGAACTTCTACAAAATAGGAATTTATATGTTACCTGAAAGATGGCAACAAGTTTTAACAAATAATGGAGCATATATAATTGATTAATATTAAACACATATTTTTATAAATGCATTCAAAATTTTCTTAAAAATACGACAGAACTTTTCATCCAACCCGATAACAAGTTTAGCAATGTGTTTAACTTTTTGTGTATCTAAAGATTGAAAAATTTTGATCTATAAGCTACAAAAAATATGGATTTTTTTATGCATATGTAACATGTAGCAAAGTAAAACAAAAGGAAATCATGCACTTAACAAGAGTTTATGCATGGTTGACACTAAGTTTGCACAATGAGCAAGATTAAATTTGCATCTGAAAAAAATTTGCTGATCATTGAAGTAATTATTAACCCAGAAGACATCATGTACTCAATTTCTTTGTTTAAAATACCCTTTTTAACAATAAATTTTATAGAACATTATAGTGCGGTCTCAAATTTTATATGATTTTATATTTTGCATTTTTAATTCATATCGAGCTATGTAAACCTATTTAATTTCTAATCACTTTCCCAATTTCCTTTTATAGATAGGAACATAAAAAGGCAAGACAACATTTTAAGTTATGCATTTGAACCAGTGGAACGCACACAGGAATGTTTCAAAGGGGGGCTACAGGGTCGAAAGTTTGCCATTCTTGTATCGTGCTTCTTTTGATTTTGTCGATTTTCGGTAACAAAACACAGTAAAAAACTAGTTTTTGCATAAATAATTAGCATTAATTAAAGAAATTAATCATTAATAGCAAGTAATTAATTAAATTTTACGTACTATATACTTAGAATTATAATCAATCGGAAAAAAAATCCAGGGTTTGGGGGTCCGGACCCCCTCCCCTTGTGTGCGCCACTGCTTTGAACACATATAAAACCTGTCATTATTTAACTTCTTTTGAACTCAAAGTGTCAAAAATGGTTGAAGTTTATTACTTATCTAATTTATAAATTAATCAGAAAAATTAAATGAAAAAAAACCATAGTTTATATACCTATTGTCACAAAGGTTTTCGTCTCTTTTTCAGTTTAAAGAACATTCACATTATCACTAAAATTGAATTTTACAAATTCCAGTCCCTTTTTCACTCTTATTTTGTCATTTGAATATTTTATTTTGAAAAAGTTTATAGAATCTGAGTCAATATTGAAATTTATTAACATGCTTCAAATGCTACCTTGAAAGAAAAAAGTCCCACCTCATCACAAGCCCATGTTGACATTGTCTAAATCCAGTTCTAGAAATAGTAACAATAAATATATATATGTTTCAAATTCCAAATCAGAAATATAACAATTATTAATAATCAAATATATAATATCAATATATAATTATTATATTGTGTTCTTAACCAGAAAGAACGCAAAACAATACATTTATTACTAAACAGGTAACATAAAAAAATATATTTTTATTACAAAACACAATTTTAAAAACTTACATCTATACATATTCTGAGGACATACAAATTTTTTTAGAAAAAAATTAAACCAAGCCTTTTTATTTGTTGCAGTTTCAGCATGTGAATAATTCTTTGCATACATGCACACACACTATACGATAAAATATGAAATATAATTAGTATTCCTCTTGTAAAATGAGATTTTCAATAAACTATTCAATGAAATATTTCTAGAAAAATGTGTTTTTACTTAGAAAGGTTATTTTTAAATACATATACTCTATAATGACTAAATTCTGTGATACATAAATCATAAAACTATAGCATGAAAATAATATGATTTAATAATTACCATCTATGAAATGTACTGCCAGAAAATTTTCTTAAAAACCAATAAAAAAAGGATCTTCACTTACTATCGTAAGTGAAGGGATTCATTCTGAATCATTCCCTGTATTTTCCGAAATTGAAACTATTTAAAACAGTGTTTCTCAAACTGTGGGGCGCGCGACAACCTTACAAGGGGGCGCGAACATATCGAAAATAAAAGATTTAAAAATATTTAATTTACTGGAATGAATTAAAACAAAATGCTTTCAGACATAATAAAAAATGCACTTTTACTCTGATATAATTTATAGGCGCGCGCGTGCGACATTAAGTCATGAAAAATAAAAACTTCAATAACTAATTAGCTATCTTTGGTCCTATAACCAAACAAAAAAACTTTTATTTGATTTGCTGTAATCCCATGATAAGAGATTTTTTTATTACGCTTCCTTTTTAATCCTAACATACTACTCATTCAGAGAAAAAACAGATCCCAGAATCGAAAAAATTTAGGAACATAAAAAATTCATCACTGTCATTATTTTTGAAATACTGCACATTATAGCTGTAATCTGTTTGACCTTCTAAGTTATTGGTACAGTTAGTTATGACCCCTCTCTTATGTGCTTGTTTCTTATTTAGGGAAGTTGTAAGTAATGTATTTCTCTGTTGCGCTTTTTTCCATGAAAAGAGTTTTATTATATTTGGAAACCCACGGAGATTATATATATATATTTAAGAGTATTCTAAAATATATAAAGCACTACGAAAAACGTTTTACAAAATTTTTTATTAGTAACATATATATTATCATAATGAATACACTTTTTACCCGGAAATGGTCACGCGGGACACACAGATTACGAAATCGTTGATTCTGGTAAAACTGTTTATTCGTTACCAAAGAAAAATTGAAGTCCTTGAAAGTAGGTAAGTATATTTTCTCGTAATTAAATTATTCAGTGGAATTACGATTTTTATTGTGTACTATAAAAATAATTATAAAAAAAAGATTAGGGTGACTCAATAACCCCGCTGGACCATTAGTATCGAGTGCGCGCCTGCTCCAGGGTTAAAACATGGTGAAGTCTTTTCGCTTTAAATATTAAAAATAATACAATTATTCTTCATCTGAATTTTATATTATTGTTCATTATTCAACATCAATTCTAAATGATAATTCTAATAGGCTTAAAATTATAGTTCGCTTTTAACTAATTATACTTTGAGCAATCATTTAAAAAAATCATTTTACATTTTTGTAAACATTGTCGCGCACTTGGCTTTACTCTCTCCTTACAAAATTCAGCGATTATTTCAATAATGTTTTATTTTCTTATAAATGAACTCGTGCAAGCGGGTACTTCAGCCGGTATGCTTTTAATGTATCAGTGCTCCATAGTAATTTATAACTAATTAATTAATACTAAATTAAGAACAAGTTTAATAAGTATTAACGACTTCCATGGGCTTGTCTTGCTTAACAAAGTTTTTATAAGGAATGCTTATGATTAGAAATTGACCCTCTGAGTTCTTTTTCTATATTCAGCAGATATCTATATTTTGTCTTCTAAGCAGCCACCGTATTTTGCAATATGTTCAATTTAAAAATTAGAGAAAGGAAAAATAACACACATAATAATTATCCTATATATATATATATATATATATATATATATATATATATATATATATTATTTTATTTATTTATTTATTTATTACTTAAAATTAGTGTACAAAAAATTTAATACTTATGTTACTAATTTGTATGGTTTATAATTAAGATCGCCTATTGTAGCTTTAGCATCAAAGTTCATTATTATTGCATTCAGTACATTATTAATGTATAAGGGGGCGCCAGTATTGAAAGTTTGAGAAGCACTGATTTAAAAGGTATAAAATATACAATGGATATGAAAAAAGGATAAAGAAGGTTTTGAGGAGAAGAAAATAATTGCCATTATTTAACATTACAACCAGGCAATATGTAATTAATATCCGTTCCATTTTACAGCTTGATACTTTAACGTCTCAAGCATTGAAAAGAAGACATCTCTTTTTATCTTTGTAGATTTATTTTCTCAAACACCAGACAGTTCACAGACATACACAATTTACCCTGTACAGTAGAAATTAGAGTTCCTTGACACTCGCTGAGATAATCACTCCCCACTCACGCTGATGGAGCCAGTCTTTTCTCGTAGAGAGGTAAAAACCAACTGCACCTCACGGATGGAGCTTACAGATACCACCGAAAAAGAGTCGTCGAAAGCCAACTTCAGATCTTAACAAGGCGCTCACGGGTGGAGCTCTCAGAACATCACCGAAAAAGAAGTCGTCACCAGGTCATCTCAGTCGTTGCTTTTTAACTGCCGACTCCCACTGGCTTGGCACTCGCGCATGCGCAGTGCCCGCGATCCATCTCCGTCGTTGCCAATCGATGTTTTGGGTATTTCACTGCAACGAGTTCCTCACATTGAAGCTTGGAGAGTGGGGTGCCACCTCAGTAGTCCTCCTCGTCACTCAACTGGAGTTCCGAATGACACGGTTTGTATGTGCGTAGAACTCGTTACAAACCCCTCCTCCCTCCAGATTTTGCTATCTCCGGATACAGAAGAAATAAAAGTTTCTTGTCCAGTTCAGTTGGTCTACCTTTTCCATAAAAATGTTCAACATTAATAAGATCATTAAAAAAGCTATTTTGGAAGAGCTCTCCACTCATGACCAGCCATAAAAAGAACTTATATAAAAACATTTAAAGCAGTAAAAACATTTAAAGCAGTAAAAACATTTAAAGCAGTAAAAACATTTAAAGCAGTAAAATATAACCACTAATTTACTTGTTTATACATGATGAAAAAAATACACACACATACATATTACACATTATAAAATGATTTTAACACAGACAATGTCAATATGGCTATACATAACACACACTTTACCTATCTAATCTGAAAGTAGGGAGTTCCTACTTAAACAATCCACATTTAAGTTGTCTTTTCCTTTTTTATGCGTTATGGTGAAACCGAAAGATTGCAAGGCCAAAGCCCAGCGGAGTAATCGTCCTATTTTATTACCAGCATTATTTTTCAGCCATACCAAAGGATTATGGTCTGTCTGAATGTAAAATTCGGTTTGCCCGTCGATATACCCTTTAAGTTTCTTTATTGCATATAAAATTGCAGCACACTCCTTTTCCGTGGTGGAATATTTCCTCTCAGTAGCAGTGAATTTCTTACTGAGAAACAATATAGGATGTTCCCCGCCATTTTCATCCTTTTGGGCTAACACAACACCATATCCCTGATCTGACGCGTGTGTTTGTAATATGAAGGGTTTTGAAAAATCGGGTGCATGCACAACACGGGCTTCCCAGAAAGTTTTTCTTTTAACATTTTAAATGACTCACTACATTTGTCATTCCATACAATTCCACCCTTTTTATTAACTCCCTTCAACAAATCTGTTAAAGGTGCGACTATAGCGGAAAACATAGGAATATACTGTCTATAGTATCCAGCTAATCCCAAAAAAGCTCTGATATGTGTTTTAGTAGTAGGAATCGGAAAATCCCGAATTGCTTCTGTTTTTAGCTCAGCGGGATAACGTTTACCTCGACCTACAACGTGACCAAGGTATTGTACTTCTCGCTGTGCAAATTTGCACTTGGAGGGTTTTATAGTTAAATTAGCCTTTTTTAATCTTTCTAAAATTTCTTGTAAATGCTTTAGATGTTTCTCCCACGTTTCTGAAAAAATTGCAATGTCATCTAAATAAGGAGTAGCATATTTTTCACATCCACTTAAAATTTCGCACATCATTTTACTAAAATAATAAGGAGCGTTTTTAAGCCAAAATGGCATCCGCAAGGGCCTATATACGCCGAAGCTCGTAGCAAATGCAACAATTCTCTGAGCTCTGGGGCTCAGCGGAATCTACCAGTAACCTTTAGTTAAATCTATCAAGGTAATGAACTTGGCCGCTGCCACAGTTTCAACGCGTTGTTCTATATTAGGGATCGGATAAAACTCAGTGCGTGTTATTTCATTTAATTTTCTGTAATCGATACAGGGTCTAGGGACTATACCTGGCGTTTCAACAAGGATCATGGGTGAAATATACTCAGATGGTCCAGGTTCGATAATTTTATATTTTAGCATCCTCTCAATTTCGGTTTTTAAAATTTCGTTCTGCCTATTGGTCATTCTATAGGGCTTACGTTGTACTCGTTTATCACTAATTAAATCAATATCATGTTCCACTAAATTGGGTTTCCCTGGAATATTTGAAAAAAATAGCAGAAAACCTAACCAATAGTTTTCCCAACTGCATAATTTGGTCATAACTCAGTCTTTTTTTGAGTTTATTGTTTTCTACAATTTCCCTGAAATCAAAGACATTGGGGTTAGTTAGCATATAGGGAAAATCCTCTTCCAATTCTGATGACTCAATAATTTCCTCGGTATCAACAAGCACGACGTTCAAAAGCTCAGGTCTTCTATGATAAGGTTTTAACATGTTAATGTGGTACACCCTATTCCCTTCCTGATTTCCATCAAAGGTAACTACATAGTTCGTTTCAGATAACCGTTTCTCTATCTTACCTGGCCCTTTCCATTGAGGAACAAGCTCATGGGGTTGGTTTAAGGATAACACAAGTACGGCATCTCCTTGTTGAAATTTCCTTTTTATGGCATTTTTGTCATACCATTTCTTTCTCCTATCCCTCACTTCTTCCATTCTAACCGTAGCCAAGTCCCTACATTTCTTCAATCTATTTATTAACTCAAAGACATACTCCACGACAGTGTCTGCCTTTTCCTCAGGATCTAACCAACTCTTATACAATAAAGTGACCGGGGTTCGAAGATTGTTTCCATATACTAATTGGGCTGGACTAAAACCAGTGCTTTCATGCATCACTGTTCGTAGAGTGCAGCCGGCACTTGACTTTCCCAATTTGGGGCAGCCTCAATGCACAATACCCTTAAAATTCGTTTTACTGTTCTGTGGAAACGCTCCACCGAGTTGCTTTGGGGGTGGTAAACTGAACTACGAGACACCTTTATGCCAAACCTATCAAAAAATTCGACAGTCAAGCGGCGCATAAAAGATGTTCTTTGATCTGTCTGAATCTCCCTCGGAAAACCCATCCGACTGAAAACCTACAAAAGTGCATTGACCACAGATTTTGAGGTTATATCCGGCACCGGAATTGCGTCAGGATATTTGGAGGCTAAACACATAACTGTAATGAGGTATTTGTTCCCCTCCGTGGATATAGGCATATAGGCCCACAAGCATCTACATTAATTTTACTAAAGACCTCAGAAATCACTGGTACAATCACCAGAGGGGCCTTCTTTCTATCGTTGGTCTTTCCAACACGTTGACAAGGGTCACACGTTTTCACAAAGTCCTCGATTTCTTTGTAGCACTTAGGCCAAAAGAAATGTCTCAGTAACCGGTCTTTTGTTTTAAGTACTCCCAAGTGACCAGAAGTTCCATCATGACAAATTGTTTTGATCTGCTCTCTAAGGGTTTCCGGGACAATAATTAAATACTCCTCTACCCCCAACTTATTTATTTTCTTTTTTACCAAAATCCCATTTTTAATCCCATAATCTGCCTCATTTCCTTTATTGACTGACTCTATTATTGGGGCAAGTTCTTTACTTTTTGCTGTTCAGCAATAAAAGCACTTGGTTTTATTTGAGTCATGGGATTTATAGGGCTGCAATAGTCAACAGGAAGCAATATCTCTTCGTTTTCTGAGTTTTCTGTACCCTCTTCCAAATTCAACTCAATCTATTCATTTTGGTCTGACTCGTCAAAAATGTTATATTCCTTACTTTGTCGCGTCTGCGAGCGAGTAACCACAGCATTTACCTTTTCGACATTCGAGGGACAATTTTCCTCAATTCCCTGGAGTAGAGCCGCGATTTGGTTACCCAAGATATACCACCCTTGATCCAAGTGGTTCCCTATCATCGCTGCTTTGGATGTTACTATACTCAAATCGCTTTCAATATCCACCTCAGCAACAGGTAAGGATGTCATGTGATCATCCAAGAGATGTCGAACCCACATACATGCTCCCCTTTCATTCTGTCTCTATCTACATATTTTTGGCAAATAACATCTACCGTGGCTCCGGTATCTCTCAGAATTGACATTCTAAAACCGTTTATTTTTCCTTTTGATGTATAAGGATCCAAGAGATTTCCCTCCGACTTCACTCCTATTCGACACAACTCTACTTTCTGAGTTTTCAAGTTAGGGCATTGTGGACGTAAGTGGTTAAATGATCCACATTCATAGCATTGAAGCCTTTTCCTCTTATCGAAATTCAACTCTGGCGTTCTCCCTGAATTACGTGCATCGTTATGATTTCTAAAATGTGTGCCCTGAAAAGTTTTATTTCCTTTAAAAAATTTACCATGGGAATGGTTATCACTTATTTGTCTATCTCTGCTGTTCTCAATTTATAGTCTACCAGTTTCAACTTCCCTCCGATCGTTTTTTTTTTTTTTTTTTTTGCATCTTCAAATTCCTCAATTTTCTCTACCAATTTTTTTGGCGAAGTAATGGTTGCCCATTCATCTAGGAAATGTTCCTTAAATTCATTTGGGGCGCACCTTTTAATTTGATCAACCAACATTAGATCCCTTAACTGTTCAAAAGTTTCTATTTTCAATCCATTTAGCCACCCATCCAAAAATGTCTTAAGTTCGTGGTAAAAATCGTACCACGTAGCCTCCGAAATTTTTTTGTGTTTTAACTAGAAGTTGACGAAACTTCTCCGCACTTAATTTAAACCTTTTAAGCCACACTTCTATAATTTGTTCGTAATCACTAGCCTGTTTTTCAGGCTCCCTAGCGATTATATTGTTTATCTCAACTGGAAGGACGCCAATGAGATATGTCACCCACTGATCCCTGGGCAATTGTAAAACTTTAGCTTGCCTCTCGAAACATTCCAAGAAAAGACTTATATCAACATTTCTTAAATTAAATTTGGGCATTCATTTCTGAAAATTTTGATTAAATGCTGTTTCACCTTCAGGGTTGAATCCTAGGAGGACCCACTTTTGGTTGCCAAATTTTTTTGTCGCCAAATTTTGAGCGATAAAGGTTACAATATGGTAACCCTTCCATTCCATCCAAAAATTTGGATTTTCAAATCACCGAAAAAAATGGCAACCCTAAAAAAGTACAACGTTTTTCGCCTTTTCCGAAAAAACGTCATTTTGACATTTGACTTCGTTTGAGAAGGTTTGCTCTCCACCGGTTGTTGTTAAGAATGGCGTGTGAAAGGAAATTAATTGAAAGTGAGGCTACGACAGGTTTCGGTTCACTCCTAGGAGAGCCCCCACCCTTGGCGCGAATTACTTTGGTGGGCGATAATTGCGCCGTCATGGTAACCTTGCTTTTAAATACAATATATGGCAACCCTAACTTTTTCTAGAATTTTCGTCATTTGTGGGCGCGCATTTCAAATTTCATTTTGTTGTTGGGCACCGGGTTGAAAGTATGGCTGCGCTTGTAAGTGAATACACGTTAGAATTTTTTACGTTATTGAATGCTAGAGGCAAGAAAGAATTGATTGAATGGTGTATGAAAGAAGGATTAATTGCTTCAAGTTATGAATGCCCTAAATGTAATGAGCAAATGGGATTAAATGAACGAAAGAGTGTTGTTTTGGATGGATTTGAATGGAGATGTCGAAAAAAAGGTGTGGATACGCATGTTTGCAGAAGTATAAGAATTCGTGGTTTTCCAATAGTAAGTTAATCGGCAATAAAACGTTTTCTCCATAATCACACCAGCCACGCAGAAGGCATGTTCGACCATTACCTCGCTGAGTATTTATGGCGGCGCTCTCGCGATCACTCACTCAGCGACGAGACTTTCCAGAATTTTTTAAAAGCAGTTGTTACACTTTACCCTCCACTTGAGAAGGATCAACAATAAGAAAGTAAGTGCTGTTGTTATATTTTTTTATCTTAAATGTTAAATTTCTGTATTGTTTACATATATTTTCATTGCGCTATATTTACTTGTCACCGTTGTCGGGTTTGCTTGGCACCATTTCGTTTTCGCTTCGCTCTTTTTCCGGTTTGGCGCCAAGGGTGGGGGCTCTCCTAGGAGATTACCAAGGTTTCTTTGTGCTCCTGGGCACAAAGGGGAAGAAAGAGACATTAGAATGGTGTATGAAAGCTAATTTAATTGCTTCTCGTTATGAATGTCCGAGGTTTAAAAAAATATGCGTTTGCAAGAACGAAAGGGAATGGTTGACGGCTACGAATGGCGTTGCCGCAACCAGTCGAAAGATAATCGCCACGACGTTGTTCGGAGTGTGAGAAAGGGCACTTGTGGTTTAGCGAAAGCAAACTTTCTATAATAATTATCTTGCGTTTGACGAGATATTGGTTTGGCAAGAGCATGAATGCGTTCGTGGTGAATGACTTGAAAGTTAATACGAATAGGTCACAAGTTGGTGGATGACAATTTTCATGAATTCCTTGCATCCATCGCAAGGGTGTATCCACCAACGGAACATGACGAAATGCAAGCGTAAGGTAAGTGCCTTTTAAAATTTTTTAAAATGATTGATTTCATGTATTTCTTCGATTTTATATTTGCGAAACGTCTCATTCGTCCTTTTTTAAAAATGTAAATCATGTTGAACACACTGGTTTTAGAATGCTTTTTTAAAATGAATTTCATTGCTTTCTTCGTTTTTTTCTTTATATAATGATTAATTTAATGTATTTATTCGTTTTCATCTTTGCGAAACGCCCATTTCATCCCCCGCTGACGCATGCGCTTCCCAAGAGTTTTTCGTCATTGACGCCTTTTTGAAAACCTTCAATTTGGCGCTTTTTGGCGAAAAATTTTTGGCGCCGAAAACAGCAGTGGGTCCTTCTAGGATTTTACCCACCTTCAGATTTAATAACAGTGCTCTGCTTTATCCTAAGGCATTCTAGCTGAAATTCTCTCTCCCGCGTCTCCCTTTCTAACTGGTCTTCCCTCGCCAATGTTTGCACCTCTAAGTTTTCACTCTCCATTCTTTCATTCATAACAGTTTCCAGCAAATTTGTAACAAATTCAACCTCAAAATTTTTACTACCTACGATTATTTGTTTTAACTCTACCACTTTCATGTCCTCTGAAACCGCTTCCCCCAACTCTGTCGCGACATAGACCAAATCCTTTTTTCTCCCTTTTCCCCAAAACGCCATTTTCTCCAAGAAGAAAAAATTTAAATCTCTAAGCAATTAATAATTTAGCAGTGAAAACACAGTTAATACACACAACAAGAATACTCAAACCAACATTTCAATATTTAATATTACAAAGCAGATTAAGAATAAATAAAACTCGTTCACTTTGAATTGACCAACAGTGAGTATAAAACTTTAGTAATACTGTTAAAAGCTTTCCATTTAAAATGACATAAAATGTAATGCTTTACATAAAAACACACATACATGAAAGCTAAAATTTCTCGTTATATTCAACACTCCAAAAGTCTAAAAATATTATGCACTGATGTGTGTATGGGAATGATTTCCCGAATTCACGTAAAAAATAGGTAACTTAATTTACACTTTATATTTTCTGGCCTGGAAATGAATAATGTGGAGAGCACATACCTTTATCTCTTGTCAATAGAATCTCGGTGGAACCTCCAAATAATATAATACGTCTGTAACGTCTCAAGCATTCAAAAGAAGACACCTCTTTATCTTTGTAGATTTATTTTCTCAAACACCAGACAGTTCACAGACATACACAATTTACCCTGTACAGTAGAAATTAGAGTTCCTTGACACTCGCTGAGATAATCACTCCCCACTCACGCTGATGGAGCCAAACAGTCTTTTCTCGTAGAGAGGTAAGAACCAACTGCGCCTCACGGATGGAGCTCACAGATACCACCGAAAAAGAGTCGTCGGAAGCCAACTTCAGATCTTAACAAGGCGCTCACGGGTGGAGCTCTCAGACCATCACCGAAAAAGAAGTCGTCACCAGGTCATCTCAGTCGTTGCCTTTTTACTGCCGACTCCCACTGGCTTGGCACTCGCGCATGCGCAGTGCCCGCGATCAGTCTCCGTTATTGCCAAACGATGTTTTGGGTATTTCACTGCAACGAGTTCCTCACGTTGAAGCTTGGAGAGTGGGGTGCCACCTCAGTAGTCCTCCTCATCACTCAACTGGAGTTCCGAATGACACGGTCTGTATGTGCGTAGAACTCGTTACAATACTTAAGACATTTCAGGAATGGCTAAATTATTTTGCATAAAAATTATCAGCAGAGAATATAGTAATTTAGATATTTCAAACGTAAAGAAATATTTTCTCTAGAGGGAGATAAATGGAAATACAGAGATAGGGATCTTTCTAGATAAGGATAATTTGATTGATTGAATAAAAAAATACCACAATGTAGCAATAAAGAGATTGAGGGAGAAATTCATCAATTAATTTATTATTTAATTTAATTACAGATTAGTATAAAAATTTATAGCAAAAGTCTGTGAAATCAATTTGATCAAAACATCTCCATGAGATGCAAAGATTTATTTCATTGAGTTTTAAGAATTATATATATATATAAATAAAACATGCATAAAAAGCCCCCATTCAAAAGAAGCTAAAAATATGAAATTATATAGAAATGAGTTTATCCATTCAATTGTTCATTATGAGAAAAAAAAATTTCTTTGGGCTTATACATATGAGTGGTGGGTGTAAATAGATCGGTACTTACACACTACACTGATGATCAATTTTGCCAATTCAAAAAACAGCGCCAAATACCGTCATTATTACTATTTTAAAGCATGCATAGGAATGGTTTTCTACTACTAGTGACATAGGAAACTATATAACATGTAAGTATAAAAACAATTTTTAATCTCAAATGAAGAAAGGTTGATTTTGATTCATCTTACATGAACTAATACGCCAATAAAAAATTAACAGCAATAAATCATTCAACCTGTCACCCGACCGGTATAGTGGTTAGCGACGCTGACTGTGACGCCGTAGGGTTTGGGTTCGAATCCCGGAGAAGACATTAATGTTTGTAAATGTATAGTGCCTTTGCGGCATGTGGGTACTCTAAATGGCCATCGAGGCGCAAGTCCCTTGGTGGAAGCGAAGGGAGGTGGGAGGCCCCTGACCACCCTCAGGTTCCTGTGGGTGGTCAGGGACCTCCTACCCTCTAAATTGGGGGGAACTGAGCATAAACATACTGTCACCTGCATGGTGCTCAAGGCTAACGACAGACATAAATTCTAGCCCTTAGACGCGATGAATTTCGCGGGCCTCGATCTGACTTCGTCAGGCAGGTGGCAAAAGTCACAACACAACAGTATTTTTGATTCAAAATTTTTAGTCCTCCTTGAAGCAAATTTTATATATCCTTAAATTCATTTCAGTTATTAACTCAAACATGAATATATATTAATCTTGTGTGTGTGTGAGAATATATACATGTTTTATGATTAATATATAATGTTAAATATATATACAAGAGGAAATATACATAATCTAAAAACTTATACCTATATGAATTAGCATCATTTTTTTTAAACTGCTTTTCAAATTAAATGGAATGGCTTATTTCATATTGTGTAGTTTTCTGATAAAATGGGACACATCACCCTTTTTAATTCACATTACATGTTTTTCCTGGATTACATTTACCATGTAAAAAAGAAGTGTTCAAGAATACATAAATAATTTAATTCTTTTACCAGATATATTTTTATACTACGCCAAACATATATGTACGTATGCGGAATTTTATTTTTCTAAATAACTTTTTTAACAGTTAGATTTATATAAATAAAATGTGTGTGTGAACAAAATTTTAATAGTATCCTTAAAATTAAGGTTTCAATTGAAATTTCTGTACATATGTTAATATGTGTATATGACTAAATTAGGCTTTGCTAATAAATACAGTTTATAAAAAATCAGTAGAAAAAGCAAAATTCAAATGATAAAAAATCACTTCCTTTGAGATAATAAAATATGATAATATTTTATGTATAATATAGTGATATAATATAGAGAAAAATATTCTCCATTAGAAAATTGGATACGTGATCTTTTTTAAGTTTTTCCCCATTTACATCTAAAACAAAAACAATTGCACGCAGCAACATATATAGAGTGTTTGTGCATGTATAGCTAAAAACTTATTATTCTTTTATTTTAAACAACAAATATACATTTAAATAAAGTTACAAAAAAAAATACATTCCAAATTTCAATTTAAAATGAGCAAATTGTAGTAGGTTGTTCTTGAATGCTCAGAAATATCTTCCCTTCAAAGGTTTCTCCATGTCTCAGTGTAGATGCTTTAAAACCCATGCATTATGAAATTGAGCTCTCCAGACCCTAGTGAAACCTGGGGTTTCACAAGGCATACCCAGAGGCTCCACGATTCAAAAAAAGAATTGAAAGAAAATTATAAATGTGTATACAAAATGGATTCATGATCCATATAAAGTTTGTATAACTGAAAGTATCTAAAAAAGGCTCATCCCAGCCATTAAAACTAAAAAATTATTTATTATAACATAATAAAAGAATATACAAACCATTTTCTTTGGATGTACTACCTATAAGATTGTGAATATCCTTTTGTTTATTATCCCTGAGTGAACGGCATAATTTTATACTTGTTAGTACAATATTTTGCAAAACTAAATAGTTTTCTAATGGAAAATGCTCTTTTTTTCATTTTTCAATAAGAATAAATGTAAGTAGTATAGTGAAGAGGGAACATGTCGATTATATCGGTTATCAACATTAATATATAATTATTATAGGTTGCATAATCATGCAAAATACACAGGATTTTTAACACAATGTATTTAAGTGAGGTAAAAATATTTCTCAACAAAAAAAAAAATTAAAAAATGAAGTGTGACTGCAAATAATATCAATAGAGAGACAGTTTGTGTAAAAAAAAATGTTATCACATATCCAGTTACTAAATATAATGGTTAAGTTGATGACACTGGATCATGAATTAGTATTATTATAATAAGTGAATTAAATTAAAGTTACATATTAAATTTTTTTAATTATGAAAGTACAATGCTTTTGTTTTTTAAAAAAATTCTCCACATTATAAGGTACCTATAACATATTGGTGCTGTTTAAATACTGTATCAAGATATATACTTTTAAGTGTTTGTTCGAGCATGCGCAGTGGGCGCCACGCGCCGGTGATAAAGTGTATTAAGCGAAACACGAATTAAGAGTTTTCGGAGTGTGTGTGGGAGATCAGACGAGCGTGAGCGCAGAATTACGGTGCCCATCGCAAGCGTTCCCCGACATACTCCCAGAGCAACCGAGTGTGAAAATAAAAGAGTTGTGTCAACATCCTCGTCTGGTTTCCTGAGACAAAAACACATAGGGACCACTTCCCCACCATAGTCCGCCGAGCCGGAGAAGTGAGCTATTCAAGGTGACGTGAGTAGTGGTCTTTTTTGTGTTTTTATTATTATAAATTGAGAACTAAATTAATTTTAGAAAAATGTTTAAGAACTGCCGTAAGGAAGATCTTCGGATCGTAGCTCTTGAACTTGGTGAGACTGTTGCTGAAAAAGTAACTATCGTTGAGTTAACTGAAATTATTAAAGAAAATAAATATTTTAAAGAGGATGTTGAATTGGTTAAATAATTAATTCAATATACGATCGAGGACCGTAAGAAAGCGGAGAAATACCGTAAGAGAGCAGAGGACGACCGTAAGCGAATGCAAATAGAGGAAGACCGTCAAAAAGAAGCCGAAAATAGGTTACGAGAAAAGGAGCTTGAGCTTGAACTAGCCCGTTTAAAGGTTAGAGTTAATTCACATAACGAGAGAACAGGTGAGGGTTGTACAGTCAGTCGAAAAAATAGTTGAGCACCGTGACCCTTTCAAAAAATGATTGGAAATTGAAAACGACCTTTTTTGAAACGAAAACAATCTTTGTTGAAACGAAAACGACCTTTGTTGAAACCATCTCACTTGAAATTTATCATGAAAACTCTCTCTGTCTCATTTGAAACCATCTCATTTGAATTGAAAATCACCTCATTTGAAACGAAAATTGTCTCATTTGAAACCATTTTACATGAAATTAATCATGAAAACTGTCTCATTTGAAACGAAAGCCATCTCATTTGAAATCATCTTTTGAATCGAAAACCATCTCCTTTGAAACGAAAACCCTCTCCTTTGAAACCATTTCACTTGAAACCCTCTCATTTGAAACGATCTCCACAAAGTATTTTGGTCCCCCCTTTTCGTTTCAAACAACTCTTTTTACATGACTCTTGTACACTTTTCCCCTGCTTTTTATCCAAACCATGCCTTTAAGATTTCCATCCAAAAGGAACGTTCAAATGGCTTTTTTGTATGAATTGTGTCCCTTTTCACCCAATTTTTTATTTCAGATTTCTCCCAAAAATATTTTATGACGGGGTGAGAGAAAAAATTTTCCTTCCATCCCAGAGAGACAATTTAGACAGGGATCATCCACAAATGAAATTTAAACAGGGGACAAACGAAATTTAGACAGGGGTCATCCACCAATGAAATTTAAACAGGGGTCAAATGAAATGGAGCATCGTGAAGGGGTCCAATGAAATGTATGCATTTTGGTGAGAAAACGGGGGATCAGCCCACTCAACGAGACAAGCCGTAACATACATCTCGGTGAGAAAACAGAGGACATGCCAATTCAACGAGACAAGCCCTCCAATCTCGGTGAGAAAACAGAGGACATGCCAACTCAACGAGACAAGCCCTCTCATCTGGGTGGGAAAAGAAGACGACAACAGGTAAGTCTAATCTATATTATTCCAATCTTGGTGTATTTAATACTCTAATGAGATCCTGTGAAACGATTCCTATTGGCTGGTGCATGTTGTGATAAAGTTTTAAAAAAGATGCCATCCAACGTTGGCATATTGTGTGTCTTCAAAAAAGGGGGACCGAGTCGACTCTTGTGTCGACTCGATCCCCCTTTTTTCGGTAAAATTTTTTTTCCTCTCACACTACTAGATGGGCCGTCTGTCTTTTGCATTCAGCCTGCAGCTTGTTAAAATGCTGCAGGTATCGTGCAAATCGATACGATTTCACCATGGTGCACTCGGATATATAAAAGTTCTCGTGCACCTCATCGTGCAGGTGGTCAGGCAGAGTGCGGTCATTCAAATCCCGGAAATGGGGCAATATTTCCAAGTTGATGGTAAAAAGTCCAAGCTTTTCAAAAATCTTTCTCTGGTCCGAGCCCTTGACGACAATGATGCCTCTGTTTCCTTGGGCCATGTGACAAAACTTGCCCCTGACGCAGAAATCCAGGTATTCCAGGGGCACGGATCCGGGCAGGTGGCTTTTCAGGCTGAGCCGTTCATTAATGTACCGGTTGGCCCTTCTGTCTTTGTCTGTCGTAAGGAGATTCGAGTGGTCCACTGTGATACAAATCACTTTTGGATCTTTGCCATCCTCCGGTATGCTGGCAATGGACAATTCGCTAGGAACAGGTTGACCACGTTGGCATGGGCAAAAAAACGCTAGATGATACATGTTTCTGTGTGAGAATGCCTCTGGTGGATGAGCGCTCGCCTTTTATACTCTGGTGGGGACACGTGAATCGATTCCTATTGGCTGATGCTTTTCCAACTTTGAATCACCAGACAAGTATTGCATCAAACAGCACGATTCAGCGCCAAAGGTTCCCCCATACAGATGAATTTAATCTTGGTGCATCAAACAGCACACGTTTTTAAAATACGGATGAATTTAATCTTGGTGCATCCAACAGCACAAGTTTTTAAAATACAGATGAATTTATCCAACAGCACAAGTTTTTAAAATGTGCATTTCATTCTTGGTACATTATTTGACCCGAAAAAAGGGGGATCGAGTCAACTCTTGTGTCTACTCGATCCCCTTTTTCCTGGCCAATATCCATTTACTGTACCGTCACTTTGTAGCTCCATTCAGCATGCAGCTTATTAAACTGCTGCAGGTATTTGGCAAATTGGTAGGATTTTAGCATGGTGCAGTACGAAATGTCCTCTTCCTCGTGCACACCCTCATGCACGGGGTTGGGAAAGGTTCCATCGCAAATGTCTTTGAATTTTGGCAGGTTCTCCAGGGCTATGGCATACAGTCCGAGCAATTGAAAAATTTTTTGTTGCTCCCCTCCTTTGACCACCAGCAGGCCCCTGTTGCCTCGGGCCAGCTGACTAAACTTGCCCCTCACGCAAAAGGGTAGGTATTCCACGGGCACACTCTTGGGTAACGGGTGGTGTACCAGACGAAGACGGGCATTATCTTGGCAGTTGGATCGAAAATCTTTGGTCTTGGAAGTTTGCCCAGCATGATTCACGGTGATGCACATCACCTCGGGATCGCTGCCATCTCTGGGAATGGTGGCAATGGACAATCCGATGGGCACTGGCTCTCCCTCGTGATGAAACACGTTGGCATGCGCAAAATAGGCGGGTTGACTCAAAACAGACATGTTGCTTCAATGTGAGAAAAGCAGAATGATTCGAGCGGCGGGTGGCTCGCTTTATATATGCTCGAGGAGCGTGACGTCAGAGGGCATCCCATGGGCCAAAGCCTTTTTATGCGAGTGCTGCACGTGTTTTTCCAAAGTCCGCTTCCAAGGTTGGAGACCCACAATGCGCCAAGGAACAGGATCGTCTGGATGCATTTCCCAATCGTCCAACCACGTCAACCATTTCACGTACACGTCTGCGACTCGAGGGCAGTCTGTAAAATCCAAAATGTACGCATCCGTAATGTGAGGTTGATACGCCTCCCAAACTCGGTGAGAGGGAGGACGACCCACTTGAAAGAATCTCAACTCGACCCCTTTGTCCCAGGTCAGATCCAAATGACTCATAAACACAATGACCGTTTTTCCAAACGACCGAGGAATGTGCACACCAAAGTTGGGTTCAAAAAGGATTGTATAAGGATAGTCTAGCTCGTAATACGTGACTCGATCCGGCCACCGACCCAGATTTCCAAATACGATAGTGGTGCGCTGTCGACAGTGGTGCAATAAACTTTTTACCGAAACCTTTTTTTACATGCTCGTCTCCAAGCTTGGTATTTTTTGGACAAAAAAAGGAGTCTGTTTTCTGGCAAAAATGAAATTTATTTACAAAAAATATTTACATTAAATAATATTTACAATATTTACAAAAAAAAATAATATTGACACTATTTACAAAAAAAATAATTACATGCAAGGCAAACAATTGCGTACAGACAGATTCAACGGCTCAATCACTTTAAACCCAGTAGTTTTTTTTACTTTTTTTCATTCGGGGCATGGTCAAGTCCATGGGAGCTTCTTGTTGCTCTATGGCCAACTCTGCTTCAAAATGGTCCAAGAACGAGATGAGATCATTGCTTTCGTCAAACAGGGAAGGCACCGTGTCCAGCACCTGAGGTTCTTGTGTTGAACACACAGGGTTACAACAAGCAGGTTCAAGTAATAATCACACCAAGGATTATTCTATATCAACTTTAATACGGATATCAATTCACGAGGGCAGCGTCTACATATACATAACAAATCCAGCGCAATACTAATTTTTTAACAAAGAATTTCTCCGTTAATTCTACAGTTAACATAATAAAAAGTTCTAGAAATAAAATAGTCCAATAGGGAAAAGGCTCTTCTTCGAAGACTCCACCCACGCGTTGCGTCATCGAAAGAGTTCGTTGCGATGGCCTTCAACATCCTCCCCCTTTTTTGAGTCGACATCACTTGGACTCAAAAACATATAACACCTGGTTGAAGAGGTCCAGTTTCTCTGGTACTTTGATGACTCTTCCATACTTGGATACTCTAGGCAAGACGTTACTGGAGTCGTTAGGATCTGAAAGATTATCACTAGAAATAGAAGAAATAGGATTAGTAATTGTACAATCGTTTAAAGGATCATTGGGGGTTTCTGTCGACTGCACTTCCAAGGGATAGACTCGTTGAATAGGGCGTAACATTGTTCCAGTGCGAGTCTTCAGTTCCACAGTTCTGATCTTGCCATCCTTTCCAGGAATCAGCCGAATGACCTTAGCTAAAGGCCAATGCATCCGTTTTTTGATGTCATCACCAATGAGGACAATTTCTCCCAGCCCTACTTCCGACAATGGACCCTTTTTATTTTTATTTTGAATAAGGAGACCTAAATACTCCTTTCGGAATCTATGCCTTAAATCATTTAACAATTTTTGTCGATATCTAACCCTTTTAATTAAATTTACAGTATCCCTGTAATCGATATCGGGAACGTCCAGGTTGCGATTTTCCACAAGAAACATGGCTGGGGACAAAGGAACTATATCATCAGAATTTTCGGATAGGTAAGTGAGTGGCCTAGAATTAATTACAAATTCACAGTCGCACAGTACTGTCTGCAACTCCTCGGTCGTGAGAATGGCGTTACCGAGAGTCCTTCTCAACAGTTCCTTTAATACACGAACTAACCTCTCCCACCAACCACCCCACCAAGCGGCTGTGGGAGGATTAAATTTCCAAATTATGCGTTGTATGGTAGCTAGTTTCAAGACTTTTTCCCAGTCAATACCACTCAATTCTCCATGAGCTCCTCGAAAATTTGTTCCGTTGTCGGAATAAATTACTCGTGGTCTCCACCTCCTGGCAATAAAACGTCTCAACGACAACAAAAAGGCATCAGTGGACAATGATGATGTCAATTCTAAATGAACGGCCCTATATGTTGCACATCTAAACAAGACAATCCAAGACTTTTGACCTCCTTTCACATATAAGGGTCCTGCTAAATCAACACCCACTACCTCAAACACCGCTGCGTCATTGACACGATCACCAGGCAGGGACACTGGCTCACTATTTGGAGATTTACATTTATATCGTTTGCATCTTATACAACTTCTTACAATTTTCCTGACCACCCTTCTGCTCCTCACTATCCAAAATCTCTCCCTTAATATTCCGAGCAGAATTTGTGTTCCAGCATGACAATTTTGTCGGTGATAGTATTCAATGAGCCGTTGGGTAAAAAGACACTCGCCTGGTAAAATAATAGGGTAAATAAATTCCGGATGGTCTGATCGCTCAGTAATTCGAGTTTTAACTCTTTTAATACCCTCTTCGTCCGTAATGACATTCATATTAGGAAACGAGTTCTCAGAAGGAAAAAACTTAGCTTGGACAATTTTGATATGAGTTTTCTCCGCGTGTTCTATCTCGTGAATGGTTAGATCTCCAATCTCTCGAAACTCCCGTTTTTTCTTTACGTTTTCCACAAAACGCAACATCCACGAGACAAAACGAATAATTGACTGAAAATTGGAAAACTTAATGGCATACCAAGGTATTTCCCCTTCAACTGCAACCAGATTACATAACCTAACTTTCCTTTTTTCTCGCTCAACCTCTGATGTTTCGCAAGCCAAGCGGTCTATGGGCCAGTTACTATGGGGTTCAAGGAGCCAGGAAGGACCCTCCCACCAAAGAGAGTTGGAAAATAAACGAGGGGAAATGCCTCTCGAAAGCAAATCTGCGGGGTTTAATTCGCCCGGCACATGGCGCCAAAATTGAGAAGGAACTAGGCTGTTAATTTCATTTACTCTATTGGCCACGAAAACTGACTAATCTCCATGGTTCTTCAGCCACCATTGAGTCACTCCATGCAACAATTTTTAAATCCGGTAAATCCAAAGCAGCGTACACTGAGTGAACCAGCCTCGCACCAATACAACAAGCCATCAATTCCAGCCGGGGAATAGTCATAGTTTTTAATGGCGCTACCCTGGACTTTGCTCTGATCAATCGAATTTTGACTCCTAAGGGCGTTACAGTTCGAATGTAAACACAGGCCCAATAGAAACTCTTGCATGCATCGACGAAGAGATGTAACTCCGAATTCTCATTTATTTCAACGTAAGGAGGGATATTAACTTTCTCAAGATACACTATTTCATCCCGCCAGTTCCGAAAGATTTTCTGAATGTTTTCGGGCAAAGGGTCATCCCATTTTAACTTCAGTTTCCAAGCTTCCTGTAACAATACCTTAGGTAACAAAGTGGTCGGACTCAAAATACCTAGAGGATCGAAAATTTTATGTACCATAGCCAAAACATTACGTTTACTTATCTCACCCTTCCCTGAATAATTGAGATTACATTTTAATGTATCTTGGTCTAAATCCCACAATAGTCCAAGCAAAGAAGTTACACCTGAACTACGGAAAATATAGCGACCTGGAACGTTACTTTCCCAACCCCGTAGGTTAAAACATCCTCTAGCCATTACCTCTATTGCTTTATTTATAAAACTTTCTTGCTCTTTGATATCGGTAACACCAGTGAGACAATTGTCAACGTAAAACGAGTGTTTTAATTTTTGGGTCACATCGTCAAAACGGGCTGGAGAATTTTTCAGGAGATGATCTATACAAGCAGAGAGTTGGAATGGAGAAGAACAGATTCCAAACACAACTCGACAGCGTCTGTAAATTTTAGATTCTTCAACATTAGGAAGGAAAAACCGCAAATAGTCTCGGTGTTCTGGGATAATACTGAGCTGAAGGAACGCTTTTTCGATGTCTGACGATAGACCAATTGGGTACAGCCTGAATCTGTCAATTATATCAGGTATAAGCTCAATTAAGTTAGGGCCTCTGTTCAAGCAGTCATTAAGGGACGGTTGACTTTTATCTCTTGCTGAAGCATCAAACACCGGCCTTATTTTCATTGTCTGGCTAGCCTGTTTCATAACAGGTCTATGGGGTAAATAATAGCCGAAATTATCAACTTCGGTCTTAGGAACCTCTTCTATTATTTGTAGATCTTCCCATTGCCTAAACACTACCTCATACTCATTTAATAGATTTTGCTCATCAATTCTTTGGCACATTCTTTGGTGCCTCTTAATGGTAGCAGACTTATTATTTGGTAGCTGGGTTTCGAATTTAAAGGGAAGTGGTAACTGATACCGTCCATCAGGATGAACAGATAAGTTTTCTTTAAATTGATTTAGAAAATCAAAATGCGCATGTTTACGCTTAGCATCTTCAGTTGGGTCTGTAATGCCTATGGCATCTAAATTCCACAGATCAGTTACGGTGAAATTAGCACAATGCAATGAAACCACATTATTGCACAAACTATTATGCATAGTATTTGTTTTTCCTATCACCGTGTAACCAAATTTAGTTTGTATGACAGTTACACCTGAGCTTAGTTTCAAAGAATTGTCAGTTAAAATGTTCCCAATGACATCTGCTCCTAAGAGCAACTCAATGTCATGTTCCTTAGCCTCTAAATCAGATAAAGTAATATTCTTTTCTTTCAATTCTTGTAAAGTATGAATATCAACTATTTTTTGGGTACAAACCCACATATTTTCTTTTGAGATAGCACCTCAATTGAGTGAGCATAAGTGTCTTCAAAATTTTTCAAATAAACATCAAAAACTAAATGGGAGTGAGGGCTAGTTTCTCTCCCCCCAAACAAACCGTGGACAATGGTTTGTTTTGATTTGGGTCGCAACTGCAGAACTTTAATGACCATCTCCGATATATAAGACTTTTGTGAACCACTATCCAAAATAGTACGAACTTTGAGTTCTTTACCATTGTGTTCTATTCTTAAAACAAGAGTTTGCAAATATACAGTTTCATTAACAGACTGATTAGAAAGTACACTACTTGATACAGCAGTATTTTCATCATTTGATTTAGCAGATTCTTTGTCTGCACACATAATAGTATAATAATTTTTATCACAAGATAAACATTTCACCTTATATTTGCATGAACGAGAGACATGACCAGTTTTAAGGCAACGAAAACAGGCATGCTTCTGTACCAAAAGTTTTCGTTTTTCTTCTAATGGCAATTTTCTTGATGAAAAACATTCTGAAGAATTATGAGGTTTATCACAAAAAATGCGACGAAAATTTCTCCTACCTGAATTGTCTTGAAAATTCACAAGGGCTGCAGCTGTAGAGCAATCCGCCTCTTCTGGATGCGAACGAGGATGCGACACGCGCGAAGCTCCCAACCCGGTACGGGCGAGCTTAATCATCTCCTCACTTTGCACTTCGTTCCGAAAAAAGCACAATAATTTATCCAACGAGCGCGCACTATCTTGCGGTGAGGAATCTTCCACGGAGCGACTTCTTTCCCACGCAAGAAGCACGTTCTCCGGTAAGCAGGATTCAACCAAAGGCTACAGAAATTCAGAAAACTTTTCTTTCGTACGGCCAAGACTCTCGAGTGCCATGAGCTTACTTTCCAATAAATCATACAGCTCCGACAAATCCACTTTAATCCGACCAGCTGCATTCCTCATTACGATGGAGAGCAAGTCTCGTACGTATATCTGCACTAGAAGTTCGTCTCTTCCGAAACGCTCCTTCAATTGCGTAATTGCTTTTAAATAGGTGTTCTTTGTAGGCGGAAAACTTGATACTAATCTAGCTGCTTTAGAATCTGGAACAAGGCACTGCAACAAGTATTGGAATTTGTCTTCTTCTGCAATCGTTGCATCCATGTGAATTTTCTCGAATTGCGACCAAAACGCAAGATAGTCTTTCGGTTCTCCACTAAATTTTCTTAACTCCAAATTTGGGAGCTTAAATTTTCGCTTTTGAACGGAATTCTTTTCTTCGGAAACCAAAATCTCTTGTTCTTGGCTAGCTTCTAATATTGAAAAAATTTGACAGAATTTGTCCCGATATTCTTCAGCTTTTGAAAAGTCTTCTTGATATGTATCCTTAAGATCATGACTTGTTAATAATAAATCAGATATTTCTTCCTGAATTGAAAATTCTTCTTGATATGTACACTTAAGATCATGACTTGTTAATATTAAATCAGATATTTCTTCCTGAATTGTTTCCAGTCGAGAGAATTTATCTTGCAACTGCTTGTACAAAGCATCGACTTCATTTTTACTTAAAGTTTCGGTTTCGATTCTGTTGCTAATACCATTACAACACATACTGAATGCTGCTCTCAAAGACTTCCGTTTTGCTTTGAGTATATCGATATCCATATTTAACGAGAGAAATACTCGCGGACGCCACAATATGTTGAACACACATGGTTATAACAAGCAGTCTCAGAGTAAAATGAGAGTTCCATGTCTCAGAGTAAAATGATGCGACTGGCTTCTGAGCCCTGCTTTTATAGTGGACAGAAGGAGGAAGTCGACTGATAAGGAAATGTGTGATAAGGGCTTTCAAGTAAGAAATAAAAGAGACAGGGTTGAACAATCAATCATTTATTGATACCATTTACATTGGTGGGTTGAATAAGGAATCCATTGTTGCCCAATGTCATGAGAGGATGATTTCTAGGCACCCACAAAACAATATGGTTTGAAACCTCCGAGAGTTCCTGTTTGAGTGTTTTAGGGGCCAAGGGTTGTTCCATGCGTCTCTTTCCAAGATCGAGGCGTTGGACGTGGAGGTAGGGAGAAAGGGTCTGGGTACCCTTGTCACAACGAGTGATTAGGGGTGGAGTCGACTCGACATTATCCATGAAAACAGAGGAATCCACCAAAGGGGGTCTCTCAGGGTCAGCAGGTCTCTCTGGTTCGGCAGGCCTCTCAGATTCGGCAGGCCTCTCAGATTCGGCAGATCTCTCAGGTTCAACAGGTGGAGTAGGTATTCTTTCTGGTCTTTGAGCAGAGGGAGTAGGTATTCTTTCAAGTTCTGCAGGTGGAGTAGGCATTCTTTCAGGTCTTTGAGCAAGTCTCTCAGGTAGAGTAGTCATTCTTTCAGGTCTTTGAGCAAGTCTCTCAGGTAGAGTAGGCATTCTTTCAGGTCTTTGAGCAAATCTCTCAGGTAGAGTAGGCATTCTTTCAGGTCTTTGAGCAAGTCTCTCAGCCCTCCAGCAGGCCTCATAAACCATCTGTATGAAGGGTTTGGATCCATTTTGCATCCGACGCATGTCTTGCACCTTTTGGATAAAGTTTTGGATCCACAGTCTCACCAAGATTGAATTGGGGACGGGAGAGTCTTGGACATGCAAGACGGGAGAGGTTTTGTAACTCTCCACAAACAGGTTGCTAGGGTTCTCCACCAGAGCAGAAACCGCATTGAGACTGATGGCAAAACTCGTGGCCAACGACGACAGTTCGACATTCAAAATGTTAAAGACAACATCGGGAGTCACCAGTTTTGACTTTTGCGTCATGATGGGATACTGTTTGTATGCCGGCAACACATCTTTTCCTTGAATGACGAGGTTGTCGAATCGTTTGGCAAATTTGTATACTTTGGAACGACCGAGTAGGGCTCCAACGTCCACCAGTCTAAAGTAGAGCTTGCCATCCTTTCCAACCATAGCAGCTAATGGATAGTGTTGATGAGACAGGAGAATTTTGAACCAAATGATGACTCTTGAAGAAACACTGCGAGTGAATGAATGGCAACGGAAGGCTGTCAAACTTTTATACTCTCTCTCTCTAAAAAATTTTTTTTACACGATTAAACATTTTACAGCTGGCCAATAATGTCCATACTTCACCTCACCTTACATTCCTTGAAGAATTTCCCTGGTGTTGGGGAAAACCACTTTTGACATAATTGTACATTGTCTGCGAACATACGCTATTTTCATCCGTCATAAGCATGGCAAGGGGTAAATATTCTTTTCCATTTTTTAAAATTTCCTCCAGTTTTGCTTCGGTGGGTTCGCCGTGCCACATTCGTTCTTGAAACACCATCGATTCCAACAAAACGTGGATGGCAAAATCATGGGGTGGCTCTTCTCCCCGACCACACACGAAGCAATCCGATAGACAAGAGCACGGATCCGAAACGACTGGCATGGCGGCACGATCATTGTTCAAAAGGGACGATACAATTTTCAAAAGGCACACATGCAAGATGAAATTTCAAAAGGCACACATGCAAGATGAAATGATTATTGTAGAAAAGTGTTACGCTTATAAAGTAATACGCAAAAAAAAATTTTTTTATATAAATGTTTATAAGGAACTACTTTGCAGTTCTAAACTATTTTTATAGCTTCCTTGCAACTTCATTTACTCTTTTGAAAGCATTCATAATTATGACTTCTTCCATGAAAACTTTAATCTCTGAATTGGAAGAAAATATTGTCCCAGGTATGCTCCAAGAAACAGTCTTCAATTTGTTGTATCATAGACGAAGATTGGAACGTTTAGCCGGTATATTGAAATTTCAAGAACTCTCGAAACTGTTTCCCGTTCCGGTAAAGGTGGTAAAAAATGAAAATGGATTTCACATTACGGACTGCGTCTGGAGTACAGAAAACTGCACTGAAGGACCAGACACTTGTGAATGTTATTCTTTATTTAAAGAACCCGGGAAGTATTTTATTGTGAAACAATTTGATCACGTCGTTGTACGGGATGGATCAATACATCACAAGGATTGTTTGAGAAAAGCCCATTGTGAATGTAGGAAAATGACATCTCTATTTTAATACTCATTTCATCTTGCATGTGTGCCCTTTGAAATTTCATCTTCCATGTGTGCCTTTTGAAAATTGTATCGTCCCTTTTGAACATTGATCGTGTCGCCATGCCAGTCGTTTCGGATCCGTGCTCTTGTCAATCGGATTGCTTCGTGTGTGGTCGGGGAGAAGAGCCACCCCATGATTTTGCCATCCACGTTTTGTTGGAATCGATGGTGTTTCAAGAACGAATGTTGCACGGCGAACCCACCGAAGCAAAATTGGAGGAAATTTTAAAAAATGGAAAAGAATATTTACCCCTTGCCATGCTTATGACGGATGAAAATAGCGTATGTTCGCAGACAATGTACAATTATGTCAAAAGTGGTTTTCCCCAACACCAGGGAAATTCTTCAAGGAATGTAAGGTAAGGTAAGTATGGACATTATTGGCCAGCTGTAAAATGTTTAATTGTGTAAAAAAAATTTTTTTTAGAGAGAGAGTATAAAAGTTTGACAGCCTTCCGTTGTCATTCATTCACTCGCAGTGTTTCTTCAAGAGTCATCATGTGGTTCTCAAAATTCTCCTGTCTCATCAACACTATCCATTAGCTGCTATGGTTGGAAAGGATGGCAAGCTCTACTTTAGACTGGTGGACGTTGGAGCCCTACTCGGTCGTTCCCAAGTAAACAAATTTGCCAAACGATTCGACAACCTCGTCATTCAAGGAAAAGATGTGTTGTCGGCCCACAAACAGTATCCCATAATGACGCAAAAGTCAAAACTGGTGACTCCCGATGTCGTCATTAACATTTTGAATGCCGAACTGTCGTCGCTGACCACGAGTTTTGCCATCAGTCTTCATGCGGGTTCTGCTCTGGTGGAGAACCCTAGCAACCTGTTTGTGGAGAGTTACAAAACCTCTCCCTTCTTGCATGTCCAAGACTCTCCCGTCCCCAATTCAATCTTGGAGAGACTGTGGATCTAAACCTTTATCCAAAAGGTGCAAGACATGCGTCGGATGCAAAATGGATCCAAACCCTCCATACAGATGGTTTATGAGGTCTGCTTGAGGGCTGAGAGACTTGCTCAAAGACCTGAAAGAATGCCTACTCTACCTGAGAGACTTGCTCAAAGACCTGAAAGAATGCCTACTCCACCTGCAGAACTTGAAAGAATACCTACTCCCTCTGCTCAAAGACCAGAAAGAATACCTACTCCACCTGTTGAACCTGAGAGATCTGCCGAATCTGAGAGGCCTGCCGAATCTGAGAGGCCTGCCGAATCTGAGAGGCCTGCCGAACCAGAGAGACCTGCTGACCCTGAGAGACCCCCTTTGGTGGATTCCTCTGTTTTCATGGATAATGTCGAGGTGTCTCCACCCCTAATCACTCGTTGTGACAAGGGTACCCAGACCCTTTCTCCCTACCTCCACGTCCAATGCCTCGATCTTGGAAAGAGACGCATGGAACAACCCTTGGCCCCTAAAACACTCAAACAGGAACTCTCGGAGGTTTCAAACCATATTGTTTTGTGGGTGCCTAGAAATCATCCTCTCATGACATTGGGCAAGAATGGATTCCTTATTCAACCCACCAATGTAAATGGTTTCAATAAATGATTGATTGTTCAACCCTGTCTCTTATTTCTTACTTGAAAGCCCTTATCACACATTTCCTTATCAGTCGACTTCCTCCTTCTGTCCACTATAAAAGCAGGGCTCAGAAGCCAGTCGCATCATTTTACTCTGAGACATGGAACACGAATTAACTTTCACACTGCATCTTGCCATGTACCAAGAAGCAGACCTTGGAGATTACATCACTTTCATGATGAATTTTCGGGGCGTTTTAATTCATTTAAAACCTTCCGAGGTGATTGAACTCGAAACCATCTATACTGTAAACATTATCGATTTGATGATGGAAATCTTACCTTACCACGACCCCCATGACGTTCCTTGGTTTGAAAATTTCCTTTTTCGAATCTGCCGACCTGGACAGCGAATTCATGGAGCAAGAGGCTGCCAAAGGGAAAGGCGCCTTTGTCCAAACCCTATGGACTCAATATGCCATCCCCAAACTGTACGTTTTGGTGTACAAGGCTTGGAGACGCTATGGTGCTCAAAACTTGACCACCTGGACTCGATTGGCGCAAGCAGTGTTGGACGGGTGTGCAAAAAAAATGCAAAACACGAATGGGACATGGACTAAAAGATGATATTAAGTACCAAACTCAACAAAATGAAAGAGAAAAATGACCTGGTTCAAAGGGAAACAGACCTAATGAAAGAGAAAAATGACCTGATTCAAAGGGAAAATGATACATTGAAAACCAAAGAACAAGCGTGGAAAATCAAAGAACAAGAGTTAAACCGTAAATTAAACTCTAAATTGCAGGGTGCATTACGTGAAAATAAAACATTGAAAAGGGTATTACAGGGAAAAAGAGTGGACAGAATATCTTCCAATCCATGGCGTTGGAACAGTCGAGTAAAAAGATTATCTCGACCTCCTTCAGCTCTCTCTCAACTTTCTCGTTGACTCGTAAATTTTTCAGACTGAACAAACTTGGTGGCTACATAGATTAGTTGTTTCAACTGCTGTGGTTTTAAACCATCTCTGTAAAAAAAAAATTTTTTTTAAGTATTAAAATATTTTTTGACCGTAGAGTTTAAAAAAGATCTTGCTCATCTCATGATACTCATTCCTGCAAAAATGAATTCGCCAGACTATGATAATTTTATTGACATGTTCAATGTGCCAACACCAGTTTCACCTTTGCCACCGACTGCAGTGACTTCTCCATCCCATGAAGCATCTGAAGATGTAATTTATGATTCATTACCCTCCATGGAGCAATCTACCGTTTCCGAGTCATCTTTGGAAGATCCCATGGAGCATTCTACAGTTTCCGAGACACCTTTGAAGGATCCCATGGAACTATCTAGGGTTCCCGAGTCCCCTTTGAAAGAACCCGTGGATTCTAAGCCACCAGTTGTTTCTAAATCACCTGACCCACCTACCAAAAAGACCCATGTCAAGAAGATTGATTCCGTCATTCCATCGTTCTCCGCTATCCAAGGAACGAAGGAATGAAGAAAGATGGAACGAGGAAAGACAGAATGAAGAACGAAGGAATGAGAAAAGATGAAATGAGGAACAAAGGCCACGAGATCCCAGGTTGTATCGGAGACCCAATTTCAGGCCCCCGTATCAAAGGCATCATTTCAAACCCAGAGTGTTTCAAAGACCCCCTTATGCACAGCAATTGATGCCCACTTCCCAGGAAAATGCCCAAGTCTTTTTCCACAGCCAAGGTTTCGCCGTGTTGTGTATTAGAAACAGTGGTTTCACGCTGACCAACGGAGTCGTCTCGTATGCCATGGATCGAGAATGTCCCCACGAACTTTTTTAATTTTTACACTATCTCAATGTCGGTACCATTTGCGTCACCGACCAGCATTCTAAACAAACCTTTAAGGACATCCAAGCCAGTTGGAGCACCTCGAGTCCATTCAAGCGAACCCCTGTGATGTTGTTAAATTCCAATGGACGCGAGCTGGGGCAATGTCCGTTTTGTAATCAGACCACATGTCATCGTTGGATTGCCGTGCAAGGCATGTGTGCCATTTTGCATCAACCCATCAATCCCATTTTTCATTCGTGATTGGTTCAAACACTCATCAACCCATCAATCCCATTTTTCACTCGGGATTGGCTACTGATGGCTCCGCCCACATCCTGTTTTAAAGTATAAAAGACGACTCGTCTCGACGCTTCCCATCACTCGAGCAGGATGGACCAAATCGATGCCTTTCCCGAGCACATTTCCACGACCGTGATGCCCGTGACGCTGCCCGAGAAACCCGACGCATTGGAATATGCCGCTCGGCAGGGACACGTCCGTGATTGCATCATTTATCAGGAACCCAATACAAAACGGGTGTTTTTCTTGTTTTGCAAAGACAAATGGTACCAAAAAAGACGCTGGTGGATAATTTCAAGAGTGCCATCCTAGAGTCCAAGCACGTGAATGAATTCAGGCCCGATGATGTCTTGTGGGAAAAATCTCCAAAGGACTGTTGAGAAATCCCGATCGACCCCTGAAAAATACCGACAAGAGGGTGTACATTTACAACATGTTTTTTGTGAAAAAAGACTTTACTTTTGGCTTCCGAACGGTAAAGTCTGGCGAGATTCACCTGATTCAAACGACCCACGTTCCCATGCTGATTTATGAATTTCCATCGTCCAGTCTCAGGTGTAGAGCCAATCCCAATTTGTTTAGGAGGAGTTTTGAAACGTTTGACCAGATGATCTATCATCGAATGGTGTTGGAACCCCACACGGCGTACCCGATCCCAGCTGGAACGCGTTACATCTTGTTGACGGTGCAAAAGACGGTGTTTGGTTTGGACATTATCCCCGAAATGATTCTCCCCCAGCTCATTGAGAATGGATTTAACCTGGAGGATTTTAGAAAAAGGAAACGCTTCGATCAAAAGGCCTACAAGCTACCGCCTCCGACCCCGGCTCATGTACCTGCCGAGGCAAACAAAAGGCCTTTGGAACAACAGCCCGGGCCTTTCTCCAAGAAGAAAAGAGTATTTATCACACCCGTCATCACACCGCCTGTGGCTCCTGTGTTGATTGCCAAACCTTTCACGGCCTTGGCCACCCCTCAACCCGTGAGTATTCCAGAGCCACCTGAGCTGACAACATCTCAAATCCCAGATCCACCTGCGCCGATCCCAACTGAGCTGACGACACCTCAGATTCTTTCACCAAATCCACCACCTGAGCTGACGACACCACAAATCCTTCTACCAGATCCACCTGTGGTCGAGACTTTGGAGCCGACCCTTACGGATGACTCTTCCATGGATCAAATCATGTCATCCGTATTTGGAGACTATTTGCAACAAGGGATTCCCTCGGCTCATACCCAAGAACCTAAGGTGCTGGACACGGTGCCTTCCCTGTTTGACGAAAGTAATGATTTCATCTCGTTCTTGGACCATTTTGAAGCAGGGTTGGCCATAGAGCAACAAGAAGCCCCCATGGGCTTGACCATGCCCCGGATGAAAAAAAAGTGAAAAAAACTACTGGGTTTAAAGTGATTGAGCCGTTGAATCAGTCTGTACGCAATTGTGTGCCTTGCATGTAATTATTTTTTTTTTGTAAATAGTGTCAATATTATTTTTTTTGTAAATATTGTAAATATTATTTAATGTAAATATTTTTTTGTAAATAAATTTCATTTTTGCCAGAAAACAGTCTCGTTTTTTTGTCCAAAAATATACCAAGCTTGGAGACAAGAGCATGTAAAAAAATGGTTTCGGTAAAAAGTTCATTGGACCAGTGTCGACAGCGCACCACTATCGTATTTGGAAATCTGGGTCGGTGGCCGGATCGAGTCACGTATTACGAGCTAGACTATCCTTATACCATCCTTTTTGAACCCAACTTTCGTGTGCACATTCCTCGGTCGTTTGGAAAAACGGTCATTGTGTTTATGAGTCATTTGGATCTGACCTGGGACAAAGGGGTCGAGTTGAGATTCTTTCAAGTGGGTCGTCCTCCCTCTCACCGAGTTTGGGAGGCGTATCAACCTCACATTACGGATGCGTACATTTTGGATTTTACAGACTGCCCTCGAGTCGCAGACGTGTACGTGAAATGGTTGACGTGGTTCGACGATTGGGAAATGCATCGAGACAATCCTGTTCCTTGGCGCATCGTGGGTCTCCAACCTTGGAAGCGGGCTTTGGAAAAACACGTGCAGCACTCGCATAAAAAGGCTTTGGCCCATGGGATGCCCTCTGACGTCACGCTCCTCGAGCATATATAAAGCGAGCCACCCGCCGCTCGAATCATTCTGCTTTTCTCACATTGAAGCAACATGTCTGTTTTGAGTCAACCCGCCTATTTTGCGCATGCCAACGTGTTTCATCACGAGGGCAAGCCAGTGCCCATCGGATTGTCCATTGCCACGATTCCCAGAGATGGCAGCGATCCCGAGGTGATGTGCATCACCGTGAATCATGCTGGGCAAACTTCCAAGCCCAAAGATTTTCGATCCAACTGCCAAGAGAATGCCCGTCTTCGTCTGGTACACCACCCGTTACCCAAGAGTGTACCCGTGGAATACCTACCCTTTTGCGTGAGGGGCAAGTTTAGTCAGCTGGCACGAGGCAACAGGGGCCTGATGGTGGTCAAAGGAGGGGAGCAACAAAAAATTTTTCAAGAGCTCGGACTGTATGCCATGGCCCTGGAGAACCTGCCAAAATTCAAAGACATTTGCGATGGAACCTTTCCCAACCCCGTGGATGAGGGTGTGCACGAGGAAGAGGACATTTCGTACTGCACCATGCTAAAATCCTACCAATTTGCCAAATACCTGCAGCAGTTTAATAAGCTGCATGCTGAATGGAGCTACAAAGTGACGGTACAGTAAATGGATATTGGCCAGGAAAAAGGGGGATCGAGTAGACACAAGAGTCGACTCGATCCCCCTTTTTTCGGGTCAAATAATGTACCAAGATTGAAATGCACATTTTAAAAACTTGTGCTGTTGGATAAATTCATCTGTATTTTAAAAACTTGTGCTGTTGGATGCACCAAGATTAAATTCATCCGTATTTTAAAAACGTGTGCTGTTCGATGCACCAAGATTAAATTCATCTGTATGGTGGAACCTTTGGCGCTGAATCGTGCTGTTTGATGCAATACATGTCTGGTGATTCAAAGTTGGAAAAGCATCAGCCAATAGGAATTGATTCACGTGTCCCCACCAGAGTATAAAAGGCGAGCGCTCATCCACCAGAGGCATTCTCACACAGAAACATGTCTCATCTAGCGTTTTTTTGCCCATGCCAACGTGGTCAACCTGTTCCTAGCGAATTGTCCATTGCCAGCATACCGGAGGATGGCAAAGATCCAAAAGTGATTTGTATCACAGTGGACCACTTGAATCTCCTTACGACAGACAAAGACAGACGGGCCAACCGGTACATTAATGAACGGCTCAGCCTGAAAAGCCACCTGCCCGGATCCGTGCCTCTGGAATACCTGGATTTCTGCGTCAGGGGCAAGTTTTGTCACCTTGCCCAAGGAAACAGAGGCATCATTGTCGTCAAGGGCTCGGACCAGAGAAAGAGTTTTGAAAAGCTTGGACTTTTTACCATCAACTTGGAAATATTGCCCCATTTCCGGGATTTGAATGACCGCACCCTGCCTGACCACCTGCACGATGAGGTGCACGAGGACTTTTATATATCCGAGTGCACCATGGTGCAATCGTATCGATTTGCACGATACCTGCAGCATTTTAACAAGCTGCAGGCTGAATGCAAAAGACAGACGGCCCATCTAGTAGAGTGAGAGGAAAAAAAATTTTACCGAAAAAAGGGGGATCGAGTCGACTCGGTCCCCCTTTTTTCAAGACACACAATATGCCAACGTTGGATGGCATCTTTTTTAAAACTTTATCACAACATGCACCAGCCAATAGGAATCGTTTCACAGGACCTCATTAGAGTATTAAATACACCAAGATTGGAATAATATAGATTAGACTTACCTGTTGTCGTCTTCTTATCCCACCCAGATGAGAGGGCTTGTCTCGTTGAGTTGGCATATGTCCTCTGTTTTCTCACCGAGATTGGAGGGCTTGTCTCGTTGAATTGGCATGTCCTCTGTTTTCTCACCGAGATGTATGTTAGGGCTTGTCTCGTTGAGTGGGCTGATCCCCCGTTTTCTCACCAAAATGCATACATTTCATTGGACCCTTTCACGATGCTCCATTTCATTTGACCCCTGTTTAAATTTCATTGGTGGATGACCCCTGTCTAAATTTCGTTTGTCCCCTGTTTAAATTTCATTTGTGGATGACCCCTGTCTAAATTGTCTCTCTGGGATGGAGGTGTTGAATGCTTAATGAAGCGCCTGATTTCCGAAGGAAATCTTAATTTTCTATCGGTCTAAAGTTGGGGAGTGACTTTAGATCAGTATATATATATATATAATTTGCCCTTTTTTGAGTTTAAGATATTTAAAGAAATTGAGAAAATTACAGTTAAATGAAGAATTGCCAGTAGGAAGACGTGGGGAGAGTGGATCAGTGCCTACCGACGAAGTCAGCGGAAAAGAACGATAGAGAAGGAGGACGGCGAGTCGGTCCCCTCTTTCCGAAGGCGGCCGCCAAAGCGGTCGATTTTGAGGGTCATTGCGAGAGTTTCTCTACACGAATCGGGAGACAGCTACTCGCATGGGGGGCGGGGTAAGTTGAAGTATTGGGGTCCGAGACAGCTCGTACCCGTTATCGGTGGGTTGTGATGTGACGATAAAAAATGTCAATCTTTTCGTGGGGTTGGGCGTTTCTAAGCTGTTTACCCAACTCAATGAGAGAGGGGTTTTCAGCGAAGAATTTTTTCAGTTCGATGATAGCGTCCATGAACCCGAAGGTTCCGCTATCATCGTCTTCAATTTCTTTTTGGTTTCTTTTTCTTTTCGGGGGGCTGGAGCTGTCTCGGGCTCTTCGACCGGAACAGGGTTTTCAGAATGTGGTGCCATCTGTTGGTTGCCTTTTAAGACATTTGCAAAAGAGATATCGTTTTTAAGTTTAGATTGATCAGAATTAAAGGAGTTTTGGGGTTTGTTTCTGTTTAAGGGAGCACCTTTTTTTGGTTGTATTTTTGGAAATTTCTCACAGCGATGCGAGTTTGCCAGGTGTCCGGTTTTATTGCAGTTGATGCAGACGGGGTTTTCAATTAAATCTTTAATTGGGCAGTCGCCCGTTTTGTGCGGTTCGCCGCATTTGAGGCATCGGGTTTTAATATGGCAATTTTTAGAGGAATGGTTGAAAAGGTTACAGTTGTAACATTGAGTCGGGCCTGGTCTTCTCTATTAAAGGTATCAATTTTTACAGTTAGGTAGCAGCATTTTTCCAACTTGAAGATATCTGGGGAATCAGGTGATTTTTGTAGCTCCACCATGAAAATGGGGAGCTTGAATTTCGATTTACTTTTAGTGAGTTGGGCGACCTTGGAAACAAGGAAGCCTTGCTCAGATAGATCTTTTTTGATATCGGTAAGCCTTTAATGACAATCTTTTGGGTTTTGATATCCTGTGGGTGAAGCGCAAAGAATTGTTCACCTTTTCCCTTAAGGAAATCGATGATTTCGTTGCGTTCCTCGGTTGTAGCCGCAAAGATGCGTAAGTATTCCCCAGATAGCTTTGAGCTGGTTTGGGGGTATTTTCTATTAATCTCTTGCATTATTAGATTATAGTTAGCTTCGAATTTTAAGTGAATAGGGGGGATTTTGGGGGTGGTACCTGGCATCACTTCGTTGCTCTGAGTCGGTTATTTATCATTTCCAGATAGGGTCTGGTACTTGTTTTTTGTAGGGATGGGTGCTGCCGCACCAAAGGAGTAGTTTTGCAGGACTTTCTGCTTTTTAATCACTTTGGTTGGCGCAGTAAAGCCGTCAAGGCGATTCTTCTTTTTTAAAGGATTCGGGGGAGGATTACCAACGCAAAAGTGTTGGTGTGTGTCTACTTTTTTAAGTTCAAGTTCAAGTTTTTTTTAGGAATCTTTAAATTTTTGGGCAACTTTTGGGGCGTTAAGTTTAGAATGGTACTGGCAATTTTCAATAGGGCAAGAACCGATCAAAGTCAACTCACCCTGGAGATCTTCTATTTCTGCCGCCAACGTTCTATTTTCCTTTTCGATCAGGCTGTAGTTGTCGGGGTTTATCCGGATTATACCACTGTCCATCGTGTCCAGGATATGTTGGTTTGCAGCCAGTCGGCTCTTTATTATCTGGTACTCGAAGGTGTCGAGGATTCTCGTACATTTTTCCAGGTCCTCAGGTTTGGGCGGGGGCGGATCGGTCTCCATATGCTCAAATCTTTTGCAAATGTTTTCAATAACGGAATTTTGAAAAAGGTAATCATGTGCTTGGAAGAGAGTCATGCGCGTGAAAACGTTCGAAATAAAAAAAAAATTTGGGCCATTTGATTTGTTTGCTCTGAGTGTCAAAAGAGACATCATAAAACGATACATTATACAGCCCAAAACCAGGAAGTAACGAATTCCACCTTTGAACCTCTTAACACATCAGCGCCAGTCTTCGAGTCGCGAGTAGAAAATCATAACTTACTAACCGTAACGAGTATAAACAGAAAAAAATGTGTTTTGCTAAGCTCAGCAATTTGTTATATAAAATGTGAAAATGGTTTGTTCCCAGTCAAAGCAATTTTAGACAGCGGATCTACATCTAACTTTTTAACGAGGAACTTATACGATTTAATTGGATTGAAAAAATACAAGACTAATGTTTCGGTTTCGGGATTAAACAAAACAGTAATTCCAATAGAATTGCGTGTTTCAGTATCTATTAGCAATAAAGAAGAGAGTTACATTAAAACATTAGACTTTTTTTTGGTACCAACAATAACGGAAGATCTAGTTCCAACAACGAAAATCGATTTTAATCTGAATAATATTCCCAATCTTAAATTAGCTGACAAAAATTTCAATATTCCAGAGCGCGTGCAAATGCTATTAGGTGCAGAAGTATTTTATGAATTAATGTTACCCGGACTGTTCAAGACGGAGGGTTCAAATATTATTTTTCAAAACACTGTTTTCGGATTTATCGTTTCCAGATCTACTTCTTCAGACGCGAAGGGAAAAGAACATTATGGGTTTATTCAGGCTGCGGATAATCTAGAGCATTCAATTAAGAAGTTTTGGGAAATCGAAAATGTAGAAATCGATTCTGTTAAAACCAGTGAATTAGATATTTGCGAAGACCATTTTAAAAGCACTCATTCGAGAGATGACCAGGGTAGATATACGGTGGCAATACCATTAAAAAAAGATCCTTCATGTCTTGGTGAATCCAGACAAACCGCGATTCAGAGATTAAACTCCTTGTGGAAACGACTAAGTAGAGATAAAGAATATTTGTCCCTGTATGAGAAATTTTTACAGGAATATGAGGATTTGTGCCACATGAGGGAAATCAAGGCGGATGGATCTGGAGTTTCATTTTACATGCCACACCGTGGTGTTTATCGCCCCGAAAAGTCTACAACTAAGCTGAGAGAACTATTTTTAATGCATCAAGTCCTTCAAAGAGTGGGAAATATCTAAATTCAATTCAATTTAATGGCGGACTGGTCCAAGAAGACCTCTTTTCCATTATGGTTCGCTTCCGAAAGCACAAGTATGCCTTTACTACGGATAGAGAAAATGTTTCGCATGATAAACCTACATCCGGAGCAAACGTGCTTGCAAAGAATTCTGTGGAAAAAGGGCATAGGAGAGCCAATAAAAACGTACGAGTTAACTACAGTAACCTACGGCACAGTTAGCGCACCTTATCTAGCCACCAGAACATTGAAACAGTTAGCGATGGATGAAGCTAATAATTTTCCTTTAGCAGCTCCTGTCGTGCTGAGTGACTGCTACATGGATGACATACTATCGGGATCCGAGAGTATAGAAGAGGTAATCGAATTGCAGCATCAATTAATAGAAATGTTCAAGACCGCAAGGATGCATCTTCATAAGTGGTGTGGAAATTTAACCGAGATAACTTCCAATCTACAAGAGTATGTTTTCCTGGAGTCTGATGAGACTAAAGAGCTAGGAATAATTTGGAATCGAAAGTTAGTCTGTTTTCTTTTCAGAATAGAGCAACAAAGGCCAACTTCATTCCCCAAAAGAATGGTTTTGTCTACTATTGCAAGAATCTTTGACCGTTTGGGTCTCCTCGGACCGATCATAACCTGGGCAAAGATATTTATGCAAAGATTGTGGTTGCAGGAATTGGGATGGAGTGATGAACTTCCTTTTAAAGAAGAAAAGGAGTGGCGTCGATTTATCGACTCTTTGGAAGCCGTGAATAACTTCGCTATTGACAGATGTATTGTGATTCACAGAGCGGAGAACATTGAGTTACATGCCTTTAGCGACGCATCTGAAAAGGCGTATGGTTCAACCATTTATCTCAAGTCTATATCTGCCCTTGGAGAAGTCAAAGTGTGTCTCGTAACGAGTAAAAGCCGAGTGTCGCCTCTGAAGCAGATTTCCATTCCAAGACTTGAACTGTGGGAGGCAGTTCTTGCCACTAAATTGATGAAGAAGGTGAAGGAGGCATTGAATCTTCAGATTACAGCTGTGCATTTTTGGTCGGATTCGACTATTGTGATTTCATGGATACATCGAGAATCAAGAGAATTGAAGACGTTCGTGGCTAATCGAGTGTCTAAGATTCATCAACTAAGTTCCCGTGACCAGTGGCATCACATTGCATCAGAACAGAATCCTGCAGATGTGTTATCTAGAGGACTACTTCCTGAGGAGCTTCGTGACGACTCTCTACGGTGGCATGGTCCTGAGCTTCTACAGAGTACTTATTCAACTACTGTCATTGCAGAACCAACCCAGAGAGATAACTTTGACTGCGAACTAAGGGTGTCTGAGAGAACTCTGGAGACTCCATTGCTGAATTCCAAGAACTTTGACTTTGTCAACCATCTTATGGACCTTTCTAATAATTATTTTAAAATAATACATATTGTTTCTTATATTTATAGATTTATTGAAATTTGCAGATCCAAGGTCAAAAAAAGGGGACCTTTAACTACAAGTGGGGTAAATGATGCAGAAACCTGGCTTATTAAACAGGACCAGAGTGGCATTAACTTAAGTGACCCGTCAGGTAATCTTAAATCTTTGAACATATTCCAAGATGATAAAGGAGTCCTGAGAGTTGGTGGAAGGCTGGAAAAAGCTTCATACCCTACAGCCAAAAGCATCCAGCTATACTGGCTAAAAATTCTAAATTGAGTAAAATATATTTCATAACTTTGCATAAAAAATTATTTCACGTTGGTCCACAAGGACTGCTGAATGCAGTAAGATTGAGATTTTGGGCTTTAGGAGGTAGAAACCTAGCTAGGAAAACGGTTCATACTTGTGTGGAGTGTTTCAAGTGTAAACCAATTCCCTCTTCTCAAATATTGGGCAATCTTCCATATGAAAAAGTAAATATGTGGCCCCTCCATTCAGTATAACTGGACTAGATTTGGGAGGTCCATATTTTGTAACTTACAAACACCAGAGAAAGGGCGCTTTGAATAAAATTTATGTTTGTGTCTGCATTTGCTTTGTGACTCGTGCCATTCACCTAGAAATTCTTTCCGATTTGACTTCGGATGCAATAATTGCGATCCTTAAGAGATTCATGTCTAGGCGAGGAAAATGTTCCAAAATTTTTACGGATAATGCAATAAATTTTGTTAGTGCGAATTCTCAACTAAAGGTATTTTATAAGACCTTTAACTTTCCAGATCAAAATCTGGCGGCATATTTCACTGAGGAAGGTATTGAATGGAATTTTATTCCACCAAGGGCCCCACATATGGGAGGTCTTTGGTAGGCGGGCATAAAATCAGTGAAATATCACCTCAAGCGAGCACTGGGAAGATCCCGACTCACATACGAGGAGTTTGAAAAAGTGATTATCCAGGTAGCAGGAATTTTAAATTCCAGACCCCTTACACCAATATACAATGATTTTGATAACTTTGAGATATTAACGCCTGCGCATTTCTTGATTGGTAGATCAATTCTATTCTTGAGCCCCTAGTAATTAATATTAGTGACAATAGATTAAGCCGTTGGCAGAGAACAACAAAGGTAATTCAGGTAGTTTGGAAAAAATGGAGTACCGATTATCTGAATACTCTCCAACAGAGAGGAAAGTGGATGATCGAGAAGGACAATGTAATGTGTGGTATAATGGTAATTGTAAAGGAGGATTTTACACCAGTTTGCAACTGGCTTTTAGGGCGCGTCGTTGAGGTCTATCATGGTTCTGATGGTAAAGTGAGAACAGTCAGAATTAAAACAAAGACCGGAGAATTTAAGAGGTCCATAACTATAAGATCTGTATTCTACCTATAGATGTAAATAATTAAGGTTCATTTCCATTAAAAAAATTATGTGTTTATCTTTAAATTGTGCTATTGTAATTTTAACTTTTTTTTACTGAAAATTTATAGTACCTTTTATATATATAATAATTTTCAAAACAATTGTGTAATTTTTGTGAAACTTGTTGTGAATTGTGAAACTGTATTGCTATTGTTGAATATTAATATTGCAAGGCCAGGGGTATGTTCGAGCATGCGCAGTGGGGGCCGCGCGGCGGTGATTAAGTGTATTAAGCGAAACGCGAATTAAGAGTTTTCAGAGTGTGTGTGGGAGATCAGACGAGCGAGAGCGCAGAATTACGGTGCCCATCGCAAGCGTTCCGACATACTCTCTTAGCAACCGAGTGTGAAAATAAAAGAGTTGTGTCAACATCCTCGTCTGGTTTCCTGAGACAAAAACACATAGGGACCACTTCCCCACCAGTGTTTGTGTAGAGACAGAGAGGGGTTAATGTGGTTTGTGCTGAGACCATCTTATAGGTCTAAGAGTTTGGTAAGTCAAAAAAGCTTGAAGACTACTTTTCTAGATGAATGTTATCCTTTTTAGAGAAATACATCTGAATCAATAAGAGAAATATATTTACTATGAAATAGCAATCACCATTAAAATTTGTAAATTTTAATTCAAATTTGCAAATATAATTGAAATTTTTCTTAAAGGTAACAGAAATTGAAAATAGAGAAAGATAGAATAAATTTGTTTTACAAATTTAAAATTATTTCCTTCAGAAATTCAAATAAATTACACAAAAATTGCAAGTTTTCTGTCCTTCAATTAAGTATATAGTTCCCAGTTAAAAATCAATACTATTTTCACAGTTGAGTTATTAAAAATTTGGAGAGGGAGGGGGCTCAAGAGAAATATGGAAGCAGCTGCTAAAAAGAAACACTAGTTAAATTTTTATTTAGAATTAACTTACTGCTTTAGTAGTTATTACGTATAAAAAGTAAACCATGCTAACCCCTATTTCGTTAAGCTAGTTTAGTTAAGTTTTCCTCATTTTCAATCCTCTTTACAATTTAAAGAACAAATCACACAGATAGGAAAAGTTTTTCTGTATTGGATTTAAAGTAATGTATTAAAGTAATCCTTTAAAAGCCATTGATTTACAGAGTATTATATATATATATAAAATCCATAATTATTCTATTATTTAAAGATTTTGAAGTTCAAGAAAAATATTATATATATGAAAGTTAATATAACACATTGTTTTTACACAGTAAAACACTTACTTATTAATAGATTTATCATAAAATAAATTAATGTCAAGTTTATTAAGTATATAAAATAAAATTATATACACTTCAATTTTTTGTTTAGTAATGTAGCAAAAATAAGATATAAAATATATATTATCTTTAATAGGTAGTTTTTGTAGAAAATCAAATGTACGACTAACCAAAATGATTTTTTCTCAGTATTTTGCCCTCATTTGTGTATGTAATATGCTAAAATTATTCCTACAGCATATGAAGCCCTCCTAGTAAAAGACTTGACACATAAATGAGTAAACAGATATAAAATTTATAAATTTAATAAAAAACATTGAATGATTTAATATCTATAAATTATGTATTTCTAATTAAACATTGTTGACTTTCTTCCTAACGCTTGTCATTAAAAATGATTACTTTTCACACTACAAAAAAATAAAATCCATGCAAAATTTAAAAATTTATTTATCAATGGTTACATGCTTTAAGATATCTTTTTAAAAATCTATAATTAAAAAAATTAAATTAATGAGCTTTTTTTCTTTTTTGCACTAGAACCGTATTTGAAAAAGCTGTGCGAAACAAATTATATATGTAAACTAGAGTTAAATAAAAAAAGAGAGAGAAAAGCAATTTCTAGTTGATAGGGTGAAGGTTAAAAAAATGAGAACAAAATTCCTGTATGGAAAGGAAGGAAAGGGGAAATAAATAAGAAAACCAATGGGAAATCAAAGATCAATGGGGAACCTATTGAGAAAATAATCCTTGATCAGTGTAAGAAATAAGTTAACTAAACTTGGTAAAATGACTACCTTCCTGTTCATTCATGTTTTTCCCTATCAGATTTGCTGTAATTTAACACAAAGGTATGTTGATGAAACACCAAAATTTAGAACTAGAGACAATGGTTATGTTTAATCCAAGAGCTTAGTGACTAGTTCTCACAGAGTTTTAGAGTGATATACAGAAAAGTTAAAAAATTGAATAAAAAATATCACATAAAATAAATTTAAACAACAAATTAATTTCAATAAATAAATTTAAGCCAAATAAAATTATTTCAGAATTTCTTCAGTTAACAAAATTTAAATAAAGGAACTATTGGTCTCCACAAACAAAGATAGGAAAATCTATTCATTTAAAAACATCTTTCAAAATCTAAGAAAACTATTTATATGACTACAAACCCTTTTAGCAGACAATTATGGTACATGGTTAAGGTGGTGGTGTGGGTCAAATACACATCAAATTATTGTATTAACATAAACTGAGCTGAAAGTTCCAACATTTCTAGCCATTACTTTTTTTCATAAATGATAGCAACAAACTGGTGAATTTTATCTGACCTTCTAACCATGCATTCAGTGCAGACTCAGATTTTGTTCTCTAGCAATTTCTGCTTGCCTTGTCCCTTTTTGAATGTGTGATTATAAAATACTTTTTATTTATTCTTAAACTTTTTTGACATTTTTAAATATTCAAAAATTACTTTAAAAGAGAAATCACACATTAAAACTAGACCAATATCAAATTGTTGAATACATAGCGAATCCCACTGGTAAAAGAGAAAAGATTTTTCCGAGAAATGATGATTCACAAAAATATAAAAAACATTTATTTATGTCTAGTTATAACATGAGCTGTTGCTTAAAAAGGGAGCTTATGAATGTGATTTTTTTTCTAATTTCATACAGAAAATCCAATCCAAGAATCGTAAGAAATTTAAAGAGAACTATATACATTCAGTAACTTTAAAAAGTAAGTTATTAATAAGTTTAATATAAAATATATATTTCAACAGTAAATTAAATTCAATAAATAAATTTTTATATATATAAACTGGATAAAATTCCATCATAACTTCACTAATTTAAAGAAAATAACTATTGGTGAAATTAACAATATAACATTGATACTTTAAAACCTTTTTTAAAAAAATGTCAAAACCTTAGAAACTGTTATGTTACTGCAAATAAATGTGTTTTGATTTGCATAAAATTTCGCTATTGAATTATAAAAAACATTGTTTATTCAAAACATATCTGGGACATGCAAATAAAAAACAAGGTACTTTTACTTCATATACACTCTGTCGCAAAAAAATATATGCACCCAGAAGAAATTGAGCTACATTCACGAAATTTGGTATGCATGTAGTGTATATGAAAATAAACAAATGATTAAAAATTCAGAACAAAATATCATTTTATTAAGCGGTTACAGCTTGCAAAAGGTTAAAAATCAGTAAGTAGTAAAGCCACCTCTGGCAGCTATACAAGCCGAAATTCGGCGTGGCATCGATTCAATTAGATCACTTATGACCCCCTGTGGAAGACCCTGCCATAGTCTTTGCATCTGCGCAGTTAATTCTCCTGTATCTCGGGACGGCTGCAGTTGCCTTCCCAGCGCGTCCAGACATGCTCTATTGGCGAAAGATCTGGTGACCTGGCAGGCCATGGTAGGACGTCATATCCTTGAAGACATTGTTGGGGAGTCGCGCAGTATGTGGACGAGCATTATCCTGTTGATAAATGGCACCTGGGCGACTTGATAGCATGGGTAGCACAATCGGCGTTAAAATATCGTCCACGTATCTGCGAGCTGTCAAAGTGCCTTGAAGGACCACTAAAGATGATCATGTGTCGGAAGAAATTGCTCCCCACACTGTCACACCTTGTGAAATTGCTGTATGCCGCTCGACAATAAATGCCGGATCGGACCGCTGGCCGGTGCGCCTCCAGACACGTGTGCGGTGGTCATCAGCACTGAGACTGAATCGGGATTCATCACTGAAGATGACACGTCTCCAGTCTGTCACACTCCAAATTGCCCGATGTCGGCAAAAATCCAGTCGACACTGCCTATGATGTGGGGTCAGTGGTAAGCGTCTTAGCGGACGTCGGCTCCTCAAGCCAACTTCGGCCAGTCGTCTCCTTATGGTTTCTCTTGATGGCACTGGATGTCTGGAAGGAGGTAAGTGGCGTTGAATCGATGCTAGCGACGTTGTTGGTGCCGAAGTGGCCACTCTTCTGATTGCACGATCCTCGCGATCATTTGTGTTCCTGGGACGTCCTGACCCTCCGCGACGGTACACTCTACCTTCTGTGATCCACTGTTGCTAACACCGAGCAACTACCATATCGCTCCGACCGAGGTGGCGGCCGATACGTCTATTCGACCAACCTGCTTCTCTGAGGCCTATTATACGGCCCCTATCAAAGTCCGTCAGCTGCTCGTACTGCCGCCGGTTACGTCTTAGAGGCATCCTAAGTCTCAATATCGTCTATCAAAGTCATCAGATTCGTTTGGATAGCCGTACGGCGCTCGTACTCATGCTTTTAAACTCTCCCAGTTGCGCAACTAATATGCGCATAGCACACTTAGCCTTGTCTCATTGGCTTCGAAATTTTAATCATTTGCATATCTCTTACCAGACTACATTCTTGCCGAGTTTCGTGATTGTAGCTTGATTTCTTCTGGGTGCATATATTTTTTTGCGACAGAGTGTATTATACAATTTATTTGGAAAAGCTTTAATAGTTTAGTTAAATTTTATTTAACTTTTCATGCAAATATTAATCTCAATGTTAAATTGCATTTACACAAATGGAAGAGAATTTACTATTTTATCATATTTCGGTTAAAATATAAATAAACAAGAAACAATGACATTATACACTCATGTCCAAAATAATGTTTACATGCATAAATTCACGGATTTCTCAGAGACTATGACTTATAATTTAATGAATTTTCGTGGAATGATACATAACATTATGACACATAAATGCAAAAGAAAAAAAAATGAAGATTACCACATGTAGCATGAAACAATAAAATGGTAATAAAGTGTGACAAAGAGAGTTAAAAGAAAAAAAAAGGAATGATTCAGAAAAAGAATTAAGTCTTACGAATTTAATATGGAGTATGATCTCCCCTGACTCGTACACACATATCACAACGTGTTTTAAGGCTGGAAATAACGTTGTTAATCACAGTCTGGGGAATTAAACTCCACTCTTCCAGCAATGCAGTCTTCAGGCCATTTACATCTCTAGGAGGAGGATGGCTACGTGCAATGGCTCTTCCAAGGTAGTCCCATAAGTTCTCTATTGGGTTAAGGTCAGGAGAGTTTGCTGGCCAAGGTATTCGCTTAATGTCTTCACTTTCAAGGAATTCATCAACGAGGTTTGCTCGATGTGGACGAGCATTATCATCCATAAATAAAAAGTCACGTCCATATGCACCCCTGAAAAGTCTTACATAAGGATCTAAGACCTCATCCCGATATATCTGGCCTGTCACAGATCCGCTTCTGAACACGTGTAGAGGCGTACGTCCATCGATCATTATTCCCCCCATACCATCACACCTCCACTACCGAAACGGTCACGTTCCACAATGTTCGAGGGATCATTTCGTGTTCCTGACTCCTCCAGATGTAAACACGTTTAGAATCACCTGTTAAACTAAACCGCGACTCATCAGTAAAGAGAACATGGGACCATTGATGTTCAGTCCAGTTTTGATGTTCTTTACACCAATTAAAGTGATCCCTCTTTTTCTGTGAAGACAGTAAAACACATACCCTTGGCTTTCTGGCATAAAGGCCTTTTTTCGTTAAGCCTTCTGTATATTGTTTGCCGTGATGCAACAGCTCCAGTGGCGGCTGCAAGCTCTGAACTTAAGTGGCGAGCAGTAGCCTTTCTGTTACGACGGGCAGTTAATGCCAGATACCGATCTTCAGAAGCAGTTGTCATTCGTTTCCGACCTTGTCCAGGCCTCCTTACAACAGTTCCATCATTTTGAAACTGTTTCCATAGCTTAGAGACTGTCTGTCTTGAAATATTCAGACATGTGGCTGTTTCCGTGATTGACTGCCCTGCTTCTAAACGGCCGATAATTCGCCACTTTACAGATTCTTCCAAATGATACCTCGAAGCCATAACAAACCACTTTGAGTCCCTACACACTGAAATCAAACGCTATGTTGCAGAAATTCACTCAAATATTCAGTTTGCGCAAAGCGCTTGATTCACACCCTTGATGACGTAACGCCTAGATTTGCATATCACAAACCGTTTGATTACTTTTGATTGATAATGTAATTAGGCTTGGTTTTCACACATTCCCTGCAAATACGGATGACATTGATTGGATATTTCATTGAATATCATCATTTTTGGGTATGTAAAGATAATTTTGGACATGAGTGTAATTTCTTCCAGACTACCTTGAATATCAAATAGCTAAAAACAAATTATGAGCAAAATTATATGAAAAACAATACATATTTAAATCCATCAAAAAAGCATTTTTTTTTAAATATACAAAATCTAATTTTCTTAAAAATTTAGAAAATTAATTAAAGTTTTAGAATTAAAAAGAACACAAAAATGCTTTTCAGCAGAAAAGCAATAAAATTAATTTTTATTGGTTAAATTTAATACATTAACTCCATAAGAAAGCCTTAAATAATACATAACAATACAAAATTACAGTAAATTGTGGTCATGATCAAATATTAACACTGTCCTCAATACTTTGAAAATAAATAAAATTTTGTGGAATGTATATATATATATATTAATTAACTCAAAATTATACTAAATAAAATTTTGTGGAATATTAATTGACTCAAAATTTTATACTAAATAAAATTTTGTGGAGAACATTAATTGACTCAAAATTATACTAAATAAAATTTTGTGGAATATATTAATTGACTCAAAATTATACTAAATAAAATTTTGTGGAATATTAATTGACTCAAAATTATACTAAATAAAATTTTGTGGAACATTAATTGACTCAAATTATACTAAATAAAATTTTGTGGAATATTAATTGACTCAAAATTCATTATTTCAAAAACTTGCTTTTTCATTTGACAATGGTACATTTAAGTAAGGGCTATGCAAGAAACTATTCTAAAATGTTCATATATTCAAAGTTTCTACTTTTTTCAAGTATAAAAATTTTTAAAAATGCTGCATTAAAAAAAAAGTACGTTAATATCGAAAATCTAAGGATTTTGTTTGTCATGAGTCCGCAAATGTTTTTTCAAACTACCACTTTGAGAGAACACTTAGTTCCATATTCTATAAATATGTATCCTTCCTTATATGAATATTAAAATACCTTTTTAAATTACAACTTGTTGAGAAAGCTTTGTTGCATACTTTACAAACATGAGGCTTTTCCTTAGTATGAATACGCAAATGTATTTGTAAGGTAGTACTATGCGAAAAAGCTTTATTGCAAAATTCACATACATGAGGCTTTTCCTTCGTATGGATTCGCAAATGTTGTTTAAAGTTACTACTATGAGAAAAAGCTTTGTTGCAAAATTCACAAACATGAGGCTTTTCCTTCGTATGCATTCGCAAATGTTGTTTTAAGATATACTAAAGGGTGTTTTTTTAGAGGTATCGAACTTTAAATTGCAATAAAACAATGATGTATTATTCGATTGACATGAATTTTTTTTTTATTCGAAAGATAACCTTGTGGCATTACATTTTAAATATGATTTCTGGCATATAATTGCCACGGCTGGCTCGGATGTAGTCCAATCTGGACGTCCAATTTTCAATGACTTTTTCCAACATTTGTGGCCGTATATCAGCAATAACACGGCGAATGTTGTCTTCCAAATGGTCAAGCGTTTGTGGCTTATCCGCATAGACCAATGACTTTACATAGCCCCACAGAAAATAGTCTAGCGGTGTTAAATCACAAGATCATGGAGGCCAATTCACAGGTCCAAAACGTGAAATTAGGCGGTCACCAAACGTGTCTTTCAATAAATCGATTGTGGCACGAGCTGTGTAACATGTTGCGCCGTCTTGTTGGAACCACAGCTCCTGGACATCATGATTGTTCAATTCAGGAATGAAAAAGTTACTAATCATGGCTCTATACCGATCACCATTGACTGTAACGTTGTGGCCTTCATCGTTTTTGAAGAAGGATTCCACCAGCCCATAAAGCGCACCAAACAGTCAGTTTTTCTGGATGTAACGGTGTTTCGACATACACTTGTGAATTAGCTTCACTCCTAATGCGGCAGTTTTGTTTGTTGACGTAGCCATTGAACCAGAAGTGCGTTTCATCGCTAAACAAAATTCACTTATGAAAATTGTGTGTGTGTGTGTGACTATTATTTTCGAAATAAAATTGCACAATTTGAAAGCGTTGTTCAGGCGGGAGTCTATTCATGATGAATTGCCAAACCAAACTGAGAATAAATCACTTGACAGCTGTTAAATCGGTCGCCATCTTGGAAAGTAATGCCAACTTAAACTTCTATACCTGGAAAAAAACACTCAGTACGACCGAAATTTCTACCCGAATACTACGTATCATCCTTAAAATGAAGAACAAGCCAAAACTGAGTTCAATGAAAAAAATCCAATTTCAACATAAAAGCATTTATTTTTACTAAACGATCACAAGGAAGAAGGCACACATGCTTTAAGAGCAGAATGATATCCAAGAAACTACTATCCCATAAACCACTGCATTGCTACATGGCCTTATATAAATAAAACACTCAGATTGTTTGCATTATGTGGAAAAAAATGAATTATATTAATCCCTCAATGAAAACCTTATTTCTAACACGGGAAATAGTATATCAACCACTGTGAGAAATCTTTACGACATTTGTCACAAAATTCACATTCTTTTCATCAACTGTTGCTTCCACAGAGTCATTTGTACTTACAGCTAGTTATGTAATAAGTTCTGATACAATTATAAAAGAATGAAAATAAAAACTTCATAATTTAATCTAAAATTTTATTTTTTACCTTTACGTTAAACATATTGCATACTTCTTACTCAAAGTGATCATCTATTCACGTTACACAGGCCTTCACTTACACAAGTCTCTTTGGCCCATCATCTATGGAGACATGCACTACAACCATGGAAGTTTTTGTTGGTGCTTTCCTTAAAAGAACGTTTAAGATTGTTCTAAATGACATGTCGGTTTAGACACATCTTCGCTTCTAATACTGACCACAATATAGAGACGAGTGAATTTAAATCTGGAATGCTGGTAGGCCAATCTTTGTGCTTTATAAAGTCCGACTCAATCTCCTGTTGAGTCATCTTGGGCTTAAGAGCAGGAGCAGAATCCTGTTGAAAAATCCAATCGTTTCCAATGAACAGGTTTACCTTCAGGGGGTTCCCTATTGGTTCTAAGATAGAATCGGAACAAACTTTTGCGGAGGGTTTCATTTTTTCTCTCACAAATATGAATCTCTCAGACGCTTCCATTGGTGACAACACACCAACAGGAGGATGAAAAAAGTCAAATTTTGGTGAAAAAAGTGCCACTTTGGCTGTGGTTACTCTAATATGTAAGTATCAGGAAAAGCAGTATCCTTTTTCTTTTTCACCGAAATGTCATAAGAAGATTTGGTACTTATGTATTATTTCCAACTCTATTAATAACTCGCAAAGTTGGCACCTGCAATTTCCTATGTGTCGTCTACGCTGAATAGGCAACAATGTGCTTCGTTTCATATAATGCCGCCAATAGGCTGCGATAATACATAAGTACTTATTTTTTTGACCAAATGGTTATGCTATGCAGTTGGAAGTAGGCAAGTACTGCTGAAATGTAACAATATTCAGAAGAAAAATTAGTTTTACGCTATACTTATTAATAAGCTGGGTACAGATGGATTGTATGCTATGTACGCTAATACATAAATACTACATAATCTAAGCCTCTGTTTACAAAAAGTTTCACAAATAACTTTTTAGCTTATTGGCACCTCAGGAATCGTGTCATTTTCCGCCAAAATATGACCGATTTTATATAAAATATGTTAGAATCTTTGTTTTTTTGGTATCAAGGTGTGATTCGTGTAACACTTACTTTGCTGTGGTGATGCTAAAACATAAGTACCTCATTATCTAAGCTTCTGTGTTTATAAAAAGCTTCAGAAATCATTTTTTGACTTAAAAACTGACTTTTGAGTCATGGTATAATATAATTATAAGCAAGAAAATTACAGTTCAGAAAATAAACAAAACATAAAACTGTGTGACACTAAAACAGAAATTGAAGCATTAATTTAAATCAAAAGGTTATCTTAAAATGGAAAATTAAACCCTAATTTTGAAGGAAAATCTTAAATATAAAAAATTTAAACATGAGTAAAATAAACAAAGAAATATGAAGTAACCTAGAATATAGTAGAAATTATAACATTAATTAAATTACATCCTTTTTTTTGAAATTACGTAAAAGGATAAAATGCGTTATATAAAAATGGTTCGGAATAATAAAATGAAATATAAAATAAACAAATGAGACTGCTGCCAAAACAACTAAAAACATAGTGGTTGAAAAAAATTACTTAAAAATTTAATTTTAAAAAAATCTAAAGCTAATTTCGAAAAAAACTCTTAGTATGCACATCATTAGGACCTAGAATAATTATGTGCCCAGTTTTATACTTCTGGGTTGCTTAGTTTGGGCGAGAGTATAGAGGTGAAACACACACACAAATTTCTCCTCTAATTAGTATAAATTATTTATTAGAGTAGGATTGCTGTGATAACACTTTGGTTTGGACTGCTTATTATTTTTCAAACAAGCATATTTTTTACTATTGCATCTTTTTTTATACGAGCACGTTTTAAATCTTTGTACAATACAACAGCTTGGAGCTGTAGCAACAGATCTAAGCATTGTATCAATAGTTGGAACTTCTTCAATGGAAATTAATTCTTGCTGACATATACTGAGCTGATAATTAGTGTACAATTGTTTTATATATATATTCCACCTAATCAAAAAAAATTCTCCTCAAAGCAGCTAGCACCGGCTCAAAGAACTTTCGAGTGTCGTATTTCATGCTTTAACAATCAAGTGATCGTTATTCTATAGAATACTTAGTTAAATCATAGAATTCAATAACTTTATATACTTTAAATAACTGATATATTATTATATGAAATAACGGATTTTGCGCTTTTACGGTAACATATACATTTAAATTTTTTGTTTAGTAGAGTAGCAAAAACAAAATGTGAAAATACATTATCTACAGAAAAAGTAGAAAACCTAGTGTAGAACTAACCAGACTGAATTTTTCTCAGAATTTGTGTATATGATAAAACAATTCCTACTATATCTGAAACCATCCTAGTGTAAGGCTTGATATATAAATGACTAAAAATAAATCCATGTGATATAAATTGAATAAAAATAAACATTGAGTGTATAAATATCTATAAGCTATGTATTTTTAATAAATAGTTTAGTTTTTTAGTAATGCTTGTAATTAAAAATGTTTACTTTTCTTACTACATAAAAATAAATCTCATGTAAAAGTTAAAAATCTATAATAGAAATAAATAAGTGATTGAGTTTTTTTTTGCACTAGAACTATGATTAAAAATGCCGCGCTGAACAAACTCTCTCTCTATATATATGTAAACTACAGTTCAATAAAAAAGAAAAAAAGAGAAAGGCAAATACTATGGTTAACCAGAAGAAGGTTAAAAAAAATTATAAAATATTCCAATACAAATTCTACAAAGAAAAGAAAGAAAGAAAAACTCATGGGAAGTCAAAGATCAATGGGGAACTTCAGGGTCCTAAATTTTTAACTTATTGAGGAAATAATCATTGATCAGTGTAATAAATAATTTAATTTTACTTGGAAGAAATGACAACTTTTTTTTTCCTATGAGATTTGCTTTAGTGCAACACAAAGGTATGTTGATGAAAGACCAAAGTTTACAACTAGAAACAAGAGCAATGGACTAAGCCACAAGCTTTTTGTCTAATTTCCTGTTTTTAGAGCGACAAAGAAAAATTACAGAATGAAAAAGAGTTTTGCTTAAAGTAAATGTAAACAAAGAATTAATTTCTATAAATAAATATTTAAACTGTATAAAATTCTATCACTACTAAACAAATTTAAATAAAAGAATTATTGGTCGCAATTTACAATAACCTGGATATTATTTAAACCATTTTAAAAAAATTTTCAAAATGTAAGAAAAGTTATATTACTACAAATAAACACGTTCTAACTTGCACAAAACTTCAAGATTGAATTTTTAATTACAATGTCAATTTAAAACACTTCTAAGAGATGCAAATAAAAAAACAAGCTACTTTAACTTCATATATTATACAATTTATTTGGAAGAATATTTACAATTACAAAAAATATTTTTCGATCCCACCCAGTGAACTTTTGCAAAAAAAATGTACAACTAAAAATCTATGGTAGACATATAAAAAAAATATATTCATCCATGAAAAGTATTTTGAAAATGCAGATTGAAATATGTAATTGACAAAACAGTTTTTTTATAATGAGAAACACAATAGAGTACACAATGAAGACTTGTTAACTTATACAAGAAAACGATATAAATAGTTCCTTAAAATATTTTTGATAAAATTATGCAAAAAATGAATAAATAAATAATTAAAAAAACACTTCTAACGAAAAACATTCAATATTTATTTATGAACTAAAAAATACTTTAAAATGTTTTACAACTTGTAAAGAACTAACTTTATTAAAATTTACCACTAAATTTGAAAGTGTAAGAGTTAAATCTATGCAATTGCTTACCAATATTTGGCAACAAAATTATTTTTTACTTTAGCATATTTTTTAGAATAGTGATACACTAAATAATTTGATCTTTTGAATTCATATTTAGTGTTTCATAAATATTGTGAAGCATACGTATAAAATATGCAAGTTTATACTTACAGTATTCAAAGAATAAAATACAGAGAGCATTTTGAGAGAGAGATTTGATTTTTTTCCAATTGAAGCTTTGTGGGGGTTAGTGTTGATTGGCCCTTTAATTTTGAACCCTGTATAAATGTATTGGACAACACCTGTACTTTGGCAACCTGCTACCCAAATGTCTACACATACAAATAAAAGATCTTTAAACATTGGCACACAACTTAAATCCAGTCAAAATAATAGGATTTAAAGGATTTTTAGATTTAATTCTAAATAAATTAATTTTAGATTTAATATTTCCAAGGTATATTTAATGAAAAATTTCCAACTAGAAGAGGACATATCAAGAAGTTACATATCATTTAATTTATAAAAGTTGAGTATACATAAATTGGGATATTACTGTGTACATAAAATTGGTTGAGCCAACAATTGGTAAATAAATTTATGATTTTATACCAAAGAAAATTTATCAAATAATATATTTCAAGAGCAATATTTTTCTTATGCTGCTTAAAAAAATTAAAAATAAAAACATTTTGTTCATTTAAATAAATAAAGCAACATTTATGATTTAAAGTTATTGTAAAAAGTTAGATAAAAATCGAGATATAATAAATTTTACTATGTCATAAGTTTCATTAAAGACAAAAATGAAAAAGTAAAAGAGAGTATGATGAATAACTTAACAAATTAACATTCAATTTCTTACCTGAGTGAAAAAAATGAAGACATAAAGTTAAACCCATTCAAAATTATTGGAAAATACCAGTTACTCATGAAATTAAGTTTGGGCTGGGTTTTCTGCAAAATAATGCAATACAAATTTTAATAATTTCTGATCAAAACAAATGAAATTAAGTATAACTAATATTTCACACACACACAAACTCGACCAGTTTCAATAATTTTGTATGTTGACATCAGGGAGGAATTGACCAGTACTCCCAAGCATAGAAGTCATCCGGAATTACTCAGACAGCTGGCACTTTAAGTTCTAAATGATATACCAGATCAAACCTTGATTATCTATTCAGATGGGCAGGGAGAGCAGAGAGTGGTATATTTAATAACACTTTTTTGAGTGATGTTAAAATCCACATCAGATATTCTGACCACTGTTCCGTCTTTAGATCAGAACTCATTGCTATCAGTGGTGCTAACGAACATGCTCTAATTTCTAATAAGGACAGTATCTGATCCCTGGCAGACAGCAGGAGCTCCAACCAATGTTTGAAGAATTGACCAAAAATTATGGACAGTATTGGTGTGGATACTATTTCCAAATTGGCTAGGCTTGATCAAAGGAAACAAATGTGTTTCCATTGGATACCCTCGCATGTGGGTGAGCCTGGGAATGAGACTGCTGATGAGCTGGCTGGTAGAAGTTTTGATCTCCCTTAGATCAGTTCCTCTGTCTTCAGCCCTTCTGAAATTCATTCCTTGTACAGAGTTAATATGAATCTGACAAGGCGAAACCCTCCTGCTCACCACTGGCATGCAGCTTAGTCTCTACAGTGCAGGAGATCTTGTGCTCTTCAGATGGCCTTGACACACTTTAAAAGATGTCTAAACATGTTGCATTTATTCTGTTCAAATGCAATATGGAAAGCTTTTTGACTGTGAGTGTGACATATACCCTGGGAGAAAAACTAGTGTATGCTTATTATAATGAATTAAAAGTACTACATGGAATATTACAGTTTATATTTTTTGTTTGCAAAATATTTCCTTGCTATCCAATTATTGGAGAGACTATTTGTTACAGTAACTTTTGGAAAAAAACAAGATATCTATTTATTCTAAATTTTCTTCTTCACATGACCAAATACCATATTTTGTTCTCAAAAGTACAAAAACTTTGCATCATACATGCTTAAAAATAACTTTGATACTTCTATATCCACTTTTGATTCATAATTCAAAAATTTCATGACAAAAAAAAAATATGGACATAAATTTGGTCTATAATGAAACTAAATTTGGAAAAAAATGCAACATATAAAATAGCTGCCACTTGTGTATTCAAAGAAAAAACAAGAATGTGTTTTTAACAATATTTATTTTTCAACAACATTGGACTAGCTCCTATTACGGCTTTTTTATGTTTTTATGCATGTTGTTTGATCCTGCAACTAAAACAAATACCAAAAAGCATCTATTTTTCTAAGAACAAGGAAAGCAGAAACATGTAAAATTTTTAGATGGAAAAAAACATTCGTTACAATTAACAAGAAGTAATTCGTTGCAAAATGTTACATATCTCCGAAAACAGAACACCTGAATGAGAAAGATGGGCAGTTTTAAAAACATTTTCCTGCTAAGAACAAGTAATTATTTATCGCAAATTTTATGGTACACATTATTGTCAATAATAATGTACTTTCAAGGTGTAAATAAAAATTGTAGCAATAACTCCTGTGAATAATTTCTTTTGTTTTTATGTGTGTGTGATAAAAATCTTATATGGAATCAAGAGAAGCAAGTCTAAAGGAAAGAGTTAAAAAGAGAAATGATAATATAGAGCTGAAACATATTTGTTAAAATCACAATTACTAATAATAAATAAAATGGACTATTTAGAAAATAATATTTCTCAGTCTTCTTTTATGAACAAGTTCAATTACACCCATCAAGATGAATCATGATGCATTTTCAATCGCTTAGAAATGTTAATAAATAAAAAAGTTGCATGCTTATTAAAATGTTTTCACAGAAAATGTGTTACATTTATAATACAGGAGTGATATTTCTTCAAATGTTTTTGAATGTTCATCTACGTGTGCTAATATTTTTTTTTTTTTTTTTTGTATAACATTTTAAAATTATCTCAGATAATCTTACCATGACTGCATTAAATATTTCATGTAGAAGGTTTTGAGTCAGAAATTTTTAATATCTCATTGATAGAATATATATATATTCCATATTTTTAACTTAGAAATATATTTTCCCACACATATTGAATAAGCAGCCAAAAATAGTGTTTTTCAACAGGAAATAATTGAAATATATTCATTTTTCAAAATTTTACCTCATAGTTCGAAATAAAGAACTATCTGGACAACTTTGAACTAGAAACCCAACTGGAAGATGATCGGCTTATCTTTTAACAGATTCTGTATATTTTTGTGCAATAAGTTTCCATTCAATATTAATAACATTTTAAATGCCTTCAAATGTGTAACTTTAAAAAAAATGGGATCTTTGCCAATTATTATTGTATATTTTATTATGTTACACAGCCTCCAAATGATGGCATATAATTTATAACAAAACCAACAGGTTTTTTTATTATAAATCAAAACATGCTGATTTTAAATATATTTATTAAAATAAATATCTGGTTCTTACTGAAACACATCTACATAAGTTTATTATTTAAAATTACATTTAATTTTTCATGCAATATTAATCTTAACATTAAATTGCATTTCCACATATGGAAGAGAATTTACTATGTTAACATATTGCAGTTAAAATATAAGTAAACCAAGAGGCTGCGACTTTATCATCTCTTCCAGAATAACTTAATATCAAAAAGTTAAAAACAAATTGTGGGCCCTCCTAGGACTCAACCACAAATATGCATTCATCTTTATACTAACTACCATTCAATAGGAGTTAATATAAGTACTTAAAATATTAAATTCAGTGAAATAAAAGGTTTTTAAAAAATTCAAAAATGGCCCTAGGTACAATGATGTCATTGTACTTAGGGCCTTTCCCTGGAACTTAGGTTTCACTCTGTAATCAATAAAAACGCAAACATACACACATAAATTTAATAAAAGAAACAATATTAGCTAACATATTGATTTATCATGCAACTATTTAATTTGAATTATTAACAAATTACACATATTTTCATTTAAAATTATAATTTAAAAAACTGGTTACAAAAGTAAGCTGCATACATTGTCGCTCTGAAGGACCAACAGATTGTGATTTGGGCAATTTGAACACAATATTTCTGTTCTCAATTTCATAAGTTTCTTCTTTATTATTAAGAAACTTATTTGAACGAGCAATATTCTTCAGAAATTTAACACTATAGTGTTCTTTAACATCTATTTTTTCTGCCATATAAATATGTTCAGTTTTTGCCTTACATTTTTGTTAAACAAAAATCTCCCCCTTTTCAATAGCATTTCTTACATCAGCTACTATAGAATTTACATCATCAGTGGAATGGAAATCTTCAATATTTGATAATTCTTTGGATGAAGTTGTCTTAATTTCAAACTCATGTTTTTTTACAAGTTTTCTTTTTTGGCAATTCTAATAGTATGGTATTTTTGATTTCTACATTTTCTGGAGTGTCAGTCAAGATTCTACCTCTCCCTGGTAAACGGCCACCTCTGTTGGATTTACTTTGAGAATTATGCTTATTAGAAATTATTTAGAATTATGCTTCTGTTTTTATAATTATAAACAATTTTTTTTATTAAATGAATTCTTATGTTTCTGTAAACAAAATAATAATCCTGAATAATAACAATAATGGTAGCAAACATTTTTTTTATAAATCAAGCATATTGCAAGTTTCAGAAAATATACACTCCTCTCATTTAAATAACATCCAATTATAATAAAAAACTTGACTAAATCAATATGGTTCAGATAATTAAGGCCACTTTCCTCCTTATATTATAAAAACCTTTTTTAATAAAATAATAAGAAAGACAATATTAATTACAACTGTACCTAGGGCAATAGCCATATAGGTACAAGACTAGATAATTTCATACAAAATGTGTCTTCTGAAGAAAAACCCAGATGGAGAGGGGATTTATTTAAAATCTAATTTAGTACTTAAAGTTACAAACAAAATTATGTACTAGAATTCAAAGAAAAATATTTGACTTATCTTTGTACAATAAAAAGAGATGAACTGCAAAATTTTACTTTAGACCATGTAAAACTGTTTTTCATTTATAGCATGCCACAGCTTTCTTTTGCAAAATTTCAAAATGAATGCCAAAGTAGGAGTTTGTGTTGTCACTCACCCGAGTTATAAAACTTAGAACACTAAATGTTATTGAAATTAAATGGGGTGGCCATAGGTACACAGGTCTTAACTACATTAACTTCATAAGAAAGCCTTAGATAATACATAACAAAACAAAATTAAAGTAAAATGGCCATGATTAAATATTAACACTGTCCACCATGCTTATATATAAATGAATTTTTGTGGAATATAAATTGACCCAAAATTAAAATGACAATATTATTTCACACACCTTTTTCATTTGAAAATAACTAAGGGATATGCAAGAAACTTTTTAAAATGATTACAAATTCGAAATTTCTTATATTTTTCAACTTTTAACCCTTTTTAACAATGTTGCAATTTAAAAAAAATGTGAATATTGGAAACCTAACAATTTTGTATCTCATGAGTACTAAAATGTTTTTTTAAATTACTTCTTTGAGAGAATGCTTTGTTACATATTTCACACACGTGAGGCTTTTCCTTAGTATGGATACGCAAATGCACTTTTAAATTACTGCTGCATGAGAAAGCTTTGTTGCATAATTCACAAACATGAGGCTTTTCCTTGGTATGAATAAGCAAATGGGAACTTAAGTGGCCTTTTTGAATAAAAGACTTGTTGCATACTTCACAAACATGAGGCTTTTCCTTTGCATGAATGCGCAAATGTTGTTTTAAAACATTACTGTAAGAAAAAGCTTTGTTGCATACTTCACAAACATGAGGCTTTTCTTTGCTATGTACAAGCAAATGCTTTTTTAAACTACTACTTTGTGAGAAAGCTTTGTTGCATACTTCACAGACATGAGGCTTTTCCATTGTATGAATGCGCAAATGTAGCTTTAACGTAGAACTTTGTGAGAAAGCTTTGTTGCATACTTCACAAACATGAGGCTTTTCCTTGGTATGAATTCGCAAATGGGATATTAAATTATTTTTTTCGATAAAAAGTCTTGTTGCATACTTCACAAACATGAGGCTTTTCCTTTGTATGAATGTGCAAATGTAGTTTTAAATTACTGCTGCATGAGAAAGCTTTGTTGCATAATTCACAAACATGAGGCTTTTCCTTGGTATGAATAAGCAAATGGGAACTTAAGTGGCCTTTTTCAAGAAAAGACATGTTGCATACTTCACAAACATGAGGCTTTTCCTTTGTATGAATGCGCAAATGTTGTTTTAAAACATTACTGTAAGAAAAAGCTTTGTTGCATACTTCACAAACATGAGGCTTTTCTTTTGCATGTATAAGCAAATGCTTTTTTAAACTACTACTTTGTGAGAAAGCTTTGTTGCATACTTCACAGACATGAGGCTTTTCCATTGTATGAATGCGCAAATGTAGTTTTAATGTAGAACTGTGTGAGAAAGCTTTGTTGCATACTTCACAAACATGAGGCTTTTCCTTGGTATGAATTCGCAAATGGGATATTAAATTAGTTTTTCGAGAAAAAGTCTTGTCGCATACTTCACAAACATGAGGCTTTTCCTTTGTATGAATGTGCAAATGTAGTTTTAACGTTGAACTGCAAGAAAAGGCTTTGTTGCATAGTTCACAAACATGAGACTTTTCTTTCGTATGTAAACGCAAATGCATTTTTAAATTACTACTTAGTGAGTAAGCTTTGTTGCATATTTCACAAACATGAGGCTTTTCTTTGCTATGTATAAGCAAATGCTTTTTTAAATTAATACTATGTGAGAAAGATTCGCTGCATACTTCACAAATATGAGGCTTTTCCCTGTTATGGATATGTAAATGTTCTTCAAAGGTACTACTGTGAGAAAAAGCTTTGTTGTATACTTCACAAAAATGAGGCATTTCCTTAGTATGAATAAGCAAATGGGTACTTAAACTATCTTTTTGTGAGAAAGTTTTGTGGCAAAATTCACAAACATGAGGCTTTTCTTCAGTATGAATGCACAAATGATGTTTTAAACTAAAACTTTGTGAGACAGTTTTATTACATATTTCACAAACATGAGGTTTTTCCTTAGTATGAATACGAAAATGTTCTTTTAAGGTACTACTGTGAGAAAAAGCTTTGTTGAATATTTCAAACATGAGGCATTTCCTTGGTAAGTATAAGCAAATGTCTTTTTAAATTAATACTTTTGTGAGAAATTTTTGTCACATATTTCACAAATATGAGGCTTTGCATTCGCGTGAATTGTAAATGCACTTTTAAATGATCACTGCGTGAAAAAAGCCTTGATACATACTTCCCAAACACGAGGCTTTTCTTTGGTATGGGTACGCAAATGTTCTATTAAGATACCAGTGAGAGAGAAAGCTTTTTTGCATACTTCACAAACATGAGACATTCCTTAGAATGAATAAGGTGTAGGATTTTGTATGTGGTTTTCAGTTCTTACTAAAAGCAGTACCTTGTAAATAAGCGTAACGTTAAATAAAGAGCACTTTTAGAGTTCCTCACACCTCGGGCATTCTTCTTCGGCATGGTGTGAAGGAAAAGAGGATGCTTGTCATTGGTAGATGTACAATAACGTCATTAGTTTGGGTTGCCTGGTTTGGCGTTATAGCATTTTTCTATGCCTTAGTGGTTCATTGAAACATAAAAGTTTTGTCCCCATTTGGGAGATTGTTTTTCAGGCAGTTTATTCTTCCGTGTCTTCAGTATAATAGTTAAATTCCCTTGCGTATGAAATTTTCACTGTAAAAATACCAATCTGTTCTTTTTTTTCATTCACGTAAATCAAAATATTTTTAAGGGATTCAATTTTGTAGAAGAAATATATATTTGAGCTTAGTAAATGAGGGACTCAATTACAAATAAAAAAATTGTTATATAAGTTTTTAATAATCCATTTACAGTCATTAATAATACTTTGAAAATGAATTACATGTTTCGAGTTTTATCCTTATGTAAGAAAAAAGAAGTCACTTATAAATAAAGAAAATTTATGGGTTTTTTTATAATATATATTTATTGGTAATATTAATGTACATTTTAAAGGTAAATGAATTCGTTTTAATATCAGAATGAATTTGTACAGGCAAGTGATATTTTAAATTATTAGGTTAATTTCATTTTTGTAATTAGTGATTTGTTTCTTGTATTATATGTGTGTGTGTGTGTGTGTGTGTGTGTGTGTGTGTGTGTGTATATGTGTGTGTGTGTGTGTGTGTGTGTGTGTGTGTGTGTGTGTGTGTGTGTGTGTGTGTGTGTGTGTGTGTGTGTGTGTGTGTGTGTGTGTGTGTGTGTGTGTGTGTGTGTGTGTGTGTGTGTGTGTGTGTGTGTGTGTGTGTGTGTGTGTGTGTGTGTGTGTGTGTGTGTGTGTGTGGTGTGTCTCATTTATTCACATTTATAAAAAAAACTCGTCTGATACTCTGTTTCCTTTTAAATCTTAGAATTAAATTTACTGCAAAAGTTTTAGCTATTAAAAACTTAACTATATAAATAAACTCATACTTAAATTTTTATTTTCTATCTTTAATAAAATACTATAATTAAAGAGATTCGTGGCTATTATATAAGAAACACCTCACTGTTCTAACTTCCACATCACATCCATATTATTCGTTCAAGTTATCATCGACACATTTATTCACATAATTCTCAATTTTTGCAATTATTTTAGAGGTTTTCTCTTCTAACATGCTCACACATATAAATCTTCATTCAGGGTTTAAATCAAATGTCCTGAAATAGAGTACCACTTCAATCCCTTCATCAGTAGTTTATTATAGAGAATAATTGGTTTTTTTAACAGGCAAGTGTATGATGAAGAAATTGTCATTATTGGAATTTGGATTCATCTTAAGAAGTATTTACTGATCTGCAGTAGTGCACACAGGAATTTTTCAAGGGGGTCCGGGGGTGAAAATTCACCATTCTTGTATCATGCTCCTTTTGATTTTGTCGATTTTCGGGAACAAAACACAGTAAAAAACTAATTTTTGAATAAATAATTAGCAGTAATTAATAAAATTAATCATTAATAACAAGTAATTAATTAAATTTTACGTACTATATACTTATAATTATAATCAATCGGAAAAATATCAAGGGCTTTGGAAGGTTCCGGAACCCCCCCTTGTGTGCGCCACTGCTGATCGGTGTTGTGTCACTCGAAGCACATCAATTTTATCATTTCTTAAAGTATGTTTCCTTCTGTAAAGCTACTGCTCGAAAATTAATACGAAAATATGACATAAAATTATACGATTTCGAGCAAAAATAAAAATTAGCCATTAAATTATAATTTCCAAAAACTTATTTAGATTTTGCATACGGCAGATACCTGTGGAGGCCTTTTACACGTTTTGAGTGTAAATTATTGGGAGAGGGTATTGATCTTACATTGATTTTCAAATGTAATGGTTTTTATTGCTATGTTAATAAAGAATATTCGATTATTGTGAATTTTTCGATTTATTTTTGGACTGGGGCTAATTTTTTTTCTGAGCTGCACATTTGGAAACTATTGTATTACCATACGTCCTAAAAGGGAAGATTGTGTTTAGAATTAGAATGACGCGTGCATTATATTTCTTAAAATATTTTTGAAGTTTAATTATTTTTATTACACAGAGATCAGAGCATTTATCTTAGAATTTCAGCAATGTTATACTAACTGATACATCAAAAGAATTATAATTTATTGTAACTTAAAAATAAGAAGCTAACAAAAGTTTAACTTCTATCCATAAAACTAATAAAATGACCTTTTTATATGAAAGATGAAAAAGTAAGAAATAAATGTATTGTAATTAGTCATAAAAGAACAATTAAATACGAATAAGAATAGTTTTTTCCTTATATAAATAAGTTTACCATGATACATGAATGATTTGCTCCTTGCTGACTTCAACATATGTGTAGTCATCATTTTGTCTTATGTCAACTAATTGTTTGCGTTTTACTAATCACAAGAATTTTTCTAAAAATTCAAAGGATTTGATATTTTATGCTAACAAAAGCGGTATATTACAGTTGGAAAAAATATAAGTTTTACATTTATTCATTTGTGTATTTAAAGGATTTATTTTTAAGAACATGCAAGTAATTCGATAGTTTATTAATGTCTCATTCAGAGGAAACATGAGGGTTATCGCAATGAGACGGACCTAATTATTTGAATAAAAATCAAGTAACGAGGATGATATCCGACCTGGAATCCAGTCGATTATGTTATGACGGCAATGAAAGTACTTTAAGCCTTTAGAAAGTTAACGTGTATTAGAGCCCTGCTAGATGATGGAATCCTCAATTGTGATCATTCGGCTACCACAGCTGTAAAAACATGTGGAATCTACAATGTGATACTGTTTAAAAGTGACATTTATTTATGATTTTGAGATATAGCATTAAGTTAACGCCACATTCCTGCCATTTATCACATTTAACTGTCATTGTTAATCGATTGTCATAATTTTCAGCATACATAGGAACAATTAGATCAAAGATGAACATTATCATATAATTTTAATCCTTGAAAAATGCTTGGTGTAAAAATCTAAACTTAATCTTAAGATTCAATAATTATTATGAAATCTAATGCATCAAAACAGAATGAATTATCGAGGCAATAAAAAAATGACATTTATCAATGTTTTTATTCTTTTAAGAAAGAAAGTATACAAAAATTCTTAACAGAGTGTTATATAAATAACTAATTAATTCTCATAGAAGCAATTATAAATTGATTAAACACAATATAGCTTAGTTGAATATTTACATGTCTATTGGTACACAGATGTTCAATAGTTATCAGATTTTTTAAACTCACGTATAGTTAATGTAATTTTGTTATTTGTTAAAGCATTATGTATGTGTCTTAAAGCAAATATTTTCCATTATAAAAGATAGAGATCTTCAGAGTACTATATGATTATAAAATAGCCCATTATCGATTTGAGATATTATACATTATTGCATAGGGAGACAGGCAGAAATTTTGCTTTTTCTTTCCATTTTTTAAATTCATTGTATGTATCTAAATGTTCAAATAATTATATTATTATTTGTTTTTCAAAATTAATTAATTTAAGAGCTAACACGATAACTTGAGTTTGTATGTACGAAATTACTGAGTTTAATAGAACAAAAATAAATCTATAACATTTCATCATTTTAAAACATTTACTGAAAATCAAAATATAAATAAATTTTACCCGGATAAATTAATTTAAATTTGCTTTAGGTTATTATACCTTTGACTGAAATGAGAGAGAGAGAGAGAGAGAAATAAGCGTTTCTTTTTTTGTGCAATAGTTTACATTGTCATTAGTGTTTTATATAATAATCAATGTTTTATTCTATTTCATTCAATGCCTTTAATAATACTGAAAAAGAAGTCTTGGTGAAGTGTGGTTTAAATTCGTAGGAAATGTCTCCTTTAAAAGAAAAAATTTTTTGAACTGAAATCAATAGTAATTACCACACGCGATTTCCAAACACAAGCTTCTCTAAGAAAAGGAAAATGGGGATTTTCAAACTTAGTAAGGTTCTACAGTATTGGATAATTTTTTTTTATAAAAAAATTATCCAATCCAAAACATCTGAAAAATAAATATAATAAGAACGTAGTCTAAGAGATAGTTACATTTAAATTAAAATAATATGTTCGTTCCCTTTTTTTTCCGCCTATTTATTCGTGAGTCACGCATTTTATGTACAATAGTACAAAGAAAGGAGTGTTTTGGGGCGCTCTAAGGCTATTGAATGTTTGAAACTCTGAATACAGAATAAGATGGTTCTTGTAAATGAATATGAAAAGCAAGTCGTGAAATCTTTTATATCAACAAAAAATGCTTTTCCCCGTTGATTATTGTTGATTATTGTTGATTATTCAGTTTTTGGTCATTGTTGACTATCATATGCCTATTTGGTGTAAGAAAACCTAGAAATGCACATCTGCCTTCTTGTAAATCTTCTAAGGTTACTTTCAAGTAGCCGGAATACTATTCTTCCTCTTATTGCCGTAATAAATCTTTGGAAATGGCTTTTCCTTTTCTGTTAAATTGTCGGACATAGGATAAATAGAAACTACGCCGACAAAGCCCTCCAAAAAGGCCCTCTTCTACTTACCCGGTCTCTTTAGGGGACTGTTCAAACAAAGAGGAGGGGAGGGGGTGATATTTGAAGCTTAACTCTTTCTTCGTTTTGAACAAAGTAAAGAAAATTTGCAGTTATAATATATTTGCATAGTTACAAACACAGTTATCTGCAACTCGATTAAGGAGTCAGTGCATTGAGAAGAAAATGTTTTTGTAATTGTTTTGAATGTAGATCGAAGGAGTTGTCTTCGTAGGAATGTTTTGGCTCTACCTTACGCACAAAATCAGATCATCATCGCACAAAATCAGAGCAGTAATCTTATAATTTAGGCGTTATGCAATTCTTTTGAAATCTTAAATAAAAAGTAAGGATTATCCAAAGGCTAAAAATATAACTTTTCTTGTACAAAAGTCGAAAAAATTAAGATGCCCTGTATGTTGTCATTACTCGAAAAAGAAACAATTCAGTACAAAGAATAATAATATAATCCTTTTATGTAAACAAGTTTACCGAGATACATGAAGCACCTTGGCAAATTAAAAATGTTTGTAGTCATAAGATTTTGTCTTTGATACCAGCTTATTGTTTGTACTTTACTATCAAGTTTTCTAAAATTCAAAAGCATTTCCTCTGTTTTACAAATGAAAACAATTTATTACTGTTGATAAAAAATATAATCTTAAATTTCTTATGTGTGTTTAAAAAATTTATTTTTAGGAACACGTAGGTATAAATTGATGTATTATTAATATTTCATTTACGAGTTCCATTAGGAACAAAGTAACAAAACGGACCTCGTAATTTAAATGACGATCAAGTAACGAGAACGATAGACGAGAGTAGGTAGAAAAAGCCGATTCTGCTGTAAAGGCGGTGCAGGCGGTGCAGGCGGTTGCAGGCGGTTGCAGGCGGTCGTCGGCGGTTGGAGGCGGTTGTAGGCGGTTGCAGGCGGTTGTAGGCGGTTGTAGGCGGTTGTAGGCGGTTGCAGGCGGTCGACGGCAGTGCAGAGTTGAGTTGTTTCGTTCCTACCGACGAGTTGAGTTGTTTTCTCCTGTTGAGTTGAGTTGTTTCGTTCCTACTGATGAGTTGAGTTGTTCGTTCCTGCTGCTGAGTTGAGTTGTTTTCTCCTGTTGAGTTGTTTCGTTCATGTTACCGAGTTGAGTTGTTTTCTCCTGTTGAGTTGAGTTGTTTCGTTCCTACTGACGAGTTGAGTTGTTTTTCTCCTGCATTGGCTTTGGTTTTCGAGCTGAGGGGGCGAGTTGAATTGTTTTTTTCTACAGCTAAGTTGAGTTGTTTTTAAAAAATGTGCACAAAAAAATAAAAGTATGGGAATGTTAAACGTGCTCATGGCGCCACCTATTGATTAAAATGTACACTAATTATAGATTTTAAAATGATGGAAGTAAATAACGCTCAAATTAAAAAAAAAAAAAAATCCAGATTCAAACTCACGGCCTCAGATCAAAATGTCTCCACAGGACAATAGTTTTCAGTTACGCTAACCATTATCCTATGAAGGCATACAGACCTGAAGAAAACTTATGTTTATAATCTCATGAATTTAATTTTGCAGGCGAAGCAGACGGCGACATGTTTTAAAATCATTTTCTTGATTAAAATGAAATAAAAAAATATTTAATTTATATTATTATTTTAATAATGTGTAAATTTTAATTCAGTATAATGATTACATACACACACAGTAAAGATACAAAGTAAATTGATTATTCAGAAAAATGTGCCGTAGTATACTCGTCATCAGCGTGAACCGGTTACGATTTAACTTGTTTTAGCTTGTCTGATCTTGATTCTACAAGACGGCGACTGAATTCTACGTCAGAAATTATCTCAATGCTTAGAGCGGATGAATACATTGCTTTCAACCACTCAGCGAACGCCGCTCAAGTGTAATTCGGTTGATATGCGTTAGACACTTATCACATTTTAGTTCACAATTCATTTCGTTTGTTAGTATTGCGGTGGGCTGTATTCAACAAGAAAAATATGGTGATGTCTGAAACACATAGTGAAAAACGAAAGTTTGGAAAAGCCGGGGAATCTTCTGTAAATAAGAAAGCCAGAAGAGAAGTTTCAAAAGTAAGTAACAACATTAAATAAATTTAATATGTAATTTTTATAATGTTTTTACACATTTCTGATCTTTATTAATTTTGTTATATTATTTTCAGAAGTATGGAAAATTTACCGAGGATTGCATACCAGATGGAGTATTTCCAATTGGAGATGATGTTTTTGTCTTTGCAAGCACCTATTATGATTCCGCATCAGTACACATAAGACGTTTCAAGAAATATGGCAAAACATACTACCCAACTCCCGAGGGAATAACATTAGAACCACGGTGGATCGAATATATCATGCGTAAAAAGAAAGTGCCGGAATCACTGGAGGAATTACCAAGTGGACTTTTCCCTCCTGAACGACACATTCAAATAACTAGTGAGAACTTCATTGATTTTACTTTCAAGCGCATTAAATACAGTCCGGATAAAGAGCCCACTTTTAAAGAAATAACCATATCCCGAGAGCAGTGGGCTGAAATGATTAAAAATATGGTGCTATTGAAAATGCTGCTATAGACAATATGTTTCAGTGTATGGACTTTTTAACTGCATATAAAACCTTCTGCGAAGGCCCCATAGAAAATACATTACCTTCTTCTTTGGATGTTAGTCTGGGTCAACAATACTTGACGCAAATTTTGAAAAAATCTATTTGTAGCCTCCTGAACGAAAAAGGATTGAAACAGCCTCAGACTTTCGCTGAGGAGTTATGGGGGAATCGCGAAGAAACATTTAATTCATATGTTTCATCACTTGAAGCTAATGAGATAGCTGATTGTTTTTATCATAATCTTTTGAAAATGAACACTTTTATTGTTAAAACCTGTACATTATGTAACTCAAGAATTTTTAAAAAATCTTCGCTTGGATATTATTTTAAGAGAAGTAAGAGACATGTTATGTCCACCTGATTGTTTTGAATACTATGAGGATTTTGTTTAAAGATTTTTATAAGATTCACACAATATTTTGTTTTTATAAATTTGAATAAAATTCTTTTTTTTTTTTTTTTATATGCTGAATTTGAGTTATTATTTTTATTGTTTGTTAGTTTAATTTATGTTGAAATCGTTTCACATCTTAAAAATAAATAAGAGTATTTTTAAAAGAAATTATCAAAGTATGTACAAGTGATATTTTAAATGTATTTCATATGAAAGTGAGAAAATTTATGCTCATGTTTTTATACATAAATTTTTTGCCTTTCCCAAAAAGTATATAATAATATAACTATTCATTGTAATAGTCATTCAATCAAGTTCTTTTCATCGGTAACAATGCATCAAGATTTAGCAGCGTTTTACGAAAATCCTGAAGTTCCAAATAGCTTCGGGGTGTGGAAGCATTACATCGCTCTGTAAAAGGGAAATATAGTAAAAAAGATGTGAAACATTGGTTATCGCAGAAAGATGCTTACACTCTTCATAAACCTGTTCGACATAAGTTTCAGCGGAATCGAGTGTTTGTAAGTGATATTGATCGTCAGTTTCAAGCGGATTTAGTCGATATGCAATCTTTAGCAGAATTTAATAAAGGGTATAAGTATTTGTTAACTTGCATTGATTTATTTTCAAAATTTGCTTGGGCAGTTCCTCTGAAAGATAAATTTGGAAAAAGTGTAAAGTCTGGGCTAGAAATTATTTTTAAAGAAAGGAAGCCTAAAGTGTTGCAAACAGATGCCGGTAAGGAGTTTTTAAATAAAATAGTTCAAAATTATTTAAAAAATCTGAATGTAAATTTTTTTTTTTTTTTTTGCACAAATAACGAAACAAAAGCTAGCATTGTTGAAAGGTTTAATCGGACATTAAAAACAAAAAATGTGGAAATATTTCACTGAATTTAACACTAAAAATTACATCGACGTCATTGATAAATTAATACACAGTTATAATCACTCGTATCACCGTTCAATTAAAATGGAACCTGTTTCTGTAAGTAGACATAACCGGAAGCAGGTATTAAAAAATTTATACGGTGGTCTAAGAAATGAGAAACCTAAAGCCCCTAGATTTAAAATTGGTGATATTGTACGCATTAATAAACAAAAACTTCACTTTGAAAAAGGATACGAACAAAACTGGAGAAGAGAACTTTTCATAGTTTTTGAAATCGTGCAAAGAATTCCGATTGTTTATAGATTAAAAGATTTACAAGGTGAAGAGATTAAAGGTACTTATTACGAAGCAGAATTACAAAAAGTTGTCGACTCTGGTTTCTATCCTGTAGAGAATGTTATCAAACAAAGAAAAAGAGGAGGAATCACTGAATATTTTGTTAAATTTTTAGGCTATCCTGAAAAATTTAATGATTGGGTGACTGATATTCAAAAGTATAAATAGTTAAACTTTTTTATTGCCGACTCATTTTCAAAATGTCTTTCTACGTAACATTACCTTCTGATAGTTCTATGCATTTCTTTCCAGAAAACAAAATATCTCATTTCAAAACTCAATTACCCTCTCCTGTTTGTTTAAAGGGTGAATGGGAAGTGGGATTGTCTGAAATAATCTACCCTCATTCTTGGCTTAACGTAAATGAAACTAACAATTATTTTCTATACAAAGCTGGTGACGGCAATATCTCTTCAACTGTTAAGCGAACAATTGATGTGGGTTGTTATGAAACAATGTTAGATATTATATCAGCCGTACAACTTGTTTTACCCAAAATCCTAATCGGTTCACAATAATTTACAATAAAGCAACAAAACGGGTGAAAATTAATGCAGTTCAAGGTAGCAGCCTTCACTTAGAGAATTTAGGCGAATTGTTAGGATTCAAACGCAATGCAATTATAATAGGTAACATGAAAAGCGAATTCGTTGCTGATGCATGGTCTAATTTTTCAGTTTTTTACGTTTACTCCGATCTAATTTCACCCCAAATTGTGGGGGATACACAGGCTCCTTTATTGCGAATCGTTCGCACTAAAGGTAAAGACGGGGAAACGATTAGTCAATACTATGATAGACCTCAATACTTACCTTTGGTGAGACACTCGTTTCAAACTATTCAATCTGAACTGAGACTCAATTCTGGTGATTTTGTTCCCTTTGAAAGAGGTAAAGTGATCATAGTGCTTCATTTTCGAATGAGGCAAATACTATAAATAAAGCAATGCATTTCTCATACCCTCATTTGGAGATAAAAGACCAAGATGAGTGTACCATACGTTTGCTGTACTAAAAATTTGAAGACCATTATGCAGGTCAAATAGGTTCGGGTCTGACTCATTACAAGGGCATTAATTTTCAAAAGGGTTATGGAATCGGAGGAATATTTCGTCGATTGTTTAGAGCAGCTTTACCTTTTTTAGTAAAAGGAGGTAAAACTATTGGAAAAGAAGTATTAATGACAGGGAGTCGTGTTGCCTCTGATGTATTGTCAGGAGAAAATTTTAAAGAAGCTGTAAAAACAAGAAGCAAAGAAAGTGGAAAAAATTAGCTCAGAAAGCTATTGATAGAGTTCAGTCTATGGTAGGAAAAGGACAGTATAAAAGAAAGCGTAAGAAACAGAAAAATTCATTTCATCCAAAGCACGTAAAGTGAGTGTACGTGACATTTTCGACTCGTAAAAATGGCATTTATTCTTAAAGATTCTCCTGAATGTGTTAAATCTGAATTGGAACTTTTCAACTTACCAGGAACTCAAACAGTTATTCAAGATGGGCAGTGGAAACAATTTCATCCTCTTTCTAACGTTTTCGATAATGCACCTGTAGAATTTCATATTTCCGGAAGTGCAGAAGATTACATAGATCTCAGTCAAACACAATTATACGTAAAAGCGAAAATAGTAAAAGTGGACAATACGCCTATTACTAAAGATGATACTATAGGACCTGTGAATTTATTTCTACATTCACTATTTTCTCAAGTAGATGTATCCTTAAATGATCGTGTGGTTTCCAATTCCAGTAATACATATCCCTATCGATCTTATATTGAAACTCTCTTAAACCATGGATATGACAGCAAAACTTCCCAGTTAACGGCTGAACTATTTTACAAGGATTCTGATGATGGTCTCAAGAAAAGAACCGAATTTTTTAAAGAAAGTGCAACTGTAGACATGATTGGTTGTATACATTCGGATTTATTTCATCAAGATCGTCTTTTACTCAATTTAGTGGATTTGAAAATAAAATTAATACGAAGCAAGCCCGAATTTTGTTTACAAGGATCTGAGGGATTTAAAGTTGTTTTGGATCATGTTTCTTTATTCATACGAAAAGTTCGTGTGAATCCTGAGTTATTCTTGGTCATGCGAAAGCACTGGAAAAACAAGCGCAAAATATCCCATTAACCGAGTTCTGTGCAAAGTGTATTCGATTCCTAAAGGAAGCATGTCTTTTATTCAAGATAACATATTTTCAGGCCAAATGCCAAAAAAAACTTTTGTAGGATGTGTAGATAATGAAGCTTTTCACGGAGCATTTTCAAAATCTCCTTATGAGTTTAAACATTTTAATTTAAATTTTATTGGAGTGTATGTGGATGGACAACCAGTGCCTCACAATCCATTAGAACTCGATTTTTCTAAAGATCAATACATACGGGCCTATCAAACTCTATTTGTTGGGACAGATCGAATGGGTCAAGACAGAGGTATATTTATTTCTAGAAAAGAATATAAAGATTCAAATACATTGTTTGGATTTAACCTCTCACCGGATTTATGTTCTTCAGGAGAACATTTAAGTCTGATAAAACATAGCAATTTGCGATTAGAATTAAAATTCAGCAAATCTTTAGAACAAACCGTATGTGTTATCGTTTTTGCCGAGTTTGAAAATTTAATCGAAATAAACAAATCGAGAAATATCTTGTATGATTTCGAAATTAAATAATGGATGGAATGCAAATGTATACAGTTTTATCTCAAGAGAAGACAACGTCCCCCTATTTTCAAGGTGTTTATTCTAGAGATACGCTCCCTCCTCTGGAAGAAAACATGTGTGCTATTGTGAATTCGGATGACTCATCACAACCTGGAACACACTGGTTAGCATTATTTGTAAATGATAAAAGAGAATTAGAATTTTATGACTCGTTTGGACAACCTCCTGTATTCTATAACATTAGTACTACTACCTATTTAGATGTATTATGGAATTCTAAAGTGTTTCAATCACCAACATCTAATGTTTGTGGGCAATACTGTATTTACTTTTTATTCAAACGCAGCCAAGGCTATTCTATGCATTATATTTTGAATCAATTGTATATAAATGATTTTCAAATGTATCAATTTGTAAAGAAACGATATGGTGTAAGATTTGTATTTAGAAAATAAAAAAATGGAATGAAACTAAATATGTGAGTGTCTTTTATTTTCTTTAATTTTTTTTTCTATTTTCTATTTATTTTCTTATGATAATTTTTTTCTTCTAAAAAAAAAAATTAATATTTTTCTATGTTAAATTTCTTTTTCTCTCTCTCAAAAAAAAATTTTTTTTTTCTATGATAAATTTTTCACCCAAAAAGATTAATATAATTTTATTTCATTATATATTTGAAACTTTTAAATTTTATCAAATAAGTATATTTTCTTCAGCAAAAGAAAACTGTTCAAATCATAAAGAGACAACTGAGACAATTTTTTTAAAAATCAAATGAGTATCATTTATTTCAAAGTTTCAACCATGCATTTCTGCGAGCATACATTATTGGTTTCTTAATAATTTTTTTATTCTGATACAATTTTTTATTTACATCTAGATTTTTCGGTAAATTTACATCATTCAAAGCTCTTAAAAATACATATCTTCCTTCAGGTGCTGATTTTCGATTCCGTAGAAAATCATTCACGAGGAATGCAATATTGCTTCCTGGAATAACAGTGTTTTTGTAAATAATTTCACCATCAGAATTCCAACTGAAAGATTCTTGAAGCTTTAAAAACTGGAAAATATTTTTTGCTTTTTCTTTATACCTAGCTGGAACAATTCTAAAATTTCATCCTCAAACACTTCTTTTTCCGTCTTTACTACTGACTCTTTTAGATTTTCTTTTAAGGATTCCGTTTCTTGATTTTCTGATAGAGATGCTGCATTTGGAACTGGTTCAGACTCTCTTCGATTTTCGTTAGAAAAGTGCGTATATTTTTGTAAAACTTGTAAATAGAGAATTGTTTTTTCTTCTTCCGTTAAATCCTTATTATGGAGAATGAATTTCATGCGTTGATCAAGTTCCGATAAGTGTTCCGTTACTTGAACTCTTTCTTCGGGTACCAGTACAAATTTTTGCTAAATTCCATTTTGAATTAAAGAACTGATGACTGAAATAGCTGCAGGCAATAAAATATTTAAGAATCCTTCTCCTTTTTGAATTAAAATTTTCTTTTCTCGTAAAGAGGTGTTTTTTGTTAGAAAGTTTTCTTAAGCTTTCTTTATAGGGAGATAAACGATTTTTTTTTAATTTTAGTCAATGATATGTTACCACATAAAACATTCAGCACACACTCGCACAAAGTTTTTATTTCTTTCTTTGAACACTTTTTCAAAATAGATTTTGGGTGTTTTGTTTTAGAAATTAGTTTTAAGAGCTCTAAAGTTTGTTCAGAACACACCGGCATCTTGTGAACTATTGAATATTCATTGAACAATTTGAATCTATTTATATGCTTCAAAGTAATGGGTCATCGAGGTTGATATACATAAAAAACATCTCCAGGAAACATACCTGTGCGCACACGCAAGGATTCATCAGTTTCAGGTTTTAAATCAATAAGTAAGTATCCGTACGGTTTTGATGTGGCATCTGCGTAACATTCTTGAAAAATTTCACTTTACGAGGATACAATTGGCGACCTAAATGTGTAATTTGGGATTGATCTCTTCGATTCTTAAATAATACAAGATAATGAGCGTTTAAGGAAATTTCTCTAATTTCTTTCCCTTTATGAAAAATATTCTGTACCACAAAAATTATACTTAAATTTCTGTGATGCGAAAATTTTACAAATAATTTTGTTAATTGGGGATCATTTCCTAACTCTCCCATAAGATCGTCTATAACAATTAACGCATCCGAATACTGGTGCAAATTAGAGGGGATACCTTCATGAATGGAAATATTCGGCATTTCTTCATACAACGCTTGGTAAACTCCATAACACCAAATTATATTTTTAGGAAAGGGTTTAATCATTTTATTTTCGATTAATTTTTTAACGAACTGACTTTTACCGCTACCAGATGGCCCAGCCAAGATTAAAGTAAATGGATGAACTAATTTGAGAGAATCCATGATTAAACTAAATAATTTTATGAATGATGTTGCTATTTATACTACGAGTCACTTAATTCTATAAATTTCATTTTGTGTGATACCGAAAGGAAAAGAATGAGGGTAGATTATTTCAGACAATCCCACTTCCCATTCACCATTTAAACAAACAGGAGAGGGTAATTGAGTTTTGAAATGAGATATTTTGTTTTCTGGAAAGAAATGCATAGAACTATCAGAAGGTAATGTTACGTAGAAAGACATTTTGAAAATGAGTTGGCAATAAAAAAGTTTAACTATTTATACTTTTGAATATCAGTCACCCATTCATTAAATTTTTCAGGATAGCCTAAAAATTTAACAAAATATTCAGTGATTCCTCCTCTTTTTTCTTTGTTTGATAACATTCTCTACAGGGTAGAAACCAGAGTCGACAACTTTTTGTAATTCTGCTTCGTAATAAGTACCTTTAATCTCTTCACCTTGTAAATCTTTTAATCTATAAACAATCGGAATTCTTTGCACGATTTCAAAAACTATGAAAAGTTCTCTTCTCCAGTTTTGTTCGTATCCTTTTTCAAAGTGAAGTTTTTGTTTATTAATGCGTACAACATCACCAATTTTAAATCTAGGGGCTTTAGGTTTCTCATTTCTTAGACCACCGTATAAATTTTTTAATACCTGCTTTCGGTTATGTCTACTTACAGAAACAGGTTCCATTTTAATTGAACGGTGATACGAGTGATTATAACTGTGTATTAATTTATCAATGACGTCGATGTAATTTTTAGTGTTAAATTCAGTGAAATATTTCCACATTTTTGTTTTTAATGTCCGATTAAACCTTTCAACAATGCTAGCTTTTGTTTCGTTATTTGTAAAAAAAATTTACATTCAGATTTTTTAAATAATTTTGAACTATTTTATTTAAAAACTCCTTACCGGCATCTGTTTGCAACACTTTAGGCTTCCTTTCTTTAAAAATAATTTCTAGCCCAGACTTTACACTTTTTCCAAATTTATCTTTCAGAGGAACTGCCCAAGCAAATTTTGAAAATAAATCAATGCAAGTTAACAAATACTTATACCCTTTATTAAATTCTGCTAAAGATTGCATATCGACTAAATCCGCTTGAAACTGACGATCAATATCACTTACAAACACTCGATTCCGCTGAAACTTATGTCGAACCGGTTTATGAAGAGTGTAAGCATCTTTCTGCGATAACCAATGTTTCACATCTTTTTACTATATTTCCCTTTTACAGAGCGATGTAATGCTTCCACACCCCCGAAGCTATTTGGAACTTCAGGATTTTCGTAAAACGCTGCTAAATCTTGATGCATTGTTACCGATGAAAAGAACTTGATTGAATGACTATTACAATGAATAGTTATATTATTATATACTTTTTGGGAAAGGTAAAAAGTTTATGTATAAAAACATGAGCATAAATTTTCTCACTTTCATATGAAATACATTTAAAATATCACTTGTACATACTTTGATAATTTCTTTAAAAATACTCTTATTTATTTTTAAGATGTGAAACGATTTCAACATAAGTTAAACTAACAAACAATAAAAATAATAAGAACTCAAATTCAGCATATAAAAAAAAAAAAGAATTTTATTCAAATTTATAAAAACAAAATATTGTGTGAATCTTATAAAAATCTTTAAACAAAATCCTCATAGTATTCAAAACAATCAGGTGGACATAACATGTCTCTTACTTCTCTTAAAATAATATCCAAGCGAAGATTTTTTAAAAATTCTTGAGTTACATAATGTACAGGTTTTAACAATAAAAAGTGTTCATTTTCAAAAAGATTATGATAAAAACAATCAGCTATCTCATTAGCTTCAAGTGATGAAACATGTGAATTAAATGTTTCTTCGCGATTCCCCCATAACTCCTCAGCGAAAGTCTGAGGCTGTTTCAATCCTTTTTCGTTCAGGAGGCTACAAATAGATTTTTTCAAAATTTGCGTCAAGTATTGTTGACCCAGACTAACATCCAAAGAAGAAGGTAATGTATTTTCTATGGGGCCTTCGCAGAAGGTTTTATATGCAGTTAAAAAGTCCATACACTGAAACATATTGTCTATAGCAGCATTTTCAATAGCACCATATTTTTTAATCATTTCAGCCCACTGCTCTCGGGATATGGTTATTTCTTTAAAAGTGGGCTCTTTATCCGGACTGTATTTAATGCGCTTGAAAGTAAAATCAATGAAGTTCTCACTAGTTATTTGAATGTGTCGTTCAGGAGGGAAAAGTCCACTTGGTAATTCCTCCAGTGATTCCGGCACTTTCTTTTACGCATGATATATTCGATCCACCGTGGGTCTAATGTTATTCCCTCGGGAGTTGGGTAGTATGTTTTGCCATATTTCTTGAAACGTCTTATGTGTACTGATGCGGAATCATAATAGGTGCTTGCAAAGACAAAAACATCATCTCCAATTGGAAATACTCCATCTGGTATGCAATCCTCGGTAAATTTTCCATACTTCTGAAAATAATATAACAAAATTAATAAAGATCAGAAATGTGTAAAAACATTATAAAAATTACATATTAAATTTATTTAATGTTGTTACTTACTTTGAAACTTCTCTTCTGGCTTTCTTAGTTACAGAAGATTCCCCGGCTTTTCCAAACTTTCGTTTTTCACTATGTGTTTCAGACATCACCATATTTTTTTTTTTTTTGTTGAATACAGCCCACCGCAATACTAACAAACGAAATGAATTGTGAACTAAAATGTGATAAGTGTCTAACGCATATCAACCGAATTACACTTGAGCGGCGTTCGCTGAGTGGTTGAAAGCAATGTATTCATCCGCTCTAAGCATTGAGATAATTTCTGACGTAGAATTCAGTCGCCGTCTTGTAGAATCAAGATCAGACAAGCTAAAACAAGTTAAATCGTAACCCGTTCACGCTGATGACGAGTATACTACGACACATTTTTCTGAATAATCAATTTACTTTGTATCTTTACTGTGTGTGTATGTAATCATTATACTGAATAAAAATTTACACATTATTAAAATAATATAAATTAAATATTTTTTTTTTATTTCATTTTAATCAAGAAAATGATTTTAAAACATGTCGCCGTCTGCTTCGCCTGCAAAATTAAATTCATGAGATTATAAACATAAGTTTTCTTCAGGTCTGTATGCCTTCATAGGATAATGGTTAGCGTAACTGAAAAACTATTGTCCTGTGGAGACATTTTGATCTGAGGCCGTGAGTTTGAACTGGATTTATTTTTTTATTTGAGCGTTATTTACTGCAATCATTTTAAAATCTATAATTAGTGTATATTTTAATCAATAGGTGGCGCCATGAGCACGTTTAACATTCCCATACTTCCATTTTTTTGTGCACATTTTTTAAAAACAACTCAACTTAGCTGTAGAAAAAAAACAATTCAACTCGCCCCCTCAACTCGAAAATCAAAGCCAATACAGGAGAAAAACAACTCAACTGGTCAGTAGGAACGAAACAACTCAACTTGGCAACATGAACGAAGCAACGCAACAGGAGAAAACAACTCAACTCAGCAGCAGGAGCGAACAACTCAACTCGGCAGCAGGAACTAAACAACTCCACTCGGCAACATGAACGAAACTACTCAACTCGTCAGTAGGAACGAAACAACTCAATTCTGTTCTGCCGTCGACCACCTACAACCGCCTGCAACCGCCTACAACCGCCTACAACCGCCTGCAACCGCCTGCAACCGTCTGCAACCGCCTACAACCGCCTGCAACCGCCTACAACCGCCTGCAACCGCCTACAACCACCTACAACCGCCTACAACCGCCTGCAACCACCTACAACCGCCTACAACCGCCTACAACCGCCTACAACGCCTACAACCGCCTACAACCGCCTGCAACCGCCTACAACCGCCTGCAACCGCCTACAACCGCCTACAACCACCTGCAACCGCCTACAACCGCCTGCAACCGCCTACAACCGCCTGCAACCGCCTGCACCGCCTGCACCGCCTTTACAGCAGAATCGGCTTTTTCTACCTACTGACGAGCTAGAACCCCCGCTTCTATTTTCTACACCATGTCAACGTAAGGACTTAGAGCGTTTCAGCTCTATTACAAGATGTAACCCCTAATCGGGATTATTTTTCAATAAAAAAACATGAAGGGACTACAATGTGGCACTTTTTAACATGTGCCAACATTTAATGCCTTAGAATATTCACATTTTACAGCATAGTGCGAAACACCTACCTGCTTCTCATCTCATTTATTTGCCACAGTAAATGTTTTATCATAATTTTCAGTATATATACGAAAATATAATTTTAATTTTTGAAAAATACTTGTAAATAAAATGTAGACTTATTCTAAGGATTCGTTAAGTACTATGAATTCTAATATATCAAAACAGAATGGATTAAGAGTACCTTGTATTCTGCAAATATACTCTAAAACAGAAAAACAATTATAAAATCATTAACTGTGCAGTTTCCTAAGAATCATAGTTGATTTTTGACTGTGTCCATTGGAATACATATGTTGCAAATACGTACAACAACTTTTAAACAAACCACATATTTCAGGTAATTTTCTTCTTGATTGAAAAAAGCCGTATGCAAGTGTCTCAAAGTAGATATTTTCATTTAAAAAAAGATAGAGCTTCAAAAAGTTTTAAACTATTTTAGAATAAATAGTTTAAAGTAAGTAGATCTATACCACTTGTCGTTAAATTTCTAACTGAAGTGAAGTATGGTCTTTAAAACTTAAGAAAAAACACGTTAATTGAATTAAAATTTAATTAATACATATAATAAATGAATAACAACAAATGCTTTTAAAGAGAGGAATAAATCTGGTGCTTCAATAATTTTTTCAACATTTGAAATCGATTGTGTCAGGTTTAACTCTAAATTTCCTCGGTGGTATCCAGAACTTATTTCCCCTCTTTCTTTTTTGTTTTGGAGATTGGCAACCACGCTGAAAAAGTAATTAAAAATTTGCTTACGATATTCCATAATTGGTGATAAATGACAGGTATTTCTTTTTAAAGCCAAAATTGAAGACATGATCTTTGTTTTTAATAAGATTTATGCTGTCACCTTGTAACTACAAATTAGCTTTGTAACAAAATCCCCTTTCCTATCATCTCTTAATTTTTTAGTTTGTGATCTCACTTCCAGTAGTATGTACTATAAAAATTGGCACTGGATATTTCAATGCTTATTTTCTGCATCTAGAAAGATGAGAAATTCTACTAAAGCATTTAAGCATTACTCTAAAAAAATCTTGCGATACCTGTTGGGAGCTAAAATAGATTCGGTTAAAGCAGTATATATACAGTTTGAACAAACTCCTAATAACCTAGAAGAATTCATTAGTTAAAAATTTATTCGAATCAATACAAGAACTTCCAATCATTTTTAAGAGCATGACTAGCAATATTGTCTAAAATTGACCCTATCAATGAACTATTTGAAGCAGAAACAATTGTTCTCTATATTTGTCCAAAAACTTAGGAGGGAAAAATTAACATGTATTCAGACGAAGTAAAAGTGCAAGAATATAATTTCTATATTTACGAATATTTTCCTGGATATTTTTTCCTATTGAAAAGGGTCATTTAAAGCATTTCATCGCAAATACTTGTAATCTCAGATCATCTCAGTTTATTATACCTAATTTTCGTTTTTCTGACTGAAAGACCGGCATTTTCAGTATTATAGATAAGTTCGATCCAACTTTAGGCAAATTCTCTTTTTTTATTCCTTTGACTTTCACTACTAGTCATACAGTTGTTGTAAAGATGTAGAGTTTCATTTATTAACTTCACCTTAAATAGAAGTAAATTTATTACAGCATCACGATAAACTTTTTTTTTTATAAAAGGAGATATTTGTGAGAATAATCAGTTCTTTCAAGGAAATGGCTATTAACTCATACTTTTACTACTGAAGCCTGTTAGAAAAATTGTTTTTATGGGAGCAAAGAAATTTTTTATTTTCTTACTTATTTTTTGTTATCCCAAACAATCAGTTTCGGTCACTTCATATTTTTTAATTCCAATCATTTGAATTGATTTATATAAGAGTTACGATGTTAATTAAATATGTTTTTCAATGACCACACAATTATTACAAATTTTGCACAATTATTATTAACATAAAAATACAACTTTTAATAAGGGTTGAGTGAATGAATATTAACGTCGTACTTTTTCCTTAATCGAGGACTTTTGGCAACCGATCTCCTAATTATGAACCGTAATCAAGTGACAAGAATGGTACCTGAGCTAGTCCCTCCCCCCACTCTACTAACTTCCACACCACTCCAACTGGAGGAGGTTTGAACATAGACATGTAGCAGTGGTAGCCGAGTGGTTAAGGTATCGGATCGTGGCTGGTCTTGTCACGAGTTCGAGCCCACTACCACTAAAGACCCGCCATGTATGGGAGCGATGCACGTTATATTTGTCGAGAGCTCAAACGTCCTCCCGTTGGTGTGGTGAAATAGTTAGGAGATAGGGGGTGCCAGCTCAGGTGTCGTCCACGTCACTTGTTCAAAATTACGTAGTTCGTCGCCAATGATTGATTGATTGAACATTAACGTCGCACTGTTCAGCTACACGAGGGCTTTTGGCGACGGACCGTGGTCCGTCGCCAAAAGCCCCCGTGTAGCTAGCTATACAGTACGACGTTAATAGTCACTCATTCACTACTAATCGTTCCTGTGTACATCGAGATTCGAATAATAACGCATTCCTCGAATTCTGAATTAGATCGTTGAAAAAAGTGTCGCATAACAATACACCTAACATATTTTATGTTGTAAATGTAAATGAAAATACAAGTCTTAAGTCACACAGTGCCATTGATTTTAGTAACAATAATGATAATTTGATGTTAATGTCATTAGATAAAAATAAGAGATAAACTTCTGTCTAATATATTGTATATTATAAATGCGAAAGTTTGTGAGGATGTTTGGGGGTCTTTCACGCAAAAACAACTGAATGGATTTTAATTGAGCTTTACAGTAATATAGCTTATACATCAGAATAACACATAGTCTATAATTTATATAGCATAGGTTATAATTTATTAAGATATTGAATGAAGTGTCCAAAATAAAACGATATTTGTTAAGTAAGTAGGAAAAAATTCTGCCATCTGCAAGCAATTCTGGCGTGCGCGGCAAAAAAAGCCCACCACAGCATATATCTATTTATCTTTTGTTTGTGAAAAAACCCTTTTGTTTTGGCTATGCAATTCGCTCGCTTCTAATTAATTCTCGTGATCAGCATAATGCCTATTCTTTTTTTTTCAGAATAAAACTAAGTTTTAAATTGAGAGTTTGTTTTAAATCTCTCTTTATTTTAATGTTTTTTTTATGATTTTACTATGCACATTTGGTAGTAAGAAATTGATCTTTCTACAATATATATATATAAATGCTTTTATCAGTTCTGGTACTTAATATAAATAAACTTTCTCTTTCACACTGCATCATTTGGACAAATTTTCAAAATTTGTTTGTGGTTAGTAGTTAATTATAACGCTATAATTTTAATTGAATAGGCAGATATTGCGTTTTTAAGTATAAAAATAATTATAACTACTGTACTGTATTTTTTGGAGTGTGTGAATATAAACGGCGCACTGATCAGCTACACGAGGGCTTTTGGCAACGTATCACGTAATTTTGAACCATGGTCAAGTGACGTGGATGACACCTGAGCGGCAACCCATTCTCCTAACTACCACACCAACTTAAAAGGAATATTCTACCAATACTTAGCAGGAATATTCTTTGAAATCCACTCTTCCAAGATATATGGCAGCACGGGTTCTATGATGAGTATTTTAGCGGGGAAGGCGAATAGTTTTGTAGCAGATATTGCGTTTTCAGCTGACGGCGTTTTCAGCGGATTGGGAAGATTATGATTTTTGTCCCTAAGAAATAGTTTGTCACAAATTAAGTGTCTTATGTTTTTGTATGTTAATTAAGACGTTACAAAATGATTTGAATACTTATTTTAAGTGATCGGTGTATATAATTAATTTTACAGTGGAATATCTTTAATTAATTTATTATCTCTAACGGATTAAATTTCCCAAAGTGGAGTATTTCGTTTATGTATATCCCTTAATTTTCAATGAGGTGATCCAATAAAAATATTGCATGAAAAAACTGCAATAAATCAATGCGGTTGGATAAAGTATTAAAGTGCCTTTCTCCCCTACAAGGTGGGTCTTACAAAGCTCTAATAAAGCTCGAGCTATGAAAGTAGCTAGGCATTTACCAACTTGACTCTATCGTCAACATTTCGCTATGTTTTTCTTTGAACCGCCATTATAATTTAAGAAACGGCATTGCTTGCGAATATTACAATTTTAACATAAAATAAATACAACAAAAAGTAATATTAACCCTCCAATTGGACAGAACGGATTTTTAAGCCCTACTAGAGAGGCTTCTAAAATGGACTGCACGGATTTTTCTGCCTTCAAGTAACGTTTTCAAAAGCGAATTAGCCGCACTTTTCTGAAATCCTTTCCCCCTTTTAAAGTTTAACATCTTGAAAGATAATGAGGGACGGAGGAAGCAACACAGCAGAAGTTTTATGGCTCGCAGGGAACCCCGTGTTTTGACCCCCCAATCGTAAAAAATTGGGCAGAAATTTCTTTACAACCCAAGAAGTGTGTGTTTCTTTGCTAGCTTGTATTTTAAAAGTTTCCAAAAGTCCCAACGCATAAGTAAAATATGTTACAATTCCCTTTTGGTTTCATATTAATTTCAAACTGTAACAAGTTGGGCCGTGTCAGGGCAATCTGCTATTTTATATAGTTAGACAAATTATATCTTTTTTTAAGTATATTCTCTTTCGCTTCATTTTTCTTATTCAAAGCTTTCAGTTTTTGAAACATGATTATTTTATTATAAGATACCGAAAAAATTAATAAAACATCAAACTCTTTAAAATTTGGAACCTTTTCAATTTTCCAACCACTAAAAATGAATAAATTTAAAAACTTCATCAAATCATTTTGAAACATTTTCTTACACTTTGATAAAAATAATAACGAAAAAAAAACTAATTAAGATTTATTAGTTTTCTTTTTTTAGATTTCAAAGCCCAAGTGTTCAGGGAAGTTTAAGTACAGTGCCTGGTTATATATTGTTAAAATACACCGAATTATATTTGAATTTTAAGTGCTTGAACTTCAGTTTACATCAAAGACAACATGAATGAAGATTTTCATACATTTTTTTTATAACTTGAATGTTTGAATAAATGGTAATCAAAAATATACGGAAACATTTACAGTAGACATTTATGCATATAAATAAACATAAAAATTAATTTTAAATTCGAGCTATTGAAAAACATTCGAATTATATATTGTTCAAAAATATCTATTTATACAAAATACCTCAACATTTATCTTTTTTAAAGGCTAACTGAATAAGTAATTAAAATCTGGATATGTTTTGAAATCTCGACCTTATAAAGCTAGAAATTTTATGTTAGAAATTCCATTTGAAATTTCGAAAAAAATGCATCGCGCAGTTAAAAATTTTTTACCATAAGTTTTAGCAATTGTTTGAGTATAATAAAAATTTCAAATTTTATTATATAGCTTCTTTGGTATCTTTTAATATATTTCGGCCGCGGTAGCCGAATGGTATAGGTATCGGAACGTGGCTTGCTTTGTCACGAGTTCGAGCCCAGTACCACTAAAGACCCGCCGTGTAGGGCATCGATGCACGTTAAATCTGTCGAGAGCTGAAACGTCCTCCCGTTGGTGTGGTGGGGTAATTAGGAGAGGGGGTGCCAGCTCAGGTGTCGTCCACGTCACTTGACCATGGTTCAAAATTACGTGGTCCGTCGCCAAAAGCCCTCGTGTAGCTGAACAGTGCGACGTTAATATTCAATCATTCATTTAATATATTTCGAAGATTTCATACAATTCGGTTGAAAACCGCATGCTAAGAGCAAAAAATATACTAAAAAATTGATGAATATACAATTACAATAAATTCTTACATAGAGAAGCAAAACTGAGAAGCTAAAGCGTAGGAATAAAAAATTTTGAGTATATCTGAAGTAGTTTTCGAAATATTTATTTTAAAGTTTAGAAAATTTGTGTGCATTATGTTATACTTGATATCAATTAAATGGTTAAAATAATGTGTGTGTGTGTTAATATTAGTCATGTAATCGTTTGATGACACATTCATATACTAATAAAAATTATCATGGTCATTGATGCGAATGTCAAGAATTTTATGTAATTTTTAATTCAGACATTAAGATATTGATGTAGAAAATATAAAACGACCATCTAAAATACATGAAAAATGCAGTCTGCTATAAAATGATCTTGACAAACAAAATCCGGCATTTTCATTTACTATGGCAGAGCCGGTTTAGTCAGGGGCGATCTCTGGATAAACAGAGAGAGAGAACCGCGGTTTTGATGGATGCCGCTCTAGCTTTTAAAGCTCCCAGGAAAAATTATATGTATATAAATTACAAATGCAAAAATAAATCTTGTAATTTTCCATACATGTTTATAACTACGAATTGTGGAATTGGCTTCCAATACAATATTGTTATTGACAATGTCTAAAGTAAGCAACCCTACTTTAGATAGATTTGTACTACTTTTTCGTAACCGTATTCCTTTTAAAATTAATTCGTGCAGCCGAAATACACCTTTTGTACCCTTAAAAATTTATGTTAACTATAACGGTTAATTTTAATTTATGCTACTTGTGAAATGTTCATAATTAACCATTTCCGTCTAAACAGTTTACATGAAAAAAAAGTTTGGACTCCTTCATTCATTATGGATTTATATAAGATTCTAACATTAAATTTTATTTTTCACCAAATAGGATTGAGTGAAAGTGTATAGTGCTTCCACACCACAAGTCTGGGGTTCTATTAACGGGCTGCGCAAGGTCGACTCTGCCTTTCATCCCCGCTACATTGGGTCGATAAATGAGTACCAAGCTTGCTTCGGGTCTTAAACACTGAAGGTCTCTCTTCAGACAGACCACCAAATCGGGACATCTGTTCATGCACCTCAGCGTCCAATGGTCACGTGTATTATGATGGGCACAGTAGTTCCTGGCCCTCATGGATTGTTGTGCTTCTGAGTTTGAGTCTTAAGTTTGAGGATTACCTCACTTTAGGGATACCCCTTAGATAAACATGTATTTTCACTCATTTGCAATTAAACATTTTTCTTTCAATTACGTTTATTTCAGAAGGAAGTTTGATTTTTCAAATGTATTTGCTTAATAACATGTATATTTGTGTATTATATTAAAAATTTGATCAGTCCAAAATTACATGTTTTTAGCTCCTCTAAAAGCTTTTAGGATTTTACAACTGATCTTGCAATCCATATACGTTCTATAGTAGTATATTTAAAAATGATAAGGACATTTTTACGACTGTGTGAGCTGTTATGCCTCGTTTATAAATATGAAAAATTGCATTCAGCTACAGTTTTTAAAATGTACAGAAATAAGTGGAGCAACAGGATACTTACATATTATGAATATTTTTGACTGCAGTAAGATATATTTATATTTCAATTTCTTTACAATTTGAATAGAAGTTGTAAGCCATTTTGCGAATAGTTTGATATTAAGTATAAACCCATAGGCTGTTTAATATTGTAAAGTATTTTACTTTGATACCAGCACACATTAAAATAAGGCTCATTTGTAGTTATATGATCAGCTTCAGTGATATTTAAATTTTCAAAAATAGTCTACACGTACGAAAACATTCTTTCACAACCGCACACCACATCTCTCTCTCTCATACTATATCTTCCCTACAGCAGGAAATATTTGTGTATACTGAAATATTTAATACAGGATACATTTCCTAGTGTTAAATTTGTTTTTAAAATTTGGTATGAATACATTGTGAAACTGTCGGTTAACTTCACTGAACAAAATTGTTTTAAGTGTACTGTTTTGAAAGACAAGATTAATTAGGGAGAACTTTTCTCACAATAGAATTTGTAATGACTGAATTGTGTGAAAATGTAGTTATCGATGTGTGACATTTTTCCTTGTAATAAAAGAAACAGAAAGATAAGAAATTTAACTTGAGTAGAAAATGGTTAGAAGTACTGTCATGCGCATTTGAAGAAGTATATCCCCCATTAAAATTAAAAATTATTGACTGAATGTGTGTTATGTCCATCACAAATGCCGATGTAGAAAAGATATTTTTATTTAATACAAGGAGTTCGAAAAGGAGAGCACTAGGAATGAAAATTTAGATTTTTTCCGAAAAATATTCAGTTAACATAAAAATATCATTTATATGATTTAAATTTAAATAAATTAAAAGTATTGAAATCCTTTTTATGTTATTCTAAATTAAAAATATAACTGAATAGAGAAAGATCTGTTTTATTTCATAAATATATGCACCATTAATTGTCTTATTGTTTAAAAAAAAGATAGGGCCTTTACTCTTTTTACCTCATAACTTTTTTTAAAAACAGGAAAGTGAGCGCGTTTTCTTACTCTCATATTCAAAAATGATTACAGGATGCTTTTTTCTGGTTCAAATCGCAATACCAAATATATATATATATATATTTTAATTTTTAAAAAATGACAGAAAAATAAATTTTTTTTTTGAAGAAAATATAATTATTTTTCAACTTGTAACATACTATTTATTTCATTTTTTCCTCTTTTTTTTTACCTTTCATTTCGTTTTTAATTTTACTGTGACTGAACATATAGGAGAAAGAAACACCGTATCTTTTTCAAAGAGGATTGATCAAGAGAGGATATCTACGCTTTCAAAGATTGCCCAAGGCAACTTAACAGCTAGCTGTAAACGATTAATCTCTTGGTTCTTACTTTTCAAAGCGACCGAACTGGGTCGTAAAATTTTCCCCGTTCGACCTCCCAAGTTCTAAAAGGGGAAAGGAAAAAAGTCTGTTGCATTTTTGAAGGGAATCGCAAAATAAGAGTTAAACGCTTTCGGAATAACTTATCAGGAGGAAGGTGTCCAGTTAGAGGGTTAATGTATTATACATTCAGATATAAATTTTTTACACTTTTTTAAGCGTTCATTACACAAAACTTTTAACAATGTGTTACTTTTGCTGAGAAGAGATCAGCTTAGGGAGGAATTTTCAAAAGTCGACCCTCAAGAGTGTTACGGGGAATTATAAATTTAAAAAAAAATCCTTTTTATCAGCTATTAGATCTACAGACTAAAAGATTAACAAAGTTTTTTTTTTGTTCAGCTGAGATATGCAAAAAGCTTTTTAATTTGCAATTTACGTAAAATTAACTCATTAAAAACTTCTTTACCCTTCAATCTGTGTTGTTTAATTTTTCAGTTCACCCGTGCGAAGAACGGGTATATCAGCAAGTGTAATATAAATGTAGGTTTAAACGGTTTTTGTTTCAAAAAAACTATAAGCTCCTTTTCTAATTCATTTCAAACATATTGTTTAATTTTTACGCATGTGTGTGTGTGTTTGGTAACCAAATAACAGCTTCATTTAATAGAAAATAGGCTACATTATGTGGTATCCTGTGTTAAGAAAATGTAGATGGTAGAAACAAACTGTACTTAAATTTGCATTTCTGAATTGCCTTATAACAAACTCTTATCAAGAACATAATGAGTTTCGATACAAGTCTAAAAAGAAAACGTCATTTTTATGTTACAATGGTCATTAGAGCACTTTTTCACCATAAATTGTTCTAACCTTTTTAACCACATTTCCATTTCTTATTTTATAAATTAATGTTATAATTTCTGGTATTTATGAAAATACGACAAAACTGAGTACTAAGAATTTAATTTTAGACGACATAAACTGATTGGGGAAGGATTTGAAGACAAAAAAAATTCTGGTGTCTTCCTCTTGGTACCTCCAGAATGAAAAGGGGGAGGGAAAGAAACCATAACTGGTTTTTACTACTGCTTGACCCGTTTGCCCTCCTTCACTGTTTAAAGACGAATATTGCTCATCATACATTATGCAAGAAAAAACTTGTGCTTTCTAGCTGTTAATGTGTTTCCTTTAGCTGTAAGAAAGTAATTTCTACTCCTGCAAAATAATTTTTCCCCTTCTTTTTTGTCATCCCAAAGAATCAGCTCGTTGGCTTCTTCATATTTTTCAAATCCAATAATTTGTATTGATTTATAAAAGAGTTACTATGTTAATTAAATATCTTCAATGAAGCACAATTCAAAAATTATAAGTAACATAAAAATACATATACTAATAAAGGCTGAAATCTGCTTTTAACAAAGTGTTGTTTTATACATCAGTATATATAATTTCATTAATTCAAGTGATTAATATACATTTATGGAACGTATGTAATGTATATGTATATATATATATATATATATATACTACGTTATTTAATTTAAAAGACTAATTTTAAAATTGAAACTATATAAATAATTAATTTAAATCCTTTTTTTAGACATGATCCATAAAAAGATAATTACATACTTTACAAAAGAATTAAACCTTAATCATAGAACAGCTAACCATGAATTGCAGTACCAATAGCCTCAAAGTGATGTATGACAATTAGACTTATTCTATGCTGCATATGTAAAGTAAAATTCAAGTTTTGATTCATAGTTATTGATTTTAGTTACAACAATAATAATTATTTATTATTAATACCATTACATTCCAGTCAGAGATTAGCTCCTATACGATATAATTATAGATTAAAACGATTTTTGTCTCATAGAAAATTACAAGCTATTTTACAACCTTCTTCAGTTGAAAAAAAACGTGTTAAAAAATTAGAGATTTACAGACATTATTAGTTTCTGTTACTTGCCTTTCCAAATTTTAAATGTGTTTTTCTCAGATTTTCATTTTGGAAGATATGAAAGGGTTTTCTATTCAATAAATTTTTTTTTTCTGTTCAAGATAATTTTGAAATTTTTTGAAGATACTTATATATAATTTTAATATATAATAATTAATATAATATAATATAATATTATATATATATATATATAAGGCCAGGAGTTTGTCTTTATACTATGTGCCTTCTTCCTAATTTTAGTTATCTTAGGTATATAAATATATGTCTATTTTTATATTTTTGTGTATATGTATATATATGTATAAATTTATTTATATGTGTTTATGTATATGTATATAATTATATATTGAAAGAAAATTTTTTATATAGGACTCCCACAAGGGGGCCCAGCTAGTAATAGTTTGGCTAATCTTTATTTACATTTTTATGAATATAATTATGTTATTAATAATGACTACTACATTTTTAGATATATTGATGATTTAATTATTTTTGGTAAAAATGATAATTTAAATCCCATTAATAATTTTTATCCGTCTTACTTAAACTTAGTTAAAATTAATAATAATCCAATCAAAACAAATTACCTAGATGTATCACTGTAGATATAAGATTTGAAACTACATAGTAATATTTATGATAAAAGAGATGCCTTTAATTTTAATATCATCAAAGTGCCTTACTGGAATTCTAATTTATCAATATCTATATATAGAAATATTATTTTTAACTATATTTATCGCAATAATGTTTTAGTTAGCGATAAAGCTAATATTTTTTAAATCTTAAAAAAAAATTTAATCACTGTATTGAACATGGATATCCTGCTAACTTTTTCTTTGTAATTATATTTATAATGGTTTTTTATGATACAATTTGTATTATTGTAATTATTTACTGTTATTATGTTTTGTAATGTTTTTAAATTTAGACAATATCTAATTTATTCTACAATTATTAAATAGATGGCGCCACATGCTTATTAAAAAAATTTTAATATATATTTTTTGAGTTTCTTATATTTTACGCTAATTTTATATGATTATTATTTTTATGATTTTTAAAAGTATATATATATATATTTCTTATTATCGTATCGCAATTAATTTTATGCGGTTCTGCTCTATCCCCTATTTGGCGGGAACACGTTACTGCACTCTTGGCCATCGTTTTAAATCTGAATCAGTAGGTTATATTTTTGTTCCTATGTTATTTAGTTTAATGATTTTTTAATATTTAAATTCTACATATATAATTCTTTCCTTTCCTCTTGGTACATAGTATGACAAATTACAGGTGAAGATTGGCGCCGCAAAACTTGTTTAAACCTGCAATCCTGGTTCCTAAGGCCAGGAGTTTGTCTTTATAATATGTGCCTTCTTCCTAATTTTAGTTATCTTAGGTATATAACTATATGTCTATTTTTATATTTTTGTTTATATTTTTGTGTATATGTATATATATGTATAAATTTATTTATATGTGTATGTATATGTATATAATTATATATTGAAAGAAAAAATTTTTATATTGTATTATATATATATATATATATATATATATATATATATATATATATATATGTTCTATAAAAGTTTTATATAAATTTAGATCTGAGAACACTCACTAGTTTTTTAAAACATTTAAGTTAATATTTTTTAAATGTTCATATTTCTTCCAGGTTTCCAAACTTAACAATATTTATGCTTTTTGTCGGATTATCGATAAGAACAATTATATTAAAATTCAACAAGGAAACAGGTTTTTAATTCCATACCAACTTAAGGAAGTGTAATAAAAAGGAAGCTTAATTTGGAAATTAAGAAATTTGATGAATATAATATAGTCGGCCCTCCCCATTTTGCGAACCTCTATCCTTCGAATTTCTCTATTTCGCGAACTTTTTCCTGAAACCTAGAACATTTTATGATTTTCTACGTCAAATAACCTCCAAATAGTTAAGTACATATTCCATTTATCAAACTTTGGTTTTAAGTGGTTTTTAAACTATATTGAAAGATAAATCACCATTTAACGAAATTTTCCAAATAACGAACTTTTTTTCAGATTTAGCGACGGCTGTAATTTAGTGAAATTTTTGTCATATTTTCCTGCGTATCGGAAATAATAACATTAATTTGTAAAACAAGAAATAAATGTGTTTGAAAACAGAATTACACAAACTATTTGTGAAAAAATTGCTCTAGGTTATTTTCTTAGAAAAAAGTAACATTTTCTTTTGAAAAACTTTAATTGAAAATGATTATTTCCCTGATGAGTATTTTTACACAGCAATTTCAAATATAATTTGTATCTAAGATATGAGCAGAAAGAAATTTATTACATACCTATCAAACAAAAAAAATTGAATTAAATACACTAAGACAAATAAAAAAGATATATCTACAAAAATAAAACTGGAGTACTATCGAATCCTTCTTCCAAAAATTAAAACTCCTTTCTAAATTCCATCTTTATTCTTAACCCTATGGGCAATGTTTATGATACCCAAGAAAAAGTAAACATACTTGTTCATTCACTCATGGATATCCCAAAATATTTGTACGGAAATAAAAAAAAATAATAATAAGACAGCGCACCCATTTTTGCGGCAATTCTAAAAGGCAGCACTTTTACAAAACTCTCTTTTCTTTTGTTTATTTTAATGCAACTGCGCATGCGTTCTGAAACCGACTATATATGTCAATCATAACCACACCCCGTTGCTATAGTAACGAAGGGTTGTCTTTTTACAAACATCATCGCTTTGACGTCATCCGAGTTGCAAACAACGACATCTGTTGAATAAAGGTAGTTTTTGAAAATATGGCCGTCGACCTTAAGAGGTGATACAGAGGCTTTCTTGAATAATATTTTCAATAGCAAAAAAAAAAGTGTTTTGTCAGTCAAGGTGCCACAGCGGTAACAAAGGCACCCTATAAATTTTTTAATATTATTGGTAATTGTATCAAACCGTTTACTGGTGTAAAAATTGTGAAGGATATTTTTAAGTGCTTCCAATTTAAGAAAAATTCAGTGACAAAAATAAAAAAAAATAGAAAAAATAGTTTAAAAAAAGACAAACTAGGAGTTTTAATATCTTGATCAGTTTTCCACATTTTAAATTTTGTATTTTATCTTGGTCGTAAAGCATTTGTTTCCCCCCCCCCCCTACATTAGCCTTCATGTTACGGCCCACGTGAAATAGCTAACATATGTGTGCGGCACGGCAAAAAAAAAAGGTTGAGTACTCGTGCTCTTGGGAGATGATCAGTTGTACAAATAGGGTGATAGTGCGACCATTAGTACGCAACAGGTAAGGACTTGCTGGTAGCAACCAAGGATTAAGTCCTCCACTCAAGCTCTTTTCCAGGTGTGTCAGGGTGTGACGTCTTTTTGCAATAGAACAACTTCCCAATTCGGATTTTGGGAAGAGTTTCCGTTACCACGCACTTGGTGAAAGGTGCACAATTGTAAGAAATATTCTTTCAACCATTTCTTCCAAAACTGATTGAATAAATCTTGGTGTTTTCAAAGATGCGTGTAAGTCTTCTCCCTGTGGGTTCTGGGCTCGATGGAATTTTAGTCAATTTTTGACCAGTTGAGAAGGGACCCGAGATATCAAGGTTTCTTTGGAATCAACCCCCCACACACACACAACAATTCCCTCTTCATACACTAAAGGTCTATTGTTGATAGCGGTTTCAACTCCTACTAACACGGTGGAGAGATTCTCTTCGTCCAGAAATGCTTGCCCTAGAGAGTTTTCAAAAAGTATTGTTTAATCATTCCAACCAACCTTTTCTACCATCCTGTCCACCAAGCAGATCGAGGTACAATGAATTTCCCCACCGAATGATATTTTCAACATAAGACTGTGGAGCAAATTTAGATGATAGTGTATTCCAGAAAGTAATTAACTCTTTGTTTGCTGCTTTGAAGGTTGTGGTATTATCCGTATAGAGGGTGTGTGGAAGTCTACGTCGTCTCCCAAACCTATGAAAGTCCATCAGAAATCTTTCGGTGGTGAAATTCAATACTAGCTCAATAGGAAGCGCACGAGTAGTTGAGCATGTGAAAAGAGCTATGCAGGACTTCTTAGGACAATTGGTGCCTCGGACATATACTGGACCTACAAAGTATATTCCAGTTGAATCGAATGGTTCTTTTTCAGCTGCATGCCATAAAGTTGCTACATTTGGGAAAGTAACTCATCTTATGTGATACCTAGAACCCATATATTTTGAAACAGAATTTATTCCAAGAATTGTAAATGTCGAGAACAATTCCAAAGGGTGTAAGAGCTAGCAATACAGCGAAAGAGCCATCTCATTGTAAGTGGTTTATCTTGAATAGCACAAAGAGAGGTGTAAGGCATTTACCCGTGGGTGATGGCTTACTTCTAAGTTATTCTCGTGACCTAGGGTTGTGGGAGTGAATGAAGAGCCAGGCGTAGCCATAATCTTAATGTCTCTTTATTAAGATCTTAACTTAAACACTATAAAACGATAATAATTATATTTTAACTTAGAGGATCTGAGGTGTAGAAATGCACAATGCGTTTTACCAAATAAGCGCGATCCTGACCACTATAATTAACTTTACCGCTTACTCCTAACCTCTGTTTACACACAGTTCCTAGTATCTAATATAACGGTCCTACCTCTATATCCTAGGTAGCAGCAACACACTCGAATCCTCAATGTTATTTCTATATCCTTTGTGGAATGGTATCCACCTTGACTTGAACGCACTTTCATGGATAGCTGAACACTAGAATATCGGCTTACTTGAGCTTACACGCTTAAACTCAGACTAGTATAAGCACTACCCAAAAGGCTGTCCCGCTTACGTTAAACTTCTGCTACTTAAAAAGTTCCTAATTTGCATAATCACGCTTCGCTTCTGGATTTGGTTGAAAAGAATTTGCCTTTTTTGGCCCCAAAGAACCCAAGAGGATAATTAATAGAAAGCCCGATGAGCCCGTCACAGAGGTACTAAAAGCATTTCTGAAAGTATTCATGTGTTCCATTCTATTCCAAATATTTTAACAATGGTTTCGTATTCTTCACCTTGAGCTTGCAATAGATTTTGCAGAATTAAGGAGTTATTATACCATTTATGCATAGGAATTTTAATCAATAGCATTAAATCAGTGATTTCTATATGTAGTGTGATGATCTGAGGCTCGGTCTCCACACTAGCCACAAAAACATCCATATAAAGGTTTTTGTCCAACATGGGAGCAGCAGTTGGAACATCCTTCATGTGTTTTGAAGCCAATTCTCTTGTTGTAGCTCACAACCAAAAAGAGCTGCAGGCTAGTCTGAATGGCCAACGAGTAAATCTGTAAGTAGTTATTTCGTTTTGAAAATCTTGTTCTGCAACAATTAGTATCAGAAAAATCTTGTGGCATCTCTATCCTTTTTGTGTAAAATTAACTGTAAGAATACTTTTTCCCCTCACACGTGATTGCATTTTCACGCATTCGGAATCTGAAACGGCATCCAACAGTTAAATGTAGAAGACCAACTTCTAAAGTGTCATTCAGTGATGGCATTCTAAGATCATATGACGAGGCATCGAAAGCAATCCGGAGATTTGTCGTCTTTTTCACAGCATGGTGAGGTAGGTAATGTATTGTATTTTCATTTGAGGTTTCTAGCTGACAGACTTCAATATGTTCTTGCTCGATGTAATTCAGCATTTCCCTTTCATATTTTTTTCTTCAAGACATTATTAGATCAGTGGTTCTCAAACTTTAACTACTGGCGACCCAATTTTCAATCACAATTTTTATCGCGCCCCCCCCCAAAAAAATAATGTATTGAATGCAATAATAATGCATTTGGGGGGAGTGCTAAAGCTACAATACGATCATAATTATAAACCGTACAAATTAACAAGGTAAGTATTAAATTTTGTATATGTTACTTTTAAGTAATATATATTTTTATTTTTTTACTTTTTAGTTCGATTCACTATAAAAACGTGTTTTTCTAATTTGTTTTTAAACTACAATTTATTTTATAATTATTTTTACTATATACACGATAAAAATCCCAATTCCAGTGAATAATTTAATTGAGAGAAAATATACTTATATATATACCTACTTTCGAGGACTTTTCAATTTTTCTTTGATTTTTTGAGAAAAAATCCAATAAAACTAATGCAAATGTTCCAAATCTGCGTGCCCTTAATAAAGGACATGAAGCATGTTCATAGAAAATATTTTTGAACAAAAGTGGTCGCGCAGGGAACTCGATCAAAACCAGTAAATCGATTGTAAAAAAAAAAAAAAAAAAAAAAAAAAAAAAAACGTTTGAAACTCCCCAAAAAAAGAGGGCGAAATGTGATAAATTCATTTTAGTTCCCATTAGGACTGTCTTATTGGAGGATACTCTGTCAAGGTCATTGGTAACAAATAAACAGTTTTCCTAGAATTAACGATTTCGTGAACATCAGATGACACTGCGCATAACGCGACCGATCCCGTGTTAAAAAAATATTCAATAAAACATATGGATATTAGTTCTAAAAAAGAATTACGTAAAAAGTTTTCCGTTATGCATTGTATGTAGGCCAAATAATCCTTCGAAGTACTCAATATGCTTATCCATATATCATATAACTCATTCACATGGGAAAAAAAACAGAAAAATAATATTTACAACTTGCCTAAAAGAAAAACAGTTGGAGTGAAACATACCAGTAAGTTTGAAGGTCAAATATATGATAATCAACAGTAGCATTTTAGGAGTTAAAAGAAACGTAATAAAAAAAATCTCTCATCGTGTGATTACAGTAAAGCAAACAAAATGCCTTTTTTATTTGGTTATAGAATCAAAGATAGATAATGAACGTTTGAAGTGGAATGCTTTATTTTTGATGATCCCCAGATGATATATATAAATTATACCAGGGTAAATGTGCATTTTTTATTAAGTCAGAAAGCATTTTGTTTTTCTTCATTCCAAAAAATTATTTTTTAAACCTTTTATTTTCCATATGCTCGCGCCCCCCAAGGGGGGCGCCCACCACAGTTTGAGAAACACTGCATTAGATGTAAGTCGCTTCTGGAGAGACTCAAAACATTTTTTTCTTTTAGCCATGTTTGAGGGTATTGTTGAGGCTGAAGGTTTCCAATGCACAGACACAACTCTACGATTGTTTTCAGTTTGGTAGGTTTTAAAAAATTTTGCCATAATTTCTTTTGCTTGAACAGTCTTGCTTTTTATTTGAGCATCTATGATTCCGTAGGACTCCAATTCTCATAAACATTGCACTTGGTTATCCAAGTGATCATCAGATATTTAAACAAATGAACTTGGGGATCATATGTGATAGTAGTGTGCATTCTCAACCCACTGAGTACCCATCCAAAATTAGAAGGTATCAGGATAAAGGAATCTTCAACCTTAACTGTCTATTTTGCTGCAACCACATGCCAATAAAAGTTCCCAATAAACAATTCTACAATTAATTAGGAGTCTTCTGAAGGATAAGTGAGTATGAGTTTGGGGCTTTTAGCAAAAAGAACAATGTTTTCAGGGGCTGCGGGATGTGAATTACCTTTGTTTTAACTTTCAAATGCTGTTATGAAGCAGAGCTTTTATTCCACACACTTGAAAGTGAAAACCAAACACAACGTGTCGCATGGCCTGTGATGAAGTAGATGATTCAAAGGTATTTACATTTTTTTTCAGAACTAATAACTGAGAGTTTCAATTTGTCAATAAGGCCGGCATCGACAAAGCTTGTTTGGCTACCTCCATCTAAAATGTATCGGGTTAGATGTGTTATACCTGTGGGGCCAGTAATATACACGCGTGTGCATCTTGTCTATATGTGAAGTTACTTTTAGGAGTGTTAATATGGTTAACTTCCCTTTTTGGGATATAAGTAGGGCTGGCAATCCCGAGATATATTTTCAATCCCGAGATTTCAGGATTACGTTAACCAAATTCCAGGGTTAGGACTGGAATATTTATAAAAAATACTTTCTCATTAGCTTGGTGGACATTACGTAATAAAACCGAAAACATAATTAAAAAATTGGTCTTATATTATTATTTATTGAAACAAATCAAAACAAAACTTAATTTTTCATAAAAAAACAAATAAAAAGTAGTGCATAATAAATCCAATAAAAATAGTACAACTTGAATTCATTAAAATTGACCCATTTGAATTGAAAATCGATATGTGTTTGGGATATTTCAAAATCTTACTGTAAATTTAAAACAGAATAAAAAGCCCCTATTTTATTTTCATTGAAAAACAGTAGTTTTTATGTTTAGCATATTTCGAATTGATAACTGCAATGTAAGACATTCTAAAGACACAGATTTTTCTAAAATAAAATTATGTATTTTGAATTCAACTTTTTTCCCGACAAACACTCACTTACACCTATGCACAGTACGTACAAAAGATAGAATGGATTTATATAAATTTTAATCTAAAAAATTTTTCTACTTATAAAATTCCCACAGAAAGAAGACTCTCCTTTACTTATAAATCTAACATAAAACACTAGAAATTAATTACAATAAGTACTTAAAAAATCAACTTTAATAAATATACTCAAAAACACAGATTTCGATATTAAAAAAAAATAACGATAAATATATTGTATACTAGCTGTCCCCTCCCACGCGTTGCTGTGGCTCAGTCTCGATAATTGGAAAAGGAAAGAGCTTGTCCATCCAGCCAATTGTTAATCGTATATTGGGCATAATTTTCTTTTAATGGGTGGTCTGATTTCATTACAGAGATGGAGGTCTGAGAACTTAAAATTGATTTGAGTTTCAAAACACGAGGAAACACTGGGTGCTTTCAAAACCTTTAAAGAATAAATTAAACAATGAAATGCATTGCAAATCCTAAAAATATATGTAGGGGTGTATTTTATTTATACAAGTGGCTTTTCTTTTGTTGTCGAAGGGTGAGTCACTATGTCCAAGATCTTGATATTCAAAGAAATAAGCTGATTAGAATAAAATTACTGTTTAATGAAACATTAGATTATTTCCAATTAAATACTGATTAACAAACTTTATGAGTTATTTCACGGAGTATACCAGGGATGGCGAACTAATGGTACGCGACAGAATATTTTGGGCACGCCATCGATCAAAAACAATTTGCATTTTAGCTTAAAATAATTAAGTTTACTATGAAGTATTATGAACAAACGCGAGGGATCCGTAGCGACGCCGACAAGTCGGAGAGCAGACTCGTTTGTTATGTCTTGCGTAAATACTTCGTATATTATAAATTGCTAATGATGCAAAGTTTATCTACGCATAGTGTGTGTATGTAACTATTTCTAAATATATTCAAGTTCTTTAAAAAACATATTCTAACGTTTACATTAATAGTTCAGCTTGTATATACATCTAATTTATTAATGTGATCTAATTCTTGTTTTGTATGTCTAATTGGTAAAATAACTCTCACTGATTTATTTTTAAAAATTTTAATGACCTGAGACAAAAGCGAAAGAGCAGACACTACAGAAATCTCGTACAAGCACTCAATTTCCTAAAAACAACTAAATCTGCCCATGAGCCCGCAGTCGTGCGCAGTCAGTAAAAGAGTGAGGTTTTTTGGCGGGGGGATCAAGCGAGCACATAGAATAGTCAATTTCATCGACACAACTGTACATTTAAAGTTTTGTGTTAAATTTACGATTTTTAACTGCTATTTAACATGGCTAGTTCAACAACCAAAAAAAGGGCAAGATAGTAAGTGTAGCAGAGAATTTCAAATTTGGTGGGCTGAGAAATATGGCATGATCAATAAAGGCGACAAAGCAGTGTGTGTTTTATGTTCTGAAACAGTGGTATGCAGAACATATATCGTATGTAAAACGGCATTTTGAAACAAATCACAAATCCTTTTGTGAAAAAAGCGAACCAGAGCAAAAAGAATTAATTGCAAATGCAATAAAAGACAGAAATAAACAGTCGACGTCTATCTAATATATATTACAAATGTGAAAGTTTGTGAGTATCTTTGTGGGTCTTTCACGGAAAAACAACCGAATGGATTTTAATGAAACCTTACAGTAATATAGCTTATACATCAGAATAACACATAGGCTAAAATTTATAAAGATATTGTGAGAAGTTTTCCAAATATAACGACAATTGTCAAGAAAGTAGAAAAAAATTCTGCCATTTGCAAAAAAGCCCGTGACAGCATTCATCTATCTTTTTTATTCCTTCTGTTTTGTCTACGCCATACCTCAGTGCGCTTTCGCGTTTAATTTATTCCGTTCATCAGTTTCATCACTATTTTTATTTCATACTAAAACTAGATTTCGAAGGAAGAAGTGGTGGCAAGATTTTAACATAAAATAAATACAATAAAAAGTAATATTAATGTATTACACTTCCTGATATAAATTATTTACACTATTTTAAGCGTTCATTACACAAAATTTGTAACTATGACAGTGGAAGGAAAACTATGAAATTAAAATAAAATATCAAAATGTTTTATCATTTAGTTTTTTTTTCTTTTTGAATGTTTTTTTTTCAGTACATGTAGATACATATCTACGCTCCCCCATACTGTTTTTATAACTTATATATATATATATATATATATATATATATACCGGGTGGGCAAAAAAAAACGGTAAAAATTTTAAAAATTCATAAAATCCGGAGAAATGAACGAAAAAAAAAACTGTTTGCAGGATCAGCATTAGTATGTCACGGGATTTTTTTAAGCTAGAAAAAAAAATTTGAAAATCATCCGGTAGGTGGCGCTGATGTACGCAAATCAAAGAAACAATGCATAAATAATGAAAAGAAAACTTTCACAACTTTATTACACCAGAATATGTTCCACATGACCACCACCACAGGGGAGAAGACATTCCAGACGAGTGACAAATCCAGCAACGGCAGAGTGCAACATGTCCGGATGTAGGGAGGATACTTCTCTGCGGATCGCATCTTTCAGTTCCGACAGACTTGATGGACCGAATAGATGCACGCGAGATTTCAAATATCCCCACAACCAGAAGTCTGCCGGTGTTAAATCTGGAGACCGAGGAGCCATGGGTACCTGCAGCATCTGCTAAAGATTCTGTCTTCCCCGAACGTCTGTATCAGGAATGCCTTAACCGGGTTAGCAGTGTGACTAGTTGCTCCACCCTGCATGAACGTGACATTCGAAATCTGACCTCGTTGAATTAAACATGGCACGACAGTCTCCCGCAGAAGCGTTAGATAACGTTGAGCATTTACCGTTTCCGTTATCACTCCATTTACTGGGCACTGCGTTTCAAGGAAGAAGGGTCCTATGATAAATGAACCCGTGAAACCACACCATGCTATCACTTTTGGGGAATGTAATGGCTTCTGTGTGTACACACGTGGATTAGAGGTCACCCAAATGCGACAGTTATGGTTAACGTCATCATGAAACGAGAAATGAGCGTCATCTGTCCACAAGATGTTAAAAACTCAGGTGGGATCCTGTTCCATTTTAGAGAAGGCCCACTTCGCAAATGCTTCCCTCTTTGCGGTATCTGCTGGCAAAAGTTCACGGCACGATTGGAATTTGTATGGGTACAGCTGGAGGATTCGACGAAGAATATTGCGGACAGATGATGGTGGTAAGCCCAATCGTTTGGCAGCTTCACGAACACTGCTGGTCCCTGAAGCTGCTTCGGATGCAATCGCTTCCATTTCGACAGCAATGCAGGGTGCACGTTCTTCTTTTAAGCATGGTCGTCCGGCTCGTGCCTCGATCTTCCAACTTTCCAGTTTCCTCAAAACGTTTAACAAGCTTTAAGAGACCTGCAGGTGTTAAAGGACCTTTTCCACTTTTCACATATTTCTGAACTCGGAATTTACGCAAAGCAATGGTCGCTGATTCCTCGTTCATGTAAAATAACTTCACCAACAAAGCTTTATCCGGCGCACTGAGCATCCTTGTTCACATTCACTGTTTGTAATGGTGAAATGAATGTGGATTCATTGAGAGAAAAGGTTTTTATAGCCGTCTAAATTGCATATTTCCACCACAGACGCTTGTAACAACGCCACCTACCGGATGATTTTCGAATTGTTTTTTTTCTAGCTGAAAGAAAATCCCGTGACATACTAATGCTGATCCTGCAAACAGGTTTTTTTTTCGTTCATTTCTCCGGATTTTATGAATTTTTAAAGTTTTTACGGACTTTTTGCCCACCCGTATATATATATATATATATATATATGTTTTTTAAAAGTATTTCTATTAATTCATTACTAAATTAATTATTTTTTAATTAAAAAAGTACATTGTCTATTATTTTGGATAAAAATACACATTTCAGAGACATTTTTAAGCTAACTAAAGAATCATTTTCTTTTTATTGCTTCACATTAATAATTTTTTAACTAATGCAATATTGTTTTTTAAAAGTCATAGATCGAAATTTGAAGCTATATTTTATCTGTGAGGTGGAGGGGAAGAGGAATCAGTAATTTTACACTAAAAAAACCGTGTTATACCGGGCTAGAGGGGGGGGGAACCTGTCTTAAATCGAAAATATGTGGAACAAATTTCGAAAGAGGGAAATTTAATGAAACAATTTTAGAAATCACTCGCATTGCGTGCGTACAAACTCACACATAATTGCTGGCGTCATGAGAGAAAGAGAAAGCCCGTGCAAAGCCGGGCCATGCAGCTAGTGTTTAAATATGTAAGCAAAAATTGTCACTCAAGTACGGCAAGTTACTCGACTGCAAATGCCATTGCTCGACATGGTAAACCATTTCAAGAGGGAGAGTTTTTGAAGGAAGCTTGGTTGGCATGAGCGCCCTCACTTTTTGATAATTTTGATAATAAAGATAAGATAATTCAGCGCATCAAAGATGTTCCTCTATCTAGAAACACAATGAAAGATAGAATCTTGAAATTGGCAGAAAATGTTACAGATCAACAAAAAAATGACATAACTCCGCTCCTTTTATATCGCTATGTCTTGACGAAAGTATTGACACTACTAAATCGGCACATTTAGCTGTCTTTCCTCGATATTGTGTAGAAAACATCATTAAGGAAGAATTAATTGCGATAACATCGTTGTTAACAACTACAAAGGGCACAGATATTTGTACGGCAGTAAGAAAGTCGCCTGCTGAGAAAGAAATTGATTTGAAAAAAATTGTTTCAGTAACCACTGATGGTGCTCCAAATATGGTAGGCAAAAAAAATGGTTTCATTTCTTTATTTAAAACAGACATAGGACATTCTATTCTTGAATGCCACTGCATTATTCACCAACAAGCCTTATGTGCAAAGAGTGGTTTAACATCTCTTGATAATGTAATAACTTTAGTCACAAAAATAGTCAACCTCATATCGTCGCAGGCTTTAAAGAAACGAAAATTTGATGCTTTGTTGGATGAAGTCAATTCGGTGTATAATGGCTTAATAATGTATAACAATGTTCGCTGGTTGAGCCGCTGGAACGTACTTCAAAGATTTGTAGATTGTTTGGAAGAAATCAGACTGTTTCTACAAAATGAGAGCAAAATTGAACAATACCCACAGTTGATGGATATTATGTGGCTTTTAAAATTGATGTTTTTTACAGACATATGCCAACATTTCAATGAATTGAACATAAAGCTTCAAGGCCCGAATAAAACAGTTATCGTCATGATGGATCTCATTCGCGCTTTTGAAGCTAAACTATGTTTTCAGAAACGGTATTATTACAAAAAACTACAAGTACTTCCCAAACTTGAAAAAAAATATCAAATATTTAGATGCCCAAGAGAAACGAAATGAAGAAAAAGTTATTGATGACTTTATTTCCATAATGGATTCTTTAATCAAAGAATTTTCAGCGAGATTTTCTCAGTTCAAGGAATTATCGGAAACGTTCAAATTTATTATGTACCTTGATGTGATTTCGTTTGATAAACTGAACTTGTCTCAATTCGATTGGTTGGAAATTGAAGAACTTGAAATGCAACTGATTGATTTCCAGTCTAGTTCAATATGGATTCAAAAGTTTATTGAAACAAGGAAAAAGTTGGAATTGATTGAAGCAGAAAGATTGACAAGTAATATAAGTAAAAATGCCAATAACGAAATTTTGGAAACATGGAATTTGATTCCAGATGCATTTAACTGTTTGAAGATGTTGGCGTATGCTATTTTAACCATATTTTCATCTACCTATGCCTGCGAGTCATTATTTTCAGAGATAAATAACATCAAAGACTCGCTTAGAAACCATTTAACAGTCGACTCTAATTCAGCATGCATTCTACTAAAAGTAACATCTTATAATCCTGATAGTTATTTGTCATCTAATCTACAACAGCAGAAATCACACTAATGTTATTTTAATTTAAATTACAAGTATAACTAAAACTTTTACTACTATACAGTGCAAAATGTATTTTTTCGCGTTAAATAAAGAATTTGCTTTGTTCGTATTTAGTTTTATTAGTTCTTCAATAAAATCACAAGTCAAAATTACTTGATGGCACGCCTATAACTCATTAAACGTTTTTTTAGAAAAAATGGCACGTTGACCCAAAAAGGTTCGCCACCCCTGGAGTATACTCTCAATTGTCGCTAAGACTATCGACCACCACGTTGACTGTAAACGTGACCTATCGTTCGTAAACCGGGTCTGTCCCTCTGACGTCTCTCTCGTTTCTCTCTCAAAACCCATCATTCCGAGGGGGAGATGACTATATTTGCTGGTAGCGCCATCTATTGGTGAGGTTGTAACCTCACTGATCGGAGAGAGATAATATATTTATATTCCCTAATACTTTAAATCCTACAAACACGGCGAATCCTGACTGCCGATGACCTCAGCGACGCTTGATAATACTCTCATGATTACATATCGTATTTCATTACACAATATAAAAAAAGTACACAACATGCATAAGATATATAAAGTGAAGGGTATACTCTATAGTTATTAAAATTAAATGTATGTATAAATTTGTAATTACTATTCTATCCATGAGAAAAATACTTCATTTCAGCGGAAGTAGCAATAACATTTGGCCCAGCGTGATCCCCTACTTTCTCAACTGTATATCTGTCTCTAGGTTTGACTTCAATAATTTGATATAGTCCGAAAAATCTGAGTCTAATTTTTTGGACTTTTTAATAGAAAAAATGGATACATATTCCAACCGATAAACATAACTACAGTAAAAATATGTAATAATCTTGAAAAACTGCGAATAAAGTATAAATTTTCCACTAAGTGAGGAACGTGACATCATATGACGTCATAGCACTAGAAAATCACTTAAAAATTAAATTTTAAAAAATTTAGAAAGAATTACGAAATAATAAGTACTTAAGAACCCGTCCGGATTCACACACAAACGCAACGTTATGTCAAAATTTCAGAGGAAATGGTCCAGTAGTTTTGGAGATTAGCGGCTTTGAACAAACACACATTACATTTTTATTTATATAGATTTCAAAAATCGAATTGGTTTTGTTCTTTTTTTAAAACTATATTTATGTTAGCAAACTATCGTTTATTCGGAAATATTTAAAACTGAGATCGCTAATGTAAAATAATTGTTCATGTTTTTTAATGCTGAGAAAAGTCTCGCCTGGTCTGGACTATTCTAAAGTAGTCCAAAATAAAATTCCCAGGGAGCATGTTAGCCCCCCCTCCACTTCTCAGCCCACCATTAGACCGGCCCCTAGCAAAGATGCCAGCATAAATGCCGGCCTCTTAAAAGACTTGCTTGAAGTGATAGAGGAATCTCCCTCTATCGACAAGCAAACTTTTTGCAGGGCGTTTAAAAACTCCCTTTCTGCGCTCCGCTCGGCATCTGCGGACGTAGATAAAACTTATGTAATTTTCGAAGCCTATTGCAGGCTTCGCTACCTCCAAGCCTAACTTTCCCTGCTCACGAGAGTACTTCCTTTAAAATTGGATTTTGGAATGCATGTTCATTGCGTAACAAAATCCATGAGGTCCGTGATTTTGTGTCAGAGCAAAACCTTGACATGTTTTTGGTCCAGGAAACCTAGCTTGAGCCGGGTATCGACTCCCAGATCGCAAACTATCGTCTTACTAAAGACGATAGAATCAAAATTCCTCATACTGTAACGCGAAGCGGCACGGCTATTTATTGTAAAAATGAGATCGTGCACAACAGGGTTCTTCTTCCTAATCTAAAAGGAATGGACGCCACTGCGGTGGAAGTTAAAATTAATAATTTCCCTCCCATTAATATTGTTTCGGCCTACGTCAGAAGAGTAAGCCATAATTTCCCAATAGAGGATTTTAATTCTGGCAGTAATTGCATCATTGCTGGTGATTACAACGCTACTCATGTGAGTTGGCACAATGCCAAGTCAACTCGATACGGTCTTGCGGTGCACAAACTGATTCGCAACCTTAGGGGAGCGAAATTGGTCGCACTGCAGACTGACACACACCTCCAACCGCGCCAGCGTAGTGGAACGATCATCGACTTGGCGGTGTTCAAGCACATTCCTTTCAACCATAGTATCAGAGCTCTTAATGATCTCAGCTCTGATCACTACCCCGTAATACTCGAATTAAACTTAAACACTTCGATTATAAAAAATCCAGAGCAGCTTTCTACAAATTGGTTTAATTTTAAATATGCTCTAAGCAAAAAACCCCTCGGGACTGTTGATCTCACCAGCAATGAAAATATTGAGTTAGCTATTTCTGAACTCAATCAAAATTTTTCCGAGGCTTTCGTTGAGGCCTCAAAACCAAAATTTAATAATATATGCTCCCAAAATCCTCTCCCCTGAGATTAAATACAAAATTTATCAACGCAACAGGTTACGGAAATTTTGGCAAAGAACTAGGTGCCCTAGTATTTATTCTGAATTCCGTACCCTCATGTACTATAAATAAAGTAAACGAAGTTGAATGGACGGAACTTAGCTTTGAATGACTTAGAAGTGAGGTTACATGATTGTTGTTTACACAATGACTGTACAGGGTGTTGCCAATCTAGAAAACAAAATTAAGTGATGCCAGATTACATAAGAATAATATTACATTTACCCCCCTTTAATTTTAATCTAGTTATTTCAGTCCCTGATGTAGTCCTTCAAGTATGCAGGAGGTTGCCTGTGACGAGATGTGTACGCAACGCTACTGTGTTCATGTTCTGTTCAGTCGAGTCTTCTAAAGTAATGGCTGAGTCTGAGTTTATTGGCTGCAGATCTGGATAAGCTTGAACATTTTCCTCTGCATCCTTGTTGTCTTCAGATCTGGTAGTTTCCCCTCTTGGAGCCAAGTGTCTTATAGAGACAGTTGTTTCCCTTCCATCACCAAGTCTTACATGCGCATAGTCAGGATTAGCTTCAATTAATTCCACTTCTTGAACGATTGGCTCATATTTGTTAGCATGCATCTGATTTTTCATAAGAACTGGACCAGGCTTTGTAAGCCAAGTAGGTATGGAACAGCCGTTATGGGATCTTCGAGGATGAGAAAACATTCATTCATGAGGAGTGGCATTTGTTGCTGTACACAACAAGGAGCGAATGGAATGCAAAGCTGTTTGGATAACTCCTTCCCATTGTTCAGTTTTCCTACTATTAGATCTTAAAGCAAGTTGTATAGTTTTCCAGATTATTCCATTATAACGTTCAGCCTGTCCATTTCCTGCTGGATTATACGGAGTAGTACGACTTGTTGCAATTCCTTGAGAAGTTAAAAATGATTTTAATTCATGAGACATGAAAGATGATCCTCTGTCAGAATGAATAAATGATGGCATTCCAAAAATAGAGAAAATGTTCTTCAAATGCAATATTACGGTTTTTGCAGAAATGTCACTACAAGGGATCGCGAATGGAAATCTAGAGAATTCATCAACTATTGTTAGAATATAGTGATTTCTTGAGACACTAGGTAAAGGTCCTTTAAAGTCAATGTTCAACCTTTCAAATGGAGCAGTAGTTTTCACAAGTGTTCCAACATTTTTAACAAACCTTGGCTTTAATTCATTACATATTAAACAGGAGTTTGTGACTTTCTTTATATCATCTACAGAAAAAGGGAGATTTTTGCAACGAACCCAATGGTGCATTCGTGTCACTCCAGGATGACAAAGCGAGTTGTGAAGATTGTATAAGTCGACTCTGGGAGTTATAGCACCAGTTATACGTGATAATGTATCAGCAATAACGTTTTGCTTTCCTGGACGATAAATAATGTCAAATTTAAAACTAGCAAGTTCAAGTCTCCAACGGATTAACTTTTCATTTTTAATTTTACTACCATGTCGCTGATTGAATACAAATGCGACTGCTTGTTGATCAGTGAATACTTCAAAATGCTTTCCCATCAAGAAGTGTCTCCAATGACGAAGTGATTCCACAATGGCATATGCTTCTTTTTCTGGGGATGAATGTCTCAATTCAGATGCATGTAGAGTTCTTGAGAAAAAGGCAACAGGACGTCCAGCTTGGCTCAAGGTAGCTCCAATCGCAAAATCAGATGAATCAGTTTCCACTCTAAATGGTATGTCATCTTCAATTGTTTCCAAAGCAGCATTTGCCTTATTATCTTTCAGTGAATTAAAAGTCAATACAGCATCTCTAGAAAGAGGGGGGAAACTGTTTCTTTCCTAGAAAAGGACGTATTTTCTTAGAAAACTCCGGGATCCATCGGCAATAATGGGCAAAAATTCCTAAAGCACGTTGCAGTGCAGATGAGTCTTTCGGAATAGGCATATCTCGCAAAGGTTTTAGTCTTTCAGGATCCGGTTTAATTGTACCATCCTGAATAATGTAGCCTAGCAAATGGACAGAATTACTTGAGTAGGTACACTTATCTTCATTTACAGTCAAATTATACTTCTTTGCCACAGTCATGAACTTCTCTAAGTTGTCATCATGTTCTTTCTGATCTTTTCCTCACACAGTAACATCATCAATGAATGGATATGTAAGGGTGAGTCCTTCATCCTCAATAATTTTGTCAATGACTCTTTGAAAACAAGTTACTCCATTATTAACCCCAAAAGGAACACGCAAAAACTGGTAGAGCTTTCCACAAGCTTCAAAAGCTGTATAATGTCTCTCGCTATCCTGGATAGGAATTTGATGGTAGGCGCTTTGGAGATCAATTTTGCTAAAAACTTTATTTTTTGAAATTTTCAAAATTACCTCTTCTATTTTAGACAAAGGGTAGGCATCCAGCAAAGTGTATTTATTAATTGTCTGAGAGTAGTCAACCACCATTCTGGGCTTATGATTTTCTCCTCTGATGACAAAGGCTTGAGCCCTCCATGGTGAGTTACTTGGTTCGATGACTCCTTCCCGGAGAAGTTTCTGAACTTCCAATGCCATAAAAATATTGTCTTCAACAGTCTAACGTCTCGATTTTGTAACCAAAGTCTGGATTCAAGTTAGAAAATAACGAAACAGGAGGTACTTGTGCTACAGCCAAATTGTTAGTGGAGGTCTATTACCATCAAATCCAATTTCTACTGATGAATGTCTGTTTAGAATATCATGGCCAATCAAAACATCACTACAAAGATCTTTCATAACTAAAAGTTCCACATTCTGTGATAAGTGAAGTTTTCAATTTTCAAATTAACTTTACAAACACCCTCTGTTTCAGTCACCATAGAGGAGTTTGCCATGGATATTTTTCCTAAATATGGTTCAACTTTCAATTTACATTTCGCCACATGTTTTTCGTTAAGAAAACTAAGACAGCTTCCTGTATCGATTAATGCACTGAGCTGAATATTATTAACCAATGCCTTAATTATTGATTTCTGGAGACAGTGAGTAGATCCCGAAATAGCCACCAGTGTGTTTGAAGAAGCCACCACATTTGAAGAGTTTCTCCCAGGTCTAGATTTGCACACTCGCTGGTAATGTCCCTTTTTCCCACAGTTTCTGCAAGTAACATCTCTAGCTGGACAAAGGGTTCGTTAGTGTAAGTCATTTCCACAAAAGAAGCATTTTTGAGACCTTGAAGAGGAGGAGGAAGCCGCTGATGTTGCAACGGTTTCTTCTGAAAAATCTTCTGTTTTCATAATTGCAGATTGTACAGGGAATGAACTTCCCATATAAGAAGCTGCATGGACTTCAGCTGATTCAAGTGTTCTAGCTTGCTCAAAAGCTTGATCAAGAGTTATCGATGTATTTTCGAGGAGTCGTTGACGAATACGAGGACATTTTAATCCTCGTATGAAAGCATCTCTAATATACTCTTTTCGGTACTCTTCAGCCTTCACATCAGTAAAGTCACAGTCTTTGCTCAATTGATTTAAAATTTGTAAATAGTCACTGAACGTTTCTTCAGTTTGTTGATTTCGCGTTGACAAGCAATGTCTAGCGAATATAACGTTACGTTTCTTTATAAAAAGAGAATCAAGTATCGCAATAGCTTGAGCATAAGTTGTGCAATCATTAATGAAGTGATAAACATTTGAGGTTATGTAATTACATAGCAAAGGAAGTTTATTTTCTTCTGTAATGGTTTTTATGCCTCCTAAAAATTTTTCAAAAGTTTTTTTCCAATGGTGCCATTTTGTTTCCGAATTAGAACACGTAGGATCTATATCAAATCTTTCAGGTTTCAGCAATTGTTCCATTATCAAATTTAAAACAGAAACGATTCAAGAAGATTTCTAAGTCATTAAAATTGTACTATAAATAAAGTAAACAAAGTTGAATGGACGGAACTTAGCTTTGAATGACTTAGAAGTGAGGTTACATGATTGTTGTTTACACAATGACTGTACAGGGTGTTGCCAATCTAGAAAACAAAATTAAGTGATGCCAGATTACATAAGAATAATATTACACTTCAGTCGTGAGATAGCAAAGGATATCTAAGCACATTCCCGCGCCCAGTGGGAAAAGCACATTGAGGCGTTATTGCCCGTCGACAACACTCTTTGGAGGAAATCCTCCCTATTCCGTAAGCCTTTTCAATCCATTCCTCCCTTGAAAGGGGCACTAGGCAGTATCGCGATAACCCCTATTGAAAAGGCGGATGTTATCGCAGACAGTTTGCAAGAACAGTTCGAACCCAACCACGTTGTTGGTCGAGAACTATTCGACCAACGCATACACGATGAAGTTACTAAATTCATAAATACCCTCCACGTTCAAGAAATTGAACCAACCACTCCAACGGAAGTATTAACTTACGTACAAAGAATCAGGCCCCGAAAATCCCCCGGACTTGATCAAATTTCTAATCGTATGATTAAAAATCTCCCTCTTAAATTCCTTCTATTTATCACTCTTCTGATAAATCAGCTTTTAAAAAATAATTACTTTCCTAATTCCTGGAAAACTGCCGTGGTTATCCCCATACTAAAGCCCGAGAAAGACTCGGCTTTACCGTCCAATTATCGTCCTATCTCATTACTTTCTTGTTTGAGCAAAGTATACGAATTTGTGCTTCTGCAACGTCTGAATCAACACTGCACTGCTTCGAATTTTATTATTCCACAGCAGTGCGGTTTTCGACCAAAGTGCTCGACAGTTCATCAACTGCTCAGAGTAACGGAGTTGACTCATAGTGGCTTCGCCAAGCACGAGGCCACTGGTATACTTTTTCTGGACATAGCCAAAGCCTTCGATAAAATTTGGCATGATGGCTTATTAATCAAGCTCATACGACTTGACTTCCCTCCCCTCTGATCAAGTCCATTCATAGCTTTCTCTCTAATCGTTCATTCCGAGTGAGAGTCGATAAGATGCTTTCCTCGGCTAGAATCAGAAGCGGCCTTCCGCAAGGAAGTCTAAGCTCGCCTCTGCTCTTCACTCTGTACGTAAATGATATCCCGCAAACTGATCTATCACATTTAGCAATGTTTGCCGATGATACTGCTATTATCACGCAGAATAAGAGATTTTCTGCTGTGATCTCTAATCTGCAACACTACATATCCTTGCTTGAACTCTGGCTCACTGACTGGAAAGTAAAAGTTAACGCTTCCAAAAGTGCTTGCCTAATGTTTACGAGAAGACCCCGACTTCCAGTCGGACTAACTCCCGTCCAAATGTTTGGCCAACCCGTCCCCTGGGAACATGTTGCAAAGTACCTAGGGTTATATTTAGATGCAAAATTAACTTTTGCCCACCACATAGAACAGACTCGCAAAAAAGCGCACGCTGTTCACGCCGTTCTCAAACGGCTTATCTCCCATAGGAGTAAACTTGCGATCCAGCATAAGGTTTTGCTCTGCAAATCAATAATCCGACCGGTCATGTCATATGGATCACAAATCTTTGGATCCGCTGGCATGTGCCATTTAAAGAAGCTACACACGCTGACGAACTCATTTTTGAGACAAATAGTTAATGCTCCCTGGTTCGTACGCAATGAGGTTATATATCGTGATCTAAAAATTAAACCATTTTTACCACATAAAGGACCTTTCTAAAAGGTTCTTTGATAAACTTCCTAACGTTCCCATTGAACTAATTAGTAACCAGCCTGTATACGATCCCGCAGTGCCATCGTCTCAAAAGCGCCCAGAGCGCTTCTTGATCATGAATTTATAAATTTTCCCCAAACCAAAAGGCTTAGGGTCTAAATTTAGCTTTTTATCATTGTGAACTTAAATTAAATTTTAATTTTAACTTTATTTAATTTAAACTTTCTACTTAAAAGTAAAAACTCTCACCGTAACTAGTAAATCCTAGCTCCGAGCCGAGAGTCATGGATTTAATGTTCCGAAGCGATGTTCACCGCGGTCGGAACCCGAGAGGGTGACCCGATCGGATTCAATTTTGCGGTTGTTCTCGCTTCTGCTTTCCTTTCCGGCCACCAGATGGAGGCACGGACCTATCTATCTAGAAACTCTTTTAAAATTCGTTTCACATCCAGCAATCATTAATTAAATTGTTCTTCTGAATGATAGCTATTATTTTTGAGAATTGGATATTCCTCATTTACTTTCATTAATTATTTATCATGATCATAACACATATATGACTTCATTGCGTTGTAGAAATTCTTATACCGCAAAGTCCTATATTCACTCTTTTTAGTCCTGCCCCCACCCCCATTTTCACCGGCAATGTGCAAGTTGGTTCACTTAAATTTTATTCAAAATTTATTTTCTCCCCCTCTTTATGCATGAGATCTTAGAATTTTTATTCAAGTACTCCTTGTCTCGGGTCGTTTATTTTCGGATCGACCCAATCCATTTCCACGCCCACGTTCTGCGAAGCGACTGGCTTCAGCCAATCAAATCGTAGTAAGCAGGGCAATCGTTCCTTCGGCGGACAGACTTCGTCTGTCCCCTTTCCAGCAGAAACTGTTCAGCCCATCTTAATTTCCCTTTTTAAATTTATTTAATTTTATTATGTAACCCCATAAATTCGACTCTTAATTTTAAAATTCTGATAAAGAGGTACGTCCCTCATTTATGTACAGGAACTCCGTAAGTTACATGCCAATTGCCACTTCAGAGTCTCTCGCACAATAACCAATTTTATGGTGCAAACACTATCCATTTTTATAGTTCTCTGTTAGTCGATAGCTTAATTACTCCTTCATTATTCTCATGACAACAATACACACTTAACTCTCTTAATTACACAGATGGCGTTTCGTATGCGGTGAACTGACAGAACTTTTAAAATAAATGTAAACGCAATTTATTCTTGAAAACATAACTTTTTTTATACTCTATGGATCCCCCCCTTTTTAAATAATGGATGATTTGTTTTTACTTACAATTATGATATTTGAATATCACAATTTTCGTCAACAACTACAGCATTACAAATAGAGCTGTGTGTGGCTTCTAGTTTCATTAACATAAAAATCTTTTTACCATGTTTTTATTAACTCGCTTTCTTGTATGTCTGTCCGGGTGGAATTTTGTAATTGATTTTAAGCTTTCTTTCCGATGAGCTAAAGTATAAGGGTGGGCAGACTTTTAGACTGCACGGTCTACTTCTAATTTTTCCAAGTGTTGCTGTCTACCCTGTGACTAGGGCAGTGTTTCTCGAACTGTGGGGCGCGCCCCCCTGGGGGGGGCGCGAGCATATCGAAAATAAAAGTTTAAAAAAATTTATTTACTAGAATGAAGTAAAACAAAAAAATTTCTGACATAATAAAAAATATACACATTTACACGGAAATAATATATATATATATATTATCTGCGATTTTGCATCATCAAAAATAAAAGCTTTAACTTCAAAACCTCATTTTTTAGCTATTTTTGATACTTTAACCAAATAAAAAACGTTTTATTCGATTTGCTGTAATCCCATGATGAGAGATTTTTTTTTATTACGTTTTCTGTTCAAAGCGAAAATGCTACTCTTTTAGAGGAAAGACAAAATCCAGAGCCATAACCAAAAAACATTTTATTAAGATAAAAAGTTCATCACTGTTTATATTATTGCCATCAGCTGTAGGCAGCAGAATGTATTTGCTGCGGTTTGACCTTCGAGCTTACTTGTACGGTTAGTTACGTCCCTGTTCTTATGTATTTGTTTTTTCATTTAGGGAAGTTTGAAGGGTTACTAAGCCAAGCATAATGAAAAACGTTTTACATAATTTTTTTAGAACATTCATATTGTAATAATTACACTTTTAATCCGGGAGCGGTGACGCCGAGCACACAGTGCACGAAATCGGTAATTCTGGCAAAATTGCTTAATTGTTACCAATGACCCTGACACTACCCTCCTGTTTGACAATCTTAACGCAAACTAAAACATATTTGTCACATATCTCGCTCTTTTTGGGAGTGACAGACGTTTTTTTTTACGATCTTAAGGTACTTGTTTTGTCTGAGTTCCCGGTGTGATAACTTTTTTTCCGAAATGTTTTCTGTGTCCTTGAAAGTGAGTATATTTTCTCTTAATTAAACTATTCTCTGGAATTACGATATTTATTGTGTACTATAAAAATAATTATAAAAAAAGGATTGGGGTGACTCAAATAACCCCGCTTGACCATTAGTATCGAGTGCGCGCCTGCTCCAGGGTTAAAACATGTTGAAGTCTTTTCACTTTAAATATTAAAAATAATACAATATTCTTCATCAGAATTTTTTTTATTGTTCATTATTCAACATCAATTCTAAATGCTAATTCTTTGAGACAAATTTACAGTTCGTTTAAAACTAATTATAATTTGAGCAATCATTTAAAAAAAAATCATTTTACATTTTTGTAAACATTGTCGCACACTTGGCTTTACTCTCCTTACAATTAAGCGATTATTTCAATAATGTTTTATTTTCTTATAAATGAACTTGTGCAAAGAGCGGGTACTTCGGCCGGTATACTTTTAATGCATCAGTGCTGCACAGAGTATTTTATAACTAATTAATTAATACTAAATTAAGAACAAGTTTAATAAATATTAGCGACTTCCATGGGCTTGTCTTACAGAGCAAAATTTTTTAAAGGAATGCTTATGATTAGAAATTGACCCTCTGAGTTCTTTCTCTACATTTAGCTGATATCTATATTTTGTTTTCTAAGCAACCACTGCATTTTGCAATATGTTCCAATTTAAAAATTAGAGAAAGGAAAAATAACATAATATAATTATCCTAGCATTTAATTTTTTTTTGCTCAAAAGTAACATGTACGAAATTTAATACTCATGTCATGAATTTGTACTGTTCATAATAAAGATTGTTGCTTTAACGTCAAAGTGCATCATTATTGCATTCAGTACATTATTAATGTATAAGGGGGGCGCGATAAGAATTGTGATTGAAAAGGGGGCGCCAGTATTGAAAGTTTGAGAAGCACTGGGTTAGGGTGTGATGAGCAAAGAAAAAAGCTCAACAATATTTATATTATAACATAATTAAATGCTGATATATATATATATATATATATATATATATATATATATATATACTTCTTATGGTATACCTACATAACCACAGTATAAAAAGACTTACTCTTTTAAAACTACGTTTTTAAGTAAAATGCAAAAAATAAACATAATAATTATACGCATAAATTAAATAATATCAAATTATACATTTATTATCAAACAATTAAAAATAACTAAAAAAAGAAATTATTTTCATTTACATTTAGTTCTTGTAGTTATAGTCTCAGTAGAAGACTTAGTCTACGTATTGTCCACAACAATTCTTGAATATCTCGGTATATATATAATTACTAACTGCTAATCTTGTAATTAACTCTAAGTGGTTGTCTGTGAAACGGGAATGAGTTGTTAACTTAATTATATCCATCGTTGAAAATGCAGATTCACACAGGTAGGTAGAGCGAAAGAATGATGCGAAATGAATCGCAGATCTTTTTATAATTAGGATACTTTCCTTCGTCCATTAGAGAGAGAGATTCCAAAAGTTAATCTTTTAAAATTACGTCCTTTTGAAGGAGAAAAACTTACTTTTCCTCGAGAGATAAAGAGAACATGTAACATATATTTAGTTATATTTTCCACATCAACATTGGCAAATGGGTAACACATGAGTGCAACCATTGGTTATAGTCTCATAAATTCTTGAAATCGTCTATCAAATTTGGGTTGCAGTTTTATTATTGCATCATAATCTGCTTCTCTTTGCTTAATTTATATATATATATATATATACTTTCATTTTTCATCAACTGAGTATATATAAGCCAGCGGTACACAAACTTCTTTTCAACCGGGACACAAACATGTAATAACAATTTCACGTGGGCGGCATACATATGACAACTATTTCTTGCAGAGCCGCAACATAAGGTTTAATGGGGGGTGGGGAGACACTATTAAGAAAAAACATTTAAAATGCAGAAATTGATCAAAATATTTATAGTTTTGGATTTCATTTGAAAACTATATTAAACTCCAACAAACTCAACTCATAAAAAAAAGGTTTAATTTGGACTTCCTTTCATCAATGATCTCAAGTACATCAACCAAACGTCATCTCTAAGTTCAACGTACGCTTCATCTTGTTATTCCAAAAAACCTTTACCCCCTGTAGTAGGTCCCTGAATCATTGTAAGAAAAATACTTCAACTTAACCACCGAACACACACATCTGCATTGGATATCAATTCTCCGAAATATTTATTTTCTTCGAGTTGAGCCAGAAACATTGTTCTCTGAAGACTTCTTCCTTGAACTGAGTTCACAATTTTCATTCAGATTCCCATGATATGACGCAAATTTAGAATGTTACAATAGAGGGCCTGTTGGTGAATAATGCTATTATAAGAAAGGAAATGCGGCATGTCATCGTCTATGATACACATAGCCAGAACTCAACTGACTGTGCCGTTCGTTGATGGAGCCCCATCAGTTGTCAAATCTACCTCCATATTTGACGGTTGGAAGATCACGATCATACACTTGTAGAGGTTGTACTCCAAATGTGCACCCGTCCCGTTGTAGGGAAATGTGTGAAAGACGATTTGTCAAAACATATTTTCTTCCATTTATCAACCGACCAGGTTTTGAGAATGTGACACCACTGTAGATGACATTTGGCATTAACATCTGTGACAAGTGGCTTGGGAATTGCTGCTCTGCTGTAAATTTTCTGTTTATAAAGTTGCCTTCCAACTGTAATTATTGACACTGAAGAATCTAGATGCTGAGAGAGTTCTGAGGTCACTTTTGTTGCAGTTGTTTGCTTTTTAGACGTTACAATCCGCTTCAATACAAGCCGATCTCTTTCACTGAGCTTCTCTTTCGTCCACGATTTTGCTTCGCCGACCTTGTCTTGCCGCGCTGTGTGTAAGCAGTCAAGACTTAAGATATCTTACCTCTAGAAATCTCTAAAAACTGGGATGATTCGGTCACACTTTCTCTACCTAGACGAGCTCTCCCAACTTGACCTCTTTGAAAATCTAAGAGATCCAACACATTTTACAATTTTGAAAAGTCCAAGACTTACAGAACTTCAATAAAGCTCCACCAAATACTACCAGAATATATACAGTTCTACTTATGAAAAAATATGGTAAATATTATTATACTTTAATGCTTACGAAGCGCATTCGGGGCCGTGGTAACCTGGTGGTCAAGTTAACGGACTCATAACCGGTGGGTCAAGAGTTCGTGCCTGGTATCGTGAAGGCGCCATATAGGGGGGAAATGCACGTTAAATCTGTCGATTCTCAAACACCCTTCCGTTTGTGTGGTGCATAAGTTAGGAGAGGGGGTACCTGTGTCGTCCTCATCTTTTGACCATGGTTCAAAATTATGAGGTCCGTCGTCAAATGCCCTTGAGTAGCTGACCAGTATGCCTCGAGTACGACGTTAATATTTACTCACTCACTCATTCACTACGAAGCGCATTCAAAAATTATACTTTTATTCACAGGTTTCCATTATTTTGATAACCACTTGTTTCTTTTAGTAAGCGCGTCTAAGATCTTATGAGAAGGCGGTCATGCCAAAATGTCTTGGCGGTCCACCAATCGATCGCGATCGACTTAATGCCCACTCTGGAGCTAGAGACTTGAAATTTGGACCATAGCTCAAAAGAGAATGACAATGTATGAACATGTGAAAAAAAGAATAAAAAAATATACTTTTTAGTCCGTTATATGTATATATATAAACATTGAACATTAAAAATATGTTTTATTCAAATATTTGTGTTGGTTTTGTTCCTACTAATCATTGAAGTTTTTTTTTTTTACTTCCCCCTTATTTTAAGGTTAATGTTTATTTCCCGTTGACCATCACTATTATTAACTCCTTTTGCCACCACAGGAATAAATTCTTTGCATCTCTTTTTCCACTCCTGTATTAAAATTTGTTTCTCCATTTTCCAAAGCTGCAATAAATTTATTTATTTCTATTTGAAATTTCAGAAATAAATTTTTTTCCCTTTTTTATTTTTCTAGTATTTATATTTATTACATTTATATAAATAAATTATAGATTGGGCGGAATTATTCAAAACTGGAATCACAAATTTAAAATCATATTTTCAATGTGTGACGTTCCTCCCCTTGGAAGTACATCTCTCGAAGTATCAGCGTGAGCTATAGGTGCAGGATGAGTGAAAGAGAGAACACTAGGATCAAACACATTATCTTAATATGACCTTATTAAGATATTCAACTTAAACCTTTAATAAATTTAATTATAATAATTAATATATGAGAGAATGTACGATGACGAAATACGCAACACATAATAAATATATTTATAACAAGACCTAATTCAATTCAGACTAATATCAACAAGCGAACCGCCTAATCCTCGATTCTAATATTAAATAATCAATCCTACCTTATTACAGCTTGTAGTAACGATCAATCTTGTCTTTACATGCAATGGGATGCAACACTTTGCGGGTTCCTTCTAATCGAGTACTAATATATGTATCCACGTCACGCAGAACTCATTCAAACTTGAAACACGAACTGTAATAACCATCAACTGCCACAAACCAACATCAATTGTCTAACATTCCTTTACATTGCCATCCCGCTTACTCTAAGATCTGATATTTAATTGATTGATTGAATATTAACGTCGCACTGTTCAGCTACACGAGGGCTTTTGGCGACGGACCACGTAATTTTGAACCATGGTCAAGTGACGTGGACGACACCTGAGCTGGCACCCCCCTCTCCTAACTACCACACCACACCAAATGGGAGGACGTTTCAGCTCTCGACAGATTTAACGTGCATCGCTGCCCTACACGGCGGGTCTTTAGTGGTACAGGGTTCGAACCCGTGACAAAGCAAGCCACGGTCCGATACCTATACCACTCGGCTACCGCGGCCACATCTGATATTTAAAGTCCGTTCATTTGCATCTTCTGTTTACATTTCATTTCTTGGATTTGGTTGGAAAAGAGTTGCCATTAATTCTGGCCCAAAGAATCAAAAGAACTTGTTAAAGAAAAGACGCGTAAGATGTCACAAATGTTTTTTTTAATGTGAGAAAAAATCCTCCGTATGTAAAATTAAACTATTTTTTTCACAATGCAAAACTTCTATAATTGGAAGAAAAATTCCTCTTAACATAAGTTATCTGAAGAATTCGGTTTTATCTATTCTATTTCTTCTAGTTTTAAATATTTGTATATATATATATTTGGAAATCGTATTTTTGAGGCAATATATATTTGTTTATTTCGAATGACAACGCATTTGCGAAAAAAAAATATATTGAAGTCACATTGCCCCAGGTACTCTCGAGCACGCTAACATCCAGCAATCTCGGAGTCAGTTGCAACGTTGGAGATGTTTTCTGTTTGTTCTGTTAAATTACAGAGCCCGCAGAGTAAGGATGGTCATAAACTCCTACGCAATGTAAATGTTCTCCCAAGCAGCCATGGCCTGTCACTAAACGGAAAAGAGTCACCGCATTTCGGCATGGTTTATCACCAATATAAAATGCAAAATATTGCAATGGCCAAGGTAACGGACTCGAGGCAGGCATGTCATGAGTTCCAGTCTAGTGCCGCTGAAGACCCGTGAAGACCAGTCTAGTGCCACTGAAGACCGTGTAGGGAAGCGATGCACATGAAATCTGTCGAGAGTTTAAACGTCCTCCCGTTAGTGTCGTAGTTAGGAGAGGTGGTTCCAGCTCAGGTATCATCCTCGTCAATTGACCATGTTTCAAAATTACGAGGTCTGTCGCCAAAAGTCCTCGAGTAGCCGAAAAATGCGACGTTAATATTCACTCACTCACATACTCAATGGGAACTTGGCGATATCTTGATGATAGAACCAAGTTAGCATCTTTTTTTGCGACGGCACCTACATGGATTCTTCAGGAGAAAACTATCTCAATATCACGATCTATGATACCTGCGGATTTTCGGAGAAAAATACGTGAAGCCTATAAATGGGAATCTCTCGCCGAAACTGAGTTCGTATTGTTTTGACCGTTGAAGAGTGAGAATGGACTAAATTCATGTGACGTCACGATCACGTGATTCCGTCAACCGGTGAATATGGCGTCGTTTATTTGCTATTGCGTACGATTATTTTGTTCTTAAAGATTTTACATTTTACTTTCTAAAATGTCTTATTTTGCTGAAATGGTTGCTCGATCAGTTATAGAAAGGATAATTAGAAAGAAAAAATCATTTTATAATATCATTATAACAAATCAAAGTGCTTTGATAGCATGGTGAAGCGTGAGGATTATATAGCATCTTCCCAGTGTTTATGTGTTTGACCACTCTTTGAATAATGTTTTCAACACCGTAAGACAAATGAAACTTCTTCAAAAAGGATTTTGGATAGATGTAGACTTACAATATTTAAAAGCAAATATTTGTTTATTTTACATCAAGTTATATTGAGAACATATTATATTTAGTTAACTTAAATTTTACTTATGTTACACATCTTCAGAGTAGTTAACAGAGGTACTTCAGCATTTAATTATCTAAAATTAGAACACAAGAATCTGATATGTAACCATACATATATCAAAAAGAAGTATATATATTTATAAAACTTATTTTACTTAGTAATTTTACAATATTATAGGGAAAAAGAAAAAATAAAGAAATGGAAAAATATCTTACTTTATTACTTTCAAACATTAGAAATCAAAATTATCATTTACCATTTGTAAAATTACACATAAAAAAAATTGTGCTACATTTTAAAAATCTTTATTCACTGCACTACTTAAGGTAAAATATATGATTTATCGAGAATTGAATTCCAAATATGGTAATAAATTAAGGCATTAAAATTTTTAAATTAGATTGTGTATATAGTAGAATATAAATTTGTGTCCATATATTAAATATAAAAGTCCTGCTCACTCCTACAAGACCAAAATAAAAAAAGTCTATTGTTATATTATATTTTATTGTCAAAATTATTGTTAAGAGGTTAATTGGTCAAAATCACTGTTATTTTTGTGTGTTTCGAAGAAAAATTTTGGGCTCTTGTGTATTATAATGATCAATTTCTTTTTTTAAAAGTATAATTACATATAAAAGGACATTTTAGACACATATTAGTGATAACAAAATAAAATGCCAATACATTTTTCCAAGTAAGTTTTAAGTTTGCATGAAATGGAACTCAAGTGTTTAACACTAAACATAAATATCTGGTCAAGAGACATAACTAGTAGAAATTGTGAATGGAAATTTTATTCAACTATTTATTTTCATATTGTATTAAATTGTTTCTATCTTATTTGTAATTAATTGTGTTATAAAAATAAGATTCATTTTCATCAAAGGATAAATATTTATTGTTAATCAAAAACTTTCATATTAACTCTATCTAATATGAGATAAACAATAGCTTAGAGAAGTATGCAATTCAATTAGAAATTAAATTGAATTTGTGAAAATTATAGTATTTTTTCTGGTGAAATATTCTTTAACATTATACAATTATTTATAACAAGTTGTTCAACATGTTATAAGCACTTTATACAAAGGCAATTAAAAAAATTATTGAATTTGTAATGTAAATTTTTAATATAGTTCATACTCACATTAATAATCTGAATTTGTGATCCAAGTGTCGCATATCCATGCATAATAATTATTTAGTAGCCGAGATATAAAGGTGAAGTTCATATTACATTGACTATTTCTTAAAAATTATATATTAATATGATTCATTTCTTTAACTTAATAGTGAAATAGTATTTTCTTTTATTACTTTATACAATCATTTCTAAAAAATTTTCCAAACATTTTTAAAGGATAATTACTAAGTAAATCAGACTGTCAAAGATAGGAATGTTATTTTATTAGAAACATTTTCAAATATCTTTAAATGCTTCATAATATTGTACAAAATAATATGAAGTATTTATACGTAATACATTGTGTAAATGAAAAATTCATTTTCAACAAATAACTGTTCCACAGTGAAATAAAATATTAATTTGAATTTTAAGTGTAGGTAGGTAAACTTTTGAGTAAATATAATATATTTTTTAGAAAATTGTTATTTACCATTTCTAAATAATGAAGTACTCAGGGGGAGAGAGAAATTTCATGCATAACATTATTTATATATATAAATTCACACCTGTGTGAAGAACAGGTTTATCAGCTAGTAGCATATAAGTACAAAGGAAAAAAAATTAAGAACTTCCTATAGTATCGATAAATCAAACCAAAATTAAGGGATTATTTCAAATGTCTGACACTTATAATGCTTCACATAGTGTTTAATGCCCCCATTGGTATAAGCCATACTATTATACAATTTGCAATTTATGAAGTTGTAAAAAAAATTCAATTTTCATCACAGGAGACATGTATATGAATCATATGCTCGCATCCTTAATTACCTTTACATGCATACTACTGAGTTTTCAGGAATTAAACTATTTTAAGGATTTGTGCAAAAAAGGAAAATAGTTAAATCATGGATAAACAAATACTTACTTCTTAAGTAGCCACTGAAATTTCAAAAAAAGATGGGGAAAAAACACTTTTACCAAAAGATAATTCTCTTCATTTATCTAAAACTTTCATATTAACTAATGTTCTATGTACACAGGCTTCAAGAAATAAACTTTTTTGCAAGTTTGATATGTACTTCAACAAAATAAGATAATAACATATCAAATTAAATGTAATGATTTCTAAACATTGTTACCCCTTTTGTAATGGCTTCATTCCCCTTAAGAATAGTGTATTTTAATTTAAAGAAAGAAATGACATTAAATTTTAACAGCAAAGAATAATTATAAATAATTTAGAAATCGATAATTTGTGTGTGGAAGGTAAAAATCAAAGAAACATTTCTTTAATTTTTGTAAACATTCCTTCCACAAATTATCATCAAATTGAAAAAATTCAGAATAAATATTTTCTCCTGACTTTGAATTATTAATTAAAACTACAAACAGACATTTTTTATATTATTCACACCTAACTAACACTGTGTTGTATAATAATAGGTGTGAGCTCTTTTTAAAGAAATGATATCAATGTTATTCGATAATCATGCAATTTTAAAAAAGTTTTAATTCTATACTGTCAACCATTCTTGCGCAAAACTATTTAATAAATAACTACTAAATTAATTAACAAAAATAACTAAGAGTCATACCTAAGTGTACCATGAACTATAAATAAATGCTAGGATCCAACCGAACTAGGATAAATAAATATAACAGCTAACACTAGTCGGAAGTAGACAATTACCTAATTAGATAAATAAATTAGAATAAAACAAAAATTATATCAAAGAGTTGTTAAAATTATTTCCTAACAAATATATATACTAGAATAATGCAAAAAATACAATGATATCATATGTTTTTAATTAGATAAAATTAAGATTTAAGAACGACATCAACAAACGTATAGGAAAATCAATGGTATGAATCGCACGTGGTGTTTATTGACGTTGGAATCACGTGATTACCGACTGGCGTCAGTCTGTCCATGAAGTTACTCCATTGATTTGACCGGAAAGAATCGACCATCGATTAGTTATTACTTAAGACTGTTGGATAAGACGATCGAGTGCTTGTGAATAATCCTTAAAAATATTTATATTCTAGACACTGATAGCTGTAGAACATGTAACAATATAAGGCTGAATGTGCGTTTTTGTTGTATGGAAATTAATAGCAGATACATACTTCGGATTGAAAAAACCTTTTGTGTTCTTTGTATTTTTTCTTAGTTGCTTATGTTCTTTCTGATAAAATTCTTCATATGAATTATAGAAGTGATTTTAGTATAAGCAACCTATTGTTATCAAGCAAAATGGTTTCCAATAATTTTGTCAGTTTCCGTTTACTGCTTAATTTCTCTTAAATAACACTTTTCCTTATGCATTAAGATTCAAAAATTATTATTGTAATAAATCCAATTAATTTCAAAAACAGTGGTTTAAGAAAATGTTTTAGTTCCATGTCTCAACAATCTTATTTAAAAATTAAAACAATTTTAATTAAAATCTTAAAATTTGCAGTGACTTCAGAGGCTAGTAATATTATTCAGTCTCTAAAAAGATCAGTTAAAAAAATTCTATTTCATTGTCCAATGGCAATTCCTTGCTTATCTTGATTAGTTCTATCTATTTAAAAATATTTGGAAAAAAAAAATGAAACATGTAAAAAGCTTTCTAAGCTAATACAATAATAAAACTAGATTAAATTGATCATTAATATTAATATTTCTATTAAAATATGAATTTTGTTTAATAGCTGCGTGATGTGATTTTTCAGAAAGTTGTATTTTGAAGCAACACGAGTGCTATTGAAAGAGTTATTTTTTCGTCACCCCCTTAAAGCAACAAGCGAGCTTTTTGGCGATGGGCTTCATAATTATGAGCCTCAGTCAAGTGACAAGGATGACAGCTGAGCTAGCACTTTCCTCTCTTACTATACCACGTTAACGGGAGGACTTTGAGCTCAACAGATTTAACGTACATTAGCCTTTTCTACACGGTGAGTCTTCAGTGGCACCAGGACTCCAATCCGTGGAATATCGGCTACGAGTTCATGATCACACTCACTAAGATATCGCGGCCCCCCAAAGACTACTGAAAACGGACCCCTTTAACAGGAACCCTAATATTTAAAAAATTCCACACCCTACCACAATAAGGACTTCGGACCCACACGTGATCAGCCCCTGTTTCCGGAAGCTCTTCAGTATCTCCAGGTCTAGAAACCCACGCCGGCTACTAAATCATGACAATGACCACTAGCTACCACGGCAAGCAAATAAATCTGACCTCATAACATAATAGAATCTTTTAATGAAAATCGAAGACTTGTCAAGTATCAAAAGTGAAATTATCAAGGGCTTGTTGTGTGCACACATATAAATTAAAGATATTTTATCAGTGTGTGCATTTATTGTACTTATTTCACATGTTCTTAATTATTGCTAATTTTACCACTTAATTATTCATCATTTACTAATAAAAATAGATATCTTTAAACACATTTATCAAACTTATAAATTCTTATAAACACATCACTCATCCATAATTTAATTTCTAAGGTTTTAATGACTTTAATCTAAGCTTCTATTTGCAATTATACGAAGTCACCTCAGTTGTTACCTAATACTCAACATGTCAAAATATTTACATGAGCTTGCTTCATTCTCACCGCACGTTTCGAAGGACGAAATCCCATTCCACTACTCTACCCATCGGATTACCGAGTTATATTCACTTCGCTTTTTTAAGCTGCATGAAGGCTATCGGCTACGGTCCTCGTAATTGTGAACCATGTCCAAGTGACGAGGACAATACCTGAGCTGACACCCCCTCTACTAACTTCCACACCACACCAACGAGAGGACGTTTGAACCTCGACAGCTTTAACGTTAGAGGCCACCTCTAGACGGCTGTACAAGTTTCGAACTCATTACCCGCCAGCAACGAGTCCGTGACCTTGACCACTAGGCTCCCCCGGCGCTCGGATTAACTCTGGAACGACGTAATACGCAGCATAAATTAAAATAGGCTCCATTCTCTACTTGAGGCGCAATGTTCAAATCTAGGGAAAGAGATGACATTTCCGGTGTCGTCTTCATCACTCTTATGAATTTCTCAGAACGACTTTCAATAGCCTTTATGCGACGTTGTACACTACATATATCATTCTTATGCGATTTCTAATCCGAAGACAGGAAGAAATTAAAACCAATATCATTTCTCTCATCTTATACATGCATGTTGTACGATATACATAAATTTGAAGATCGATTCAAGTTAGAAAATCCTGGAACTTGTTTTTTTTATTTTATTTATGATGCACTTTGGAATTTTCCCATAACAGACTACTACAAATACGACCGAAATTTCTACCCGGATATTACGTATCATCCTCATAGTGAAGAAGAACAGGACAAAACTGAGTTCAATGAAACAAATCTAATTTCAACACAAAAGAATTTATTTTTACTGAACGATCACAAGGAAAAAGGCACACATGCTTTAAGAGCAGAATGATATCCCAGAAACTACTATTCCATAAACCACTGCATTGCTACATGGCCTTATATAAATAAAACACTCATATTTTTTGCATTATCTGGAAAAAATGAATTATATTAATCCCTCAAAATGCAAAACCTTATTTCTAACACGGGAGATAGTATATCAACCACCGTGAGAAATTTTTACATTTGTCACAAAATTCACATTCTTTTCATCAACTGTTGCTTCCACAGAGTCATTTGTACTTACACCTAGTCGTGCCATAAGTTCTGATACAATTATAAAAGAATGAAAATAAAAACTTCATAATTTAATCTAAAATTTTATTTACCTTTACCTTAAACATATATTGCGCACTTCTAACTCAAAGTGATCATCTATTCACATTACACAGGCTTTCACTTGCACGAGTCCCTTTGGCCCATCATCTATGGAGACACGCACTACAACCATGGAAATTTTTGTTGGTGCTTTCCTTAAAAGAACGTTCAAGATTGTTCTAAATGACATGCCGGTTTAGACACATCTTCGCTTCTAATACTGACCACAGTATAGAGACGAGTGAATTTAAATCTGGAATGCTGTGGTAGGTCAATCTTTGTGCTTTATAAAGTCCGACTCAATCTCCTGTTGAGTCATCTTGGGCTTAAGAGCAGGAGCAGAATCCTGTTGAAAAATCCAATTGTTTCCAATGAACAGGTTTACCTTCAGGGGGTTCCCTATTGGTTCTAAGATAGAATCGCGACAAACTTTTGCGGAGGGTTTCATTTTCTCTCTCACAAAAATGAATCTCTGAGACGCTTTCATTGGTGACAACACACCAACAGGAGGATCAGTGCCCAGCAGGCATTTTTGTTCTTTTTAGCTTCTGGGACCCTCCTTGTGTATACAAGGTCATTCCGGCGGTTGAAAGATTCTTCTAAGTCAGAAATTATCCTGTCGGTAAGAAGAATTCCTCTGTTATCATTATGAGCATGTTACCGAAACTGTGCTTTTGTTTTAACACATTCACTGCTAGGTACATTTTTTGCGTCTTGCCTATGGTGCCCAGATTTAATTAAAAAAAAAACATGACATTTTACAAAATATAATATGAAGTTACATGGATATTATGTTGTAATAGCATTTACGATAATTTTTATTGGAAACCAGTAATATATATAAAAAAAAAAAAAAATTTAAGTCAATTCCTACTTAGATCAACAAAGAAAAATTTTATTTCAGCTACTTTTTATTAAATAGTTACAATTAATATAAGACATTCATTTCATTTTTTTCACATTTTTTATCATGGAAAATATGCACTGCAATAGCCCAAGCAACGCAAAGAAATTTCGAAAAAAGTATATTTTTCTCAGGCTTTTACTTATAAAAGTAGAGAAAACCTGTGAAATGCTGGGCCATACAGCTATTTTTATAATATTAATTTAAATTACAAGGTTATCTAAAACAGAAGAAGTAAGCCCTCATTTTGATAAAATTGCCAGACCGTTTTGAACAACAAAAGAAACACACAACAGGAAATCTTCAATATTTAATATTGAAAAAGAAATAAAATAAATAAATATAAAAGTAACCTTACATATAGTAGAAATTATAATATTAATTCAAACCAAACAGCAACTTTAAATAAATAAATTAAGGTCTGATTTTGATGAAACTACTATAAGCAGCTCAGAAGGAAAAAAATCAAGAAATCTTATTTGTAAACAGAAAATCTGACCTAAATCACACCATAGACAATCTGTTAATTCCAATTAGTTTGAATTGAGTGTCATTTTTATTTAGTTACATATTTCTACTTTTTTGTTACAATTGAAAAAAAAAGAATTTACCAATAAAGGAAAAAGGTAATTTCATACTGGCATCACTGCAGCAAAATTTGTTCGACAATATCAAAACAGATTCTTATGTGTTTTATATGAGAAAAAAAAAACAGTCAAATTTTGGTGAAAAAAAGTGCCACTTTGGCTGTGTTAGTCTAATATGTAAGTATCAGGAAAAGCAGTACCCTTTTTCTTTTTTAATGGGAGGAAATGTTACTTACGTTTTATCGCACCAATCCCAACGTTAAAAATTTTGCATGTGTTGTACATGCTAAATTGTGGCAACCATGCCCTTTGTTTCATGTAATGTCACCAATAGGATGGGATATGTAAGAACCGAAATGTCATAGGAAGATTTGGTACTTATGTATTATTTCCAACTCTATTAATAACTCGCAAAGTTGGCACCTGCAATTTCCTATGTGTCGTCTACGCTGAATAGGCAACAATGTGCTTCGTTTCATATAATGCCGCCAATAGGCTGCGATAATACATAAGTACTTATTTTTTTGACCATATGGTCATGCTATGCAGTTGGAAGTAGGCAAGAAGTACTGCTGAAATGTAACAATATCCAGAAGATAACTTAAGTTTTACGTTATACTTATTAATGAGCTGGGTACAGATGGATTGTATGCTATGTACGCTAATACATAAGTACTACATAATCTAAGCTTCTGTTTACAAAAAGCTTCACAAATAACTTTTTAGCTTATTGGCACCTCAGGAATCGTGTCATTTTCCGCCAAAATATGACCGATTTTATATAAAATATGTTAGAATCTTTGTTGTTTTGGTATCAAGGCGTGATTCGTGTAACACCTACTTTGCTGTGGTGATGCTAAAACATAAGTATTTCATTATCTAAGCTTCTGTTTATAAAAAGCTTCAGAAATCATTTTTTGACTTAAAAACTGGCTTTTGAGTCATAGTATAATATAATTATAAGCAAGAAAATTACAGTTCAGAAAATAAACAATACATAAAACTGTGTGACACTAAAACAGAAATTGAAGCATTAATTTAAATCAAAAGGTTATCTTAAAATGGAAAATTAAACCCTAATTTTGAAGGAAAATCTTAAATATAAAAAATTTAAACATGAATAAAATGACAAAGAAATATGAAGTAACCTAGAATATAGTAGAAATTATAACATTAATTAAATTACATCCTTTTCTTTTGAAATTACGTAAAAGGATAAAATGCGTTGAATATAAAAATGGTTCGGAATAATCAAATGAAATATAAAATAAACAAATGAGACTGCTGCCAAAACAACTAAAAACATAGTGGTTGAAAAAAATTACTTAAAAATTTAATTTAAAAAAATCTAAAGCTAATTTCAAAAAAAAAAAACTCTTAGTATGCACATCATTAGGACCTAGAATAATTATGTGCCCAGTTTTATACTTCTGGGTTGCTTAGTTTGGGCGAGAGTATAGAGGTGAAACACACATGCAAATTTCTCCTCTCTCTCTCTCTCTCTCTATATATATATATATATATAATTAGTGTAGATTATTTATTAGAGTAGGATTGCTGTGATAACACTTTATTTGGACTGCTTATTATTTTTCAAACAAGCATATTTTTTACTATTACATCTTTTTTTTATATGAGCAAGTTTTAAATCTTTGTACAATCAATACAATAGCTTGGAGCTGTAGCAACAGATCTAAGTATTGTATCAATAGTTGGAACTTCTTCAATGGAAATTAATTCTTGCTGTTATATACTGAGCTGATAATTAGTGTACAATTGTTTTATATATATATTCCACCTAATAAAAAAATAATTCTCCCCAAAGCAGCTAGCACCGGTTCAAAGAACTTTCGAGTGTCGTATTTCATGCTTTAACAATCAAGTGATCGTTATTCTATAGAATACTTAGTTAAATCATAGAATTCAATAACTTTATATACTTTAAATGACTGATATATTATTATATGAAATAACGGATTTCGCGCTTTTACGGTAACATATACATTTAAATTTTTTGTTTAGTAGAGTAGCAAAAACAAAATGTGAAAATACATTATCTTCAGAAAAAGTAGAAAATCTAGTGTACAACTAACCAGACTGAATTTTTCTCAGAATTTGTGTATATATAAATATGTAATATGGTAAAACAATTCCTACTATATCTGAAACCATCCTAGTGTAACGCTTGATATATAAATGACTAAAAATAAATCCATGTGATATAAATTGAATAAAAATAAACATTGAGTGTATAGATATCTATAAGCTATGTATTTGTAATAAAATGTTTAGTTTCTTCATAATGCTTGTAATTAAAAATGTTTACTTTTCTTACTACATAAAAATAAGTCTCATGTAAAAGTTAAAAATCTATAATAGAAATAAATAAGTGATTGAGTTTTTTTTCACTAGAACTATGATTAAAAATGCTGTGCTGAACAAACTCTCTATATATGTAAACTACAGTTCAATAAAAAAGAAAAAAAGAGAAAGGCAAATACTAGTTGACCAGAAGAAGGTTAAAAAAAATTAGAAAATATTCCAATACAAATTCTACAAAGAAAAGAAAGAAAGAAAAACTTATGGGAAGTCAAAGATCAATGGGGAACTTCATGGTCCTAAATTTTCAACTTATTGAGGAAATAATCATTGATCAGTGTAATAAATAATTTAATTTTACTTGGAAGAAATGAAAACCTGTCCCCCCCCCTATGAGATTTGCTTTAGTGCAACACAAAGGTATGTTGATTAAAGACCAAAGCTCACAACTAGAAACAAGAGCAATGGACTAAGCCACAAGCTTTTTGTCTAATTTCCTGTTTTTAGAGTGACAAAGAAAAATTACAGAATGAAAAAGAGTTTTGCTTAAAGTAAATGTAAACAAAGAATTAATTTCTATAAATAAATATTTAAACTGTATAAAATTCTATCACTACTAAACAAATTTAAATAAAAGAATTATTGGTCGCAATTTACAATAACCTGGATATTATTTAAACCATTTTAAAAAAATTTTCAAAATGTAAGAAAAGTTATATTACTGCAAATAAACACGTTCTAACTTGCACAAAACTTCACGATTGAATTTTTAAGTACAATGTCAATTTAAAACATTTCCAAGAGATGCAAATAAAAAAACAAGCTACTTTAACTTCATATATTATACAATTTATTTGGAAGAATATTAACAATTACAAAAAAATATTTTTCTATCCCACCCAGTAAACTTTTGAAAAAAAAATGTACAACTAAAAATCTATGGTAGATATATAAAAAAAATATATTCATCCATGAAAAGTATTTTGAAAATGCAGATTGAAATATGTAATTGACAAAACAGTTCTTTTATAATCAGAAACACAATAGAGTACACAATGAAGACTTGTTAACTTATACAAGAAAACGATATAAATAGTTCTTTAAAATATTTTTGATAAAATTATGCAAAAAATGAATAAATAAATAATTAAAAAAATACTTCTAACGAAAAACATTCAATATTTATTTATGAACTAAAAAATACTTTAAAATGTTTTACAGCTTGTAAAGAACTAACTTTATTAAAATTTACCACTAAATTTTTGAAAGTGTAAGAGTTAAATCTATGCAATTAAGTGTAGATGCTTACCAATATTTGGCAACAAAATTATTTTTTACTTTAGCATATATTTTAGAATAGTGATACACTAAATAATTTGATCTTTTGAATTCATATTTAGTGTTTCATAAATATTGTGAAGCATACATATAAAATATGCAAGTTTATACTTACAGTATTCAAAGAATAAAATACAGAGAGCATTTTGAGAGAGAGATTTGATTTTTATCCAATTGAAGCTTTGTGGGGGTTAGTGTTGATTGTCCCTTTAATTTTGAATCCTGTATAAATGTAATGGACAACACCTGTACTTTGGCAACCTGCTACCCAAATGTCTACACATACAAATAAAAGAGCTTTAAACATTGGCACACAACTTAAATCCAGTCAAAATAATAGAATTTACAGGATTTTTAGATTTAATTCTAAATAAATTAATTTTAGATTTAATATATTTCCAAGGTATATTTAATGAAAAATTTCCAACTAGAAGAGGACATATCAAGAAGTTACATATCAGTTAATTTATAAAAGTTGAGTATACATAAATTGGGATATTACTGTATAAATAAAATTGGTTGAGACAACACAATTGGAAAATAAATTTATGATTTTATACCAAAGAAAATTTATCAAATAATATATTTCAAGAGCAATATTTTTCTTATGCTGCTTAAAAAAATTAAAATAAATAAAAACATTTTGTTCATTTAAATAAATAAATAAAGCAACATTTGATTTAAAGTTATTGTAAAAAGTTAGATAAAAATTGAGGTATAATAAATTTTACTATGTCATAAGTTTCATTAAAGACAAAAATAAAAAAGTAAAAGGGAGTATGATGAATAACTTAACAAATTAACATACAATTTCTTACCTGAGGAAAAATTGAAGACATAAAGTTAAACTCATTCAGAATTATTGGAAAATACCAGTTACTCATGAAATTAAGTTTGGGCTGGGTTTTCTGCAAAATAATGCAATACAAATTTTAATAATTTCTGATCAAAACAAATGAAATTAAGTATAACTAATATTTCACACACACACAAACTCGGCCAGTGTCAATAATTTAGTATGTTGACATCAGGGAGGAATTGACCAGTACTCCCAAGCATAGAAGTCATCCGGAATTACTCAGACAGCTGGCACTTTAAGTTCTAAATGATATACCAGATTAAACCTTGATTATCTATTCTGATGGGCAGGGAGAGCAGAGAGTGGTATATTTAATAACACTTTTTGAGTTATGTTAAAATCGACATTAGATATTCTGACCACTGTTCCGTCTTTAGATCAGAACTCATTGCTATTAGTAGTGCTAATGATTATGCTCTCACTTCTAATAAGGACATTATCTGATCCCTGACAGACAGCAGAAGCCCCAACCAATATTTGAAGAATTGGCCAAAAATTATGGACAGTATTGGTGTGGATATTATTTCCAAATTGGCTAGGCTTGATCAGAGGAAACAAATGTGTCTCCATTGGATACCATCACATGTGGGTGAGCCTGGGAATGAGACTGCTGATGAGCTGGCTGGTAGAAGTTTTGATCTCCCTTAGACCAGTTCCTCTGTCTTCAGCCCTTCTGAAATTCCTTCCCTGCACAGAGTTAATATGAATCTGACAAGGCGAAACCCTCCTGCTCACCACTGGCATGCAGCTTAGTCTCTACAGTGCAGGAGATCTTGTACTCTTCAGATGGCCTTGACACACTAAAAGATGTCTAAACATGTTGCATTTATTTTGTTCATATGCAATCTGGAAAGCTTTTTGACTGTGAGTGTGACATATACGCTGGGAAAAAAATTGTGTATGCTTATTATAATGAATTAAAAGTACAACATGGAATATTACAGTTTATATTTTTTGTTTGCAAAATATTTCCTTGCTATCTAATTATTGGAGAGGAGACTATTTGTTACAGTAACTTTTGGAAAAAAACAAGATATCTATTTATTCTAAATTTTCTTCCTTACGTGACCAAATATCATATTTTGTTCTCAAAAGTACAAAAACTTTGCAACATATATGCTTAAAAATAACTTTGATACTTCTATATCCACTTTTGATTCATAATTCAAACATTTCGTGACAAAAAAAAATATGGACATAAATTTGGTCTATAATGAAACTAAATTTGGAAAAAAATGCAACATATAAAATAGCTGCCACTTGTGTATTCAAAGAAAAAACAAGAATGTTTTTTTAACAATATTTATTTTTCAACAACATTGGACTAGCTCCTATTACAGCTTTATGTTTTTATGCATGTTGTTTGATCCTACAACTAACACAAATACCAAAAAGCATCTATTTTTCTAATAACAAGGAAAGCAGAAACATATGTAAAATTTTTAGATGGAAAAAAACATTCGTTACAATAAACAAGAAGTAATTCGTTGCAAAATGTTACATATCTCCGAAAACAGAACACCTGAATGAAAAAGATGGGCAGTTTTAAAAACATTTTCCTGCTAAGAACAAGTAATTATTTATCGCAAATTTTATGGACACATTATTGTCAATAATAATGTTCTTTCAAGGTGTAAATAAAAATTGTAGCAATAACTCCTGTGAATAATTTCTTTTGTTTTTATGTGTGTGTGATAAAAATCTTATATGGAATCAAGAGAGGCAAGTCTAAAGGAAAGAGATAAAGAGAAATGATAATATGGAGCTGAAACATATTTGTTAAAATCACAATTACTAATAATAAATAAAATGGACTATTTAGAAAATAGTATTTCTCAGTCTTCTTTTATGAACAAGTTCAATTACACCCATCAAGATGAATCATGATGCATTTTCAATCGCTTAGAAATGTTAATAAATAAAAAAGTTGCATGCTTATTAAAATGTTTTCACAGAAAATGTGTTACATTTATAATACAGGAGTGATATTTCTTCAAATGTTTTTGAATGTTCATCTACGTGTGCTAATATATTTTTTTTTTTGTATAACATTTTAAAATTATCTCAGATAATCTTACCATGACTGCATTAAATATTTCATGTAGAAGGTTTTGAGTCAGAAATTTTTAATATCTCATTGATAGAATATATATATATTCCATATTTTTAACTTAGAAATATACTTTCCCACACATATTGAATAAGCAGCCAAAAATAGTGTTTTTCAACAGGAAATAATTGAAATATATTCATTTTTCAAAAATTTTACCTCATAGTTCGAAATAAAGAACTATCTGGACAACTTTGAACTAGAAACCCAACTGGAAGATGATCGGCTTATCTTTTAACAGATTCTGTATATTTTTGTGCAATAAGTTTCCATTCAATATTAATAACATTTTAAATGCCTTCAAATGTGTAACTTTAAAAAAAATGGGATCTTTGCCAATTATTATTGTATATTTTATTATGTTACACAGCCTCCAAATGATGGCATATAATTTATAACAAAACCAACAGGTTTTTATTATAAATCAAAACATGTTGATTTTAAATATATTTAGTTTATTATTTAAAATTACATTTAATTTTTCATGCAATTTTAATCTTAACATTAAATTGCATTTCCACAAATGGAAGAGAATTTACTATGTTAACATATTTCAGTTAAAATATAGTGAGTGAGTTAATATTAACGTCGCACTGTTCAGCTACACGAGGGCTTTTGGCGACGGACCACGTAATTTTGAACCATGGTCAAGTGACGTGGACGACACCTGAGCTGGCACCCCCCTCTCCTAACTACCACACCACACCAACGGGAGGACGTTTCAGCTCTCGACAGATTTAACGTGCATCGCTGCCCTACACGGCGGGTCTTTAGTGGTACTGGGATCGAACTCATGACATGCCTGCCATGGTTGGATACCTTAACCACTGGGCTACCGCAGCCCCTCAGTTAAAATATAAGTAAACCAAGAGGCCGCGACTTTATCATCTCTTCCAGAATAACTTGAATATCAAAAAGTTAAAAACAAATTATGAGCAAAAGTATATGTAAAACAATACATACTTAAATCTACCAAAAAAGCTTTATTTTCAATTTACAAATAGTAAACTTTCAAAAAATTTAGAAAATCAATTAAATGACTAGAAATAAAAAAAAAATACAAGAAATGTTCTATCCAGAAAATCAATATAATTAATTTTTATTGGTTAAAATTAATAACAGAGAACTGTATACCTAGGGCCACTTTTTTCAATGCACAAAAACAAAGTCGCTGGCCTCTTTTAAAATTATGAAACAAATATGCATTCATCTTTATACTATCTACCATCCAATAGGAGTTAATATAAGTACTTAAAATAATAAATTCAGCGAAATAAAAGGTTTTTAAAAAAATTCAAAAATGGCCCTTGGTACAATGATGTCATTGTACCTAGGGCCTTTCCCTGGAACTTAGGTTTCACTCTATAATCAATAAAAACACAAACATACACACATAAATTTAATAAAAGAAACAATATTAGCTAACATATTGATTTATCATGCAACTATTTAATTTGAATTATTAACAAATTACACATATTTTCATTTAAAATTATAATTTAAAAAACTGGTTACAAAAGTAAGCTGCATACATTGTCGCTCTGAAGGACCAACAGATTGTGATTTGGGGAATTTGAACACAATATTTCTGTTCTCAGTTTCTTCTTTATTATTAAGAAACTTATTTGAACGAGCAATATTCTTCAGAAATTTTTAACACTATAGTGTTCTTTAACATCTATTTTTTCTGCCATATAAATATGTTCAGTTTTTGCCTTATATTTTTGTTAAACAAAAATCTCTCCCCCCTCCTTTTCAATAGTATTTCTTACATCAGCTACTGTAGAATTTGCATCATCAGTGGAATGAGAATCTTCAATATTTGATAATTCTTTGGATGAAGTTGTCTTAACTTCAAACTAAGGTTTTTTTACAAGTTTTCTTTTTTGCCAATTTTAATAGCACGGTATTTTTGATCTCTTCCTTTTCTGGAGTGTCAGTCAAGATTCTACCTCTCCTTGGTTTTCGGCCACCTCTGTTGGATTTACTTTGAGAATTATGCTTACTAGAAATTATTTAGAATTATGCTTCTGTTTTTATAATTATAAACAATTTTTTTTATTAAATGAATTCTTATGTTTCTGTAAACAAAATAATAATCCTGAATAATAATAATGGTAGCAAACATTTTTTTTATAAATCAAGCATATTGAAAGATCCAGAAAATATACACTCCTCTCATTTAAATAACATCCAATTATAATAAAAAACTTGACTAAATCAATATGGTTCAGATAATTAAGGCCACTTTCCTTCTTATATTAAAGCCTTTTTAATAAAATAATAAGAAAGACAATATTAATTACAATTGTTCCTAGGGCAATAGCCATAGGGTCAAGATTAGGTAATTTCATACAAAATGTCTTCTGCAGAAAAACCCAGATTGAGAGGGGATTTATTTAAAATCTAATTTAGTACTTAATGTTACAAACAAAATTATGTACTAGAATTCAAAGAAAAATATTTGACTTATCTTTGTATGATAAAAAGAGATGAACTGCAAAATTTTACTTTAGACCATGTAAAACTGTTTTTCATTTATAGCATGCCACAGCTTTCTTTTGCAAAATTTCAAAATGAATGCCAAAGTAGGAATTTGTGTTGTCACTCACCCGAGATATAAAACTTAGAACACTAAATATTATTCAAATTAAATGGGGTGGCCATAGGTACACAGGTCTTAACTACATTAACTTCATAAGAAAGCCTTAGATAATACATAACAAAACAAAATTAAAGTAAAATGGCCATGATCAAATATTAACACTGTCCACCATGCTTATACATAAATGAATTTTTGTGGAATATAAATTGACCCAAAATTAAAATGACAATATTATCTCACACACCTTTTTCATTTGAAAATAACTAAGGGATATGCAAGAAACTTTTTTAAATGATTACAAATTCGAAATTTCTTACATTTTTCAACTTTTAACCCTTTTTAACAATGCTGCAATTTAAAAAAAAATGTTGTGAATATTGGAAACCTAACAATTTTGTATCTCATGAGTACTAAAATGTTTTTTTAAATTACTTCTTTGAGAGAATGCTTTGTTACATATTTCACACACATGAGGCTTTTCCTTAGTATGGATACGCAAATGCATTTTTAAATTACTGCTGCATGAGAAAGCTTTGTTGCATAATTCACAAACATGAGGCTTTTCCTTGGTATGAATAAGCAAATGGGAACTTAACTGGCATTTTGAATAAAAGTCTTGTTGCATACTTCACAAACATGAGGCTTTTCCTTTGTATGAATGCGCAAATGTTGTTTTAAAACATAACTGTGAGAAAAAGCTTTGTTGCATACTTCACAAACATGAGGCTTTTCTTTGGTATGTATAAGCAAATGCTTTTTTAAACTACTACTTTGTGAGAAAGCTTTGTTGCATACTTCACAGACATAAGGCTTTTCCATTGTATGAATGCGCAAATGTAGTTTTAACGTAGAACTATGTGAGAAAGCTTTGTTGCATACTTCACAAACATGAGTCTTTTCCTTGGTATGAATTCGCAAATGGGATTTTAAATTAGTTTTTCGAGAAAAAGTTTTGTCACATACTTCACAAACATGAAGCTTTTCCTTGGTATGAATAAGCAAATGGGAACTTAACTGGCCTTTATGAATAAAAGTCTTGTTGCATACTTCACAAACATGAGGCTTTTCCTTTGTATGAATGCACAAATGTCGTTTTAAATTATAACTGTGAGAAAAAGCTTTGTTGCATACTTCACAAACATGAGGCTTTTCTTTGGTATGTATAAGCAAATGCTTTTTTAAACTACTACTTTGTGAGAAAGCTTTGTTGCATACTTCACAGACATGAGGCTTTTCCATTGTATGAATGCGCAAATGTAGTTTTAATGTAGAACTTTGTGAGAAAGCTTTGTTGCATACTTCACAAACATGAGGCTTTTCCTTGGTATGAATTCGCAAATGGGATTTTAAATTAATTTCTCGAGAAAAAGTCTTGTCACATACTTCACAAACATGAGGCTTTTCATTTGTATGAATGTGCAAATGTTGTTTTAACGTTGAACTGCAAGAAAAAGCTTTGTTGCATAGTTTACAAACATGAGGCTTTTCTTTCGTATGTATAAGCAAATGCTTTTTTAAACTACTACTTTGTGAGAAAGCTTTGTTGCATACTTCACAAACATGAGGCTTTTCTTTGCTATGTATAAGCAAATGCTTTTTTAAATTAATACTATGTGAGAAAGATTTGCTGCATACTTCACAAATATGAGGCTTTTCCCTGTTATGGATATGTAAATGTTCTTCAAAGGTACTAATGTGAGAAAAAGCTTTGTTGTATACTTCACAAAAATGAGGCATTTCCTTAGTATGAATAAGCAAATGGGCACTTAAACTATCTTTTTGTAAGAAAGTTTTGTGGCAAAATTCACAAACATGAGGCTTTTCTTCAGTATGAATGCACAAATGATGTTTTAAACTAAAACTTTGTGAGACAGTTTTATTACATATTTCACAAACATGAGGTTTTCCTTAGTATGAATATGAAAATGTTCTTTTAAGGTACTACTGTGAGAAAAAGCTTTGTTGCATATTTCACAAACATGAGGCATTTCCTTGGTAAGTATAAGCATATGCCTTTTTAAATTAATACTTTTGTGAGAAATTTTTGTCACATATTTCACAAATATGAGGCTTTGCATTCGCATGAATTGTAAGTGCACTTTTAAATGATCACTGCATGAAAAAAGCCTTGATACATACTTCACAAACACGAGGCATTTCTTTGGTATGGATACACAAATGTTCTATTAAGATACCAGTGAGAGAGAAAGCTTTCTTACATACTTCACAAACATGAGACATTCCTTTGAATGATTAAGGTGTAAGATTGTATGTAGTTTTTTCAGTTCTTACTAAATGCAGTACCTTGTAAATAAGCGTAACGTTAAATAAAGAGCACTTTTTGGGAGTTCCTCACACCTCGGGCATTCCTCTTCGGCACAGTCAAAGGAAAAGAGGTTGCTTGTCATTGGTAGATGTGTAATGACGTCATTTTTCTGGGTTGCCTGGTTTGGCGTTATAGCATTTTTCTATGCCTTAGTGGTTCATTGAAACATAACAGTTTTATCCCCATTTGGGAGATTGTTTTTCAGGCAGTTTTTTCTTCCGTGTCTTGAGTATAATACTTAAATTCCCTTGCGTATGAAATTTTCACTGTAAAAATAACAATCTGTTCTTTTTTTTCATTTACGTAAATCAAAATATTTTTAATACATTCAATTTTGTAGAAGAAATATATATTTGAGCTTAGTAAAGGAGGAACTCTCAATTACAAATAAAAAAATTGTTATATAAGTTTTTAATAATCCATTTACAGTGGTTAATAACAATTTGAGAAGGAATTACATGTTTCGAGTTTTATCCTCATGTAAGAAAAAAGAAGTCACTTATAAATAAAGAAAATGTATGTTTTTTTTAATAATATATATTTATTGGTAATATTAATGTACATTTTAAAGGTAAATGAATTCGTTCTTATATCAGAATGAATTTGTACAGGCAAGTGATATTTTAAATTATTAGCTTAATTTCATTTTAATTAGTGATTAATTGGTGATTTGTTTTTTGTGTATGTGTGAATGAGTCATTTATTCACATTTATAAAAAAAATTTGTCTGATACTCTGTTTACTTTTCAATTTTAAAATTAAATTTACTGCAAAAATTTTAGCTAATATAAACTTAACTATATAAATAAACTCATACTTAAATTTTTATTTTTTCTCTTTAGTAAAATACTATAAATAAAGAGATTCGTGGCTATTGTATAAGAAATACCTCACTGTTCTAACTTCCACATCAGAACCATATTATTCGTTCAAGTTATCATCGACACATTTATTCGCATAATTCTCAATTTTTGCAATTATTTTAGAGGTTTTCTCTTCTAACATGCTCACACATTTAAATCTTCATTCAGGGTTTAAATCAAAAGTCCTGAAATAGAGTACCACTTGAATCCCTTCATCAGTGGTTTATTATAGAGAATAGTTTGTTTTTTTAACAGGAAAGTATGATGAAGAAATGGTCATTATTGGAATTTGGATTCATCTTAAGAAGTATTTACTGATCTGCAGTAGCGCACACAGGAATTTTTCAAGGGGGGTCCGGGGTCGAAAGTTCACCATTCTTGTATCGTGCTCCTTTTGATTTGTCGATTTTCGGGAACAAAACACAGTAAAAAACTCATTTTTGAATAAATAATTAGCATTAATTAATAAAATTAATCATTAATAACAAATAATTAATTAAATTTTGCGTACTATATACTTATAATTATAATCAATCGGAAAAAATATCAAGGGCGTTGGGGGTTCCGGACCCCCCCTTGTGTGCGCAACTGCTGATCGGTGTTGTGTCACTCGAAGCACATCAATTTTCTCCTTTCCTAAAGTATGTTTTCTCCTGTAAAGCTACTGCTCGAAAATTAATACGAAAATATGACATAAAATTATACGTTTTCGAGCAAAAATAAAAATTACCCATTAAATTATAATTTCCAAAAACTTATTTAGATTTTGCATACGGCAGATACCTGTGGAGGCCTTTTACACGTTTTGAGTGTAAATTATTGGGAGAGGGGATTGATCTTACATTGATTTTCAAATGTAATGGTTTTTATTGCTATGTTAATAACGAATATTAGATTATTGTGAATTTTTCGATTTATTTTTAACTGGGTCTAATTTTTTTTCTGAGCTGCACATTTGGAAACTATTGTATTACCATACGTCCTAAAAGGGAAGATTGTGTTTAGAATTAGAATGACTCGTGCATTATATTTCTTAAAATACTTTTGAAGTTTATTTATTTTTATCACACAGAGATCAGAGCATTTATCTTAGAATTTCAGCAATGTTATACTAACTGATACATCAAAAGAATTATAATTTATTGTAACTTAAAAATAAGAAGCTAACAAGTTTAACTTCTATCCATAAAACTAATAAAATAACCTTTTTATATGAAAGATGAAAAAGTAAGAAATAAATGTATTGTAATTAGTCATAAAAGAACAATTAAATACGGATAAGAATAGTTTTTTCCTTATATAAATAAGTTTACCAAGATACATGAATGATTTTCTCCTTGCTGACTTAAAGATATGTGTAGTCATAATTTTGTCTTATGTCAACTAATTGTTTGCGTTTTACTAATCAAGAATTTTTCTAAAAATTCAAAGGATTTGATATTTTATGCTAACGAAAGCAGTACATTACAGTTGGAAAAAATTTTAATTTTACATTTATTAACATGTGTATTTAAAGGATTTATTTTTAAGAACATGCAAGTAATTCGATAGTTTATTAATGTCTCATTCAGAGGAAACATGAGGAATATAGCAATGAGACGGACCTCATTATTTGAATAACAATCAAGTAACGAGGATGATATCCGACCTGGAACCCAGTCGATTATGTTATGACGGCAATGAAAGTAATTTAAGCCTTGTAACGGCGTGGCACATAGTACACTAGAAGGCTTGACACATAGCACACGATAGACCAGAAAGAGGGTGTTGCTGTGATCAGTTTTGGAATTTGAGCGGGAAGGAGAGAAGAAGAGAGTCTCGAACGAAAAACAGAGGAAGCTGACTGTAAACTAAACTAAAATTAGATGATCGCGGGCGCCTATTCCCAGAAGGATGGGAGAAAAAGATTAACCATGATGTGAGGTCGGATCTAATCAAGAAAACTCCCACGACAAAACGAGGAGGGAGGACGTACCCCAAAACACGAACGCTCTAACGAACCAGAGCGCCGGCGGGGCGAGGGGAAGAACGCAGGAAGGAAAGCGGGACGGCCTAAGGCAGTGAATCAAGGCGGTGAGATATCACCCAAGAACCCAGAGTAGAAGACGCAGTGCAGTGCAGCTAAATCGTGTTGTTAAGAGTGTGAAAAGAGTGTTTTTTTTGTTGAGTTATGGGGGGCGGAGCGGGTTTCTCCACTTCGTCGAAGAGTATGAATATTTAATTTTAGGATGCGGATACGTAAACAGTGTTTGTGCTTTAATAATTGGATTGTCATGAGATTCAATAGATTTAAATACATTTCTAGAGAGTTTAGTGATGTAATTAGAAATCGGCTCCATGTGTAGATCGTTGTGTATCACGTCATTTCGGACGTACAAAGTTGCGTTCGTCATGACGCGGAGAAACTTGTTTTGCATTACTTGAATCTTTTTCATGTGGGTGGCGGCTGCTGCTCCCCATACGGGTGAACCATAAGTGGTAACTGGGCGCAGAATCTGCTTAGTATAGTATAACTTTATTTTCCAGGGATAGAGGAGACCTCCCCCAATGAGGGAGATGGCTAAAGAAATTCTACCCCAGAATTTCTCAGATAGATAGTCAATGTGCTTTTTGAACGTTAAGCGGCTATCTATGTGTAGACCCAGATATTTCACCACCGAAACCCACTGGACGTTGTCATCGAAAAGTGTAAGTTGGAAAGGCGGGTCGATGACCCCCCATTTCCTGAAAACAATTGCTTGTGATTTATCGACATTAATTGCAATTCTCCAATGTGTAAGCCACGTTTCAAGCTTATCTAAAAAGTGTTGAACAGTTTTAATAGTGTACTTCAGTTGGACACCTTGCGAGAGGACTGCGGAATCATCCGCAAACAGACAAGTACTGACGGTGGAGTGCTGTGGAAAATCGTGTGCGTAAATGTTGTACAAGTACGGAGAAAGGACAGATCCTTGAGGGACCCCAGAGAGGCAAGATCCCGGGTTAGAATATGAATTGCTTACACGAACTCTAAAAATTCTATTGTGTAAAAAATTATGAATGATTTTAATTAAATAATCAGGGAACTGCAATTTAATTAATTTGTACGTGAGGCCATCGCGCCACATTTTATCGAATGCCCTTTTAACGTCTAAAAAGACACTTACAGTATAAAATTTGTGGGCAAAACCCTCATTAATAATGTTCGTAACACGTATCAATTGGTGTAGCGTTGAATGGCCCTCCCGGAAGCCGCATTGCTCCAGGGGAATACAATCTATGGCTTTGCAGTGAGATCTGATTCTAGTTAAAATAATTATTTCGAAAATCCCTAGCAGTGGCATTAATTAAGCTAATTGGTCTGTAGCCTTGTGGATATGTTCTATCTTGATTTGGCTTGGCCAACATTATGACGTTTGCTTGCTTCTACAGTGTAGGAAAGTGATTTTTAATGAGGCATTGATTGTACAATTTCATTAAGTGTTTAAGAGCATTTAGCGTAAAATATTTAAAAGCTATATTAGGTATTTGATCGGGGCCTGCAGCTTTTCTATTCTGCAGTTTTTTAATAATGCCTCTGACCTCAGAAGGGGAAGTGAGAGGGGGCGTGTATGTTGCGAAGTTGTCAAAATAGTGATCTACTAAATTTTCGACTTCTATCTTTTCGTCACAGTAGGGCTCTTCATTTTCCTGAAAAGTGACTTCAAGTGTATCTTTGAAAGCCTCCGCCTTTTCGAAATCCGAATAGGTCATTCCACCCGGACCATGTAAAGTTGGAAAGGGAATATGCCTTTTAGAAAATTTCCTATGTAGATTATACAAGGAATTGTCCTCAGGATTTAAAGTTAAAAGAAAATTTTTCCAGGTCCTGTTTTTATGTTCTTGGATTTCGCTCCTGATCTGCCTAATGAGAGCATTAACTTTGCGTTTGTATGGCGGGTATCTGGTATTATTCCAGAGTTTACTGAATCTATTTTTAGCTCGGATAAGCCCTCTGATGTTTTCAGGGAGGCGGAGGTTTGGAGTGTTTATTAATCTAGTGGATGTGGAAGCAGAAATAGCATTCGAAATATTCCTGGTAAAATTTTGAACGGCTAGATCCAAATCATCTATCTGGGGATTTCCGGGAATGTTGTGATAAATAATTTCTTGAAATTTAGTCCAGTTGGTAGATTTTAAAGTTCTAAGAATTGGTGGAAGTACATTATTAGCTGCAAAATCAAAAATAACTGGATTGTGATCACTGCTAAGTTCATTAATAGTAAAAACTTCTGTGTGAAACAAGTTAACTGCAAAGCCTATGTCAAGGATAGCGTTAGTGTGGTAAGTGTTGAAATGTGTAGGAGTGTCGGGGGCTAGAATATCCAGTGCCGACGCAACGGCCCAATTGCACAGAATATTACCGTTTGTGTTTGCCCTGCCTGGGCTCCAGCTGGGATGCTTGGCATTAAAATCGCCGAAAAGAAAGGCTTTGTTGCTATGGTTGAGAATTGCGTCGAGTTCCGTAGTATTAATGGAGCGGTGTGGAGGTCTATAAATACACGCTACAGTAATTTTACTGTTGTTACCTATCTGAATGATGACCGATGAATTTTCAAAGGTGTTTGAGACATTTAGGATGGCGTGGTGTCTAATAGAATTCTTGACGAAGAGGGCCGTGCCTCCCCCTCTGTGTGTTGAGCGGTCACTCCTGTGACAAGTTTAATTTGGAATGCTAACTCTGTCCGCAGGACGAAGATGCGTTTCTTGTATCCCGATTACGTCGGCGTCATAATCAACAATACATTCTTTAAGTTCTTCTAAATTATTTTTAAACCATTAGCATTCCAGCTAAAAAACCTGAGAGAGTGATCCCTATTACTACAGTTGAATTTTACATTTTAAAGTTTAGTTTGTAATAAGGACAGCATTTGTCCCCACTGAGTCATCATCTGGGCCATCTGGGTCATAACTTCTTTGGCATCCAGTGAATTGTTATTAGTGCCTTTCTTAACTACTTCCGCGAAGGAAGGTGCTGTTGGCTGTTTTTCATTCTCCTTGCGCGCAGCCGCTCGCTCTTGCCAGACGTTCTTAGTCGGTTTGTTCTTGTTGGGTTTTGTGTTGTTGAGATTCTTGGGGCATCCCGAGAAATTTGCAGGGTGTGGGTCGCTGCAATTGGCACACTTAGCCGGGGCCTTGTCTGACTTGGTGCATTCAGATGTGAGATGGCCACCTGAACATTTCAAACACTTCGGTGCTCTAGCGCAAACCGAGAGTGATGAAAAAACTCCTGACAGCGGTAACACTGAGGAGGCATGGTGGATTTATTGAGGGGCTCAACCGCAACTCTAAAAAATCCAATAGTTTTTATGTTGAAAATACCCTTACTTTCAGGGCTTTTGGGGAGGGTTACCAAGATTAGTGGCATATTTGTATTTGTTTTCCTGTTTCTCAATAAGGAAATATGGTTGGGCTGAAAACCAAATGAATGTAACTCTGACATGAGTTCTTCTTGGTTTGAATCTGTGGGTAACCCTCTCAAGACTACCTTCAGTTGCTTATTGTGGGCCATCTCAAAAGTGTGGGACCGCAATTTCTTGTCCGAGATAAATTTCTGTATTAAACGGTGCTCTTCAGCAGAAGTTGGGAATATTCGGAGTTTCCCGTTCTCAAAACGCCCCTCGAGTGGAGTGTCACAGAGCTTTCCTATCTGGTCGAGGAGCTCGGTTGCATTGCTTTGTGCATCAATCACTATGGGAGCAATGCGCCTGCCATTGCGGCCTACCGTAATAAAGCCGTCGTCTTTCTCACTGGCTCCGGGAGCGCTAACGCTACTGGCGGCTTTCGCCGCCGGGCTGCTTGGCGCAATCACCGGTTTAACTGAATCTACTATACCGACCTCTTCCGAGCTCTCATCGGCTGACGTTTCCCCTTCTTCCATAGAAGACTCGGCGTCTCCGATATGGCGAGGGGAGGTGGAGTTGGGTGGGAGGGTTTGCTCCGACTTCGCCTGCTTCTTCGACGGAACGTCTTTACGAGGCGATGCGGTCTGGCGCTTGGCTTGCTTCCGCTTCTGCTGCGAAGCGGGTGAGGCCGCAGTGGGGACACGATTAAGTCGTTCGATGTCCCTAATGTTGTCCTTGAACTACTGGAACATTTCCTTTCTTGAACATTTCAGTGCTGTCCACTGAATCAAATTTACAAGCCTAAGCCTCTCAGGCGTGTTTGGCAAATCGGGGTCGCTGAGGGTGTCTAATATCTCTTCCAAGATATCGCACAATTCCTCAGACTCGATGCACGTGGTACATTTATCAATGTATGCATTAGCTGCATTTGCGTCAAAAGACAAGGGTGGAAGCTGACTGTAGTTCCCGATATAACTTTTAATTGTAAATGAAAATATTAATATAGTGATGTGTTTTGAAGGAAATAATAAAAATGGTAAATCCAGTTAATTAGAGCTGATTAATTCAACTACAAGGCGATCTTACAGACTGGTGGCAGCGATGGCACGATGACACTAAAAACAGTGTCTTTAACAACGAAAGAAATACCTGGGGGAAGTACTTTTTCTATCTTAAAGTACCTTCGGGCGTATTTTAAATTTGATCTCAATTTTTGTATTAAAATATGGGTACAAATTAAATACAGCAATCATTCTTAATTTACTTTTTGTATTAAATGCTGGATTTTGATTATTTTAAAGCCTTTTACTTATCCCTGCTATTCTCGTTAATTTATTATTTGTTTTTAAATAAAAACAAAAATTTATCCTATAAAAAGGAAGAAAATTTATTTTGTCTGTGGTTGAATTGAGTTTATAAAATTGCTCTTTTTTTATTAGTTTTAGTTAGTGTATTCTGATTTAAAACTGTGTTTTCTATGTGTGAGATATAAATTAAAAGATTCTCTCAACGGTGTTTTAAAAAAATCTGTATTGTAAACACAATATTAAGAATTTGTGAAGAGTGAATGATAAATAACTTATGAAAATTGTGATTATAGCACGATTGGAAGGTGCAGTGAAAAAAATATATGTATAAAATGTATATTTAAGTAGAAATATTTTTGATTTTGCTGATTCAACGAAATATTTATGACTCTTCTCTTTTACTGAGAGAGGGGAAAAAAGCTGAATCATTACGTTTCAGAAGTTCTCAAGGTTAAATGCATAAATTATGTAGCTATTCGAATAATATAAGAATTTGTTTTTTATAAGTTGTTCAGTAAAATTTTTGTTTCTGTGGATTCAGAATACCAGCGGAATTATTTTACTCTTATTATTGTCTTATATTATTTTTTTGTTGCGAATAGAAGTGTTTGGTTTTTCTGAAAAAAAAGTAAATCTGTAGATTTTATTTGAATGGTGTTCTTTGATTTAAAAGTGGTCATTACATTGAAACATTTTTAATAAAAAAAATGTGTTTGTTTTTTCAAATATAAACATCTATTATTATTTTCGAGTTAAGGGTGAAGTTGTAGAATTTCTATAGATAGATTTTTTTTTTAATAGACTTGCTCGCATTTGTTTGTTTTAAACTGAAAATAAATGACAATTAATGAGTGACAAATTAAATTTTGAAGAGACTTTATGACGAGATAATTTGGGCTTAAGGTGTATGTTATTCTTTTGCATTGAAAAGTTTATTTTTTATTTTTGTGCTTTTTTTGATTATTCTGGTATTATAGTTACGTAAATATTTTAATCACTTGAAACTTTTGAAAAATAGAATTCGAAAGTGCTAAATATGTATGTATTCGTTATAAGTTAAGTGTATATTTGTGCATATTTTGGTACAGTGCAAAATCGATAACTACTTTTAGTTAAATAATATAAAAATAAGTTTCTTACTCGTCTTATTTTAATTTTCTTTTTGGAAAGCATTCTGATCTTGTTAGTCCCTAAATCATGGCATATTTAGCTAAAGGTAATAAACCTGATCTTTTGTCAGTATGTGAGGAAATGGGGGTTGAAGTAGATCAGTCCAGCAAGGTGGTAGATATAAAAAAAATTATTCTAAATAGCGAATCTTATGTTGAAGAGGAAGTGAAGATAATTCTCGACAGAGTCATTAGTGATAGGAAAGAACGAGAAAGAAGTTAACAAGAAGAAAAAGAAAGGGAAGAAAGAAGTAAACAAGAAGAAAGGGAAAGAGAAGAGCGAATGGCTCGAGAGGCCAGACAACACGAATAAGAATTGAGAAAATTAGAATTATCACAGCGGAATCAACCATTAAATGATGAATCTGGAAGAAGAGTTGAAATTGGACCTAAGATTCAATTGACACAAATCACAACTAAATTTGATGAAAAACATGATAAGATTAGTTTATATTTGATTAATTTTGAAAAGAAGGCAGAATTAGCTCAAGTACCAAAGAAGGATTGGGGGGCCTACTTGTTGGCGGTTTTACCAGAAGAACTCTCTAATATGCTAGCTAGAGAACCTGCCGAAAGGGCAAATAATTATGATTTTGTACAAGATCTTATATTGAAGAGGTACAGGTTGAACAGCGAAAAGTTGAAGCAATGTTTTTACAGACATCAAAAATCAGCAGAGAAGTCTTGGAGGAATTATGCTCATGAGCTGAATAGTTATTTTACAGAATGGATAGCTGAATTGCAGGTTAAAACTTTCGAGCAACTGAATGATCTATTAATAACTGAACAATTGAAGTACCGTGTTCCAGCTGAAGTAAGAGAGCATTTTCTTGATGACTGAATCAAGTTAAAAACTCCCTATAAACTTGCAGAGAAATTAGACGAATATGAAAGCATCAAACAGAGTTTCAGAAGAGAAATCCCTAAGAAAAATAGTTACAAATTCCAAGGTGGTGTAAATTATAGTGGGGCCAGACCAAAGGAAACTCCTAAAGATTTCAAGTCAAAATTTCAAATAAAAAAGGAACCTATCCATGAAACAAATCACGAGAAAGACTTTGAAAAGAGAAGACAGCTTCGATGTTATGAATGCGAGTCTTATTCACATCTCAGACCACAATGTGATGAGAAGAAGAATTACGAAACAGTCGCGTCTAATGAAACTGTTAGAAATGGTACTGATGTATTGGCTCCATATACAAGTTTAGGAACAGTGAATGGAATTGAAATGCCTATACTAAGAGATACTGGGGCAACTCTCGATTTAATATGTAAAAAATACGTAAAGCCTTCCATGTTTATAAATGAAACTGTGTGGATTCGAACTCCTCTGGAGGAAACCGCAGTGTGCCTTCCAATGGCTGAAGTTGAGTTAGACTGCGTGTTTGGTCATGTGATTACGAAAGCTGCTGTTTTAAGAGATTCATTAGATCAAGGAAAATATTTTTTGGTAAATAAGACTGCTGCATTGTGTTTGAAGAAGTGAAGAAGAATAAAGAAATGCAAGTGTATATGGTGAACGCTGTTGAAACACGTTCGCAGAAGAAATTGACTGAAGAGAGTAAACAAGATCTTAATATGTCAGAAGAAACTATTCCTGAAAGTAACAAAAATAATAAAGAATCTCCGGATGAACTGGATGATATTTTGCCTTTAATTCAACCTGAAATTTCTGAATAAAATCTTATAAAATTCTCTCATAAAGATTTTGCAAAGGAACAAATGAACAGTGCTGAATTAAAAACACTGTTTGATGAAGCTAAAAGTGGGTCTTCAAAGAAAAATCATTATATTGACGAAAATAACTTACTATTTTTCCGAAAAGAAGATAAGGATGGCACTAAACGTAAATGTTTGGTTGTTCCTGAAAAGTGTAGAACAAATTTGATGACGATAGGTCCCGAGGTGGCTGCAGCTCATCTAGGAGTAACTAAAACGAAAGATGCCATATTCAAAACATTTTACTGGCCTAAATGCTTTAGTGATGTTGAGGACTTTGTGAAGACATGCGACAAATGTCAAAGGGTGGGTAAACCGCAAGATAAAAAGAAGGCCCCACTAAAAATTGTTCCCGTAATAACTGAAATTTTCACAAAGATTAACATCGATGCAAGTGGACCTTTACCAATGACACCGTCAGGAAATAAATATATAGTTACGGCGTTATGTATGTTATCAAGGTATCCTGATGCCATTCCTGTAGCAAAACCTTTGCTCAACAACTGTTGTAAATGCATTGTTACAGATTTTCAGCCGAATTTAGTTCCCAAGAGAATTACAGACTGACCAAGGCACGTCTTGATGAGGGCACTAACTACGGAATTTTTAGAAAGATTTGGAGTTAAAGTAGTTAGAAGTTCTGTTTATCATCCACAAAGTAATCCTGTGGAAAGACTGCACAGAACATTGAAGAGGATTCTTCGTGTCCTGTGTCTGGAGGCAATTCCAGATTGGGAGAAAATTCTGCCTCAAGCCCTCTTTGTCCTAAGGACTGTTATACACGATAGTACTGGGTTTTCACCAGCTGAAGTAGTTCACGGGAAAATCTAAGGACTCCTGTTATGTTATTGTACGAGAAACTGTCAGAAGAAGAGCATGTAGAAAGCAGTGTTGTGGATTATGTATTTGAACTCATTAATAGAATGAAAAGATGTCAGGAATTGGCAATCCTACACATGGAAGATGCAAATCAAAAACAGAAGTTGTGGTATGATCGCCGGACCGTTAAGCGTCAATTTCAACTGGGTGAACAGGTTTTGGTCATAGCTCCATCCAGGCCTAACAAGTTATCTGTTCAGTGGGTTGGCCCTGGAGAAATAGTGCAACAACTCTCTGAGACAAATTATGTGGTCAAATTCCCAGAGAAGGATAAAACCCACGTTTATCATGTTAATATGCTAAAACCTTATCTCCAACGAGAGGAAAATATTAATTTATTGTGCATTAATCCTTTAAAGCATGACGAAGAAGAAGACATACCTAGTTTGGAACTTGAAAACGAAAGGTCGGGATGGTCCAAAATCATCAGCGATGTGCAGTTAAATTAAAAATTATCTCAAATTCAACGAGGACAGCTCAAAGGACTTTTATATGAATATAGTAATCTTTTTTCGAATATTCCTGGATGTACCGATTTAGCTGAACATCATATTGAATTAGAATCTAAACGAGCAATTGTTGCTAAGCCTTATCGTATGTCTCCTAGACAAATTGAAATTCTCAAATAAGAAGTTAATAAGATGTTAGAACTGAAAATAATAGAGCCAAGAGAATCTGATTTTATATCTCCATTAATACTTGTTGAAGCTCAGGGAAAGGAAGCAAGGCCCTGTATCGATTACAGAAGGTTGAATAAAGTAACTCGGACACAATTCTTTCCCTTGCCTAATATCGAGGAACTTTTAGAAAAGGTATCGGCAGCTAAATATATCTCTATCTTGGATCTTACTCGAGGGTATTGGCAAATACCCCTGAGTCCCCGAGTGCAAAGGTACGCATCGTTGGTGACAACAATTGGAACTTTTAAACCATTGAGGTTACCATTCGGTCTGAAAAATGCGCCCTATTACTTCAGTCGACTTATGGCTAACTTATTAAGAAATTATGAAGACTTTGCAGTTCCCTACCTAGATGATATAGCTATTTTTTCACTAGCCTGGGATGATCACCTACGCTCCGCTAAATTACATATCAAGCCATCCAAATGTCAATTTGCTCAAGCATACGTTAAATATCTTGCAGATTTGGTTGGCCAAGGCTTAAAAACACCTGGAGAATTAAAGGTTCAGGTCATTAAAGATTTCCCAATCCCCACTAACAAGACGCAAGTTAGAGCCTTTTTAGGATTATCTGGCTATTATAGAAGATATATTCTCGAATTTTCAGTAATCGCAGCTCCCCTGACAGATTTAGTTAAGGGCCGAAATCGAAAATCAACCGTTGACTGGAACAGTTCTTGCTAGAATGCATTCGAGGAGCTCAAGACAAGACTATCTAAAAATCCAGTTTTATATATACAGTCCTGATTTCACAAAACCCTTCATCATTCAGTGTGATGCATCCAAACTTGGAATAGGCGTTGTGTTGTCGCAAGTATGGGAAAACAAAGAACATCCCATCATGTTCCTGAGCAAAAAGCTGTCGCTTGCAGAACAAAAATATAGCACTACGGAAAAAGAATGTGCAGCCATTATTTTTGCCGTGCAAAAGTTGAAGTGCTATCTTGATGGAGAGAGAGAGACACCAAAAATTTGTCATACAAATTGACCATAATCCCTTGGTCTGGTTAGAGAAAAATACAGGGACTAATCCAAGACTCTTAAGGTGGTCCTTAATTTTGCAAGCATTTAATTATGAGATTGCTTATCGGAAGGGAAAACAGAATCAGAATGCTGATAGTTTAAGCCGTATCCCTTAAAACTTGAAAAAAACACACACACTTGTAATGAGAATTGGTGGCAAATAAGAATTTTCTTCGTATTATTATTTTTTTCGTCTAGAATGGTTGGTATTTGTATATTAGTATTAATATTTGATATTAGCATTTAATGTTTTTGATATTTTGTATTTGTATTTTAAACTTTGACATTTTGTATTGGTATTTTAAAATTTGATATTTGGTATTAGTATTTTAAACTTTTGTATTTGTATTTTGATATTTGGTATTAACCCTCTAACCGGATAGCACAGAAAATTCCGTCAGTGTAAAGATGCTTCGAAAATGCACTGCACAGATTTTTCTGCCTTCAAGTAACGTTTTTAAAAGCGGATTAGCCACACTTTTCTGAAATCCTTTCCCCCTTTTAAAGGTTTAACATCTTGAAAGATAATTGGAGACGGTGGAAGCAACACAGCAGGACACTGATAGGAAGTTTTATGGCTCGAACGAAACCCCATGTTTTGACCCTGGGGCAATCGTAAAAAATCGAGGGGAAATTTCTTTAGACCCCAGGAAGTGTTTATTCGTTACCTCGTATTTTAAAAGTTTTGAAAAGTCCCAACGCATAAGTAAAATATGTTACAATTCCCTTTTGGTTTCATATTAATTTGAAACTGTAACAAAGTGGGGCGTGTCAGTGCAATCTGCTATTTTATATAGTTAGACAAATTATCTTTTTTTAAGTATATTCTTTCGCTTCATTTTTCTTATTTTAATCAAAGCTTTCAGTTTTTGAAACATGATTATTTTATTATAAGATACCGAAAAAATTAATAAAACACCAAACTCTTCAAAATTTGAAACCTTTTCAATTTTCCAACTACTAAAAATGAATAAATTTAAACTTCCTCAAATAATTTGAAACATTTTCTTACACTTTGATAAAAATAACAACAAAAAAAAACTAATTAAGATCTATTAATTTTTTTTTAGATTTCAAAGCACAAGTGTTCAGGGAAGTTTAAGTACAGTGCCTAGTTATATATTGTTAAAATACACCGAATTATATTTGAATTTTAAGTGCTTGAAATTCAGTTTACATCAAAGACAACATGAATGAAGATTTTCACACATTTTTTTTATAACTTGAATGTTTGAATAAATGGTAATCAAAAATATACGGAAACATTTACAGTAGACATTTATGCATATAAATAAACATGAAAATCAATTTTAAATTCGAGCTGTACAAAAATATCTATTTAAACAAAATACCTCAACATTTATCTTTTTCAAAGGCTAACTGAATAAGTAATTAAAATCTGGATATTTTTTGAAATCTCGACCGTATAAAGCTAGAAATTTTATGTTAGAAATTCCATTTGAATTTTCGAAAAAAAAAAATGCATCGCGCAGTTAAAAATTATTTACCATAAGTTTTAGCAATTGTTTGAGTATAATAAAAATTTCAAATTTTATTATATAGCTTCTTTGATATCTTTTAATATTTTTCGGAGATTTCATACAATTCAGTATAAAACGGCATGCTAAGAGCAAAAAATATACTAAAAAAATTGATGAATATACAATTACAATAAATTCTTACATAGAAGCAAAACTGAGAAGCGCTAAAGCGTAGGAATGAAAAATTTTGAGTATATCTGAAGTAATTTCGAAATATTTATTTTAAAGTTCAGAAAATTTGTCTGCGTTATGTTATACTTAATATTAATTAAATGGTTAAAATAATATGTTAATATTAGTCATGTAATCGTTTGATGACACATTCATATACTAATAAAAATTATCATGGTCATTGATGCGAATGTCAAGAATTTTATGTAATTTTAAATTCAGACATTAAGATATTTATGTAGAAAATATAAAACGACCATCTAAAATACATGAAAAATGCAGTCTGCTATAAAATGATCTTGACAAACAAAATCCGGCATTTTCACTTACTATGGCAGAGCCGGCTTAGTCAGGGGCGAACTGGAAAAACAGAGAGAGAACCGCGGTTTTGATGGATGTCGCTCTAGCTTTTAAAGTTCCCAGGAAAAATTATATATATATATAAATTACAAATGCAAAAATAAATCTTGTAACTTTCCATACATTTTTATAACAACGAATTGTGGAATTTGCTTCCAGTGCATTGTTGTGTTTGACAATATGTAAGGTAACCAACCCTACTTTAGATGGATTTGTCCTACTTTTTCGTAACCGTATTCCTTTTAAAATTAATTCGTGCAGCCGAAATACACCTTTTGCACCCTTAAAAATTAATGTAAACTATAACGGTTAATTTTAATTTATGCAACTTGTGAAATGTTCATAATTAATCATTTCCGTCTAAACAGTTTACATGAAAAAAAGTTTGACTCCCTCATTCATTAGGGATTTATATAAGATTCTAACATTAAATTTTATTTTTCACTGAATAGGATCGAGTGATAGTGTATAGTGCTTCCATACCACAGGTCTGGGTTCTATTAACGGGCTGCGCAAGGTTGACTCTGCCTTTCATCTTCGCTACATTGGGTCGATAAATGAGTACCAAGCTTGCTTCGGGTCTTAAACACTGAAGGTCTCTCTCTTCAGACAGACCACCAAATCGGGACATCTGTTCATGCGCCTCAGCGTCCAATGGTCACGTGTATTATGATGGGCACAGTAGTTCCTGGCCCTCATGGATTGTTGTGCCCCTGAGTTTGAGTCTTAAGGTAACAGAACATCTTCAAAGAAAATTTTTTGAATTAACCTGAATTTTGCCTGTAAATGCATATTTTATGACCTTATGGGTCTTTAAAATTAGAAAAATACCCAAAAAAAGTTTTGTTAGTATACATTTTTAGTGTCAAAGGGGTATTTTATTAAAAAAATAAGCAAAAATAAGACTTTACGCAAAACATGATAACTGAAAATAAAATAAATATATTGACATTTTGTAAATTGAATAATATAGCATATAACCTTATCTAGGGAATAGACTCTTATTTTGGTAATACACCTATTACGTGGGAAGTTATTGTGTTTCGAGCTTCTATACGTTGACATTTTCTTTAAAAGCTATTGTAATTTTCATTTTATTGCTATATAATAAAATTTCTACTCAACACAAACTCTTAAGAAAGGTCTATTCCCTGTATAAGTATTTAAAAAACATACATATAAAATTTTTATTTCATTCAAGCATAATTTTTTGAGATATTGTGTTTTGCGGTAAGAAAAAATGTGAAAAAACTCATTTTGAGAAAACGACAAAAATAACATTAAACTCATATGATTACAAGAAAAACACTTTCTTATTAAAATACACCAGATTTATAATCCTTTCCTTCTTTAACTTCTAAAACACTATTTTTTTTTCTTTTTAAGTGCCCTTAAAATTTTTCTGTGTTTCTTTGTTTTGGGGTCTGCGTTATGAAACGATTCACAGATTCTGCATCTATCTAAATGTTTATACACTTTTGAAGAAAATTTTTTAAATTAACCTGAATTTTGCCAGTAAATGCATATTTTATGACCTTATGGGACTCAGCTGGATGGACCATGGTGGGGAAGTGGTCCCTATATATGTGTTTTTGTCTGATGAAACCAGACGAGGATGTTGACACAACTCTTTTATTTTCACACTCGGTTGCTCAGGGAGTATGTCGGAACACTTACGATGGGCACCGTTTCTGCGCTCTCGCTCGTCTCATCTCCCACACACAATCTGAAAACTCTTAATTCGCGTTTCGCTTAATACACTTATTCACCGCCGCGCGGCGCCCACTGCGCATGCTCGAACAAAGACAATATTTTTAACTTTTCATCTAAGGACATTTTCTTTGCTGAAAAACTTTTATGGCTTAGATGAGGTTTATAACAAAAAATACAAACAATAGTGTAAGTAAATTTTTAGCTTACCAGGGCTGCGGCAGTCGCCGGATCTCCACTAATCTCGTTAATAGGGGCAGGAACATATTCTTTTTTACAGGTAACTTGATTCGCTGAAAATCCAGTTTTTAATAACACAACCGTCTATTCACCCTGCCCTTCTTGACGGAGAAAAATCATGACATTCTCTAAGGAGCGAGTGATCTTTTTGGCGGTGATGTCGGATAGTTCGTGATGATTTCTGTTGCGTTCCCAAGTCATTAGTACTTCTTCGGCTAGGCAGGTCTCAACCAGGGAGACTAGGAATTCGCCGAACTATTTCTGTGTTCGTCCTAAGCTCTCAAGGGCTATCAGGTTTCCCTACAACTCGTCATAGAGTCTTGAAAGATATTTTTCTACTCTATCAAACACAGCATTCTTCATAACCATTGTCCGGAAATATCGAACATAAATTTGGGCAAACAGATCTTCTCTTCCAAAAAAGCTCCTTTAATTGGGCCACTGCCTTAGGATAATTCGCTGCAGTAGCCGGAAAACTAAATATGAGTCTCTCCGCTTTTGATTTGGGTTCGACTGAAGCCACAAAATACTGCATCTTGTCTTCGTCTGGGATGCTCCGATCATCGAGAATTTTTCGGAACTGGCCCCAAAACGAAAGGAACTTTTTCGGGCTTCCATTGAATTTTCTCAGTATTAGTTTCGATTGCTTGAACTCTCTGGCACTTCAGAAATAACAGTCTCTTCCAACTTCTTATCGATGGGAGAATTGTATTCTAAATATCTTTCACAGTAGCCTTCTGCCTCAGTGAAATCCGACTCGAGATCTTTTCAATTATCTTCTAACTATAGCAAAGCTCCAGATACTGCTTCTTGGGACACTTCTAATCACAAGTATTTATCTTTCGATTGCACTTGTAGCAACGAAATCTTTTCTATACCTACTACATCATTCTTATGGTCACTTTCTATCTTACATGCTCTTAAGATAAATGCAGTCCATAGTATTCGTCTTTGCTTTAAGATCCATATATAATTCTATTTCCAATAACACGTCCTGTCACGGACGCCAGATGTTAAAACTCATGTTAAGCAAAACTCTTTGCGACGTTTATTGGAACTATTGAAAGCACAGCACAACAGAGCCACACACAGAGAGAACAGTTTTAAGGGAAAAGGTACATATATACTCTTAATTCTACATCTAACATCATTTTGGGATGTAATCAGGAAATAATCCGTTACCGGCGTGCATAACATCACTTTAATCCTTACGTCATAGTTATGATGCCACGCGAATGATCAGGGAAAGTTCAAGGATAAATCACTGGCGTTGCAACAAATCCCAAATATTTTGTTACAAACATTACTCGATTCTTATTTATGGTAACGTAGGAAGCAATTTTGTGGTGACAGTTTTCACTATAATATGAAACAGTTTTCAACTAATTTTATTTATATTATTTACACAATCACTTATATTTGTATTTATTCGACATATTTTAATTCAAAAAAGTAAACTTTTTCTGTTATTATACACGAATATTTGTTGTATGAATTAAATTGTTTTTGTGCTACATTGAGGGTATAATTTCGTAACATAAAAATCAAAATTATTTAGATACACTAGTTTTGTTAGATTAATTTTAAAATTTCAAATGTACATTGAATCAGTTGTGCTAAAAAAATAAATGTTCCATGTTGTTTTATTATTTACCAGCTGCAGGGCCAGGCGTTGCACGGGCTTTCTCTACTTTTATAAGTTTTCGACTTTCCTTCACAAAATCAGCCCTTCCATTATTCTTTTTCGAAATTACTTTGACTTTTTTCTTTTCCCTCTGCTTAATCCGGCATTGCACGGGCTTTTGCTGAATGTGTAAATTAATTTCAACGTTTCCTCTTTCCTTCATGACGCCAGACCTTTTGCGTGGGTGTGTATGCCTACGATGGGAGTGATTGCTATAATTATGTCATTAAAAATCCCTTTTTTGGCTTCTTTTCACTATCAGACAGGTTTCTTTCCCCTTCATTTACCCCCTGCGTTGCATGAACATTTTTGAATGTATAACATATTATCATGGAAATTCCCCTTCTCCTCTAGCTGTCAACACTTCCTGTTGTGTATGTATGATTTCTATATTAACATCATTACAATTCCCTTTTTCGAAATTTCTTCCACATCTTTTCATTGTCAGACACGTTTCTTTTATCTCTCTATCGCCCGACGTTACAGTGACTTTTTTTAGTGAAGAGCTATCCCCCCGCATTATTTATAAATGATGAATGAAAAATATTACAGATAGCTATTGAAATAATTTTTTTCTCATCGTTTGAATGTTTGATTAAACATAAGTAAGAGTAAAAAAAACAATAATATTTATATATATATATATATATATATATATATAGGGAAAATATATATATATATATATATATATATATATATGTTTATATTCACTAAAAGAACATTCAAAAACAAAAGAATACTGTCTGATAAAAAAATTTTAGTATTTTATTATAATTTTGTTTTCCATTCCATTGTGTTTACTAAATCATTTAAACATGTATCTGAAGAAAAAAGTATATTATACAAAACTAACATATTCATTGCTTTAACAATAATTATTTTCTTAGAGATTAAAATAAAAGTTAAACAAAACATTACATGAGGAAAAATCTTTCCTTTTTTTAATTTAGCAAGTTAACAGCAAAAAAATTAAGATCGAGACTTCTTTCCCACTGTCTCTTTCTTTTAAAATCCTTTTATTTATTTCTTCCTCTAATTCTAGCCAGTGAGGTTTACCACGACGAGCGGGACTTTAACGTCGATCACAATTTTCGAAGTTTGTCTTGTTTTTTCTCCACAAACGAATATTCAATTCGTCAACGTTGAAAAATCTTGCAGATTACCTATTTTGGTAGTCTTCTCTATAACTTTTAACTTGAAGTTTGCAGTGTAACTCAACGCTTTCTCTTCAACATGATGAAAACTTTCGAAGAACGTAATAGCTCTAATCAAGAGAAAATTGGCAATGGCGCCAACGACTAATAACTATTTTTTCCTGCCGAGGAATCGAATTCATTTTTGAATGTGTAAAGGACAGTTTTTGTGGAGATTTTCCCTCACTAGATGGCTGCACCTGTCAGCTGTTTCCGAATCAGCGAAACAGGTGGTATGGTGAAAGATAGTCCAAATTAATTATATTCCAATGAATGTTAAACTTAAATAATAATTGTTAAACTTATTTTATATAAATGCACTTAATTTCTGTTAATTTTTAAAAGGATCCTCATAATTTATATTTTAGTTTTATATTTTTACTTGTGTACCTCTATAGATTATAATCGACAGAGGTACACATATGTATAATTATACATATGTTTAACTGTAACGAAACTGTATTTTTTGTGAAACGTGGCATTTTAGTACAACGTTTTTTAGACTTGCTTTGCTGACGGTGTCGAATGGACAAGCATAATAAATTTCCAGTAGTTATTGATAAAATTTGAATTATGAACTTTTTTGAAGAATCAACACGCTGAGTGTTTATTAGAGTGCTATTAAACAAGCACCTAATAACTGGTGACCCTGATTTATATTTATTTACAGGAACATGACAAAATAGCACATTGGCTTACAAGATCGTGGAGATGACGCCAAGAACAATTGATGCTGTAGTGGTTCAGGATTCGTTAGGAGTGGATGAACTCCTGTCTAAATTAATAACTTTTGAAGTACAACTTGCCTCTTTGAAGCTACAACGAAAAGTCCAGAGCTCTCGCTCTCACCATCAGAGAAGTAGAAGTAGCAGTAAATCAAGGCGCCGCTACAATCCCCAGGGAAAATATTACTACTACAATTTCCGATTCGGGAAGAAATGCCTTCCTGGAAAATGCATACAGCCCTGCAGCTTCAATGAGTCGGGAATCGAATCCCAGCAGTAGACGCCAAGGCGAGTCCTGCTGCCGAAATTTTAGGCCGCAAATCTCAGTTATTTGTCAAGGACAAAGAAACCGGATGTCAATTCCTTGTGGATAATGGAGCAGACGTCCCGATCCTTCCTTGGACAAAAACGAAAGGTGAGTGCCAAGCCTCTCAATATAAACTGTATGCTGCTAATGACACTGAAATTCCAACATTTGGTATAAAAATTCTCACACTGGATCTAGGCCTAAGACGCCCATTTCAGTGGTCATTTATTATTGCCAAAGTTAAGCGAGAAATCATAGGTGCTGATTTTCTTCAAAAATTCCAGTTACTGATAGATCTGCACAACAGGAAATTAATTGATGGAGTAACAAATCTTTCAATTAAAGGAGAGAAGTTGCTACCGTCCAAGTAAATAATGATCTCAGTACGGTCAATAGAGTCTCCAAGTATTTCAACCTGCTTAACTCGTATTCTGACTTTACCAAGCCTAATCTGGTGAACAGTTCTCAAACATGGAGTAAAGCACCACATCCTAACAACTGGCCAACCGGTTTATTCGATGGCAAAACAACTGGCCACTGATAAGTTAAAGCTGGCGAAGCAGGAGTTCCAGTTTGTGCTGAACAAGTACATCATTAGACCCTCAAAATCTCAATGGGCAAGTCCATTGCACTTGGTTAATAAGAAGGATGGCACATTAAGACCATGTGGCGATTACAGGCATCTCAATGCACACAGTACTCAAATGCTCTCAATGCTCAAAGTACCACATCGGTACCCAATTCCTAGAATTGAGGACATTAATTACATCCTGAAGGATAAAATTTTTTTTTTCAAAAATAGATCTTGTGAAGGCATATTATCAGATACCTATTACTGAGGAAAACAAAGAAAAAACTTCCATCACCACCCCATTTGGCCTGTACCAGTTCAATACTATGAGTTTTGAACTGAGGAATGCTCCTTCAACCTTCCAACGTTTCATCACTGAAGTACTGTATGGACTCGACTTTGTTTTCCCTTATCTTGATGATGTACTTGTTGCCTCATCTTCAGAAGAGGAGCACAGTGAATATCTAAAAAATGGTATTTGAAAGATTCCAGCAATATGGACTTCGAATTAATATTTCCAAATCAGTGATGGGAGCTGACCAAGTAGAATATATGGGATTTCTGATCATTGCAGAAGGTTCTCGCCCATTGCCAGAAAAAGTTCAAACTATCTCGAATTACAAACTACCAGAAACTATTCATGACCTGCGGACATTTCTGGGTATGATAAATTTTTACCGAAGATACCTAAAGGATGTTGCCAAGACTCAAGCACCTCTACACGAACTGTTGAAAGGAGCGAAAAAGAAAGACCTCAGAAAAGTGCATTGGACTGATGACACCAGGAGAAGCTTCGAAAAGTGTAAAACCGACCTTGCTAAAGCTGCTCTTCTATCTTTTCCGAGATCTGGACTACCCCTATCACTTTGCACAGACGCATCAGATTTCAGTGTGGGCGCAGTACTCCAACAGTTAGAAAATGAGGGCTGGAAGCCAATAGCTTTTTACTCAAAAAAGCTAACTGAAACACAAACAAGGTATAGTACCTATGATCGAGAACTATTGGGAATATACCTTTCTGTGAAACATTTCAAACACCTGCTGGAAGGAAATTATTTTAATACATATACTGACCATAAGCCTCTGACTTTTGCATTTAGGTAAAAAAAATGGAAAAGCATACACCAAGACAACGACAACTTCAATACATTTCTGAATTTAGTTGTACAATTCAACATGTATTGGGTAAAGATAATGTTGCAGATGCCTTATCCAGAATTGAATCCATTTCTGAAATCAACTTTGATGCAATTGCAGAAGAAAAAGCTAGAGATAAAGAGTTACAACAATTACTGCACAGCAATTCTCTGAAATTTAAACCTTCTACATTGCTATCTGGGAAAAAAAACTTTGGTGTGAGATCTCAACGCCAAAAATTAGGCTTTACATCCCATAGAAATTTGGGTTTCAACTGTTCTAACTAATTCATGACTTAGCTCACCCTGGTATCAAATCCACAGTAAAACTGATGACCGAAAAATGTGTGGTCAGATATTAAAAAGCAAGTTAGAGAATGGGCAAAGGCTTGCATTAGATGTCAAAAATGTAAAGTCAGCAGACATACAAAGTTTAATTAGGAGAATTCGAACAATCAGATGAAAGGTTTAGAGTAGTTCATATAGATCTCATTGGAAATCTACCACCTTCAGAAGGGATGCAGTATTGCTTAACCGGTATTTACCGATTCTCTTGCTGGATGGAAGCAATTCCTATACCTGAAATAACAGCTAAAATAGTTGGGAGAGCATTTTATGAGCAGTGGATTTGCAAGTTTGGAGTACCTGCCAAATTAGTCACAGATCAAGGTCGGCAATTTGAGGCAGAACTATTTAGAAGCATTGCTGCAATATGTGGTGCTAAAGTAGCCCACACAACATCTTACTACCCTAAATGTAATGGGAAAGTTGAGAGTTTGCATAGGACCCTGAAAGGTGCTATAAAAGCTCACAAAAATATTAGGTGGACAGAGTCGTTACCCACTGTGTTGTTAGGTTTAAGAGCTGCCATAAGACCTGACATCAGTCACAAAATTACACAAATGTGTGTGCGTGGTCCATGGTACTTCCATTAAATTACCTGGTGAATTTTTTGATCCCCCTACTATTAACGTGGATCCACAAGATTTTGTTGCCAAATTACAGCAACACATAGCAGAGCTAAAGCCACTGAGGTCTCCTAGCAACAAGAAGCAAAACATTTTTGTGCACAAAGATTTGAAATCCTGCTCCCATGTTTATTCGTATCGACAGAGTAAAAAAAGCACTGGAACCAGCTTATAAAGGACCATATATATATGCTGTACAAAAAAAGTATGATAACTATTTCACAATCTTAATCAAAGACAAAGCAGTTAATATCTCTGTAGATAGACTGAAACCTGCATATTTGTTAGCAGTGGACAATCAAAATGAACAAACTAGTATTGGAAAAAAAATGAGACTTCAAATTTGAAAGAACTTTCCCATTGCATGATGAACAACCTACTCCCAGCTGTGGCAGAAAGAAAAAAAAACAGTAAGATTTAGAGAATAAACAAATTAAATAACAAATATTATGTATGAAAGTGTTAAAGTTTGAAATTCATTTCACTTATTACTATTAAATAGTTATTAAAAATTAGCAAATTTGTAATCACCATTTATAAAAATGTATCTAATTGGTTAAATATTTTTTTTTGTAATGCAATTCATGTACATATTGTGGAAAAGTTATAGTAAGCACTGTTTTAATGTTGTAAATTTTCTTATAAATGACAGTGTATGCTTATTCCTGGATTTTAGAATAGAAAAAAAATTAACTCTAATTGGTTATATATATATACAGTAAACCCTCCTATAACACGGTACTCTGAGAACGCGGTTTCTATATAACGCGGAGCTGAAATTACGACAGCCCTCCTATAATGCGGTACTCTTACAGCGCGGTTTCCGTTTAACAACGTCCCATCAGTTCTTTCTGATAGGGATAACGTATATTAGTGTTAGTTTTTTTGTTTTTCCACGGGATCTCTTCTCAGCAAAAGTAACACGTTTCAAATTTTGTGTAATGAACGCTTAAAATAGTGTAAATAATTTACATTTGGATGTGTAATACATTGATATTACTTTCTGTTGTATTTATTTTATGTTAAAATCTTGCCACCACCTCTCCCTTCGAAATCTAGCTTTATTATGAAATAAAAAAAAGTAGTGATTACACTGATCGTGGAATAAATTAAAAGCGGAGCGCGCAGTGAGGCATAGCGTAGACAAAACAAAATGATTAATGAATAGCGCCAAAAAGCGCTTGGCGCGTTGCACTCCTATATTAAATCAGTAACGCCGGTGGAATTTATCTCGTCTTTTGTATTTATTGGTCTCCATATAACGCGGTACGAATAATGCGATTTGTACTAATTCTGAGTTTCTTATAGCGAGGTTTCCATAGAACGCGCTACGAATTAGCCTGGTTTGTACGGTTAAATCCGAGTTTCTTTTAGCGCGGTTTCCATACAACGCGGTACGCACTCACCGCGTTATAGGAGGGTTGACTGTATATATATATATATATATATATCCTTCATGCTAGTGTATTGTGAAATTTAAATAATTATTCTTCCACTATCCTGATATAACTTCATACTTTCGTAAGTTTGTAAACAAAAGTAGAATTGGTTATAAATTCATAACAGCAAGAATCAAAATCCTTGTGAGCTAAAAAGAAATTAAAGAGCATGATGTAAAGTATTTTTATAGGTATTCTCACATTCGAATTAAAATGTTACACAAAAGTTCAACTTTATGCCAAATAATTATTCATTACTACTGTTTTTTTAAATCAAATGTATTTAGTACATTGTCGACAGAAATTTTCTCATTAATATTACAAAAAAATTGGGGCATCTCATCCCTTAAATGTGTTAAAGAATAATGTATTTTTACATTGGAAAGTATACATTGGAACAAAATTATTTATTTAATAATGAACTTAAAAGTGTTCAGGATATCAATTTTTTATAGATATGCATTAGCATCAAATAATATGTGCATAGATAATGTTTAGCATAAAAATGCTCAATTGTGGTAAATGATTAACTGATGATTAACTGAGTTAATGATTAACTGAGTTGTAATTATGTGGTGAATTGAAACTAAAGTTTTCTGGTATTTTTTCTTGTAAAGGAAGTTTTCTGTGTATATTATATATTATAAAATTACCCATTGAGTATGTAAGTATGAAAATTGAATTTTTTTTAAACACACTATTGAATTTGATACATGTTTCATAATAGTTCACAAAATTAATGTGTTATCATTGCAGAGTAATTCTAATGTAAATATAATGCAATATTGTTGCTAAAAGTATAGCTGAAAATTACTGTTTTTGTTTCTTAAATATGTATTGACTTATTTTTTTTATATATTTGTTAAAGGATCATGCTACAATGACAAAGCACAAAAAATTAAATCAAAATTTAAGGGTTTGTAGCACATCATATATATATTGGTTGTGCTCATGGGTAATCTCTCTCTACTAGTGTTCAGCACGCAGATGATTTTAGAACATGTGTCTACAATAAAGATGTTGAGTTTTATCCGAATGCATCCTGATTGGACATTAACACTACATATCCTTCAGGTTCAAGAGCTTTAAAAAAAAAGATGAGAATAGAAAACAATTAAAACTTCTACAAATATCGAAATACTGTTTATTTAAAAGAAATGACACTCTTTATGAACTTAAAGGGTTGTAATTCTATATAGAAATATACTATTTTTTTCTATACCTTGGAATAATAACTCTAATAAATGACTTCAAAACATGAGAGCATTGTACATGTACATTTCAGGTTTCTTCGTAAAAAGAGGGTGTGCATTATACGGCGAACAGAACAAACATTAAAAAATGCAGCTCAAAAGTATAGGTGAGCATAATATGCTAGATTTTACAGTAATCTGATATTTTTTTGCATTGTTTTTTAGCATCAACTTGTTAACAAATTGTCCAATATCGTGCATTGTTTTAAAAATTTATTTCACCATTGGAATGCAAGTCTAAGTAACTGAGCATATTTTTCATGATGTTCAACATTGATCAGGATCTTCTGATGAAGGAAGAAAAGCAATCATCTTTACTTTTTCAACCAAAGAAAATGTTGTAGAAATGTACATGCATAACATCTTTAAAAATCTATATGAAGAACAGATTGTAAGATGGAAAGTTCAACCACAATGCCACATGACAAAAATTGCATTAACTCTGAATTTTAAAGTGCAAAAGAAAATTAGATGTAATTCAATACTAAAAAAAAATTAATTAGTAGGAACTAAAACTAAAATTCACCTAAAATGGATAAAACAGGTCCCTGTGGAAATAATTCAGAACCAACAACAGTACTGAATGAAACAAATAACCGTGTTGCTCAAAAATTAATTAATGAGACAATGCTGTTTTGCAATATTTCTATTAAAAATTATAATTTTATTGCAAAGAGCAAATGAATGAGTACATACGATGATAAATAACTATAATAAGTAAAATACATACATCATATATGGACAGTATAACAGAAAATATGCATATGATCTCCAAGAATCTATGTGAGGAACAGATTATCAGAAGCAACATTAAACCATGATGGCATGAGACATAAAATCACTTCAACACTGAATTTTAAAGAGTTCCAGAGGGAAATATGAGAAAATCATTTCAAGGTACATCTTTTTTCTGTGCAAACATTCAACAATGACATGCAAAAAAACATGGTATGTTCTGGTTTCTCATAAATAGGAAGCATTATCTTCACAATACTAACAATGTGTTAAGAGCAATTAGTTTGAATTTAGTTTCATTTCCTTTCTGTTATACTTTAAGCAATATTTTTCAACGACAGAAAATGGCATAGATATGTAAAACATGTAACATTTATACGTAAAAATGTATTCAATGCATGTGTATAAATACAATCAGCATTAATAACAGATTGTCAGAAGAAAAAATACTTCGTTGTGCATTTAATATCATTCATAATTTTTCAAACAGATGTTTTTTTTTTTTTTGGTTTTCTAAACAAATGGACATAACACAAGAATAAAATCAGGTGAAAAGTGATGGTGTAGTTTCATTGAATGTAAAAAAAACCTTTGATATTAGTGTCATGAATAGGTAATCTTGATCTAAGATTCTGTTTAAAAAGGCCTCAAATTATTGTTCAGCTTAAAAACTGACTTTTAACTTTTTGTATCACATATAATATTACTGTACCTACAATAATAAGCAAGATTCTCTATAAAGTTACAAAAGTAAATTTAATTTCAAAATATTTCTCCAATGTTTTACTGAACATAATATAATTTCATATAACAATTTTTCATTTGCATAGCACTTCTTATAAAAATGTTTCTTGAATATTAAAAACATTTTACACACATACGTAAAATAATAAACAAACAATAATTAAGCATATATATTTTTTGAAAAATATAACAGAATTGATGATCTTTAATTTTTTTTAAAAAAAAGGTCGTTTAAAATTTCAAAAAAATAAATAAATAAAATAGACATTTTTATCAATTTCATTTGTCATGTTTTACATTTATTTAATAAATGCCCATATGAGAGTTAACATTTTTTAATTATGAAAAATATGCACTGCAATAATTTATGCAACACAAAGAAATTTCGAAAAAGTATATTTTGCTCAAGCTTTTACTTATTAAAGTAGAGAAAGCCTGTGCAAAGCTGGGCCATACAGTTAATTTTATAAAATTAATTTAAAATAAAAGGTTATCTAAAACAGAAAAAGTAAGCCCTCATTTTGATAAAATTGCCATAAACAGTTTTGAACAACAACAAAAAAAACACAACAAAAAATCTTCAATATTTATTTAAGATTGAAAAAGTGAAACGAGTCTTACAGTAGTCGCATATGATGTGTAACATCTGACATGTTATCGTGGTAAATACGTTATATTAATTTTTTTCCTGAAAAAAATATGAATCGGGTATGATCGGATATAATTTTCTATCGAATAATTATATCAAAAATGAAAACTGTATTTAATTAACAAAAGGAGTAAAGAAATATTTTATCAAAAGTAATTATTCTAATTCAATTTGGGGAAGAGCAGAGACAATAGACTTATGATAACTAAAATATGACACATATACTTGTGATTTCAAAAAATTAAAAAACCGTTGAAAAACAGCGACGATTACAGTACCACTGTTAGCAGTCAAAACATTTTGATTTGTGTTCATTTCGAGCTTGAGTTCATCATTCATAAAAGTTATGAGCGGCTGTGCTTTTGGCAAACTGAAGTTAAAGTTAAAATCACCACTCAAAATCAGGAGAAGCGAGTGATAATTTTTTTAAAAGAGCAGAACCACCTTTGTTATATGGTAAAAGTACAAAATACAGGAAATCTTCAATTTTTTTTTTAACTGTTTGATTCGAAGAAATGTATACGACCACTGAAATCAATGTCCGTCCATTTTCAAATAAGCATTCTGCCACACTTATGTCCCCCACTATCATGACTAATGGATTTAGAGTCAAGGGTTTGAGTGCTTGATGGCTACTAGAGCTGGCCCCCCATGCGAGGGGAGTGAAAAGACACAGCCATGCACTATCATTGGTCAAATCAAGTAGCGCACTCTTGCGTCACATCCTGTTACACACATCCGTCCCTTTTCACGAAATCACTCCCATAAATATCCAGCAACCGAGAGGAAAGACGATACACATCAAAAAGTACATTTATTACAAAACACGATTTTAAGAACTTACAATTATGTATATTATGAGACCACATTAAATTTTTTTAGAAAAAAATTCAATCCAAGGCTTTTTATTTGTTGCAATTTCAGCATGTGAATTATGCATTGCATATATACACACACACACTATACCATAAAATACGAAATATAATTAGTATTTTTCTTATATAAAATCAGATTTTCAATTAACTATTTAATGAAATATTTTTAGAAAAATGTGCTTTTATTTAGAAAGAGTATTTTTAATGACTAAGTTCTGCGATACATAAATCATAACACTATAGCTTAAAAGTAATATGATTTAATAATTACTATATATGAAATGTACTGCCAGAAAAGTTTCTTTTACAGCAATAAAAAAAGTATCTTCCATTACTATCATAAGTGACACGTTTCATTCTAAATCATTTACTGTGTAGTCTGAAATGGAAACTAATTAAAAGGTATAAAATATACAATGGATATGAAAAAAGGTCAAAGATGGTTTTGAGGAGGAGAAAATAATTGCTATTATTTAATACTACACACAGGCATTATGTAATTAATATCCATTCCATTTTACAACTTGATATTTAAAACATTTCACGAATGGCTAAATTACTTTGTTTAAAAATTATTAGGTAATTTAGATATTTCAAATATACAGAAATACTTTCTGTAGAGAGAGATAAATGGAAGTACAGAGATAGCAATCTTTCTAGATAAGGATAACTTGAATAACTTAATAAAAAATACCACAATAGCAATAAAGAGATTGAGGGAGAAATTCATCAATGAACTTGTTTAATTTAATTACAGATTAGCATAAAAATTTGATGTAAATCTGTAAAATCATTTTGATCAAAACATCTCGAAGGGATGAAAAGATTTGTTTCAGTGAGTATCAAGAACTATACATATATATATATATATATATATATATATATATATATATATATAAACAAGCTTAACAGGCCTCCATTCAAAAAAGGTTAAAAATACGAAATTATTTAGAAAGGAGTTTATCCATTCAATACTTCATTATAAGAAAAAGAAAATTTCTTTGGATTTAAGCTTATGAGTGATGGGTGTAAATAGTTCGGTACTTACGCTCTACAATGCTGACCAATTTTGCTAATTCAAACAACATCGCTAAATACTGTCATCTTTATTACTGTTTTCGAGCATACATAGAAATGGTTTTCTACTACTAGTGACATAGTAAGGTATTACATAGTTGACTATATAACATGTAAGTAAAGATACATTTTTTTAATCTATACTGAAGAAATTGTGATCTTGATTCATTTTACATAAACTTTTAAGTCAATAATAAACTAACAGCAATAAATAATTCATGCTATTTAATATTTTTGATTAAAAACTTTTAGTTCTCCTTGAAGCACAATCTATTTATTCTTAAATTTAATTCAGTTATTAACTCAAACATGAATATGTATTAATCTTGAATATATACATGTTTTATGATTAATATATACTGTAAAAAATATACAAGCAAGTACTTAATCTAAAAACTTATACCTACGAATTTGCATCAATTTTTTATAAACCACTTTTCAAATTAAAAATTGTTTACTTCATCTTGTGAGTAGTTTTCTGATAACATGGAACATATCACCCTTTTTAATCCAGATTGCGTGTTTTTCCTGCAGTTTTTCATGGATATTTATCGTGTAAAAAAAGAGGTGATAAAGAATACATAAATAATTTAATTCTTTCACCATAGATATCTTTTCATTTTCAGCCAAACATATATACATATTCTGTTACATATGAAAATATATGTATCACAATAATACTTCAAGAATTACTTTTCAAAGTAACTTTTTGAACAACTAAATTTATATAAAATGAACACAATTTTAATAGTATCCTTGAAATCAAGGTTTCAATTGAAATTTCTGTATATAAGCTGTTAATATATGTATATGAATAAATTAAGCTTTAATATTAAATAGAATTTTTAAAAAATCAGTAGAAAATAGCAAAATTCTAAACTACAAATGATAAAAAACCACTTCTTTTAAGATAATAAAATATGAGAATATTTTATATGTAATATAGATATAATACAAAATTATTCTCCATTAGAAAATTAGATATGTGATCATTTTACTTCCCCCATATATAAAAACAATTGCATGCATAGTGTTTATGCATGTATAGCTTAAGACTAATGATTTCTTTCTTTTAAACAGCAAACATACATTTAAATAAAGTTACAAAAAAGCACATTCCAAATTGAAATTTAATACGAGAAAATTGTCATAGTTTGTTCTTGAATGGTATCTTCCCTTCAAAGGTTTCCTCATGTCTCAGCATATATCTGCTTTAAAATCCATGCACTATGACATTGAGCTCTCCAGACCCTTGTGAAACATGGGGTTCCACAAGGAATAACCCAGAGGCTCCACAATTCAAAATAAAATATTTGAAAGAAAATTATAAATGTGTATACTAAATGCGGATTCATGATCTCTATGAAGTTTGTATAACTGCAAGTATCTAAAGCTCATCCCAGGCATTAAAACTAAAAAACTATTTATTATAATATAATAAAAGATTATTCAAACAATTTTTTTCTTTGGATGTACTACCAAACAGATTGCGAATATCCTTTTGTTTACTATCCCTGACTCAAAGATATAATTTTTTATTCGTTAGCACAATATTTTGCAGAACTAAATAGTTTTATAATGGAAAATACACTTATTTTCATTTTTCAATAAGAATAAAAGGAAGTAGTATAATGAAGAAGGAACATGTAAATTATATCAATTATCAACAGATTCGACATTAATATATCAATCTTATAGGTTGCATAATCATGTAAAATATACAGGATTTTTAGCACAATGTATTTAAGAGAGCTAAAAATTTTTCTCAACATGAGTAAATACAAAAACAAAATATAAAAAAAATTAGGTGTAACTGCAGATAATATAAATAAACTTAAGACAGTTTGTGTAAACAAAATGCCAGCACACAGCTACTAAATATGATGTTCGGGTTGATGACACTTGGATCACAAATTAATACTTTTATAATGAGTAAATTATATTAAAATTACATATTAAATTTTTTTAATAACCAATAAAGTGCTTTTATCAAAAAAAAAAAATGCCCATACAAAAAGGTACAACATGTTAATCAACTTTAAATACTGTATCAAGATATATTTTTTAAGTGTTTGTGTAGAGAGGGGAAACGTGGTTTGCTGAGACCATCTTATAGGTCTAAGACTTCAGTGAGTCAAAAAAGTTTGAAGACCACTTATCTAGATAAATGTTATCATTTTTAGAGAAATATATATTTGAATTAATAAAAAATATATATATTTACCATGAAATAACAAGAATGGCCATTCAAATTTGTAATTTTTTATTCCACAAATATAATTGAAATTCTTAAAGGTAACAGAAATTGAAAATAGTGAAAGATAGAATGAATTTGTTGTACAAATTTAAAATTATTTCCTTCAGAAATTCAAATAAATTACACAAAAATTGCACGTTTTCTGTCCTTCAATTAAATATAGTTCCCAGTTAAAAATCAATACTATTTTCACAATTGAGTTATAAAAAATTTGGAGAGGGAGGGGGGGAGCTTAAGACAATTATGAAAGCAGCTGCTAAAAAGAAACTAGCAAAATTTTTACTTAGAATTAACTTACTGTTTAAGTAGTTATTGCATACAAAAAATAAACCATACTAACCACTATTTAGTTAAACTAGTTTAGCTAAATTTTCCTCATTTTCAATCCATTTTACAATTTAAAGAACAAATCACACAGTTTAGAAAAGTTTTTCTGTATTGGCTTATCATTAGATTTTCCACAGAATAAATTATGTCAAGTTTATCAAGCATATAAAATAAAATTATATACATTTAAATTTTTATTTAGTAATGTAGCAAAAATTAAAATATGAAAATATATTATCTTAAGCAGGTGTAGAAAATCAAATGTACAACTGACCAAAATGAATTTTTCTCAGAATTTTGCACTCATTTGTGTATGTACCTAATATGCTAAAACTATTCCTACTGCATCTGAAGCTATCCTAGTAAAAGACATGACATACAAATGAGTAAACAGTCAATCCATCTTATATAAATTTAATAAAAAAAACATTGAATGTATTAATATATATAAATTACGTATTTCTAATTAAACATTGTTGACTTTCTTAATGTTTGTAATTAAAAATTATTACTTTTCACGCTACATAAAAATAAAATGCATGCAAAATTTAAAAATTTATTTATCAATGGTTACATGTTTTTAGATATCTTTTTTAAAATCTATATTAAAAATATTAAATTAATACGTGAGGTTTTTTTTTTTTTTTTTTTTTTTTACACAAGAACCATATTTGAAAAAGCTCTACCAAGCAAATTATATATGTAAATTAGAGTTCAATAAAAAAAAAGAGAAAAGCAAATACTAGTTGACAAGGAGAAAGTTAAAAAAATGAGAATGAATTCCAATATGGGAAGGAAGGAAAGGGAAAAAAAAGAAAATAAAATGCATGGGAAATCAATGATCACTGGGAAAATTCGGGATCCTTAATTTTCAACTTATGAGAAATTAATCCTGGATTAGTGTAAGAAATGTGTTAATTTTACTTGTTAAAATGACTACCTTCCTGTTTATTCATGTTTTTTTTTTTTCCTATCAGATTTGCTGTAGTTCAACACAAAGGTATGTTCATGAAAGACCGAAATTTAAAACTAGAGACAATGGTTATGTCTAAGCCAGGAGCTTAGTGTCTAATTTCCTGTTTACAGAGTTTTAGAGTGATATACAGAAAAGTTATAGAATGAAAGAAAAAAAAAGAATTTCACATAAAATAAATTTAAACAACAAATTAATTTCAATAAAGGAACTATTGGTCTCAACAAACAAAGATAGGGAAATCTATTCATTTAAAAACATCTTTTAAAATCTAAGAAAACTATGACTACAAACCCTTTTAGCAGACAATTATGGTACATGGTTAAGGTGGTGATGTGGGTCAAGTGCACCACAAATTATGGTACTAACATAAACTGAGCTGAAAGTTCCAACATTCCTTTTTCTTCATCAATGATACCAACAAACTGGTGAATTTTATCTGACCTTCTAACCATGCATTCAGTGCAGACTCGGGTAGATTTGTTTCTCTAGCAATTTTTGCTTGGATTCTCCCTTTTTGAATGTGTGATATAAAATACTTTCTATTTTAACATATTTCAATTAAAATATAAGTAAACAAGAAACAGTGACATTATAATTACTTCCAGACTACCTTGAATATTAAATAGCTAAAAAACAAATTGTGAACAAACTTATATGAAAAATAATACATACTTAAATCCAACAAAAAAGCATTTTTTTTAAATTAACAAAATGTAATTTTCTTAAAAAAATTTTTAAAAAATAATTAAAAGTTTTACAATTTTAAAAAAATACAAAAAATGTTTTTTTCAGAAAAGCAATAAAATTAATTTTTATTGGTTAAAATTAATACATTAATTCCATAAGAAAGCCTTAAATAATACATAACAATACAAAGTTAAAGTAAATTTGTTATGATCAAATATTAACAATGTCCACTATGCTTATACATAAATGAATTTTTTTGTGGAACATTAAAATTCACTCACACAAAATTATTTATTTCATTATAATTAGCAATATTTATTATTTCACATACCTGCTTTTTCATTTGAAAATTATATTTAATTAAGGGCTATGCAAGAAACTATTTTAAAATGTTCACAAAATTTCTAATTTTTTTCAAGTTGTAAACATTTATAAAAATGCTGCATTTAAAAAAAAAAAGGTTGTAAGTATCCAAAACCTAAGGATTTCGTTTGTCATGAGTCCACTAATGTTTTTTCATACTACCACTTTGAAAGAAAGCTTAGTTGTATACTTTCTAAATATTAATCCTTTCTTTGGCATGAATATAAAAATGCTTTTTTAAATTACTACTTCTTGAGAAAGCTTTGTTGCATACTTCACAAACATAAGGCTTTTCCTTAGTATGAATACGCAAATGAAGTTTTAAGGTACTACTCTGAGCAAAAGCTTTGTTGCAAAAATCACAAACATAAGGCTTTTCCTTTGTATGGATTCGCAAATGTGATTTTAAGGTACTATAGTGAGAAAAAGCTTTGTTGCAAAGTTCACAAACATGAGGCTTTTCCTTGGAATGTATATGCAAATGTTGTTTTAAGCTACTACTGTATGAGAATGCTTTGTTGCATACTTCACAAACATGAGGCTTTTCTTTCGTATGGCTTCGCAAATGTTCTTTTAATGCATTACTGTAAGTAAAAGATTTGCTGCATACTTCACAAACATGAGGCTTTTCCTTAGTATGTATAAGCAAATGCTTTTTTAGATTACAACTTTGTGAGAAAGTTTGATTACATGTTTCACAAACATAAGGTTTTTCCTTAGTATGTATAAACAAATGCTTTCTGAAATTACTCTTTTGTAAGAAAGTTTTATTACATATTTCACAAACATGAGGGTTTTCCTTAGTATGAAGATGCAAATGTTGTTTCAAATGGTCTCTGCGCGAAAAAGCTTTGTTGCATATTTCACAAATGTGAGGCTTTTCCTTAGTATGAATAAGCAAATGGGAACTTAAATAAGCCTTATGAGAGAAAGCTTTTTTGCATAGTTCACAAACATGAGGCTTTTCTTTCGTATGAATAAGCAAATGGGAACTTAAATTACCTTTTTGTGAGAAAGCTTTATTACATATTTCACAAACATGGGGCTTTTCCTTAGTATGTACACGCAAATGTAGTTTTAGCTTATAACTGTAAGAGAAAGCTTTATTGCATACTTCACAAACGTGCGGTTTTTCCTTAGTATGCTGATGCCAACGTTCTTTTAAGGTTGTTAAATAATTAGACATTGAAACAAAAATTAAATAAACATTTAAAGCAATAGCGTCATTTTCAACGTTCAATTTAGTTCTGGTTTTATGAGATATCACACAAGAGAGGCTACTATTCTACTTTCCTTGTTATTGATTGATTGATTGATTGATTGAAAGGTTGAAGGGGATATAGAGCAACACAGGCTATGATCCCTCAAAAAAAAAAGACAAGACAAGAGAAATCCTAATAGATTAGTAGATATTGAAAAATTTCATTTCCTTTAAAAAAACTCTGAAAGTTGATTTATTATTCATTGCCCTTTCCAAAACATCTCTAAATGTAATAGTGGTATGTGGATCAATACGAAGAATAGACCAGAGATTATTACGATGCGTAGTATATCTAATACAATTTAATATAATGTGGTCCAAATCATTTATACGTTTACATGTAATACACATTGCATTATCCTGTAAATTAAATCTATGTAGAAGGCCTGGAGTAATAATCATTTTACTGAAGATTCGAGTGCTTAAGATTTCTTCTCTTCGATTCTCTGTCCACTTTGAAATGATATCAATGGTTGGAATATTTCCCAATTTTTCAAAATATTTGCTTGAGTAAAATGTTTCATTGATTTTTCGAATTCTATTTCGATATATATTTTTATGAATGTCGTCTGAAGCAATCCAGTCAATGTAAACATTGGACTCCGTGACCGATCTTGCGAGATTATCCGCCTGCTCATTCCAAACAATTTTCGAGTGTCCCGGAGTCCAAAGCAGAATTAACTGGTTAACGTAGTTAGATAGCATATAAATTTTGATAGCAAGTCTATGAATTACCTTATTGGATTTGATCGAGAAATTTTGAAATGCAGAAAGAACCGAAAGACTATCCGATAAAACAAGTAAACTTACATTAGATTCCACCAGATCATCTAAAGCCTGACAAATGGCCAAAGTTTCTGCAGAAAAAATGGAGTTATAATTGTTGATCCTGTAAGCAAATGAAGATTTATTTGATATACCTGCTATCGATGTAATTTGGTCATTTTTTGAAGCATCAGTAGCTATAATGAAAAACTTCTGAAATTCCCGTTCGACCGTTTCATCAAATAAAACACTTATGGCAGGAATCGGTAGATTTTTATCTTGAAATTTAAACCTATTGGTATAAATTGTACATGGAAGGTCGAAAAAGATAATTAATCTGGGAATTGAAATAATTTGATCACCACCAATATTTAAATCTTGCAGCACACTAATGATATAATTTTTATCTTCTTCCAAAACATTAAGATTCATCGCCTCTGGGCTGTTGCAATAAAGAGGAGAGAAATCACTATTGGATATTTGTGTAATAAAGAACTTGTTTGCCAATCTTCTAATTTTATCTGACAAAATCTCTTGACCAGCCAACTTTAGTAGCACAATATTTGGGGTCCATTGAGGGAGACCTAATGCTATTCGGAGGGCTTTTGTTTGGATAACATTAAAGGGTTTTAATTGATTTTCAGACCATTTATTTATTATGTGACAGATATAATAAAAACACTGCATATGCTGTTATTGACTAAATTAATGAGATCTCTTGATCTCGGCCCATAGTGTTTATATGCCATACCTTTTAGTGCATTGATCCTTTTCAAGGCTTTACTGCTTAGTTGATTTTTAATATATAAATTTTGACAACGTTTAGAAAAAAAAAAATTCCTAAATATTTAATAGAAGTTTGCCATTGTAGGGGAAATCCAGCCAACAAAATATTAGGAAGAGTATAATTTCTTTTATTTGATAATTCAGCTATTGTACATTTCTCTGGGCTTAAATTTAATTTCCAATAATTACACCACTGGAAAATTCTTTCCAGAGTATTTTGTAGTTTTTTGCAAATAATAGCAAGGGATTTATGAGAGCAAAAGATAAAAATGTCGTCAGCATAAACCAGGCATTCAACTTCCGATTCTAAGGTTTCAAAAATATCATGCATGTAGATAGTATATAAAATAGGAGATAGGACACTGCCTTGGGCTAGGCCTTGCGGAACAAGTTTCTTGGGAGAAAAATAACCCCTCCATTTTATTTGGAAGGATCGAGATGTGAGAAAATTATGAATCCAATTTGCTATATTTCCTGTTATACCAATTTGTAAACATTTATAAATAAGACCATCCACATAAACAGAGTCGTATGCACTTTTAATGTCTAAACTTATTCCTACAAAAAATTTTCTGTAATTTTGCATTCATTATTGCTTTATGTACCAGATAAGTAGCACTTCTGCTATCTTTGAAAGGAACGAAACCATAATGTTGGGGATGAAGTTTTCTTTCTTTAGTTAAGTAGTAAGAAATCCTATTAGCCAAAATTCTCTCAAAAGTTTTTGAAAATACAGAAGTCAGAGCTATTGGTCTGTAGGAAGATATCTTAGTTTTATCTTTACAAGGTTTCGGAATCGGGAGAAGGATGGCATGCTTCCAAGAATCTGGAACGATTGCATTATCAAATAATTTTTGGAAATATCTTAAAATTACATCCCGTTGACCCTGATCAAGATTTTTAAAGAAAATTGCTGTAACATGATCCGCCCCAGGAGTTGTATTTTTTGAATTTTTTATTGCACTATGCAATTCAAGAATATGGAATGGTTTATTAAGAAGGTTATTTTTGTCGTAGAGAAAATCCAAAGGAAGCGGTTCATGATAGGCATTTTTAGATGCAAAATAATCTGCAAACAAATCTGCTTGCAATTGAGGATGTGTGATAAACCTATTATTAAGCTGAAGAATATTAAGTTTTTGATCCGTGTCAGTAACTGTGGAAAATTTTTTCAGAATATTAAAAAAACATCTTGGGATTAGAAATATTATTGCATATCTTGTCCCAGTACATTCGTTTGGCATTTTTAATGTAGAATCTAAGCTTGCTCGCATATTGTTTATATCTGATCCATAATTCAGATGAAATTTCTTTAATAGCTCTTTTCCTAAATATTTTTTAAGCTTATAGAATTTATAACACGTACTATTCCACCATGGTGGGAAGGATCTATTTGAGACTTTAATTTCCCTAATATTATTAGCAATGACGTGCGATATCTTATCAGAAAGATTCTCAGAATCAACCTCAGGATTATTAAAAATAAAATGCGTTTGGGTCATAACTGCTTGCCAGTTTACTTTTTTGAAAATTCGTTTATTTGAATTGAGGAGAGAAAGCTCTGTAATAATTGGACTATGATCACTTTCAAAGGAGCAATCTAAAACATAACTATTGCAGTATCCAGATATGCTTGAAGAACAAACTGTGAGATCTAGCAATGATGTTGCATCTGCTGAACTTCTATAGGTGGGAACAGTCGTGTTAAGAAGAACCAAATTAGAATCAGTAATCCATTCAACGAATTCATCACTATACCTTGAAATGTGATCCGATCCCCACATCGGGTGATGAAGGTTAAAATCACCAAAAATAATCATAGGAGCCATCAGGGATTCGAGAAAAGATTTGATTAATATAATATTAAATCCCCGTGGAGCGTAAATATTTACAATATAAAATGAAATATTTCGAACATATATTTTAATTGCGAGGATTTCTAATTCTCTGGTTTGTTGAATCTGTATAGGAATCTGTTGTGCAGAAATATTGGAAGGAACAGCAATTAATAAACCACCACCTGATCTGTCTTCTATCTTTTCTAAAAATGATTTTATTTGGAAGATTTATATTATCGTGAATTGATAAAAAAGTTTCTTGGAAAACCCAGATATCTGCTTCAGAAAAGGGAGGGATATTTAACCAAATGAATTTATTTTTGAGGCCTCTACAATTCCATTGAATTATATTCATAAAAACTGAAGAAAAAAAAATTAACTAGAACGAACTATCCTCCCTTTGAGGAAAGAAAACCAAACTAATGAAGACAATAATTAGCCCCCAAAACAAAAACTTGAAGAAAAGAGACATATTTACAAAAACCCATCTTACTTCCGTAATTATCCCCTGTCCATGTTATTGGATGCGTCGCTTTCACTAGAAGCGCGTATTTTACGGATTGAGGATTTAGTACCAACAGCTTTTTTTTTCCGCAATGGGGAGTGACTCGATTTCCCCATTTCAAAAATCTTGCTAAGTTGAGTAAGTACAGACTCCATTGTTTTCTGAAAAGCTTCCATAATTAAAGTGGTTTGCTTTTCTAATATTGCTTGAAAAGATGTTAGCATGTTTTCAAGTTTTTTCCAGATAGTCTTGCATATCTAGATTAACTGTATTAGTCTGGATTACTGCAGAATAAGATGTCCTTTTATTGTCCCGGAACCTTCTGCGCGCTTCTCCCAATGTAACATGTTGCTCACATTTCAATTCTAATATCTTTTTTTCTTTTATATATTCGGGGCAATTTAATGAGTTAGCTGGGTGATCGCCTTTGCAATTTATGCATCTTGAGTTATTAGAGCATTGTCCAGAATGTGGATCACCACAGTTGATACATATTGCAGTTTTTTGGCAAAATCTAGTAGAATGAAGAAAACTAAAACATGTTGTACATTGTCTGGGTTTATCGATAAAATTTTGAATTCGATGATTGATGAACCACAGTTTCACAGTTTCTGGTAGAGTGGTCCCGAGTATTGTAATTAATACTGGTGAGAATTGTTGCTGTGAACCAGTTTTAATAAATCTTCTCATCTCTATTATTTCAAAATTATTAGTTTCTTGTAGCTCTTTTGCTATCTCATTCAGAGATATATCAAGTGGTATTTCAAAAATAAGGAATCTTGACGTGATTCCCTCCCAAAGAATATTCGTTTTAACAGACACATTGGAAATTTTCTCAAGAGAGAGTATTTGTGCTGCACATACTGGGTCTAGCGTAGAGAACCTTATCTTTCCATTACGAGTAAAAGACATACTTTTTATGTTTTCGTGACGAGCAATTTTTTTCTTTATTTCTGCATTTAAAAGCTGTGGGTTAGACTTTGGAATCTGAGAGGATCCTTGACTATTTTCAACCAAGATATTGATTTCGGATATAATTCTTTGTCCAACTCGTAGAATAATTTCCGCGTCCCTCAGAGAAGATCTGAAAAATTTCGAAAATCCTGTTTCCATTGTTAAACTATTATCGATTAAGGGTTGTTCAACATCAGAAACGATGAATCTAGAGCGACTCAGCTTGAGTCTTTTTCAAATCAAAAAACCAGAGAATAGAAATTGGAAAATTACCAAAAAACAGAACCAAAAGTAGGAAAAAAAATCCCTTTTGCTCTGAAAAGGGAACCAAAATAAAAAAAGAATGATACAACCTGTTAAGACTTGAGGAAATGAATACACCACCTTCAACCTTTCAACCGACCACCTTCCTCCGATCCTAAATTCGAATCCACCTCGAAATGCTTTCCTTGTTATGATTCTGTATTATTCTTCTGTACACAAATAAAACTGTTGCCACTCAGAAGAAGTCATGATAATTTTTAAACTTCATTATTATCAGATTGGGATCATAGCCTTTGTTGCTCCATATCCCACTAAACCTGAACTGAACTGATTATTATCAGAAATAAATAAAATACGCAAGATGACGTCACTTTTTGGCATTGCTTAAGATTTATGGATCTCAAGCGTGAACTATTCTCCCCACTCTAGTCAACCTGGAAGGCAGCGATAATGAACCTGCGGCCCACGGGGCGTTTTTAAATGGCTCACTTAGGGCCCATTGCTTAGAGAAATTCATTAATTTATGAAAATTTGGCGGAAATTCTTTGAGAAAAAATCAATTATATCAATTTTGCTGGGAAAATTTCAATAACGTGGGCAGGGCTTTTCCGCCACCAAATCCTCTTTTCTAGTCAAAGGTGGATCGCCAAGACGTTTGCAGTAACCACATGCGATATGTTTCTCCTCGCAGGAAAAACGCTTAGTAATAATCTGCATTCCTCATAATCATTTAAAGCTCATGTTCTCTGGAAATATTACTAGTGTTGTTTCAGCTTTTAACGATTTATCGAGTTCACTTTAAAATATTTTTTTTAATCAAAATTAGATTTTTAAAAATTTTATGCATTTTTCAATTAAGTTAAATTTTCCAGTTTTATTTCCTGAGCAAAGAATTATTATCATTTAAATACGAAGATAAATTGCATTAATTTTACAAATACAAGGCATAAATGTTAAATTATGAGTAGTTTTAATTTTTTGCCCCGATACTAAGGAAAGTAATTAAAATGAATTTTAAATGCACTTTAAAGTTAACAGTGCTAGAGAAAGCTTTGCTGCATACTTCACAAACGTGAGGCATTTCCTTGGTATGAATAAGCTGTACTATTGTATATGGTATACAATTCTTACCAAAAGAAGCACCTTGTAAATAACACTTTTAGTTCACAAAGTGTGAATTAAATCAAGATTTTGTTGACAATTATCTTACCGTTTATCAACCGCGCTTGCAGAAAATTTGGAAGTAAAAGTTGTAGTATATATGAACAAGTTCTACCGTAAAGCTTACTATGGGGGCGCTGCCTTTTTGTTTTCGGTTTCAGTAAAATAACATTGTTTTGTATAAGTTTGTGTCAGGAGGCAATTTTAATTTCGCTGAGATTTCATTAGAAAATTTTTTTATCAATTTAAAATGAGTAGCCCACGAATCAGCAAACTTGGAACTGTCTGTTCTGTATTTGAATGCAGCATGAGAAGCGATACAAATTTTCAATCTTCGGTTAAAATGTACCGCTTTCCTGCAAGTCCATCTAGCGTAGCGTTAAATAAAGAGCACTTTTTGAGTTCCTCACACCCTCGGGCATTCCTCTTCGGCCAACCTTCGGCACGGTCAAAGGAAAAGAGGTTGCTTGTCATTGGTAGGTGTGCAATGCCATCATTATGCTGGGTTGCCTGTTTTGGCGTTATAGCATTTTTCTATGCCGTAGTGGTTCATTGAAACATAAAAGTTTTGTCCCAATTTGCCCAATTGTCGAATCCGGCACTTATCGCGCCAAGTGTTTTCTCGCCAAATCGATAAATACGCCAAATCTGGTAACCCTTCTGAATTCGTTTTTCAGTGGAGAAGTCGCTTTTTTGGCGAAATGCGGCGCATGCGCAGTAGATGTTTTTAATTTTAACAGTTTTAACGAAGTTAGCGCATTCGTAATTGGTTTTTTTTTATTTTAACAGTTTAATTCTCCAACGGTTTTTCTCGCGCATGAGCAGAAAGCTTTTTTTACTTCAAAAAATCCGTTACACAGCAAACGGTTACTTCTTTCGCTCCGGTTGGGTCAGCTGTTCGGCTTCGTTTTCTTCGATTTGGGAATTACTTTTTACAGGTAATTTTTTTTTATTTCTTTCTTCACATAAATTTCAAAAGATTGCCATGATGTCCAGCGATGCTCTTAGGATTAATTTGAATGAATGCATGAAAATTACGATTACTATTGTTAAAGGTTTTTGCTATGTTGCCTGTGCTTGGAAAGAAAGCTGTTTTAGAATGGTGCATGGAAGAAGGTTTGATTGGATCATCGTATGTGTGTCCGAAATGTGGAAAAAGTATGGGAAAGAAAGAACGGGTAAGAAAGTGAATGATTATTTTTGAATGGTACTGCAAAATTCAGTCCAGTGTGAAAAAGGATACCCATCATGTGTTTAGGAGTGTAAAGAAATGGTTTTGGATTGAATTGAGCAATATGGATTTGTGCACCGTTTTTTAGTGATGCAAAAATAAAAATGTTTCAGAACGTGCTCTCAGAAATATGCAGTAGTACACTGGTATAATTTCAGTAGGCAACTCATCATCATCATAAATGTCGGAAATAGCAGCATTTTTTTAAGGTAAGTGAAATTATTTCCATTTTTAAATGCCTGATTTTTGCAGCGATTTTCAGTTTCTAAACTTTAAAATGCTATTTTTTAATGATTTTCCTTCCGCCATCTTGAATTTCGCGCTCCGGCGTTGCGTGTTGTGGTAGGGTTGTAACTCCAAAACACAACACGCAAAAACACGCCAAATTGGCGATTTTTCAAAATTTGGCGGAGAAGTGCCGGATTCGACAATTTCACCGGAGATTGTTTTTCAGGCAGTTTTTTCTTCCGTGTCTTGAGTATAATAGCTAAATTCCCTTGCGTATGAAATTTTCACTGTAAAAATAACAATCGGTTCTTTTTTTCATTCACGTAAATCAAAAAATATTTTTAATAGATTCAATTTTGTAGAAGAAATATATGTTTGAGCTTAGTAAATAAGGAACTCAATTACATATAAAAAAAATTGTTATATAATTTTTAATAATCCATTTACTGTGATTAATAATACTTTGAAAATGAATTACATGTTTCGAGTTTTATCCTTATGTAAGAAAAAAGAAGTCACTTGTAAATAAAGAAAATTTATGTTTTTTTTTATAATATATATTTATTGTGTGGTAATATTAATGTACATTTTAAAGGTAAATGAATTCGTTCTTATATCAGAATGAATTTGTACAGGCAAGTGATATTTTAAATTATTAGCTTAATTTCATTTTTGTAATTAGTGATTTGTTTTTTGTATATATATATATATATATATATATATATATATATATATATATATATATATATGTGTGTGTGTGTGTGTGTGTGTCTGAAAGACTCATTTATTCACATTTCTAAAAAAATTCGTCTTATAGGTTGTTTAACAGTGAAGTGTTTTATTTTGATACCCGCACACACTAAAATAAGGCTCATTTTTAGTCATATGATCAGCTTCAGTGATATTTAAATTTTAAAAAGTAGTCTACACGCGTACGAAAACATTCTTTCAAAACCACACACCACATCTCTCTCATACTTTGTCTTCCATACAGCAGGAAATATTTGTGTATACTCAAAAAATTTAATACAGCATACATTTCAAAATGTTAAAATTGTTTTTAAAATTTGGTATGGATACATTGTGCAACTGTCGGTTAACTTCACTGAACAAAATTGTTTTAAGTGTACTGTTTTAAAAGACAAAATTAATTAGGGAGAACTTTTCTCACAATAGAATTTGTAATGACTGAATTGTGTGAAAATGTAGTTATCGATGTGTGACATTTTTCCTTGTAATAAAAGAAACAGAAAGATAAGAAATTAAACTTGAGTAGAATATGGTTAGAAGTACTGTCATGCACATTTGAAGAAGCATATCCTGCATTTAAATTAAAAATTATTGACTGAATGTGTGTTATGTCCATCACAAATGCCGATGTTGAAAAGAAATTTTTATTTAATACAAGAAGTTCGAAAAGGAGAACACTAGGAATGAAAATTTAGATTTTTTCCGAAAAATATTCAGTTAACATAAAATAATTATTTATATGATTTTAATTAAAATATATTAAAAGTATTGAAATCCTTTTTTATGTTATTTTAAAAATTAAAAATATAAATGAATTGAGAAAGATCGGTTTTATTTCATAAATATAATCATCGTATGTATATCACCGTATGCACCATTTATTGTCTTATTGTTTAAAAAAGGGATAGGGCCTTCGCTCTTTTTACCCCATTACTTTTTTAAAAAAACAAGAAAGTGAGCGCGTTTTCTTACTCTCATATTCAAAAATGAATGCAGGTTACTTTTTTCTGGCTCAAATCGCAATACCAATTATATATATATATATGTATATATATATATGTATGTATATATATATTTGTATATACAGTCAGGTCTCGTTTTATGCGGTATATACGTTCTACCGAAAAACGCATATAAAAAAATCGCATTAAAAAAGACTTTACTTGAATGGAAAAAGTAGGGATACGTTCCTTAGTTTTCTAAAATCGCATAAAACCAAAACAACTAGTTAAAATTAACTTAAAACCGCTTAAAAAAATTGAAGAAATGAAAAGAAGTAGGCTGCATGATAAATTACTTCGAATGTCTGAAAAAAATTCATACAAAAGCTAAAAAAAAAGTACTTGTATTGAAATCTTAATTCATTTTATTTTATGGGAAAGTAATACACATAGTTTTACATATTTAATCATTATCTCTATCTGAGAATGGTTGCATCGTTTGCGAAGTGGTTCCAAATCACCTTCATCATCAGAAGAGACTCTTTCTGCAATAGATATTTGCGGTAAAGGCCACGGATTTTCACAAACTTCATTCTCGTTCTGTGTAGCTCTTCCTTTTCTGACAATGTAATCAGAAATTAAACTTTGCGATGAGGATTCTCTTATTTTTTTTATATAGTTCACAATATCCAGACATGCAGTTCTGCAGCTCACGTTGTAATTTAGAGGCTCGTTCAGAATTGGGGTCATTAATAAGAAAAGGATTTTCTAATTTACTGCAAAGTTGAAGACCTTCTTGAATTAATTTTCCAGTGAGGGGAGTTGATTTTTCTTCCTCATCATTATCACCTTCTAGACCTACGACGCCGTCTACAGTTATAGATCTAAAGTTAAATCAATAATATCATTGTCACTTAATGCATCATCCACAAGCAATTCATCTATATCGTCGTGGTTGAAGGTATTAAAACCATCTCCTCCAATTTCATGTGCCAAATTAATTATTTCATCTGATAGTGTCGATGTTCGAGTTGTTGTATTGTCTGTCACACATGCTGGCCAAATCTTTTTCCAACAGGCATTTAAAGTTCTAGGTCTTATTTGAGAGGAAGCAGATGCAACATGAGTTAAACAATCAAAAATAGAAAATTGTTTCCACACATCTTTTACTGTTAAGGACTCATTTTCTAGTTTATTCAAGATGAATTTGTACGTTGTCTTAATATAATATTTTTAAAAGTTGTAATTATGCCTTGATCTAATGGCTGAATAAGGCTTGTTGTATTGGGCGGAAGAAATACTAGTTGAACATTTGGATGTTCTAATTGTGGATGACTTGCTGCATTGTCAACAATTAATAAAACTTTAAAATCGAGAGATTTTTCCTTCATATAGGCTTCCACTTCTGGTACGAAACAATTATTGAACCATTCTGTAAAAAACGCTGTTGTCATCCAGGTTTTCGGGTTAGCCATCCAATGCACGGGCAGTTGTTTTAAATCTTTACCTTTAAGGGCGCGTGGTCTAAGAGATTTATTTATTAAGAGAGGTTTCAACATCCGATCTCCTGATGCATTGCTACAAAGTAATAAGGTGACTCGATCGTTACTTGCTTTGTGTCCACTTGCAGTTTTTTCATCCTTTGCGATGTAAGTACGGTTAGGCAATCTTTTCCAATAAAGTCCTGTTTCATCAGCGTTAAATACTTGATCGGCAGAATAGTCCCCATCTTCAATAATTTTCGCTAGCTTCTCTGGAAATGTTTTTGCTGCTCCTTCATCTGCTGTCGCACTCTCCCCTGTTATTTTAATATTATGAAGTGCATTTCTTTTTAAGAACCCGGTTAGCCATCCTTAGCTAGCTGAAAATTCTTTTCCAGCTTGGGAAGTGGAAGTTGATGGTTCTGACTGTTTCATTGACTTATCAAACTGAAGAGCTTTTTCTTGGATTAAATAACCACTTACAGGAATACTTCTTTGAACTTGTTCCTCAATTCAAATTGCGATGGCTCTTTCCGTTCTTTCTAATAATACATCCCTTGTGTATGATGCAAATTTGGTGCTTAATTTTGTACCAGAAATGACCGATTTTCTTATTGAAGCTTCATTCTTTTTAATTGCTCTGACAGTAGATTCGCCTAAATTAAGATGTTTTCCAATAGCCGTAGATCCTTCTCCTTTTCCTAAGCAATCTAAAATTGCAATTTTCGTTTCCAACGAAATTGACTGTCTTTGATGTTTTTTTTCTCCATTGGGCCAAATAAAATCTTAAAAAGAAATTTAAGGGAACCGGGACGTTCTCGATGGCACAAAATGAGCAAAATTTGGCTTTTCGAAAGAACATTATTTTCAAAAACAGAAAGACTCCATAAATAAAAAAATTGTGTCATACAATCTATGTACTTTTCTTAATATACTACAACATAAAATTATTAAATATATAAAATATTTTAAGAAATATAAGGATTCGAAAAAGTACACACCAAAAGAAGTTTTCGGATACATGGTACTCTTTAGGTACATGTATCTTTCCTTTTATGACATAACACCACAAAACATGCTGTTTTAGTTATAAAATTGTAAGCTTATTTAAAAATGTAATAGTTCTTTTCTTATTTCCTTGCTTAGAAATATTTTTAAAAAATTTTGAATTTTGACTTTTTGAAATTTTGATAAAAATGGCAATTTTTTTTCAGAAATTGAACAATAAAAGTAAAAATACTAACTTTTCAGAAATAAATTTAGTAGCATTAAATACATTATTATGACACAAAAGCTCATACCATGTTTCATTAAAATATAACAAATAGATTTTTCTATACATGTACCTAAAAACTGAAAAAAACCATTTTGAGAAAATTGAAAAAAACTAAATAAAATGATACACTTACCTAAAATTTAAAGTCTAAAAATTTCCAGCACTGTACTCATCTTGCATTGACTGTTCCAAAGCATCCTGTTTCCTTTTAATTTGCCTTTTTGTTGTCCTGGCTTCTTTGGAAGCTTTTTGAACAGCCATCTCAGCTTCACAAATTCTGACGTAGTCAATTTTACGAAGGCCTTCACAAGTGTTGACGCCTGGATTGATTTTTAATGCTTTTAATACTTCAGTCCTTGCATATGCACCTTCATTGAAGCATATAACCGCGTCCATAACACCCATTTGCAAAGTTCTTTTGCTTACAAATGTTTTTTTCGGCACACGATTCCATACACAGTTATTAAAGCTTTCGTTGGGGTTCTGAGTTCGGCCATGCAAACATTTTAATAACAGTTCTTTTGCAGTTAAATCTCTAAAACTTTTTTTTAATTTTAAAAAGAACTGCATCTGGGAGGGAATGTTTGTGGGTGTATTTTTCACCTGATACAATGCTTTTATTGTACCCGCACCAACTTTCTTCTCCCATAGGACACACAGCATGTTGTGGATTTTCATCTGTCGACAGTTTATGGAAATATATTGCCCAGATGGATTTGGACATATCTGCGACTGATTTTCCAACATTTCTTCTTATGGCTAGGCCATAATATTTTTGTAGCAGAAGAATTTCTGCATCTGTCAGCCTTCCTCTTCCAGATATCGGTTTGTTGTCTGACAGCTTGGTGGATTTTAAATTGTTCTTTAGGGCTCTCAGTCTTGCTCCCATCCTCTTTTGGACGTGGCCGATGCACTCTAGTTTTTCAACAGGAAATTCATCACCGTATATGTTTGATTCTTGAACCCTTAGGAACCCCTTCGAATCTCCATCTCCAAGGTACTGAACATACCGAACATTGTAATTTGGTAAGGAGCGACTGAAAATCCGCAATACTCCTTCACTCTCCATTCCACAGGTTTTGTTCGTACTTTTGCATTCAAAACAATATTTTGAAAGGCACTCAAAATCAATTACTTTTCCATTATCGAGAGAAATTGCCGTTACAACGCCATTCTTCGAAGTGTGTCCTCTTTTCTTCCAGGTCCCATCAAGAGCAATTGCTATGTTCTTATTGTGTTCATTTTCAATGACAGCTTCATTAACGCTGTTAACCATTGAACAAGATGAAACAGTTTCCAACGCTTTAAAAATTGGCGTATACAATCTTTCAAATTTAGCTGGAGGAGGAGGTAAGTTCATCAGCGCACAAAATATCTGAGCTGCACTTTTACCAATTCCAATGCACCTCATGCCATAAACAAACCTCAAATTTACTTCATATCCATCTGACACGGTATTTGAAGTCATTGAAGTATGACCAGGACCACAATACTTGCAAGTTGCTGACACACTAGTCGCAAGGCCTTTGCGACTACTTCTATTTTCAGCAACATCAAAGCAGAAAGATTTATCACAATATCTGCATTTTGCAATATTGTTGAAAATATCATTGAGCATATTTAAGTCAATAATAACATACCTGCTTTGAGTATCAACTGAAAAATTATCTTCAGAGTCCTTAAAAGACCCTTCACTCTTCTCAATTTTCTTTTTAGATGCACTGACATCAAGTCGTTCACTCTCAGCATTTACTGAAGTTTTACTACGAATTAAACGACGTTTGACTTGGCCAAACTTTTTTGTTCGAGGCATTGTAGATGTTTAAAATTCTCGCAAATTACAAAAAAATTGAATGTAAACAAAAAACTAGTATATAAGAAGTCAAAATAAGAAGTTCGTACTTCACGTGTTTGTAAACCAAGCACGAGGTAGCAAAACGTTCAAAAATCGCACAGCTTGTGTATAAACAAGATTGAGTTGAGTAGTTATAGTCCTTCTCAAACCACAAGAATAAAATAAATAAATCAGATTAAGTGATATAAAAACTCCAATCTACATAAAAACATGCGTCGGTAAGCTGTAAGATGGGCGTGGCAGTTGACGTGCGATAACGTAAACAAGAGGCGTGACAGCTGTTGCTTGCATTTTAAAACCGCAATTACTGGGATATTAAGTTTTAAACCTATACATGTTATACATTTTTGGAATCAGCATTAAATCTACTTTTTTTTTAGATGAAAATTGAAAAATCGATTTTTTGAAAGCTTAAAACGTCTCTGTTCCCTTAAAAGAATTACACTTACGATTTTCTAATGAAAAATAAAACTTTACGACACTCCCCTTAAGTCCAGAAATCAAAATTTGCTGCTTATTATATTGCAACTTAAATTCGCCACTTATTAAAGTGAAATTTTTATAAAAATGAACGTGGCTCCGCTAAGAGAAAATATAATTTCGAAATAATGATATCGTATCGGTATACTACTGAAATAACGAATGCGAATCTAAGACTGTCGCAGCCGAGCCGCAGACGTAAGCACTAAAAAGATACGGAAATTCGCGGAATACTACGATCTACGTCTTAGTATAAAAAATAATAATAATAACAAAAATCTAGAAATGTTTGGAATACAAACCGCACAACTTCAAAATCGCATAAAAACAATCCGCATAAAAAGAGACCTGACTGTATATATATGTATATATATATATATATGTATGTATATATGTATGTATATATATATGTATGTATATATATATGTATGTATATATATATATTTATGTATATATGTATGTATATATATATGTATGTATATATATATGTATGTATATATATATATATGTATATATATATATATGTATGTATGTGAAGTTGAAGGCACTATTGCAAGCCCCCTTAGCATCCCCCTAGAGAGGGCAATGTCCCCGACGGGGGAAAGGAGCGACGAAGGAACATCAGAACTAGAGAATCCGTTTGGACCGCAAGAGAGGCAGACGCGCATTGACAGAGCAGTAATAACTCTTAAAAAAATAATGAAAGCCAATTAGGCTACGACGCGCGTTTAAATGTTTCACTCCATTCATTAATTGTTATTTACCCTTTTATTTATTCTTGTTTTAAAAATAAACAGATTATTCTGGCAAATCCCAGTTTACGAATTCATCCCAAGTAACAACATAACATTTGGGGGCTCGGCCTCAAATTAAATTAAAATTAAAAACCCCTAGAAAATACAACGAGTCAAGACTGGTGGACCACGCACGCTTCAACGACGAAACCGGCAACGAAAACCACAACGACGAAATCATCAACGGTGAGTCCATTCCAATTTACTCCTTTATTGTTCTGAAGATATTTATTTACGATGGTCTGTCTAGAGGAAATTGCTGCTATTGCGAATATATTAAAGACGGCCCCTGCTTCAACGGTGCAACTTCTGCACAAAATTGTTAATGACGAACCCTACAGTAAATCTTCTAGAAAAGATTTAAAAAAATTCGCGGGTTTCCCACAGAATTACGACATTGAAGCACGAAAGGATAAAATTTTAAAGGACTTTAGGAAAACTGAACTTATTACCGTCTGCACTATATTAGGACTGAATTGCGCGGGAAGCGCCAAAAAATTAAGCGAGCATATATTTAAAAATTTATCAGATCTTGCATCTTTAAAAAATAATTTTACCGAACAATTGACGGATGACGAAGACGAAGATTCGGCGCCCTTTTCGCGAGAATCTACGAACGACGCGAATAAACAACCCCTCACCCCGCCAATTTATCACTTGCCCTCTCCGCAGGATGTTTTTGTTCCCCTCCCTCAAACACAACGAAATCAAAGCCAAAGAGGGAACGAAGAGAATGTATTTTTGTTAAAGGACCTTTTTTCAACTATGAGGTCGTTTACGGAAATGATAATTACAGCGTTAAAGCTTTTTTTCGCGACGTAGAAGAAAACTTTATTTTTATCCCACACATATCTGATTTGCAAAAAATTATTTGTGTCAAACGTTTGCTTCAAGGTCCTGCAAAGACTTTTATCCAAACTCTCCATAACATATTAACGTATAGTTCTCTTAAAGCTGCATTAATTGAAGAATTTGAAGATTTATTTTGTTCTTACGACGTCCACAAGGAAATGCAAAAACGGAAATTACGCCCTACGGAATCTCTATTTGAATATTTTTTGGCCATGCGTGAAATTGCTTCAAAAGCACACTTTCATTTAGACGATCACAGCCTGATTATGTATTGTATAACTGGTATACCTGATTCTAACCATAATAAATTGATATTATATGCATGTAAAAGTATTTCAGAATTTAAAGAAAAGTTAAAAATATATGAAAAGGTTTTTATGCAAAATAATTCTTATAGTATTGATAGTAAAAATAAGCGTACAAATGTCAAGCAGTATGATTTTCCTACATCTAATAAAAATATGTGTTCTGATAATAAGTTTCATAAAAAAGGTCAATTTAATGATGCTGCTGCTAATAAGAGTAATGTACGTATACGTTGTTATAATTGTGGATTATTTAATCATACTTCTAATGAATGTTACCATAAAAATAAAGGTTTAAAATGTTTTAATTGTAACCAATTTGGTCATAAAAGCTCTCAGTGTGTATTTAAAAAACCTGATGTTAAAAATGAAATTGTTAATGAGATTGTTAGTGAAGTTGTTAATGAAATCAATTCCTCATCAGAAATGCGTAAAACTGTTAAAATTAAGGGATATGATTTTGATGCTCTTATTGATACGGGTAGTACTATTACTTTAATACGCGAAAGTGTTCATCAAATTCTTGGAAGACCGACGTTAAATGCTACGAAAATAAAATTAACTTCTTTCAGTAAGAGTGAAATTAAACTATTTGGAACTTTTAAATCTACTATTAATATTGAAGATAATAAATTTATGACGGATATTTATGTTATTGACAATTTGCAAACAACTATTGATGTAATTATTGGAACTGATGTTTTAAAACAAACTCAATTTAAAATTACTGCAAATGGTATAGAATTAATACCTAAGAAAAAGGATCACTTTATTAATTTAATTAATGTATCTAAGGCACATAACCAATCAGAATTAAAAGATAATGCCCTAGAAGTATTACAACTAAAATTAAAAAATGCAGAAGATAAATGTAAAAATTTAGAAATGCACGTATCTAACACATCTACATTATCATTAGAAAAAACGGCGTTATTAGATAAATTGCATGAATTAGAAGAATCAAATTTAGAAAAGGTTGACAAGTTAGTTAAACTTGAAGAAAAGTACGAGATCTTACAAGAAACACTTAAAATTACAGAACGGCGACTTGTTGAGAAAGAAATTGAATGTGCATCGTTAACAGAAAAAATACTCATCGTAAACGCACTAACGGAATCAAACGATCATCCTAAAACATCGAAGTCAACTAAAGAACGAGAAATTAACCCTAGCAAGCGGAAAGCTAAGAAGTCAAAGTCTAGAGGAAGAAATGCTAATAAAACAAGTCATAGCGATGAGAATCAAGCCTTTGCCAAAGAGAAAAACGATTTGCTTAGACAAATTGATTTCCTTAACTCCATCATTTTGGATACGAAGTTGAAAGAGCCAAACAAGAGTAAAGCCCACTTCGTTAAAAAACGCAAACAACACATATATAAAAAAGACGAACCAGTAACGATCAGAAGAACCCAGTTCGGAACACAACTCAAATTACGACCCAAGTTCTGCGAACCCTACCTAATTAAGACTGTCAAACCCCATGACAGAAATGAAGTTAAAAATGTTGGTCAACACGAAGGTCCTCATCTTACATCCACAGCTGTCGATTTCATGAAGAGGTGGTCAACCGCTGATGCCTGACGATTTTACGACTGCAATTTGAGTAACCCCACAGTGACTCTCTGTGAATAGAACTTTGAATAACGAACTGAACTTTTTCTCTTTCCCTTTTTATAGCTTTTTTTTTTGAATAGCTGTGAGCAGCAATGACGAACTACTTCCAGAAAAACAACACCTGTGTGAAGTACTGGAAAGCATCGCACTTGTTATTTTTTCTTTTCACTGTTTACAATTTTTGTTTTATAGGTTTGCTTGCAACATTTTGGATTTTCTTTCGCTGTGGTCAGCTCATTTTCAGGATGGCCGACTGTGAAGTTGAAGGCACTATTGCAAGCCCCCTTAGCATCCCTCTAGAGAGGGCAATGTCCCCGACGGGGGAAAGGAGCGACGAAGGAACATCAGAACTAGAGAATCCGTTTGGACCGCAAGAGAGGCAGACGCGCATTGACAGAGCAGTAATAACTCTTAAAAAAATAATGAAAGCCAATTAGGCTACGACGCGCGTTTAAATGTTTCACTCCATTCATTAATTGTTATTTACCCTTTTATTTATTCTTGTTTTAAAAATAAACAGATTATTCTGGCAAATCCCAGTTTACGAATTCATCCCAAGTAACAACATAACATGTATGTATATATATATATATATATATTTAATTTTTAAAAAATGACAGAAAAATAAATTTTGTTTGAAGAAAATATAATTATTTTTCAACTTCTAACACACTATTTATTCCTTTTTTTCCACCCTTCATTTTGTTTTAATTTTACACTGTGACTAAACATATAGGGGAAACAACCCAGTTGCACTACAACTTTCAAACAAGATTGCCCAAAGCAACTTGACAGCTAGCTGTAAACGATTGATCTCTTGGTTCTTACTTTGCAAAGGGACCGAACTGAGTCATAAAACTGTCTCCGTTTGATCTCCCAAGTTTTAAAAGGGGGGGATGAAAGAAGTCTGTTGCATTTTTAAAGCGAATGGCAAAATAAGAGTAAACGCTTTCGGAAAAACTTTTCAGGAAGAAGCTAACCACCCAGAGGGTTAAAATGAAATTCTCCCAAAGATAATTGTATGTCATAGCACCCAAAAATTTCCACCGTATCTCCGCTGACCGCTTTGATCTATATAGAAACGTTCAATTCATTAGAAAATTCGTTTTTAATCTTAGTAAAAAGTGAATTAGACAACAAGGAAACGGACGCGCCACTGTCAATTAAAACTTTAAATCTGCAGTCCTGCGAGCTAGCGTCGACAATTGGTAGATCGAATGTTTGATCGTGATTATAGACGGGAGAAAAAGCGCCCAATTGTCCCTGATTTAAAATTGCCTTTCTCTCCGAAAATTTAAAACTTCGGCATTCTTGCTCTCTTGTAAAACGCCTCCATTTTGACTTCGTTGAAAGCACTTTCACTGCTATTGCCGTGTTGAACAGATACGTTGCGACCTTTAATTGAGCGGGGGATTGGATCGTAAATGTCAGTGGCTGATTCAGCGAAACTGACCCTTCGTTGAATGACGGGTTGAATGTGTGAAGGACGGGAAGTTTGACTTCTACCTGTAATTGTCCTTCGAAAGCGGGGGGAATTTGGCAAACGTTGACCGGCGAGTCTTTTTCTACATTCGATCTGTCGGTGCCCGGCTATTCCGCAATAGAAACATTTCACCTCTCCCACATTTCTTCGGAAATTGCACCTCGCGGTGACCGATCCGTGAGCACTGATTGTGTTCGCTTCCTGCAATTTCTCGACTCTCAAGTTCAACTCTTGTAACTTTTCAGTGAGAGCCGAAATATGATAGCCGATTCTCTGGTCTGAGTAGATAAAACCGAGCGCTCGTTACTGGCTATCTCGTTTAGTTTAAGGTTTTGCTCTTCAATAAGTGCTGCGTTGATCGATTCGTCCAGTGTGTTAGGGTCACACGTCAAAACAAATATCCAAATGTCATATCTCAGGCCACTAATAAAACGTGATTGCAGTAATTGGTCATTAGCATTACGCGCTGCTGTGGTTTGGACGGAATTTCCGGATTGAAAAATCTGCGTTCCCAATTTTTTAATACGTACCGCGAATTCCTGTACACTTTCGGACACACCCTGTTGACATAAGAAAACAATTCAAAACATGAGGACAACGGAATGGTCCTTTCGAATCTTGAAATGAGAACTTGAGCGATATCGTCACATTTGGTTAATTGACTGTTGGTTGGATCTGATAAAAAAATTCTTCGGCTATATATTCCCGTTAATTTAAGTTTCAGAATGGTAAATTTTTTGGAGTTAGACCATTTGCCTAACTCAACGACATCGTTAATTTTATTTAGAAATCTACGGATTCCGAGCGACTCACTGCCTTCATAATTAGGAATTAATTCTAATAGATTAAATTAATCAGACTCTGGTTGTGCCAAAGGGGGCACCTCTTGCCGTGGTCACGGCATTATGTTTAATTAATAAGTTAAATAAAATTCGAATGAGAGAGAGAATGCGACGATTTATTTATTTATTTAATTACTTAATTAGAACCTTTTTTTTTTAAGTTCGAAATTTAATTTGGGAGGCGGGGGAAAAATTTAATTCTAGCACTCATGCAGAAAAAGACGAAAAATTAAACACTGTCTGTATCTAATAATGGCATAACAACAATTACAAAATTTCGCATCGCTACATATATCAAAATGAAATATTGAATTAACATAGTGACAAAATAACTCGGTACCAGTAAAAATTATTGACAATCCCTCAGAGGAGAATCCAGCATTATCGGATCTGACCGCAAAAGTTAAAATGCATACATTTTATACAATTGTATACCTAAAAAAACAAGCACTAAGAAAAAAATTAACTTATGAATGATCTCTAGAATAAAACATTGAAGTCAACCTTAAATAACAATTAAACACATTAACGAAAATCTTAACTGTTTTACAGTTGAACAAAGATTATTATTGAGTGACCCAAAATCTCATCTAAATTAAACGCATGGAAAAAAGAAACATAGGTGACGACACCAACTGATGCGATGCTATTTTATTTTATTTCGTTTAAGTAACACAGGTTCAATAATTATACATCGTATCATGACTAATGTTAAATAAAACAAGAATCGTCAATTAACAAAACTAACTTTTACGCTTAAGATAAATTTATTAAGGAATTAGGTTTACAAAGCACAATAAAAAGAAATTAGGTTTTACAAAACGCGAAGATCAATAAATAAAAAAAGAACTTAGCTTGAGAAAGGGGGAGTGATGATGGCAGGGGATATGGCCGGCACCCGGTGGTCCGGTGAAGTTCCAGCGTTAGATGTCTGCAAATCTGGGAGAACACCTCTGTCCAAAATTTGGGTGCGTTCCTTTTTTATTCCGCACCTCATCACCCTAAAATCCTGGAGCCGAACTATTTGCTTTCTCCTGGATTTTGCTTCTGATTGGTCAAAACAGTCAGCGAAATGATATACCACGTGAAATTTACTCGTTCACTGAACTTAGAAAAGCGTGGGAATATTTTGACACTCCCCACCGAAGAAATGTCACCACATCCGGTCAAGAGGGACTCATATAAAAATTTCTAGAAATCCAGGGACGATTTCTAACACCATGGACAACTCCCGGCCTCCCATCATTACATACATATATATGTCATGATTTTGGAGACAGAATCAGATTAAAAGTTAGAAAAAGGGACGGTCTTTATTCAACCAATTCTACATCTGTTCTGACACTAAGAGCAGGGAGGAAAAAACACGCCATGGTGGTGGTTTCAAGTGGATAACACTTGAAAAACATATGGTAAGTATCGCTGCTTTGAAGAGGGGCTTGCAAGTTAATGCTGACATATGTTGACTATTAAATCTAACGATCTGGAAATAGACATGTTTATTGGCTAGGCCATATGTTCGGAAGAAACAAATGGGAGATTAGTTTGATACTTGAAGATGAGACCTGAGAAAGATGAATCAAGTGCTAGATAGGGAATTTAATTTTTAATCTAATTTAATTATCCTTACATTTGCCCCCCAATTTTAAAAGGGAGTCATGGCGTGGTTTTTTCTCTCTTTACAAACTTAATTTTCAACAAACACAAAACAATACATAGCTATTTAGAAAGACATAATACACACAGTAGAAATATTTAAGCAATAGGAATACTAAAATCAAAATGCAATATAATAAAGGAAACTATAACAACAAACACACTAATGACAATTAATTGATAAAAATGAATTTCCATACATATAATTGAAGATTAGCTTATTTAAATCTATTCGACATCCAGAAAAAGAGCTCGCGTTTCCTCCTATTCCTTCATAATAATAGATTCGTATTACAGCTGGTAGATATTATTTTCAAAAAAAATTATGTTGGAAAATAATATATCAAACAATAAGATAGTAAATATAAAAATATATGAAATTATACAAATGTTAAAATAATAATTTTGTATAAAAATCTACTCTGGTGCCATTGATACACTAAATTTTGCATATATGAAATACATTTTTAAAAAGATAAAAAATATAGACACTAATAAAATGAAATTATTAATAATATGAAAACGGTGTATAACACACAACTTCTATGCACTATCCAACACAATAAACAATGTTTTATTTCATATGCGTTATAAAATATAAAAATTATAAGAATATAAGAGCTCTTTTTTATTATTTTGAGTCGGAAAAGTGGACTCACTTCAATAACAACTTTTAGTATTTCTGAAAACTTTTCACAATATTCATTGTAACTTAATATCGCATGCAATATTTTGAATCTTTCCGTAACCTTCTAAAAATACGTTTCATAGACAAACATTCTTGAGTTTCTCTTACATCACACATTCATTAATAAAACTGCATCACCTTACTTAATTTTGAACACATCTCTCTGAGAAATCTGCGTTATCAACTCACAGATGTTCAGGGATGATAAGAAACAATGAGAGGTGTACATATCAAACTAAACAAGTTTGTCCTCTTAATGTTTCGAGACATATACAAAATTATAATGATTGTATTCTCCCTCATCCACTGTATAATATCCAAAAATAAGCTTCAAGTTATTAAATTAATTTTAATTTTAGATAAGGAAAATTTCGAGAAATAGTGAATCCTAATATATGGCCGGTATATCAAAACACACAATTTCCAAATGAAAAATTTTTTAATGACATGTAATAAGATTTCTGCTGAATAAAATAATTAACAAAACAATTAAAGTCAGTGGAGAAAAAAAGAATGCAACGGGACTTTACTTTTGTTTCTTCTCAAAATCAACATCATTAGTATTAGTACCTTAGAGTCTCATTCCTCTAATAACTTAATTTATATCTTTCAACTTTAAAACATCAATTTCTCTCATAACTGTTAACTCATTCGACATCTTAAGATAAAATTATGAGAAGTATATTAAAATTTCTCAAAATTTTGTATGACTAAACCTATATACTTTGTTTTCTCAATTAAAATATAAAGAACATATCTCATTTATAACACAACTATATATATATATATATATATATATATATATATATATATATATATATATATATATATATATATATATATATATATATATGTATATTATAAAAATTAAATACCATATCACACATATCATATATTATTCTTTTTCGTAAAGTTCTGTTCAGCAAAACTCGGTTTTTCAATGTTACTACACTGCTGGACAATTGCTAAGGACGGATCACAAATTGCTATGTAGCATAACATTAAGCGAGACATGAGGCCTAGTAGGATAAAATACAGTTGCCACACTGTTCAGACATTAGAATAAAGAATATTTATTGTTCTGGAAAGTACAAAAGCTGTGAAACATCTGAAAGAAAAAAAAATGTTCATTTGATCTGCGTACGGAGAAATGGAACAATGCATCTAAAAGTCAGCAGGCACCTTAAAGAAAGGTATCAGTATGGGATATGTCCACCGTGGAGTGTGATGCAACATTCCACACGTCGTACCATGCTTTGCACAACATTATCCAGCAGCTGTTGAGGCAATTTATCCCATTCCTCTGTGAGTGCACGGATGAGGGTGTTCTTGTTTGTCGGAGGATAGTTTCGACCAGCAACTTGCCTCCCCAAAGCATCCCACACATTTTCAATGGGGTTTACATCTGGAGAACGCGCTGGCCATACCAGACATTGAATACCCTCGCAGTCTAGACAATCCTGAACAGCGAGTGTTCGATGACATGTTGCGTTGTCGTCCATAAAAACAAATTTATCACCGACAGCACCACGGAAAAGACGAACATGAGGAAGTAGAACTTCATCAATGTATCGTTGGCCCGTCATAGTCCCATTCGCAACCACATGTAGGCGCGTGCGGCCATTGATCATGATGCCGGCCCACACCATGATACTGCATGTCGGATATCGGTCCTTTTCCTGGATATTTTCTGGACGATAAGCAGTACCACTTTCGCGCCAGATCAGTTGGCGTCTACAATCCGATGACAGACTGAACCTACTCTCATCTGAGAATAGTACGCATGCCCAGTCCTGTTCAGTCCAATTGTGATGCTCACGACACCATTGCAAACGGGCAGTACGGTGCTGTCTGGTCAATGGGACACACACGACAGGTCTGCATGCGTATAGTCCTCCTCCCCTCAAACGTCTGGCAACAGTTTTTCGGGAGATCTGCTTTCCTGAGGCAGCAAGAAACTGATTTGCCACCTGCTGAGCTGTGGTGCGCCTGTTCCGTTTTGCTGATAGGACGATATATCTGTCTTCTGCAGGCGTCGTACTTCTAACACGACCTCCCCCGTGCCGTCTACTACACATTCCAGTAGTTTTTAATGACTTCCACAGCCGTGAAACAACGCTGTGAGCGATGTCGAACACCCTGGCAACATCTGTTATTTTTCGCCCTTCTTCGATCTTTCCAATAATTCGGCCACGCATAAAATCATCTATGTGATGTCGGGAAGACATGCCAAAAATTTTAAGTTCGTCTATTAAATCTTTCCAGTAAAACTTTGACTTGAAACAACAACTGTCCACACGCGTCAAAACCTTTAAAGCTCTTATGAACGCTGTCACGTGATGAACAGACGTGGAAAAAAATTTTGTATACTCATACTTCTTACTAATATCCCGCACTTATTCTAATTTTCCACATTTTGCTTCCTCTCATTTTGTGGTTGCTATGGATGATATTGTTTACCGTCCTTAGCAATTGTCCAGCAGTGTATATATATATATATATATATATATAAAACATTTAAAGAATTGGTTTTATAACATTTCACCATTAATGTTTTCACATCCTGATATTGATTTTTTTTTGGTTAAAATTTTTTTTAGTTTTTATTTTTCCATTTCTCTTTATTTTCCCGGCATTTGTAAATACCTCGTGTTCAATTTCTATAAATTCTGGCACTCATATTTTTGTACAATAATAGCACTTACATTTTTGCTTTTTCTTAAAATTAATGTAATTACTCTTTTGTCACGAATAAGCTTCTCTTTTAAATTATATATTGAGTTCTTAGTGTGAGACCACCTTTTGGATTGAAAACTATTAGATTTCAAAATCTTATTTGCAGTGATTTCAAAACCGGCCTAAAAGACGTTTTTCGTGCGTAAAGAAATGATAACAAATTAGCTCCCCATATGTATATATTGTTCCAACGAGGGGTATTTTTTGAACAGCAGTTTTTATAAATGTTAACTTCAGCAAGTCGTGGTGGGCATGGTAGCTTAGTGGTCAAGGTAACATACTCATGGCTGGTATGTCATGAGTTCGAATATGTCGAGCTGTTAAATCTGTCAAGAGCTCAAACGTCCTCCTGCTGGTGGGGTAGTTAGGAGAGGAGGGGTGCCAGCACAGGTATCATTCTCATCACTTGACCATGGTTCAAGATTACGAGGTCTGTTGCCAAAAGAGCCCTTGTGTAGCTGAACAGTGCTACATTAATACTCTCTCACTCAGGAAGACATGCCTTCATGTGTACTAGTAAAAAATTGTATTTTTTAAAACATGTTACCTTGTTTCTCAATTCTAAATGCTTTATTTTTAATTTGCATTGGTTTCATTTCTACTTGTAAGCCAAATCTTCATTTTTAATATTACATTTCATAATTTATTTTAAATTTTGCACATAGTTTTGATTTTTTCTTTTATAGATAAAAAATAATTTACAAATTTCATACATTTTACACTTTCTGCCAAAGACCATTTGATTCTCATTGCAGTCTTTGTCGTCATATTCAAAATAGTCATACGGGGGAGCATGGTACTACATTTGTTATGCTAAATTTTGTAAATTGTCGTTTAGAATACTTCATAATTACGAACAACATTCGCGGAGATTTTACTCTAACGAAGAAACTTTTAAGATTCCTCTCAGAACCAACTATCTATAAATTTTTCAGTATATAATTTAGATGACTCCTGTATCCTGACATGTAATTTATTTGAAACACTGTTTGAAAGACATTTTCACTTATATTTAGTAAGACATGCTATGGATTTGATAAGAATAAAAAAAAAATTGTTTAATTATATGTTCCTTTACACATTAGAATTTTCTATATTTAAAATGATAATTTGATGTATATTACATTAAAACATATGCTAATCCATGCTATACAAATAAGAATGGAGTTGACTATAATATGGATTACATAGAGATAGTTTTTATTAAATAAATTCATTAAAAAATAACTCTTATGCATGAAGGCATGTTGTTTTAAATATCACATTTATATCCTTGTTGTTGTTTTTTCAATGTCTGATATGTATGTGTACAATTTCCAGGAATAAATATTTCAAAGATATGATTTGTTTTATTTTTCTTGTTTACAGTGAATCATTAAAAAAAATGCTGTACACTAGTAAAATGGCTAGATTATGGTTCGACTGGTTCTTAGATGTTATTTTTCTTCTAAATGGGCGCTGAAAACTTCTCTAAAAACTCTTTCCAGTTGGTTAAAAATTTGTGCATTTTAAATGTTTTGTAAATATAAAAATCGATTGTTTTAATTGTTTTTACATTCTTCTAATGACTAAACTTTTTAAATATTTTAATTTTTGATTTAAAGAAAACATGAACTTAAAAAGTACAATATTTGTTTTCTTTGGTGATAAGAGTATAAAATCAGTTAATATAAAAGTGAGTTTGATTTGTAACATATATTACAATGCATTTTCTTTTCATGTTACATAACATGTAAAGAAACTATTTTTTTCTTACTTTGTGTTTAGAAATTTTTAATATGAAAAGTCTGTTATTCATCGTAGTGTTTCCAAGACACTTCTTAATGAATAATGTTTCCAAGATACTTATTGAAAGACTGATTTTAAAAAGTTAATTTTCTGTTTGTATAGGATTTTAAAGAGACAATATATTGCTTCTAGAAATATAAGTGTAACTTTTAATAAGCCAAATTGCTTACACATTTGTTTAACTATTGCATCGAATCTATTTTTGTTATTTTCAAAGATTTAAATTTGAGGTATGTGACATATTCAAAAGTGCTTCCTCCTGATTCGTCTTAGGGGTTCAAAAGAAATTTCAAGCTCTTTACAAAAACTTTTAGCATACATTAAAGCGTAATCCACGAATTCCTCTCACTTTGCTTCTAATTTGGTCTGTAAAGAACATATTTTTTGAGCACATTGGTGGATATTTAGTCCCTCTGTTTGCAAATAATTTTGAGCATCAATGACTTTACACAGTGCCAGTTGGCAGAAGCTTAAGTAACACAAAAACAAATGCGATTTCACAGTGACTAATAAACTTCCTGCATCTGTGTGTGTACTAAAACTTTCACTCGTTTCCGTCAGTTTCGTCGTGCGGGGGCGATTTTGGCGTTTGAATTTTTTTTTTAATTTAAATATTGCGGTTCTTGCCGCCGCCCCTTTTCGTATGCCGTCCGGGGCCATGGCCCCCTCCCCCACTACGCCAATGCAAACAAACTATATATGTAAACTAGAGTTCAATGAAAAAAGAGAAAGGCAAATGCTAGTTGACAGGGAGAACGTTAAAAAAAATGAGAAAAGATTCCAATACTGATCCTACATGGAAAAAGAAAAGAAAATCCATGGGAAATCAGAGATCACTGGGGATTTTCAGGATCCTTAAATTTCAACTTATTGAGAAAATAATCCTTCATTAGTGCAATAAATAATTTAATTTTACTTGTTAAAATGACTATTTTCCTGTTTATTCATTTTTCCCCTATCAGATTTACTTTAGCGCAGAACAATGTTATGTTGATAAAAGACTGAAATTTAGTACTAGAAACAAGGGCAATTGTCTAAACCGTGAGCTCATTGTCTAATTTCGCGTTTACAGAGTTTTAGAGTGATATAGAGAAAAGTTATAGAATAAAAAAAAAAAAAAAAAAAATTCCACATAAAATAAATTTAAGCAACAAATTAATTTAGGAGAATAAAATTCTTTGAACAAATTTAAATAAAGGAACTATTGGTCTCAACTAACAATAACACGGATAGTTTAACCATTTAAAAACATCTTTCAAAATCTAAGAAAACTATTTATATCACTATAAACTAAACAAACCCTTTTAGCAGGCAATTATAGTGCATGGTTAAGGTGGTGGTGCAGGTCAAGTGTACTTCAAATTATTGTATTAACTTAAATTGAACTGCAAGTTCTCCAATATTTCTAGCCATTCCTTTTTCTCTATCAATGTTATCAACAAACTGGTGAATTTTATTTGCAGATTCAGGTAGATTTTATTCTATGGCAATTTCTGCTTGCCTAGCCCCTTTGCTTTGTGATCATATAAGACTTTTTGTTTATGCTTTCATTTTTTTTTTTGACATTTTTAAATATTCAAAAATTACTTAAATGAGAAATTATCAAAGCCTGGACGATATAAAATTGTTTATAACAAAGTGAACCTCACTGGTAAAAGAAAAAATCCACAATGGATGATTTAATTTTCCTGAGAAATAGTGATTCACAAAAACACACAAAAAAGTCATGTATAATGTCTAGGAATAACACGAGATATTGCTTATAAAGGGAGCTTATCAATATGAATTTTCCTAATTTGCCATAGAAAATCCAATCCAATAATATTAAGAAATTTAAATTTATTTCAATACATTTAATACTTTTAAAAAGCGAGTCATTAATAAAAAAGTTTAATACAAAATATATTTCAACAAATAAATTTAAACTATATAAAATTCCATCATAACTTAACTAATTTAAATAAAAGATCTGTTGGTCTCAACTAACAATAACACGGATATTTGAAACCATTCTAAAAAAATTTCTAAAATTATTATGTTACTGCAAATAAACACATTCTAACTTGCATAAAATTTTAGAAATCAATTTTTAATACTTTTGTCAACTTAAAACTTTTTTAGCAGATGCAAATAAAAAACAAGGTACTTTAACTTCATATATTATACAATTTATTTTGAAGAAAATTCACTCTTACAAAAACCAGATAGAAAACATTTATGAACATAAAAAGAAATCCATGATATTTTTCTATCCCTTCAGCACTCTTTTGAAAAAAAAAAATGTACAACTAAAAATCTACTGTAGATATAAAATTTTTTATATTTTAAACATGCAGATGTAAATATGATTTTTAAAAACTGTAATGACAAGAACAGTTTTCGTTAATAATCAGAAACACATTAGAGTACACAATTAAGACTTGTTAACTTATAAAAGAAAACAATACAAAGATTTCTTTAAAATATTTTCGATGAAATTATGCAAAGAAATGAATTAATAAATATTTGAAGAAATACTTCTAAGTAAAAACATTCAATATCCATTTATGAACTAAAAATTTTTCTAAATGTTTCAAGCATTTCTAAGAGATAAATTTATCAAAATTTATCACTAAATTTGAAACTGAAAGAGTTAAATCTATGCAATTAAGTGTAGATGCTTACAAAACTTTCACATCAAAATTATTTTTTAATTTAACATATTTTTTAGAATAGTGAATAGAACTAAATAATTTAATCTTTTGAATTCATATTTAGTGTGTTATAAATATTAACATCATATGCATAAAATATGCATGTTTATACTTACAGTACAGAAAGAATGAAATACATAGAACATTCTGATTTGATTTTTTCCCTTTGAAGCTTAGTGTGGGCTATTGTTGATTACTCCTTTAATTTTGAACCTGGTAGAAATGTCTTGGACAACACCTGATCCCTGGCACCTTGCTACCCAAATTTCAACACATACAAATAAAAGAACTCTAAACATTGGCACACAACATAAGTCAAGTCAAAATAATAGGATTTACAGAAAAACTTAAAATTTTTTTTAGATTTATTTTGACAAAATTTTTTTTAGAATTAATCTTTTCAAGGTATATTTAGTGAAGAATTTCCAACTAGAAGAGGACATATCAAGAAGTTACATATCAGTTAATTTATAAAAAGTTGAGTATGCTGAGTATACATAGATTAGAATATAGCTGTATATAAAATTGGTTTTAGCCAACAGTTGGTAAATATATTTATGATTCATACCAAAGAAAATTTTATAACAATTTTGAAAGTGCAAAGTACATATAAAAAAAAAAATTCAATAGCTTTGAAATTTTTCACTTTGTCAGCTACAGATCTAGATGATAAAGAGAATTTATCTAATAATATATTTCAACACAGCAATATTTTTCTCAGGCTGCTTAAAAAAATTAAAACAAAATAAAAAGGTTTTGTTCATTTAAGTAATAAATAGAGAAAAATTTATGATTTAAAGTTTTTGTAAAAAGTTAGATATATATAACAATTCAGGCATAATAAAATTTTATATATAATATGTCATAAGTTTCATTAAAGACAAAAAAAAGTAAGAGTGTATGATGGAGAACTTTAAAATACTGAAAAAGTAAAAAATAATTTAGTCTTTGCTTTGCTTATAATTTATAATGAAATATGATTTGAATAATAACTATTACATATTTAAGACAGAAAATAAGTTAATAACTACAACATCAATATAAAATGAAATAATCTTCAAAATATAAACAATGATTTTTTTTAAAAATCAAATTTATACTTTAATAATTTGCCCAATAAAAAAAATCTAAAAAATAAAAATAGTATTACAAATTAACATACAGTTTCTTAGCTGAATGAAAAAAAAATGAAAATATAGAGTAAAACCCATTGAGAGAATTATTAGAGAATAACTAGTTACTCATGAAATTAAGTTTTGGCTTGATTTCCTGTAAAATAATGCAATACCAATTTTAATAATTTCTTAACAAAACAAATGAATTAATTATAATTAATATTTCACAATCTGAATTTATAACAAAATAGACATAAAAAATATTACTAAAACAATCAACAAAAAAAATTTGTTTCTCATTTTTTCCAAAGAATTTCAAATGTGTTCTATGTTTAAAGAACAATTTAATTAAATTTCCACAATAAAGTTTAAAAGAAATCTACTTTTCCGTAAAGAATTAAATACATTAACATACAAGATTTATGTACCTTCAATATCAATTTCTACAGATTCAGTAAACCTAAATCAGTAAAATATAAGTATACAGAAAAAGTATATAATTTGTGATAAAATTTAAGTATATTACCTAATTAAAAAAATAATCCTCAACCAGATTATTTTAATTTTTGTATATTTCAACATATTATATGCATATTTATCTTTTTTTCAGTACAACAATATACTTCTAGACCTAAAACACTAAAATGTAATAAAATAGTGGTTAGAAGGTAAAAAATTATTACAACAGGCTAAACACATCCTGCTAAGCATGGAATTAAATCTGACATAATTCAACAATCATTTAAACAACGTTATATTTTTAATGATCTAAAAAGAAGACAAAATGATTATTTGTGTATGGATCAGAGTAACAGTGAATATAAATAAAAAAGGAATTAATTGGATGGTGAGCTGAATAAATAACAGGAAAAAATATGATAAACTTTTTATACCTAAAAAGGAAAGTTCATCAAGTATGTCAATTCCTTTAAATAAACAGTATTTGGATGCATGCAGAAGTCAAATATTTCCATATTCATCTTTTAATTTTAAAGCTATAATTTTTTTATGTCTGGCATATAACATACACCTGTAAATTTTGATCTGATTTTTTCTGTTAAATGTGTGTGACACATATCGGAAAAGTTCTTGTGAAAGGGAAGGGAGGAATATTTACAAAGCTAAATTTTTTTTAGTTTGAAGCAATTATTAGATCACTATGCGACACCACTACAATAAAAATTTAATGTTTTTATTGTACCTTATTTTTTAAATACATACTAATTATTACATTAAGTGTATTTTTTTAAAAAAATATATCATTGGATGCCCTTAGCAGTAAAAAGTTTGAGGCCCAAAGGCTCAAGAGTCGAAAAACTAAAATAGTGAAAATATTTGCTGAACATAAATTCTCAAAATAAAATGTATTGCTAATAATAAAACTGAACAGTTAGAGGAAAAACTTTAATTGTATTCAAAAGAATTAAAAACCTTCCTAAAGAGCTTACAATTTTGCTATGCAACTTTAAAATTCTTGATTTCTCTTTGGCAAATTCATCAATTATTTTTGCTGTATGTATTTGGTCCAAAACATCTTTTTTCTAATACTGCTGTGTTGTTAAATATATATATGTCTTCCCTCCAATAGTACTTCTTAAATAATTTGTAACCTGCTTTAAAACTGAAAAAATATCCCTCATCTGATGCATTTAATATTAGTATTGTTAAAAATATTTTCGAAATATATCTACATTAGGGAAAGTATTTCCATATTAATATTTCTCTTGATTAATTTCTAGAGGGGTCTTCATTGTACCTTTTCTTTAAAAAAAAATTGTAAAAACTGATCCAATTCATATCATCAAAATGAAAACATTCAGTATTGTCTAAGTAAGTTTCCTTTAGATGTTGGGTAGTTTTCTTCTTAATTTCTGGTAAAAATCTCTAGTCAAAAATACAAGAAAGTGCTCTTTAACATTTTCATAAATCTCAGCTCTTTGGGATAATTCTGCTCATGCCCTATCACATAGGACACATAAAATGAATTCCCTTCTTTCAGAAACTCATATAACTGATTTCTTAGCTTTTACCAAAAAAAGTTTTTCTCTTTTGCTGCCTGCGAGCTTATCCAGCTTCCTCTTCAAATGAGAACCCTCATAAATCAGTTGCTCCTTGTGTGTGTTCCATTTTCCCAAATTCATTTCTGAAATTTTGGAAAAAATAATTTTCTTGATTTTAGTTGATTAAGTCCTTTTAACAATCTACACTCAACTTATTGCAATGATTCACTAGTAGCATTTATTCTCTGGGATATGATAGTATAAATCATGGTCATTAGGGAAGTTTCATATTTGTCAATCTGTTGCAAAAGGGAAGTTGCCTCCAGTATTGTGGTCTTTCTTTCCTCATTTGTATCATGGATTTCAGTTGGGCCACATTTATTAATATTTATCTTACTATTAAGCACTAAATTCAATAAGTTTGAAATAGTTTGCTTTGAACTAGACATATTTTTTATCACATAACTTAAGTTTGTGTGGGGGGTTGAAAGTTATGACAGTACAGTAATGGCTGTATATTGGTTAGGCCTGATCAGCTCCTGAAAACAACCTTTCTACGTCCTAGACAAATTGGACCAGCACCTTAAGTTATGGTCTGGCACAAACAATTTTTTTTTCTTGCACGAGCACTCTCGAGATTAATTCAAATACAAAGACTGCAAACTTGACCGCAAGTCTGGTGATTCATACTGTTGCACTACCATCATAAACATCATTCAAGGTTTTTTTCCGAACTGGATAACATGAGCTTTCTTACCATATTGTCACCCATTTAACGTAACTGATGTCTGAACATCTTTTATCTGCATTTATTTAGTTCAAATGCAATCTGGAAAGCTTTTTGGCTGCGAGTGTGATATATACCAAGGGAGAAAAGCTAGTGTTTGCTTACTATAATGAATTAAGAGTATGACACAAGAATATTACAAATTATATATTTTGTTTGCAAAATATTTCCTTGTCATTGAATTATTGAAGAGAAGACTATTTGTTGCTATAATTTTTAGAAAACAACAAGATATCTATTTATACTTAATTTCCTTCCTCGCGTGACCAAAGATCATGTTTTGGTTTTAAAATAAACAAACCTTGTAATATATATAATTAAAAATCAGTTTGATACTTCTGTTTTGCCTTTTGATTCATAATTCAAAAATTTCATAACAAAAAAAATGTGCGCATAATTTTGGTCAAGAATTAAACTAAATTTGGAAAAGATATGATAGATAAAATAGCTGCTACTTGTGTGTTCAAAGAAAAAACAAGAACCCTGTGCATACAAAACCACCTGTGTATTATTATTTAAACAATATTGGTCTAGTTCCAAATAATGCTTTCTTTTACGCATGTTGGCTGACCTTACAACAAACACAATTTATATAAAGTGTCCATTTTTATAGGAACAAGGAAAGCAGAAACATAGAATTGTTAGGTGGAAAATGAAAATTCCAGTTACAATAAGCAAGAAATTACTAATTGTAACTGGTTAAATCTCAGATTACAGAAACATCTGAATGAGGAAGATGTGCAAGTTCCCAAACATTTTCCTGCTAAGAGTAATTAATTCTTTATCATAAACCTTGTTTATCATAGACAATATAGTCAATAGTAACATACTTTCAATGTATAAATAAAAATTATAACAAAAATAATGAATAATTTCATTTGCTTTGTAAGTTATAAAAATCTTATATGGAATCAAGAGGGACAAGTCTATAGGAAAAAGTTAGAAAGAGCAAGAAAAGGGAAATGATAATATGAAGGAGCTGAAACATATTTCTTAAAATAACAATTTATAATAATTAATGAAATGGACTATTCAAAAAATAACATTTCTCGATCTTCCTTTATGAACTAGCTCAATTACACCCATAAAAATAAATCGTAATGCATTTTCAATTGCTTACAAATGTTAATAAAAAAAAGTTAGGTGCTCTCTCTCTTATTAAAATAATGTTTTTAAAGAAAATGTCTCATATATAGATATATATATATCTATATAGCACATTAAAAATATAATAAGTGTTTTTGAATTTCCATCTATGTATTCTAATATTATTTGCATTACATTTTTATACTATCTCAGATAACTTTAATGTAAATGCATTATATATTTCATATGGAAGGTTTTGGTATTTGAAATTTTGAATATTCCTTATCTGGTTCAAGTGTAGTATAGGGGGCACTTTGGATTTGGCGATTTTTCTTCAGATTTTTCGATTTTTATCTAAATGTTATGGTGAGATATCGAATTAATTCTAAAAATAATAAATAATACCAGAAAAAGTACCTGGCGACAACTTTTAGTCGCCAAAATAAAGGACTGCGTCAAGTGGCCCTCCTATACTACACTTGAACCAGAAATAATTGCTTTGCTTGAAACACATTCATTATTTGGGAAGTTTTTAAAATAGTTTGAAATAAAGCGCTTTCCGGACAAAAAAAACTTTCAACTAGAAACCCTACTGGAAGACGATCAGCATACTTTTTACCAGAGATTCTGTACTTATTCGTGCAATAAGTTTCTATCCAATATAAAATGCATTCCTAACCCCTTCCTGTATTGAGTAAATATGCAAAAAAAAGGATCTTTGCTTATATCTATATTTTATTATGTTACACAACCTCAAAAAGCTGATTTTTGACTTAATCTTAGTGGCATAAAATCTAAAACAAAACAGAATTTCTCATTATAAAACAAAATATTCTGATACTAGACATACTCATTATAATAAATATATCATTCTTCCTCAAACATCTATATTAAGTTAACAAAAATTTACATTTAAATTTTATTTAGCTTTTGATGTGAATATTAATCATAACATTAAATTGCATTTACACAAATGGAAGATATATATATATGTATATATATATATATAATCTACAACTTAAAATTTATTTCAGTCAAAATATAAGAGAACAAAAAAACAGTGACATATAAATTTCTTCAAGAATAACTTGAATATCACAAAGCTGAATAACAAATTATGTGCAAAATATACCAATACAAATAGTAATCAAATACTTGCAAAACAATACATACCTACTTAGATCAATTTAGGTTCTAGAATTAAAAAAATACTAGAAATGTTCTTTCCAGCAAAGCAATAAGATTAATTTTTATTCGTTTAAATTAATACATTAACTCCATAAGAAACCCTTTCATAGCATATAATACAAAATTAATTAAATTGGTCATGGTCAAATATTATGAATGTCCACTATGCTTATATATAAATGAATTTTTGTAGAATATTAATTGTTTAAAAATTATAATAATACTATTCATTATTTCACACACCTGCTTTTTCATTTGAAAATGACCTACATTTAAAAAATGGCTACGCAAGAAACAATTTTAAAATGCTCACTAGGCCAATGCTCCTAAATTTTTTCAAGTTGCAAACCTTTATAAAATTGCTGCATTAAAAAAACAAATGGTGTAAATATTGAAAACCTAGCTATTTTGTATGTCATGGGTATAAAAATGTTTTTTAAAATTACCACTTAGAGAGAAATGCTTTGTTACATATTTCACAAACATGAGGCTTTTCTATGTTATGGATAAGCAAATGTTCTTTTAAGGTACTACTGCGAGAAAAAGCTTTGTTGCATATTTCACAAATATAAGTATGTAGTATATAACCTTAGTATGAATGCACAAATATAGTTTAAATGTACTACTGTGTGAGAAACCTTAGTTGCATACTTTACAAACATGAGGCTATTCTTTTGTATGTTTACGCAAATGGGATTTTAAATTACCTTTTTGAGAAAAAGCTTTATTGCACACTTCACAAACGTGAGACTTTTCTTTAGTATGAATAAGCAAATGGGTACTTAAAGTACCTTTTTGAGCGAAAGCTTTGTTGCATAATTCACAAACATGAGGTTTTTCCTTCGTATGAATGCGCAAATGTAGTGTTAAAGTACTACTTTGTGAGAAAGCTTTGTTGCATTCTTCACAAACATAAGGCTTTTCCTTGTTATGGATACGCAAATGCTCTTTTAAGATACAACTGCGAGAAAAAGCTTTGTTGCATACTTCACAAACAAAAGGCTTTTCCTTAGTATGAATGCGCAAATGTAGTTTAAATGTACTACTGTGTGAGAAACATTTGTTGCATACTTCACAAACATGAGGCTTTTCCTTGTTATGGATACGCAAATGTTCTTTTAAGGTATAACTGCGAGAAAAAGCTTTGTTGCAAATTTCACACACATAAGGCTTTTCATTAGTATGAATACGCAAATGTAGTTTTAAATTAGCACTATGAGAGAAATCTTTATTGCATACTTCACAAACATGAGTCTTTTCCTTGGTATGAATAAGCAAATGGGACCTTAAATGACTTTTTCGAGAAAAAGCCCTGTTGCATACTTCACAAATATGAAGTTTTTCCTTAGTATGAATAAGTAAATGGGAGCTTAAATGACCTTTTTGAGCAAAAGTCCTGTTGCATACTTCACAAACATGAGGCTTTTCTTTCGTATGAATAAGTAAATGCCTTTCTAAAGAGCTCTTATTAGAGAACGACGACATGCATATTTCGCAAACACAAGACAGTTGGTTAGAACGAATTTTCAAATTCTCATTTCTATACTGAGTCCACATGCTGAATTCACAAGTGTGTGGAAGTATTTTCACACAGTCTTGAAAAAGTAAATCTTTTAATTCATACCCAGCATATGTAAAAGGCCGAATTGCAATTGTGATGGAGATTATGTTTTATAATTATATATGTCTGTATAAGAGATTGATTTCATTGATTCAGATCACAGATTGAAATTGAAACGTATTTTTATACTTGGAAAGCTATGCACAAAATCAAGAACGGCTGGAAAACACTTCTTTTATTGAGATCGAAATTTGGCATAACGTTAAATACAGAGTACTTTTGGAGTTCCTCTTCAGCAGGGTCAAAGGAAAAGAGGTTGCATGTTATTGGTAGATGTGCAATGCCGTCATTATTTTGGGTTGCCTGGTTTGGCGTTATAGCATTTTTCTATGCCCTAGTGATTCATTGAAACATAAAAGTTTCGTCCCCATTTTGGAGATTATTTTTCAGGCAGTTATTCTCAAACGATTTAGTATACATTGCCCTTTATCTTAACCGTCCTGAATATATTTTTTAAACTTTAAAAAACATATCTGACTGCTTCTGGTTTTTTGGGCGTTGTTCCAAACAGAAAAGGAGGAGGAAAAATGAAAGTCGCAAGCACATAAAATCATGTAAGGCAGTGCTTCTCAAACTTTCAATACTGGCGCCCCCCTTTTCAATCACAATTTTTATCGCGCCCCCTTATACATCAATAATGCACTAAATGCAATAATAATGCACTTTGACGCTAAAGCTACAATACGAGATCTTAATTATAAACCATACACATTAATAACATAAGTTTTAAATTTTGAATACTACTTTTAAGCAAAAAAATAAATTAACTAAGTAATAGGACAATTATTACGTTATTTTTCCTTTCTCTAATTTTTAAATTGAACATATTGCAAAATGCGGTGACTGCTTAGAAGACAAAATATGGATATCTGCTAAATATAGAAAAATAACTCAGAGGGTCAATTTCTAATCATAAGCATTCCTTATAAAAACTTTGCTTTGCAGGACAAGCCCATGGAAGTCGTTAATACTTATTAAACTTGTTCTTAATTTAGTATTAATTAATTAGTTATAAAATACTCTGTGCAGCACTGATACATTAAAAGTATACCGGCTGAAGTACGCGCTCTTTGCAGAAGTTCCTTTATAAGAAAATAAAACATTCTTGATATAATAGCTGTATTGTAAGAAGAGTAAAGCCAAGTGCGCGACAATGTTTACAAAAATGTAAAATGTTTTTTTTAAATGCTTGCTCAAATTATAATTAGTTTTAAGCGAATTTTAATTTTAAGCCTCACAGAATTAGCATTTATAGTTGATGTTAAATAATGAACAACAATATAAAATTCCGATGAAGAATAATTGTATTATTTTTAATATTTAAAGCAAAAAGACTTCAACATGTTTTAACCTGGGAGCAGGCGCGCACTCGATACGATCTAGCGGGGTTATTGAGTCACCCCAATCTTTTTTTTTATAATTATTTTATTGTACACGATACAAATCATTATTCCAGTGAATAATTTACCTAAGAGAAAGTTACTTACCTACTTTCAAGGACTCTTAAATTTTTCTTTGGTGACAAATAAACAGTTTTGCCAGAATCAACAATTTCGTGATCTGTGTGTCCCGCGCGACCACTTCCGGGTAAAAAGTGATATGATAATATGTGATATGATAATATGTATGTTACTGCTAAAAACAATTGTTATGATTTATGTTTGAAAATACTCCTCTTGGTCTCAGTCTTCGCATAGTAATCCATCAATGTGTGTGTGTGTGTGCGCGCGCTTTCCGTGGTTTTCCAAATATCATAAAACTGTTTTACATGGAAAAAAGCGCAAAAGAGAAATACATTACTTACAACTTCCTTAAATGAGAAATAAACACATAAGAGATGGGTTATAACTAACTCTACCAATATAACTTAGAAGGTGAAACAAATTACAGCTATAATGTACAGTATTTCAAAAATAATGACAGTGATGAATTTTTATGTTCCTGAATTTTTTCGATTCTGGATCTGGGATCTGTTTTTTTTCTGAGAGAGTAAAATGTTATTTTTAAAAAAGAAAACGTAATAAAAACTCTCTCATCATGGGATTACAGCAAATTAAATAAAATATTTTTTATTTGGTTATAGGATCAAAGATAGCTAATTAAATATTGAAGAAGTTTTTTTTTTGATGACTTGATATCGCCTATAACTTACATCAGAGTAAAAGTGCATTTTTTATTATGTCTGAAAGTATTTTGTTTTAATTCATTCCAGTAAATTAATTATTTTTTAAATCTTTTATTTTCGATATGCTCGCGCCCTCTTCGTAAGGTTATCGCGCCCCCCCCAGGGGGGCGCGCCCCACAGTTTGAGAAACACTGATGTAAGGAGTGGATCAAGACAGCGCTCTGCACCCAGTTAGATTTTTTTAAATCCAGTGCTAGCGCCATCTGTTACGAAATATGGAAACTAAAATAATTGCTTGCCTTGCTATTTTTGTATCCCTGTATTAGTGGAACGATTTTTGCGGAAGTGCTTTTGCATTTTATTTACATTTTTAATAATTTTTACTTTTGGTTTCTTGTTTTTTGCTTTATTTTGTTATCTTTCTTGTTATTTTAATTAGTCAATCGGTTTTTTCATTTTCTGTAATAAATTTTTGCATACTTATTGTTTTCTGAAATGTGAATGTGCATAGCAGAGACTTAATCTGCTCATTTTGTAATCACACTCGCAAAGTCTTCACTCGCCCTCTCTGTTTGAAAAGGCATTTAAAAATATTCATGATAACCAACAGTGTGATGTAAATGAAGAGATTTTGAAGGAATTCAATACTTTCAGAGGTATGAATAGTTGTATTTAAAAAAAAACATTTAGTTTATAAATTTTCAATTTTATACATTTACGTATAAATGTTTTCTACTGAAAATTACAAAATTTTATATTAGTAAATGTAAACAACCTTTTAATTAACATTGTAGAATTTGTTACATGGGAAGAAGAAGAAGACAACAAGACTATGTCAAAATATGTTAGACAGCGAGGTTGTAAAACACATCAAAATGGAGAAATAGTGATGACTTATCACTGTTATCGAAGTGGGACATACAAACCAAAAGGGAAAGGTCTCAAGAATTTAAAGTCTCATGGCTCTGCCAAAATTGGGATTAGTTGCCCAGCAGTAATGAAAGTTAGACAGAGTACTCAAAATGTAGTAGTGCATTATTTCTTGAAGCATCAAAATCATGAAACTCAATTGGAGCACTTAAGGTTATCAGAGTCCGATAAGACAGCTGTTGCTGGTATAGTATTTATTTATATTAGAGTTTCATTATTTTTAATTTTATTATTATTAGATACTATTGTCAGTTTTGTTTATTTATTTTCAGGAAGATTAAAAGAAGGTGTTAGTGAAAACTTTTTTTTGCAGGATATTAGAGAAGAAATTACTGTTGACAGTGGCAGAAAGATGCGTATTGAAAAAAAGGATATCCATAGTATTAAAAGAGACTTTAATATTAATGGTTATGTTAAAAGGCATGAAATTGATATAGTGAGTGTCAAGCTATGGGCTCAAGAAATGAAAAATAATGGAGAAAATTGTATTGTTTTTTTTTTCAAAGAGCATTGACAATCAGGGAATGACTATTGTTTAAAAGATGAAGATTTTGTCCTCGTAATCATGACAGATTTTCAGAAAGAAATGATTACAAAATATGGAATAGACAAAATTTCTATTGATGAAACACATGGGCTAAACACACACACACACACAGCTATGATTTTAATTTATACTCAGTTCTGATAGTTGATGAACATAAAAATGGAATACTAGTGGCATTTTGTTTTTCCAGCGGAAGTTCTGAAGACGTATTCAGGATTTATTTTAGTGCCATTAAAAATGCTGTGGGTAAAATCGAAACTACAACATTTATGACTGATGATGCTCCAGCATTTTATAATGCTTGGAGTTATGTGATGGGTACAGTTAAAAATGTCTTATTGTGTGCTTGGCATGTCACAAGAAACTGGCACCAAAATTTAAACAAAATTAAAAATCCTGAAAAGAGAAAAATTGTTAATAAAGCATTAAAGGCAGTGAAAGATGAACTGTCTTTAGAAACATTTTCTAACCTAATGAAGCAATTCATAGAAGACTTATTAAATGACCCAGATACTTCTGAATTTGGAAAATATTTACAGCAAAATTATGCTCAGAGACCTGAAAAATGGGCCTATTGTTTCAGAAAGGGTCTGGGCATAAATACAAACATCTAAATCTACAAAGGGTTACATTGCTTTATTTGTATGCTTAGCAACTAAAGCTGTTCATATTGAAGCAGTCGGAGACTTAACAACTGATTCCTTCATAGCTGCACTTCGTCGTTTTAGTGCTCGTCGTGGTGCTCCCCGCCACATTTATAGTGACAATGGAACCAATTTTGTTGGAGCTCGTCGAAAACTTGACGAAATACGGAAGTTATGGCTTTCTTTACCAGCTAATGAAGCCATCTCTTACTACTTATCCAAATCTTCTATAGATTGGCACTTTATTCCACCCTCATCACCACATTTTCGAGGTATTTGGGAATCAGGAATTCGATCCGTCAAATTTCATCTGAAGAGAGTATTGGGAGAAACCATATTAACTTTTGAAGAGTTAACAATCTTGCTCACACAAATCGAAGGATTACTAAATTCCAGGCCTCTCTCCTACGTTAATGACTCTGACATAGAATGCATATCTACACTCACACCTTCACATTTTCTTACAGGTGATGTTCTTCTTTCAGTTCCACAGGAGCTTCCTTCAACCTCCAACCACAGAGATTGTTGGGAGTTGCTACAGAACATCAAACGGGGCTTTTGGAAGAAGTGGAGCTCCGAATTTATCTCTTCCTTACAGCCTCGCAAGCAATGTCAGGACGCAAAACCAAACTTTAAGGAATATGACATCGTATTGATTAAAGAGGAGGGTCCTCCAGATACATGGCCAATGGCTCGAGTTCTTCAAGTGCATCCAGGCAACGACGGACTGGTTCGAGTTGCAACTGTGAAAACCCAAAACTCAGTGTTAAAACGACCTGTTCATAAACTTCACAAACTTCCTATATATCCGAACTAGTTCGTATATAGGGGGTGGAAGTATGTTTCCTACACTCCTCACTTAACTGTAACTGAGTGCGCCATACTTTCCCGCCTTCCTACCCCAAGGAAAACTTTGGAACCCCGTACCGGGACAATTCTGTAAACAAAAAACGCAACGGACAGACGCAAGGTCTTGTCCGCATCAATCCGCAGCACCTTCAAAGGTGTAATTTTCATTTAACCGCATTACTACCTGGGTGAGGTCGATAGCTTTGATTTTAACCACAAATGGTGTGGTTATTCTAGAAATGTCTATAACGGATTATGAGCAGACTTTGAGTTATGTATAACTTGACTGCTCAAGCAAAAGGCGTGGACTGTATACTTTAAAAATGTTTGTTTACTTGAGGACGGTAGGTACGTCCGCTCCGTGGATGTATTACAAGCATACTGACGAATGTAAACAAAGAGGACTACTAGCGCCCTCTGCACATGTGGGTCGTAACAGAGTCCCCGCCATTGAAATGAAATTTCAATACAAATACATAATGCAATTCACGATACTTACATACAAAATACACAATATTTACAAAGCAAAAAGGCATGCATATTATTAAATGCAAATACACAATATTTACAGTACTTAAATGAAAAATACACAATACATTTAATGATACTTAAATACGATTGAAGTTAATTTATACACATACAATAATTACTAATAACAAAATTCATACAGGTAATATACAAAGATTTCTGATTGTCCTTTTTAATATATTTCCGTTTGGCATACGCAGGTTCACAACTCGGACCTTACCATCGGTGCCAGGAAAAATTTCAGTTATTCTTCCGGTACTCCATTTCGTACTAGGAAGATTTTCATATTTGATTAAAACTAAATTTCCTACAGAAACATTATTTTTGTTAAATTTCCACTTGTGACGTTCTTGTAAATTATTCAAATAATCGCGTTTCCAAAGCTTATATATATATGTTGGGTAATTTTTTTTACTTTTTCCCATCTCGACAACTGATTCTCGTTTATATTAGTTATTTGCGCTTCAACTATGGATGTTAGGGGTCTACCTACTAAGAAGTGTCCAGGGGTCAGTGTTTCGAAATCATCAAAATTTGACGTCAAAGGAGTGAGTGGTCGGGAATTTAGCACAGCCTCAATTTCACAGAGTATTGTGATGAACTCTTCGAGAGTTAAATGTGCGTTCCCCACGACTCTTTTTAAGTGGAATTTAAATGCCTTTACTCCTGCTTCCCATAGCCCTCCATGGTTTGGGGACCTGGGTGGTATAAAGTTCCACTCTGTCGATTCATTTGTCAAAAATTCTGCTAATGTGTGATCAGGTAATTTAATCATTTTGAACAATTTTTTTAATTTCGGCATTTGCGCCAACAAATGTTTTAGCGTTGTCGGTGGTGATTTTTGCACGCTTTCCTCTCCTACCAAAAAAAAAACATTTTAAACTTGCAATAAATGCTTGGGATGTGAGATCTGTCACAAAATCTAAATGAATTGCTTTTGTACATATAAACATACATAGACTACTACATAAATTTTATTTAATGCCCCTTTTCTTTGATTTTTAAACTTAATGAAGAATGGGCCTGCAAAATCAACGCCCGTGACATTAAAGGGATAATTCGGTGTTAAACGATCTCTCGGTAGGTTAGCCATAATTTGATTCATAGTGATGGGCTTGTTCTTAATGCAATTCACACATTCATGAATAATTCTACGACAGTTGTTTCTGCCATTAAGTGGCCAGAAATTTTGACGAACAAGATATAAAAGTGAGTGGGGTCCTGCATGCAAATATTTTTTATGATAATGGCTCAATATAATATCAGTTAAAACGTTTCTAATAGGTAAAATCATGGGAAATTTAGCCTTCTCATTTAAATTTGAATTGGCAAGTCTGCCTCCTACTCTAATGATGTTGCTCTCATCAAGAAAAACAATAAGTGGAGTTAATTTGCTTTTCATAGGAATAGGCTCTCCTGCCAACAATTTGCGCATTTCTTCATAGAACTCCCTTTCATGCAATGAGTCGATCAGCCAGTTCTCAGCATGACTTACCTCCTGTGAAGTAAGGGGTCCCTTTATCTTTGTAATTCTGGTTCTGCAGTTGTGTATGAATCTGTAAAGAAAACTTACAACACGAATTAATTTTACATAGTTGTTTGAAATATCAATAATGTTTTCAAGGAAATTGTTTTTAGTCACTGTCAATGTCAAGGAAATGTCCTCTTTTGGATTTGAGTTCTTTCTCATTTCCGTTAAATACACCCTTTCTGGGATCGCTTCATCTAGTCCTTTGGTCTGGAAGTCAATTTGACGTAGAAACGAGGATCCATTCCACCACTTGGAGTTGGTTGTAAGAACGTCTACGCTGATTCCTCTAGTAAGTAGATCTGCTGGGTTGTCCTTGCCGGAACAGTGGAACCACGAGTTAGAATCGGTGACGGATTGGATTTCGCGAACCCTGTTCGCAACAAAGGGTTTCCATCTATGGCTTGGACCTTTGATCCAATATAAGGTGACCTGAGAGTCCGTCCAGAAAAAGGCTCTGGTTGAATACTTCTGATCTAGGATTTTCTTGACTTCCTTCGCTAAGCGTGCAGCAAGCAGAGCGCCCATCAGTTCCAATCTAGGCAGGGATAACCTTTTCAGAGGTGCAACACGGCTCTTGGATGTTACAAGATCAACGCTGACTCTGTCCTTGTGCTTGACTCTCAAGAAGGCGGCTGCTCCATATGCTTTTTAACTGGCATCGGAAAAGGTATGGATTTGGACTTCACTTGAATCTCCACTGGAATCGAGGATCTTTCGCGGAATCTTCAACTCCGATAAAAATAGAAGTTCTAACCACCATTGTGACCATACTGCATGAATATCTGGCGGTAGCTCGTCATCCCAGGATAACTTCCGTAGCCAAAGTTCTTGTAATAGGCATTTGAGCCTAATTGTGTAGGGTGACAAGAACCCCCAACTGGATCGTATATTTTCCCAGCTGATTGAAGCACAATTCTTTTTGTGATGGGTTTTGACGTGTCCAATTGCAGAAGTCCTTTAACATCAATTGTAAAATAGTCGTGGACAACATCCCATGGTATCCCTAAAACCTTTGACGAAGGGACTTTAGAACTGTCGTCCGGGTGACGAGGATGTGTCTCAAGGCCTTCCTTTTCCCAAGTTCTCATCAATGTTTGATCATTTGAATTCCATTTGCGTAATTTCATGCTGGCATTCTTCATGATTGTTTCAGCATCCTTTGATACTTTTAAGGCTTGGGAGATGTCATCAGCACCACTGATTACGTCATCAACATAGAGACAAGTGTCAAGCATTTCAGTTGCTGCTGGATATTGCTCACGGTAATTCTCGATGTGATGCTTAATTGTTGCGGCGAGCAAGAAGGGGCTTACGTTGACTCCAAACATCACACGTTTAAATCTATACACTTGAAACTTGTAGGGATCTGTTTGATTTGATCTAATGTCTGGAAACAAAAATCTAACTGCATCTCTGTCCTCGTCACGTAATGAGATTTGCAAGAATGCACGTTCTATATCTGCGGTGATAGCAATCGTGTTCAAGCGAAAGGAAATTATCAGGTGGAATATGTTTGGGTTTAAATTCCCACCTGACCATATACAGTCATTAAGAGATGGTTGTCCATATTCATGGGAACTTGCATCGAAAACAATGCGCATTTTTGTAGTTAGGCTTTCTTGGCGAAAGACCGCTAAGTGCGGTAAATAGAATATTGCTCTATCAGTTGGTTTTTCAGTTTCTAGAACCCTTTCAATTATTCCTTGAGATTCATATTTTTTCAAAATTTCAGAATATTGTATGTACAGAGTTGGATTACGAATGAATCTTCTTGTTAAGGATTTAACACGTTTTTCTGCTACGGAAAAATTGTCATTTAACTCTTGTGTATGGCCCTTCCAAGGAAACCCAACTTCATAACGACCACTATTGAAACGTACTGAAGATTTAAAATGTTGCATGGCTTGGTCGTCTGGGTCACAACTAGACTCTGCTTTAATTCCTATTGCTTCTAAATCCCAAAATTTTGTTAAATTTCTATCAACCTGATCTTGGATGAAATTGCAAAAATAATATATATAGTTCGATGGTTCGTTTTGAATGGAACCTGTTACAATGTAACCAAATACGGAGTCCTGCAATATTATTGAATTGTCATGTAATTTTATTTGTTTACTTTTTAATAATTCATAAAATATTTCACCTCCCAGGAGAATATCAATTCGTTTGGGAATATTAAATTCCGCATCTGCATATGTTATATTTTGAGGCAATTTTATTTTTGTTAAATCCAATGGCTGTGTAGGAACGCATCCAGTAATTTTAGGGACTATGAGAAAGTTAAGTTTTCTTTTAAATGAACTTCCGTTCGAAATTTCAGCTGAAATTCTTTTCCTCACTGAAATGCAAGCTCCATTCAAGCCTACAATAGTTGAATTCATAGAGTATTTTTCCAACCCGAGGAAATTTGACGCTTCCAAGCTACAAAGGCATTTTTGGCTCCCTGAATCGAGGATCGCGTTCATTACAAGCCAACCCCCTGTCGCACTCTGAACCTTGACCTTGGCGGTCGAAAGCAAAATGGATTTCTCCCAACCTCATTGTAAAGACACGTCGCGGTTTGAGGGTTTATTACAGTGGCAGGACTCGGGTCATAAATGACCCCTGATGAACTCTGTGGAGTGTTTTGGTGTGGTTCTGATATCGGTCGGGGCACACTTGTTTTGAAAAGAAAATTGTGGTTCGCATTACAAACCCTACATTTCCTGTTCAGTTTTAAACAGTTCTTAATAAGGTGATGGCCTAGACAATTAAAGCATAGGTTTAAGGATCTCACTTTGTTGCTTCTTTCTTGAACAGACATCTCGTGAAACATTTTACACTTAAAAATTGGGCGTGTCTCTAAAGGACATAACGGACAGGTTTTTTCATCGCTTTTCACGACAAATGATCTGAATTTTGGAGAATATTCGTTCTTGTTTTTCAACGAAGAATTTCTTTGTACGTTTTCTAAGGCTTGGCTCCTTTTTATTAAAAAGTCTAAAAAATTATCCCACTTAGGCAAATCATTAGAATGTAATTCCATTTCATATTGTTTACGCGATTCATCATCTAGACGTTGAGTTATAACAAAAATTAACATTGATTCACACAAAGCGTTAGGTTCTAATTCTAGCTGTTTTAAGGCTCTAAGATGACTCTGAATTGAATCTATTAAACTTCTGAGATGAAAAGCAGATTCAAATTTTATTTTGTTAGGATTTAAAAGTTCAGCAATATGACTATTTAAAATTAATCTTTTATTTTCGTATCTACCTTCTAAAGCTTCAAATAAAGATGAGTAAGAATAGTTTACTGTTTGCAATTGTTTGCATGGCTTTTCAGGGCAGATTGCAAATAATATAGTTTTTGCGAGTCTGATAAACAAGCGTTATCATGAATTAATGATACAAATTGGGATTTAAATCGCAACCAATCAATATATTGTCCCGAAAATTCCGGTAAATTAATGGATGGCAGTTTCACATTGTAATTAGCAAAATCATTTTTCACAGATAATTCAGAGGTACCAACATTAGAAGATTCAAGTAAGGTATTGAGACACTCACCTCTAAATTATCTGCGTCCACTTCCATCGTGTCCAAACTGGCCTCGAAATCCATGAGCTCTTCATCCGAAAGAACCCTGTAGCTTTCGGTCCGAAGTTTGTCTATTTTTGCTTTCACTTCAGAAAGCGATGCGAGTTCAGTTCGTATTTCAACTTGATTCAATGGTGAATCCACATTTTCCAAGGAGTTTCTAATGCGTGTGATCTGACCGAGCAGATGTGCTTTCCTTCTGTTAAACACGGTGAGTTCTGATAGTTCTTTTAGAGCCATTTTGATTTTTGGCTCGGGCTCAACACCGATCACAAAACTGGGTGAGGTCGATAGCTCTGATTTTAACCACAAATGGTGTGGTTATTCTAGAAATGTCTATAACGGATTATGAGCAGACTTTGAGTTATGTATAACTTGACTGCTCAAGCAAAAGGCGTGGACTGTATACTTTAAAAATGTTTGTTTATTTGAGGACGGTAAGTATGTCCGCTCCGTGGATGTATTACAAGAATACTGACGAATGTAAACAAAGAGGACTATTAGCGCCCTCTGCACATGCGGGTCGTAACACTACCTTTAAGTGTAAACTTTAACTGTAAATATTTATTTTCTTGTAATATAAACGTATGTACTACCTTCATCTCTGGCTGTTATTCGAACTCAACCAACACACACGGCATCGTATATATATAGTCGACTCTTGATAATTCGAAGTTGGAGGGACCAATGAAAAACTTCAAACTATCAAGATTTCGAATCATCAAGAGGGTAGGAAAAAACTCTCAAAATACACGATAATAAGTTTTTTTTCTAACACATTTAAATTTAAAACTATGTAATAAAGCAACAATTGTACATAATTTTTTAAAGTACATTTTATACAGTATAAAAACAAAACAGAAGTTAAAAGTCCTGTATTAAAAGAATACACTTATATGTCTTGAAAAAAACTATTAAAAGAATATACATACTATATCCCTTTTGTCGAAAAAATCTGTTATCTTTTTTTTTGTTTTAAGGCATTCAATCTAACTTTGTCAATAGATTTTTCCAGAAAAAATGAAGGCTGTAAAATGCCTGCATCAACATGATTTTGAAGAAAAAAGTTGCGTACTTTGTTTAGTGACACTTTAGCTTCTGACAGAATTACCGGAGTCAACTCCTCCGATTCGTCTTCATCACTTTCTGTATTATTGTGGTCCAAAGCCACAATTTCAGCGTCAGATAGAGCTCCCCATACAGCAATGTCCGTGTCAACCAACACGTAGTCGTCAAACATCAAATCTTGTTCTGGAAGATCTTCCCAAAGGGATGGTTCAGTATTAAATTCAGTGAGTGTATCGTCCACATCAACCAGATTCGGCGAAGGGAAGCCTGGCTTTTTAAAACAGCTGTGAATTATCAAAGGAGTAACAGCTCCCCAAGCCTTGTCAATCATGATCAAAGCTGTTAAAATAGAAATAGCTACATTGTGCTGATTTTCGAGGTTATCCAAAACGCTTTTAACGACTTCACGTCGATAAAAAGTTTTAAAATTATGTATGATGCCCTGGTCGAGTGGCTGAGTGAGTATTAACGTGGCACTGTTCAGCTATATACTCGAGGGTTTTTGGTGAAGGACCACGTAATTTTTAACCATGTTTAAGTGACGTGGACGACACCTGAGCTGACACCCCCTCTCCTAACTACCACAACTCACCAACAGAAGGACGTTTCAGCTCTCGACAGATTTAGCGTGCATCGCTGCCCTACACGGCGGGTCTTTAGAGGTACTGGGCTCGAACTCGTGACAAAGAGAGCCACGATCAGATTACTACACCACTCGGCTACCGCGGCCACATCGAGTGGCTGAAGTTTTGAGGTTGAGTTTGGACGGAAAAATTGAAATTTCACATTTGATAAAGGTGGTGCGTTATTGTGCACAGTCCAGTTGTCTAAAATAAGAGAATATGTCTTTTCTCTCTTTTCATATCCGAGTTCAGTGAGAACAACCATTCATTAAAGAGTTCGGTGGTCATACATGCCTTCTTGTTTGAGCGGTATTTGGCAGGGAACGAGTTTATGCCCTTGAAACACCGAGGTTTTGCAGATTTTCCTATGACGAGAGAAGTAATCTTTTCTGAGCCATCCATGTTTACAGCCAGAAAAATAATCAAACTCTCCTTGCAATATATTCCTCCATGGCATGTTTCTTTTTTGAATGTAAACGTTTTTCTGGCAAACACTTGAAAAGAGTCCCGTTTCATCCATGTTGAAAATGTTACGTGGTTCGTATTTCTTTGTTAGATCCGAAAGCGAGTTCTGCCGCTTAGAGCAAACGCTAATCTCGACACTTGAACTTTCCCGGTACATTTTTTTGAAGACTATCCCATTCCTTTTCTCAAAATTTGTAAGCTATCCCTCGCTAGCTGAAAACTCGATTCCTAATTCTTTGGTGAATGCTTTAGCCTTTTCCTTGAATAAAGAGCTCCTAGAGAACAGGAGACTAGAAAGCAAAAACAGGAGACTACAGTATATGTGTAGGTTGTCAACAAAACTTTTTATGGTATTTTTGAGAAATTGTATATGGTATGGATCCAGGTTTAATGAAATATCCTAAGAATTTTAAAATTTCAGATCTTAAATCTATACAATCAACTTTCTGAATTTATATAAAACAAATTAGAATACTTAAATCATGCAACTTATAGAAAGAAGTTTTGAATAAAAAAAAAATAAATACACAAATAAAATGGCAATAAAACTATTTTTTGTAAAATATCTCGATGCACTTTTTTTCATGTCCTAAAAGTACAATAAACCTTTGTATAACATTTGCTTATCATAACTGTGTAAAATTACATATTAAATACTAATGCTTATTACATTTATTTTTAAACCACCCTAACTTTCCTTACAATAATTTTTATTTTTATTAATAAATCTTTACATTGCATATACTACATCAAAATAAAATTGACAAAGAACTTTCTTTTCTTTTTTTTTTTTCTCTTTTCTTGAATTTCACACTAATTACAAAATTACTACAATCTGTTCCTCGAAAATCTACGAAATTTTATCTTCTGTTTTAATGGGAATATTTGATTTTTTTACACTGAACATACCAACACTTATTGCATACCTATTTCTACCAGTTATTGTATGTATAGTGTTAAATATACTTCAGTTCATCCAAATTTAAACTTATTTGGATTAATGTATTAACATGTTATTTCGTTATCACTGATTATGCATCTTAAGTATCATTTTATACATAATTATATTTATACTAAAAAAATTGAAAATGAAACAACATTAAGAAAATAGATTCAGAATTCTTGCTCTAAAGTGTGATGTTTGAGAAGATACATTAACTTCAAATATAAAATTAATTACTTCAAAGTTTCTCTAAGAAATGCTAAATCAGTACTCATACCATTCCAAAATTTGGAAATACGTATAAACTGCCAACTAATTTCGCCAAGAAAAAAGACATTTAAAATTTTTTTAAAAAATTATATCACTATAATAACTGTATTCAAACATGATCACGAACAGTTGCCACTATTGCTTGTATATCGCAGCATTTGGCAGTTTTATGATTTGAAGAAATTGGTCGATAATATAATACACAAATGCGCCAAATTTGCCCTTTCAACACATGTCCCACAAAAAAATATCAGTGATTAGGGACAATTAACCCATTAAAAAATAATTTTGAATTTTTTTTCTGAAATTACCTTTTTTTTTTACTAAATTTTGCATTAATGCAGATTATTGCGAACAGCAATTTGTCGAATTATTCATTTAAGGGTAAATAGAGAATTGAGAAAGGTTATAATAAAATTTCGAATATTTCTATTGCTTTTAGAAAGTAACTATTCTACAGTATCAAATGTCTATATGTAAAATAATATTTGGTTTCATGATATTAATTACTGATAAATATCATAGAACTGATCCAAGTACACTTCTTGGGTAAATATTTGTAAATAACTCAATACAACAAATTTATTCAGGACATATATTTATAAGCAAGATAGTATCAATACAGAGGAACCTTTTAGACTTTAATACTTATGTAAAAATTAAAATCCAAAGTATTCTTATGCTTAATACATTTCAGCTGGAGTTGCATAGATTTCTTCAATACACTGTGTTATACTTCAATAGTATATGTATAGTCCATATGTGAAACTTATCATCAAAATTAATGAATTTTACATTTGATAACCCTTGTGCAAATACCAATAAACGTTATGTTATGATAACTGTAACTGGGAATGAGTACTTGTATTAACTGTGTATTGTAACTGTAGCCAAGTCTCCACTTTTTCAGTTTTTTCACTGAACTGAACTTCAGTGTTTTCACTGAACTGAACTGAACTTGTAACTGCATATACTTGCTTGCGTTGTTGCTGTGATGGGAAACACGGGTTTTTTTTACCTACGACAGTGCTTCTCAAACTTTCAATACTGGCGCCCCCCCTTTTCAATCACAATTTTTATCGCGCCCCCCCTTATACATCAATAATGCACTAAATGCAATAATAATGCACTTTGACGCTAAAGCTACAATACGAGATCTTAATTATAAACCATACACATTAATAACACAAGTTTTAAATTTTGAATACTACTTTTTAAGCAAAAAAAAAATTAACTAAGTAATAGGACAATTATTACGTTATTTTTCCTTTCTCTAACTTTTTTAAATTGAACATATTGCAAAATGCGGTGACTGCTTAGAAGACAAAATATGGATATCTGCTAAATATAGAAAAATAACTCAGAGGGTCAATTTCTAATCATAAGCATTCCTTATAAAAACTTTGCTTTGCAGGACAAGCCCATGGAAGTCGTTAATACTTATTAAACTTGTTCTTAATTTAGTATTAATTAATTAGTTATAAAATACTCTGTGCAGCACTGATACATTAAAAGTATACCGGCTGAAGTACGCGCTCTTTGCAGAAGTTCCTTTATAAGAAAATAAAACATTCTTGATATAATAGCTGTATTGTAAGAAGAGTAAAGCCAAGTGCGCGACAATGTTTACAAAAATGTAAAATGTTTTTTTAAATGCTTGCTCAAATTATAATTAGTTTTAAGCGAATTTTAATTTTAAGCCTCACAGAATTAGCATTTATAGTTGATGTTAAATAATGAACAACAATATAAAATTCCGATGAAGAATAATTGTATTATTTTTAATATTTAAAGCAAAAAGACTTCAACATGTTTTAACCTGGGAGCAGGCGCGCACTCGATACGATCTAGCGGGGTTATTGAGTCACCCCAATCTTTTTTTTTATAATTATTTTATTGTACGCGATACAAATCATTATTCCAGTGAATAATTTAACTAAGAGAAAGTTACTTACCTACTTTCAAGGACTCTTAAATTTTTCTTTGGTGACAAATAAACAGTTTTGCCAGAATCAACAATTTCGTGATCTGTGTGCCCGCGCGACCACTTCCGGGTAAAAAGTGATATGATAATATGTGATATGATAATATGTATGTTACTGCTAAAAACAATTGTTATGATTTATGTTTGAAAATACTCCTCTTGGTCTCAGTCTTCGCATAGTAATCCATCAATGTGTGTGTGTGTGTGCGCGCGCTTTCCGTGGTTTTCCAAATATCATAAAACTGTTTTACATGGAAAAAAGCGCAAAAGAGAAATACATTACTTACAACTTCCTTAAATGAGAAATAAACACATAAGAGATGGGTTATAACTAACTCTACCAATATAACTTAGAAGGTCAAACAAATTACAGCTATAATGTACAGTATTTCAAAAATAATGACAGTGATGAATTTTTATGTTCCTGAATTTTTTCGATTCTGGATCTGGGATCTGTTTTTTCTCTGAAAGAGTAAAATGTTATTTTTAAAAAAGAAAACGTAATAAAAACTCTCTCATCATGGGATTACAGCAAATTAAATAAAATATTTTTTATTTGGTTATAGGATCAAAGATAGCTAATTAAATATTGAAGAAGTTTTTTTTGATGACTCGATATGCTCGCGCCCCCCTCGTAAGGTTATCGCGCCCCCCCAGGGGCGCGCCCCACAGTTTGAGAAACACTGACCTACGAGTTTGTTGAGTGAGAGTGTGCTAATAATATTGAATAATTTTGACTTTTCAAGGGGATTCGAGCGGGTGACATCGTTTTGAATTTTTATTTTAAATTGAAATTTAGTTCATTTATTTTTTATTCTATCTTTGGATAAGGGGTTTTTATTTAAGTATTTACACAAGATAGTGTATTTATACAAATTGAAGTGTTGGAGTAGGGAAGACAAAATGGGTGACTACCCTCACCCAGATAATAATATGGAGGTAGAAAATACAAACTTTTCATTCAATAAATATAGGAGTAATTTAACAGATATAGAATTATTGACCAAGTTTGCGGAAAGACAAAATTTACATTCAAGTCTAAATATTACAATTTTCTTAAAATCAGAAAATAACTTTCAGAATGGTAAACCACTTAAACTAAAAGAAAGTATAATGAAAGCGTTCACAATTAAAAAAAAGTATAAGCAAAACAAGCAACGGCGAGATCATAATTAAAACAAATAATTGTGAGACCGCCAAAAGAAGCTTTAAAAATTAAATAAATTAATGGTGTAAAAATAAGTACAAGATTGTCCTTTATTGGCCTAACCAGTAGTTATATATTACAAGGAATAGACACAGAATATACAATAGACGACATAAAATAGGAATTAGAAAATTACAATTTTGCAATTTTGATATCCAACGTTTTACCAAAAAAACAGAATCTGGATTTAAACCTATCAAAACAGTTAAAGTTACCCAAATTGGATGCAGTATTCCCGAGAGTTCCAATAGGATTTGAGATGATTAAAACTAACCTCTATTATGAAAAACCTAGGCAATGCACAAACTGTTGGAAATTTGGGGACACATTTAAAAATTTTGTAGAAGCTCAATAAAATGCCGTATTTGCTCACTAAACCACTCTGAAAACGATTGCAACGAAATAAAAAAAATTAGCTCTTGTGGAGAGGAGCATGAAGCTAACGATAAAAATTGCAAACGATATCAAGAAGTTGAAATCTTAAAAATTAAAGTACATCAACAAATCTCGAGAAAAGAAGCAGTTGAGAAATTCCAAAGGGGAAAAAAACATCATACTCGGCGAAAACCTATAATGATCAAACAGAGAAGATAGAAAATCTTGAAAAAAAAGTTTGCGAAATTGGAGTTGAAATTTGAAGAAAACAATAACATATTTGAAAAGAAATAAGAACAAACAGTAAAACGCTTTACGACAGAATTGAATACCGTGGTAGCACAAATTAATTTTAACTTTTCTTCCCTAATGAATACCATGGAATCCACCTTAAAAAAAGTTGCATCCAATATAACAATTCCAAAAGATGATGATTGTCTCATAAATAGAAAACAGAATGAAAAAGCAAAAAGATTCAAGAAAATATCAGTGAGTGAGTTAATATTAACGTCGCACTGTTCAGCTACACGAGGGCTTTTGGCGACGGACCACGTAATTTTGAACCATGGTCAAGTGACGTGGACGACACCTGAGCTGGCACCCCCCCTCTCCTAACTACCACACCACACCAACGGGAGGACGTTTCAGCTCGACAGATTTAACGTGCATCGCTGCCCTACACGGCGGGTCTTTAGTGGTACTGGGATCGAACTCATGACATGCCTGCCATGGTTGGATACCTTAACCACTGGGCTACCGCAGCCCCTCAAGAAAATATCAGAACAGAGAGGAAAAACATTAGAAAGTGTAGTAGAAAAAAATAAAAAGAAACTTAAATATAAATAATCAAATTTTCTTATATTCTCGCTAAAAACTTAATATATTAATCTTTCTTTTTTGAATATTTAAACTAATTCGTAGTATCGCACTTTTTTTTTTTTTCGTTTCAAATCATGAATATAATCCAATGGAATGTACGTGGAATTAAAAACAAGAGGTCAGATACTCTTTTCGCGCCAATTTTTCAAAAAGCAAGTATTTCAATAATTCAAGAAACTTGGTTACATCCAAATGATATTTTCACAATTCCCAATAAGAATTTATTCAGAATTGATAGGGAAATCAAAAGAGGAGGAGGGTTAGTGATAGTTTTAAATAAAGATATTAGCGCAATAAAAAAAAAATATTCTCAGAAATTAATGAAGACTTAGAAATTTTAATAGTCAGAGTTCAGATAGATTTAGTTCCTATCACAATTTTTAATATATACATTCCACTGGGTAACTTTAAAGACATCAATTTATCTAAAATAGCATCATATATTGATAATCACAGTTTGATATTGGGAGATTTCAACGTATCTCATGAAATATGGGGATCAAAAAATTCCAGTGCTTCTGGAAAAAAGATTTTTTACCGGATCATTGAAAATGACTTAATATTATTAAACGATAAAAGTCCAACTTATCTCCATTCATTGGGAATTTTTACATCTATAGATCTTTCTTTAGCATCTATAGATTTAAATTATGATTTATCCTGGTCCACAAGTACCGATAATTTTGGAAGTGACCACTTCCCTATAATTATTAATTACAAAAGAACAAACAGCTCAGCAACTAATAATTTTAAACAAAAAACCAATTGGAACAAATTTATCAATATAATAACAAAATTTAAATTTAAATGAAAACATAAATATAGATATTATAAAAGAAATTAAAAAAGCTCAAATCTTACCTCAAGAATCAGAAAAAAAAAACAGACCAGTTCAAGAGCTCCATGGTGGACAGCAGCATGCGGGCATTTAAGAGCAAAAAAAAAAAAAAAAAAAAAAAAAAAAAAAACTCCTTAATAAAGCAAGGAAAAACTTTAAAGAAGAAGACTGGATAAAATCTAAAGAAGTCAGCGCAAAACTTAAGCGAGCAATCAAAGCCTGTAAAGAAAATTTTTGGCAGAAAACATGGGAAAAAATATCCTCTCCTAAAGTTCTTTTTAAAATAATCCGAATAATAAAAAATAGAACAAATCCTAACTATTCTTCATTTAATATTATTGAAAATAACGGAACCATATTAACAAACGAACAATCCCAAGTAAACTGTTTCTTACAATATTACGCAAAACAAAAAACAACGATAGTATTCCAAATATCTTTATTCCGGACAATAGCCAGGATATTAATAAATCTTTTTCTTTAAAAGAATTAGAAATAGCAGTATCTCATCAAAAGAACAGCAATCCAGGACATGATAAAATTTCTCTTCAATCAATAAACCATCTCCCCATCAAAGCAATAAATCTCCTTCTGAAATCCTTTAATGACAGTTGGTCTTCAAGTCAAATTCCAAAAAATTGGACTCACGCAATTATCCTACCTTTCATAAAACCTCACAAAATTTCGTCAAACCGTCCTATATCTCTTACTTCAGTAATTGCCAAATAATTAGAAAGAATGATTCTGCATAGAATGCTAGATTTCAGTTTTCAAAACAAAATTTTTCATGTTAATCATCATGGTTTTTACCCTCACAGAAGCAGCATTAATATATTACTTCAAATACAACATGACATTATACGGGCTAGAGAACGCAAAGATAATTTTATTTTGGTAGCGTTGGATATTAAAGCAGCATATGACTCAGTGTGGCCAAATGGCCTTATTTCTAAATTAAACAAAGTTGGATACTCTGGTGTATTACTACGATGGATTCAAAACTTCTTACATCAGAGAACAATTCAAATCAAATGGAGGAACATTTTTGCAAAAATCGTTAAAAACGATTATGGTGTACACCAGGGTTGTATCTTAAGTCCTTTCCTTTTTATGATTTATATGGCAGATATATTTGAAATTCAACACGACAACCATCTTCTGGTTCATTCTGACGACATATTTTTATATAATAGTGGTACAAATTAGAATAAAACAATAGGCGAAATGCAAGAATCTTTAAATAAAATTTCAGTCTGGTGTAAAAATTGCAAATTGTCCACCTTTGCAGAAAAAAGCAGTTTAATCAACTTTTCCAAAAAAAGAAGCACAATAGCTACATTACTTAAAATATGCGACAAACTTATTCCCGAAGCGAAGAGTCTGAAAAAATCCGGGGTATCATCTTCGACCCCAATATCACATGGAAAAATCATATTAATTACCTACGTCAGAAAGGAATTAAATATTTAAATGCCATTAAAGCCTTATCTTCTCCGAAAATAGGAACAAGATCTGTTCATCTTTTAAATATTATTAATGCCACAATCCGTTCTGTCTTTGACTATGGAAGTCAACTTTTTTTCTTTTCTAGCAATAGCAACAGACAGAAACTAGAACCGATTTACAATGCTGCATTACGTTTAGCCCTAGGTCTGCCAAGAAACAACCCGTTAGATTTATTAAGAGCAGAGTCTATGAATGAAAGTATTAATAATCGCCATAGTTTTCTTTGCCAAAAATTTATAGCTAAACAAATTGCATTAAAAAACTGGTCACCGAATGCAAGATTATTTTGGGATATCAATAACATTTTTAATAAATATAGAGAAAAAGAGATTAGTATTTTTCAAAAGACGATCAACCTGCTCCAAGAATTATGTATCTCTAAAGTAGATGTTCTTCGATGGATCCCTCCTCCTCCAATCTACGAAAATCGCAAAATAAAGATCTATACTCATGAACTACCATTTCAAAACAAGGATCTTCCAGATGACATAGTACAAAATATAATTAATGTATACATTCAGCCAGAATTTAATAGCCATATCATAATAGCAACAGATGGTTAAAAAAATACTAATCAAACATTAATAGGAATTTTGATCCCTAAGAAAAAAGTTCGACAAAATTTCGTACTAAAAGAAATGATTTCAATTTTCACAGCTGAAGCTATAGCCATATGGACTGCGTTTAAAAATTGGGTTTCTGAAACAGAAAAGTATATCATCCTGACGGACAGATATCAGTCCTAAAAAAGTATCCAAAATATTAATAGAAAATCCAATACGGTAATATTAAATTTAAGTTCAACTTTACATCAGTTGCTCCAAATAGCTCAATCATTTACATTCATTTGGGTACCAGCTCACAAGGGAATGGGAATTAATGAAGAAGTAGATAAATTAGCTAAAGCCTCTCCAGAGCCGTGGAATATTATTTCTTGGATAACTTGGGAAGACCTACATACGCATTTCAAAAAACAACACAAAAATAAAAGTGAAGAAATATGGAAAAAGAGCAAAAGACATAAAATTTTTTTTTATATTTCTCATCTTGAAAGATGGAACAGACAGGCAGCAAAAAATAGAAATACAGAAGTTTTAATCAATAAGTTGCGAGCTAAAAAATTACCATTAAATGATATATATTTCCTTTTTAAACAAACAGATTCTCCTTTGTGTGCAGATTGTAAAGTACTAGAAACTAGTGAACATTTTATATGAAACTGTATCAAATACAAATCGCAGTGTGAAATTTTGAAAAATTTTATCTCCAGTCACGGAGATTGGTCTTATTCCTCAATAGCGAAATGTAAAACAATAAAGCATATTGAAAAAGTTGAAAAGTTTTTGACATCAACCAATAGATTCTAAAATTCCAACTAATAGTTTCTCAATACTCTACTTTCATTAATCTCAGTTGAAGCTCAAGGCGATAATTCAAACTACTGAAAGACAATGCAATCACGAACTATGCGTTACAACTTGGATTAAAAACTAATCAAAATTTTATCGGTTGATTGATTGATTTAATATTAACGTCGCACTGTTCAGCTACACGAGGGCTTTTGGCGACGGACCACGTAATTTTGAACCATGGTCAAGTGACGTGGACGACACCTGAGCTGGCACCCCCCTCTCCTAACTACCACACCACACCAACAGGAGGACGTTTCAGCTCTCGACAGATTTAGCGTGCATCGCTGCCCTACACGGCGGGTCTTTAGTGGTACTGGGATCGAACTCGTGACCAGGCAAGCCACGATCCGATACCTATACCACTCGGCTACCGCGGCCGAGCAAAATTTTATCGGAGCATAAGGCGTTAGCCAAGTCTCCACTATTAGAGTATTTCCTCTGTACTGAACTGAACTGAACTGCTGTGATGAGATGATGTCACCTCATGCTTAATAAAATGATATAATAACTAAGTACCGTTTGAACTGTTGAATGCAAATGTTCTGAAGAACATTCTGAATATAATAAACATAATATGGTTATAGGAGTATAAGCGATTATATCGGATTGAAAAGATATCCACGTGCGTTATGGAAGCCTTCCGGGCCCTACTCCACTGCAATTTTCGCTAGGAAATGTGAAAGAAAAATGGCGAAAATGGAGGCAAGAACTGAAGAACTATTTGCTTCCAACAGAAAAAGACGATCGAACAGATAATATCAAAACTGCAATCCTGTTGAACTTATTGGACAGTGAAGGACTTGAAATATACAACATCTTCAAGTTAGAATCGAAAGCGAATATTTCAAAGGTTCTTCAAAAATTTGAAGAATATTGGTCACCACGACAGAATGTTGTTTATGAATGTTATAAATTTTTTTATGTGTCCAACTGGAGGGCCAAACAATTGAGTCATATGTCACTCAACAAATTTTCTGAAGCATTAAATTAATATTGTATGAGGAATGGATGTAATACTATCTAACATATATATTACATTTAATATAAAATTTAAATGTAATACAATAGTGATAAAATTAAATTAGTAAGATACAAAATAAAAGAACAAAACTCTAAGACAGACCTACGGTGAAAAAAAAAGATAATGAACCTAATGAATGAAATAAACTTTGTTGATAAAAAATTAAATTTTTAAACAATATTTATTTGCAATATTTCAATATAAAATCTTTGTAATTCTGTTGCAAAGATCAAACAAATGAGAAAATACAATGGTAAATAACTACAGAGATAATTGAAATATATATGGGCAGTAAGATATGTGTAAAGCACATGATCTTAATAAAACTAAAGGAGAAACATTATCAGAGGCAATGTAGAACCGTGATGACATGAGACGTAAAATCCCACCAACACTGAATTGTAAAGAAATCCAAAGAAAAATATGAGAAAATCCTATCAAGCTGCATCTTTTTTCTACAAACATTTTTGGATCACAAATGGTATAAATAGAATATATATTTCAAAAAATCTTATCTGTTTTCCTGTAATGATGAGAACATGGTATTTATATGCGAAGGAAGAAAAGAAATAACCTTTTTTTCCAATCAAAGGAAATGTCATAGAAATATATGCATATGTAACAAATGTTTACAATGTATATGTATAAAATCTTCAAAAATCTATATGAAGAACAGATTTAATGAAAAAATTGTTAGAAAGAAAAATCATGCTGTCACATGACAGAAATTGCATTAACACTGAATTTTAAAGTGCATAAGAAAATAACTTTGTTAAGCATTCAATTACATTGATAGTTTCAGTGAAAACCTCCTTGATAAACAATGTTAACTATCTTTACACGAGGACTTATCGGTTATCAAAACCATGAGACCAAATACAGCAACATGTAGGAAAAATAACAAAATCTAGTTAACACCAGGTGACATAAAGAGGGTAGTTTTTTTTCAAATATTGTCAATCTGTTAATATATAGTAATCAGTTTTAATTTTTTACTATTTTCTTTTTTTGTTATACTGCTAGCTAGGATTTTCTACTTTACTGTTAGAATAAGCAAGATTTATAGAATTTGTCAATTAACAAAGAAAAGCAATGTTTTTTCTGACAGAAAGAAACTGTGTTAAAGATTTTTTGGTGAATAAATAATCATGATCTAAGATTCTGTTAGGAAAAGCTTCACAAATTATTGTTTAGCTGAAAAACTAACTTTTGTGTCACAGTATCATAAAACTTATGTCCCCTACAATCATAAGTAAGCAGAAATAAACAAGTATAAAACTGTGTGTGAGAGACTGAAACAGAAATTATAACATTAATTTAAATTAAAAGGCTATCTATAAAACAGAAATTTAAGCCCTATTTTTGATAAAATTACCATAAACAGTTCTGAACAAACAAAACACTAAATATTAAAAATTGAAACAGATTCTTTATGCAAAGCAAAAGTGTAGATATTTTAATAAAATTTACATAATTTAAAAAAACTTGACTTTTTTTTCAATCATATTTATTTTATAATACAATAAATTATTTTCATTAACTAAACAAATGGCAAATTAAACTGAGGTTTGATAAATAATCATGAGATATATTCACAAAAATAAATAATATTTTGGACAACAGATGGCGATAGCACTGCATTACAAAAAACTTTATCTGGGTGCAGAGCACTGTCTTGATCCACTCCTATCATGTACCATCCATAGTAAAGGGTATGCATAATGCCATTCAGAATTTATTAAAAAGTTATTTATTATAGTAAAATCAAATGTAACTGTTTGATAAAATATAAATCTATTTTAATTTAAAGGACGCCTCTGTTATCAAAAAGGACTTCTTTTAAAACAAGAACAGGTAACAGGCAAATACATTGTAGATTTATACACACTGCTGGCCACCGTAAATGCAACACCAAGAAAGACAAGAGATAGCACAACAAAATTTATTTTGTAAATAACATGTTGACCAAGTATCAAATGATTAAATTTATAGACTTCTGTGAAGTGTAGTTCCAGCCAGAATCAGTAGCCAGAGTAGCCGCTATTGTTGGAGATCACCGCTGCCACACACCTCGGCATTGATTCAAAGAGACTTTGGATGTGTTCTTGGGGTACAGCAGATCAAACAGCTTCTACACGTTGCCAAAGTTGATCTGGTGTAGCAGCTGGGGGTGTAATCTGGGTCAATCGTTGAGTAACCATAGACCACATGTTTTCTATCGGCGAGAGATCCGGAGAGCGAGCCGGCAAGGGAAGCAATTCAATCTGGTGATTGACGAAGAACCTTTGGACAATGAGTGAGTGCCATATGTGGTCACGCATTATCCTGTTGAAATATGGCTGTGGTCATGCCCTGAAGGTAAGGAAGGACAACTGGCTCCAACACCTCGGAGATGTAGCGCTGGCTGTTTAAAGTACCGGCAATGCCTACTAGAGGAGTGCGAAAATGATATCCAATACCGCCCCATACCATAATACCCGGTGCAGGACCAGTGCATAACGCAGCTGTTCAGCATCCTCTCTCCACGGTGTCTCCAGACTCGAATCCGACTATCGTGGTGTTGCAGACAGATGCGTGACTCGTCAGTAAAGACAACTTCATTCCATTCTGCCACTTACATCCTTCTTTCATTACACCATTGGCGGCGGAGACGTCTGTGGTTCTGCGTCAAGGGTAGACCAAGCAATGGACGTCTTGCGGACAGACCACTCTGCTGTAAACGGTGTCGAATAGTACGCGCAGACACTGAATGATGCGTTACAGACTCAATGTGATGTGTTACGGTTCGTGATGTGACTGAGTGATCCGTCACTACCATGCGCACAATTTGCCTGTCCTCACGTGAAGTGGTACACTGAGGTGGATCCGATCGATCACGTCGGTCCGTCGTACTCTCCTGCATCCAATGGTCACATATCCACATTACAATTGTTTTGTTTCGTCCAACACGACTACCGACTTTCCTGAAAGATAATCCACAATTTCGGTAGGCCACTATCCTTTCTCTGTCGAACTGGGATACTTAATCAAAAGCTGATCGCTGTTTTCTACGAGACATAACTGATCGTTTTGTTTTTTTTTTGAAAAAAACCACAAGAAAAACACAATTGCCGAACTTGAAATCGTCAAAATCTCCAAGCCTTAAATAGCGCTTCGAGGTGGCGCCAAAGGTGCGCGTGATGTGTGTCTGCGCTGAAGTTCTAATTATTTGCATATCTCACCTCCGCCAATGCATGTTGTAAATTTCATGTTATTTGCATGCTTCCTTCAGGGTGTTGCATTTACGGTGGCCAGCAGTGCATATATATATGTTTTTAAAAGGATTTTTTGTTATTATTTCATTACTAAATTAATTATTTGTTAAATAAAAGAACATCCTCTAATATTTTGGATAAAAATACATTTAGAGACATTTTTAAGCTAACTATATGTAATAATTGATTGATTTATGAAAATCTGAAATCTATTTTATTATTTTAGATACTTAGAAACTATTGTTAAAAAATGATGAAAGTTTTTTTGTTTTACTCTTAACATCAGAAGCATTTTCTTTTTATTGCTTCACATTAATAATTTTTTAACTCTAACGCAATATTGTTTTTTATAAGTCATACGTCGAAATTTGTACCTATATCTTATCTGTGAGGGGAGGGGGAAGAGGGAACAATAATTTTACACTAAAGAAAACCGTGTTATGCTGAGGGGATGAACCTGCCTTAAATAGAAAATAAGTGGAACAAATTTCGAAAAAAGCAACTTTAAGGACATAATTTTAGAAATCACTCACATTGCGCGCATACATACACACAGAGAAATGCTAGCGTTATGAGGGATAGAGAAATCCCGTGCAACACCGGGCCATACAGCTCTAGTATATTAATTAAAATCCATTTTCTATAAGTAATAGTTAATAAGCTTAACACAATGTGACCAGCATTTATTATTCTTTTTTTGTTGGTCGCACATCTATACATATAAATAAAGATGAAGTGTCTGTTTGTAATTTTAAATTAACAGCTATTTACTAAATGCATTTTAAAGTATATACGGTACTTCATGAAAAAATCAATTTTTAAAATTTTTGTCTGTCTATCTATCTGTCTCTCTATTTGTTCCTACTAATCTCTGAAACGACTGGGCTAATTTTGACGAAACTTTCACTGCAGATAGCTAATGTTATAAGGAATAACTTAGGCTACTTTTATTTTAGAAAAAGTAAATTAGGATTCCGAGAAAATAAAATTAAAACCAATGAAATAGTGAGCAATAGCCGATTCAAATAGGGATTATTTATTTCAATAGGGACTATTTTTATTCAATAGGGATTATTTTATTTCGTGAGCCTTCTGTCTCAACGATTGCTAGCAGTTCTATCAAACTTTTTTCTTTAATTAGGTTGCTGCCATTCGCGACATTTCCCGTCGTTCATGTCTTGATCCTAATGATTTTAAAGTCCTTAACTGCATTGTCAAAGTTCATGCGTCCCTTTCACCCCCTTCCTAGCGGCTTCGTGTTTGTTCGCGTTTCACCCTACTTGCTACTTAGACCTATTTTGATCCTAAAGATTTTAGTCCTCACCCCATCGACAGTGTCAAAGGTCATGCGTGCCTTTCACCCCTTGCTCAACAAAAAGCAAATAATAATAATAATAAAAAAGAAACATATTCACAAAGTAGAAGAAAAGTTTTCGTAAACTCTGCGAAATGAATAAACACTTTTTTGTTAAATTCCACGTGGACGAAGTCGTGGATAACAGCTATTTAACATAAGATAAAAGCATCAGAAAGTAATATTAACGTATTACACATCCAGATAAAAATTATTTACACTATTTTTAGCGTTTATTACACAAAATTTGTAACAATGTGTTACTTTTGCTGAGCAGGTAGGTGTTTTCAAAAGTCGTCCCACAAGAAAGTTACGGGGCGTCATGAATAATAATAAAAAAAATCAGCAATTATATCTAAAGACTTAAAATTTAGCAACCATGTTTTTTTTTTTTGTTCAGCTGAGTTATGTAAAAAGCTTTTTTTTTTGTTTAATTTATACAATTCACGTAAAATTAACTCATTAAAAACTTCTTTATCCTTAAGTCTGTATTTTTTAATTTTTAAATTCACTCGTGCGAATAACGGGTATACCAGCTAGTTTAACATAAAATAAATGCATCAGAAAGTAATATTAACGTATTACACAACCAGATAAAAATTATTTACACTATTTTTAACGTTTATTACACAAAATGTGTAACAATGTGTTACTTTTGCTGAGTAGGTAGGTGTTTTCAAAAATCGACCCACAAGAAAGTTACGGGGCGTCATAAATAGTAACAATACTAAAAAGAATCAGCAATTATATCTAAAGACTTAAAAATTTAGCAAACATGGTTTTTTTGTTCAGCTGAGTTATGTAAAAAGCTTTTTCTTTTGTTTAATTTGTACAATTCACGTAAAATTAACTCATTAAAAACTTCTTTATCCTTCAGGCTGTATTTTTTAATTTTTAAATTCACCCGTGCGAAGAACAGGTATACCAGCTAGTCTGAATATAAAAAATGTGAAAGATGTATGCTATAAACATATATATATATCAAAAGATTTTATAAAATATCTGACCATTATTACTTACTATAAATGACATATTTTTCATTAGTTCACAGTAATGCAATCTCATAAAAAAATATGGAAAAAGATTGGATTATCTCACAAATTTTTTGCTCGCGATGAAGTCTATGATTGGTTAGACGTGATGGGGGGCCGCCTTTCCATAAGGATTACAACAGTAATTTGTATATCGGCCCTGTTGTTGTTTACAAGAAGAGGAATTTCTGGGAGTGCCTCTCACCCCACCGAAAAGGGTGACGCATTTCCCACGCCTGGAAGAAGGCAATGTACCCATAAATACATCATGGTATGGGATGTTTTTGGGAATTTCCCGCGTTTTGGGGGAGTCATGGACCGCGAGAAGATATCCCTCCGCTGACTCCAGTCCAATCAGAAAAGCTGATTGTGTTTCGGAAAAGAATCCTCTCCAGAATACAGAAGTAAACCGCCGCGAAATATAAGCGCATGCACGACGAATTTAGACACTCTCTGACACAAATTTTATCACCGATTTTGGTCTGACGACCCTTTGACAAAATGTCGCGGTTGGAGACTCGCGAGATGGCCACACCATGTCCTCTCTCTCTCAGATCCTAATTCAGTTAAGTAATCATGTATATCCTTAGTATTTAACGTAATTTAAATGTTATTGTAAATAAATTAAGTGTTAATTTAAAAAGAACGGCTTTTTAATTTAGTGTCCTGTTTTATTTGTCTTTAAAGATCTAATGTTTAAACTTAAGCTATAGTGTGACGCCAAATGATAAATTAGAACCTGGGTATTATAAAATGGATAATAAGAATAAATTAAATTAACTTAAGTTAACCGGGCGTTGCATTAGACGCTAGACACTGAAAGCCTTGGTGTGAATGCAGTTTTAGAACTAACTGTAAGATGTTTTGGGGGAATCCCATTCTACACTTAGAAGAATATATCTTAAAATAATATTTCAAGTATATAGATACACATATTTTTGATATTATACGTAAATACAATTTTAAAAGAATATTTTATTTTTTATTAAAATATTTTATGTAATGTAATTGTGTGTAATGTTATTTATTCATTGATAATATTAATTTGTGATCCAAATGTCAGCAACGCTTGCATTATATTTAGTAACTGATATGTATTCACAATTTTTTACACAAACTGTTGGCGTATATAGATAAATTATGAAATTACCTGCAGTATCATTTCATATTCCGCGTTTAATTTGTTTTTATATTTTGTTTTTGTAGCCACTCGCGTTGAGAAATATTTTTGACTAAGTATATTTCTGTGAAATGTTCATAGCTGTGTGAGAAATTCTGTGTATTTTACATGAATTGACAATCTAAAATTTCAGAGTTCTAGCTTAAATTTAAATTTTAGCATCGGATCTGTTGATATGTCGATAAATTCTTCTTTCCTCTTGATTATAGGTTTTTTTCCCTTACAAAAATAAAAGGTTTCAAAAAATTGTACTAACTAGTAAAAATTATTTCGTGGAACTCGAGATAACAAACAATAGAGTAAATTCACAGCCTACTAGATAAAGAAAAAAAAGTGTTAAAGAATTAATTTTTACTCTATTACAATAAAAGTTTTAAAAGTTTTTCAAAGCAAAGTTAAATTATGTACAAATAAATTTTTTTATTTTAATGTGTGTATCATATTTAGATAATTGTGATTATACGAAATTCATGAGAACGTGAATCCATTTCGTATACACATTTGTAATATTTCTCTTTCTGATTTTTTTGAAATTTATTTTTACTTTTATACGATAGAACAGGGATTGTGGCAACCTATTTCACGCGTGCCATATATTGCACGCGGCACATTCTCAGTGGCACTCTGCACTACTCAACAAATGTGTCAAATTTTGAGAGGATGGAAGTTGATAAATTTGTAATGGACCTCATTTGAGAAAGATCTCTAGAATTATGGACAATTACGAAATTTCAAAAAAAAAAAAAAAAAAAAAAAAAAATCGGAAAGATAACTCCAAAACTAAATATACAGCTATTTTGTAAATTATTGAATGTTATTGCTGGAAATATTTAATTACTTGAAAAGAGAAAATTGCATGCAATCTGCTCTCGGCTTTTGTGTGTGTGGTTCTACTTATCTAAGTAAAAAATCTTTTCTCATAAGAAAAATATTTCGAGTCCACATAGAAAATCAACAAAGAATTGTCTCAATTTTCTTCTTTGACAAATTCTTATCTATAAAATATAATTAAATATTTTTCAAACAAATACGCAAATAATAATTTCCTTACATTACTTTTAATTATAAACAGCAGTATCAAAAGTATTACGTGTATTTCAAAAATAGTCAGACAATTTTTAAATGAAGTAAGTACAAACAAAAGAATAAATATTGCAATTTTTTCCCCGTCGTTTCTCAGTACAAATTCTGAAATATATCAACGTTGATGAAAACGCTGTATAATAATTGACATGATATATTTTATGCTGCATATTCATATAGATTAAAATAAAAGTTTTAAATTTCATACAGTTATTGATTTTAGAATAACATTAACATAAATTTAATATTTATACCGTCAGAGAACCATAAGAATATTTAATTTTTACGCATGCTTGGTAACAATATAATTGTTTCATTTTATGCATGAATCCAGAAGATACGCTGCCTAATATATATAAATATCATATGCAGTTCTTACGATATCCTGTTCGAGAAGATATCGGTAATCACAGTAGCCAAGAGAGTCATGGTCACGAACTCATGGTTGGGGTGGTGATATTTAAGTCGTGTGTGGGTTCGATTTCTGGTACCACGGAAGACCCTCCAAAGAGGGGTCCGTGACTCAGAGTCCTTATGTTGGGGGACGTGGAAGTTTGAAAACTGGGATGTCAACTCAGGTATTATCATCGTCCCTTGACTGAAGTTCACAATTATGAGGTTGTTGATAATCCGAGTGTAGCTTCAAAGTTTGAAGTTAATCAAACAATCAGTTGCTAATATGTAGATTTTATTTTCTATCCTATATCAGTCACTTTTAGTTTTTTTGCTTTAAATAAATTCTTCTACTTCAAGTGACTCTCTCAAAGGCATATCTCGTGGTGCACTTACATCAAGAATTTCAGCGAAAACACATTCGAAGTAAAATATTTCTAGTTTTGGAAAAAGTCCTTTCTAAAACTCTTCGTCTGCCTTTATGCGCAGAGTTAGTGTACCTTTTTTACACACCATAAATAATTTTACACCATAAATAAAAACCACACCATTTTCGTTGGGTAATGACTAGCTGACTTGTATTTGATACTAAAATGTATGATTTAAAAGTAAATAGATTTACCCCTTTCATTCAAAACTTTGAAACCTAGACTCCTTTTGTAATGAAAAATTCGAGTAGATTTGTTTCAAATCTTGCAGAATAAGTAATCGTTATTTTTAAAGGTATTTTTAGAAATATAAAAGGGCTGCGGTAGCCTAGTGGTCAAAGTATCGGATCATGGCAGGCATGTCCTGAGTTCAAGCCCAGTACCACTAAAGATCCGCAATGTAGGGGAGCGAAGCACGTTAAATCTGTCGAGAACTCAAACGTCCCCCCGTTGGTGTGGTAGTTAGGAGAGGGGGGTACCAGTTCAGGTGTCATCCTCATCACTTGACCATGGTTCAAAATTACGAGGTCCAAAGCCCTCGTGTAGCAAAACAGTGCGACTTTAATATTCTCTCACTCACTCACTTTAGAAATACAAAAAATAAGCTGAATTAATGTCCAGTAAGAAATAAACGTTTCTACTCAAAGTTCAAAAAGTGACTAACATTAAACGTATTTTACTTCATTCAGAATGATTGTCCTACGCCATTGGTGGTCCACCTAGAATAATTTTGAGAATATTACAACTGCGAGACTCATTACAACATTAAAAAATACAATTATTTTATGCAATATTTTCATTTTTAATGTGGTGTTTTGTAACAAATAAATCCCATAACTGTTTCCATTTTATCACGTTGCTTTGTACCAAAATTAAGAAAAATGATGAATAGTTATTGAATTTATTCAATTCCTACTCTATTAGCTCACCTCTCTATATATTTATTTATTTTGATGGAATTTTCAATCGTTAATAAAATACATTTTAAAGCAGCGCTCAATTGAGCTGAAATTTTATATACATAATTATTTTAGATGACAATACAGTAATTTAATTATAATCAATAAAAATTAATTGATTAAAACTAATTATTCAAAGAATTACATATACAGCCACGTTTGCATTATTTTTGGCGACTTAGCAACCATTTTGGCGATTTGTGTCAAAACATGAAAAGGTTTTTCTCACATTTTAAAGCGTTCATTTGAGCTGAAATTTTCTATACATTATTGTTTGGGGTAAAAATATGATAATTTAATTAGAATTAATTAAAATTAATTGACTGAAACTAATTATTTAAAGAATTGCAGACACAGCCACGTTGGTTTCATTTTTAGCAACTTGGGACAAGACTTTAAAAGATTTTTTTTCTCACATTCAGTTGAACTGAAAATTGTTTTGGATGACAATACGATACTTTAATTATAATTAATAAAAATTCTGCATATGTATATACATATTTATATTAACTATTTAATAAAAAGTAGCTAGAATAAAAGTTTTCTTTGTTGATCTAAGTAGGAATTGACTTAAAAAAAAACAAACCTTTTTTATATTACTTGTATTTTTTAGCAGGTACTAAAATACTCAATCCTTTAAATACATAATTACAACGAATAGATAATTTAATAATCGATGCGTTTAATTACATCAAAGCATTTCAGAAAAAAAATTATTGTTATTTGAATCTCCATTTAAAAATTATAGTTATCAACACTTTCTATTGATTGAGGAATTCAAAATGTACCAATTACATCAAATACGCACAAAAAAAAAAAAAAAAGTTAGTGAATTTGCAGCAACTTCTGAGAGACTTTTAACTAATGTAGACAAATCAAATACAAAAAATTATTTGAAATATATCAATCTCCCTTTCATGTCGATGTCGAGTCAGCCCTAGAATATCTCCAAATATAGCTGATTGGCTTACAACGCAAGAATGAATTAAAACACGTTTTTGAAACATCAGAATCAAAAATAATTTTTTGTAACACTTATGTCACCAAAGAAAAATTTTACATTTTGAAAGATTTGAAACAAAAAGTTGTGACCCCTTTTAGATCAACTTACATCTGCGAATGGCCCTCCCCCCTCTTGAAAATGAAATTTATTAAACAGAAAATTGCGCTCAAACTTAATGCACGAAAACTGCAATACCAATTACGATACACAAATACATGCATTGAGATCGATTTGTAAAAATTCAGTGAAAGAGTTGAGAAACAAGTATATCACTAATCAAATAAATTAAATATTATTTGATCATTGCATTACCATTATTATATTATCTATGTTTGTATACACCAAGAAATAATGAAAACAATAATAGTAATTCGTTCGGTTTTAAATTTTTATTCCAATAAATGCTTGGAATGAATCCAAATCTAGAATAGGTATACGAAGGCTGTTCAGAAAGTATCGATACTGAATTTATTCTATTTATTCCAGAAAACTCCTAGCGGAGGGACTGAGCGCATATTTCACCTTGTCTCACAAAAATCGGTAGGTCTGTACAGCGCGCCGTTCAGTCACACTGACTTCTTTCACGTGGAGTGTTTGCGTGCGTTCGTCGAAAAAAGAAAATGTATGAAAACACGGATCAGCGAATCTGTATCAAGTTTTGCTTTAAGCTCGGTAAAACGGGCACCGAAACCTGAAAACAGCTTTTGGAGATGAGGCGATGAGTCGTGCTCGGGTTTTCTTGCGGTTCCGGCCATTCAAGGAGGGTCTTCAATCAGTGAACAGTGATCCCCGTTCTGGACGCCCGTTCACCTCTCGCAATGAGGATAAGATTGCACAAGTGAAGGCTGTAGTGCGCTCTGATCGTCGTTTAACAGTCCGAGAAATTGCACAGGAGTGTCACATTTCCGTAGGATCATGTGATGAAATTTTGAGAAAGGATTTGAACATGCGCCGAGTGTCTGCAAAGTGTGTGCCGCGTCTCCTCACTGAGGATCAGCAATTCCAACGACTGGCAACCTCTCTTACCCAAGATCAAGAACACCTTAAAAGGACACCGGTTTCAGGACGTTGAAACCATAAAACAGAATTCGACACAGCAGCTTCAGGCCATTCCAGAGTTCCAGAAATGTTTCTAGGACTGGAAACATTGTTGGGCCAAGTGTGTTACTGCCAAAGGAGCATATTTCGAAGGGGATTGACTCAAAACCTGTTTAGGTATGTATGTTTTTGCATAATAAATTCAGTCTCGATAGTTTTTGAACAGCCCTCGTATATATATATTTATATGAGGCCTGCGGAATTGTTATTTTTCTGAAGTGGCCCGCAAGGTCATTTGGGTTGGCCACCCATGTCCTACGCAAAATCCAATTAGAAAACTTCTCAAAATTCACCAAAAGCGGTGAATCCCTCCCGCCTAACACTGTCTGCAGTTTCTTCCTTTCTTATCTGTTTTATTACAGAGCAATAAAAGTTTCCTATTTCTCCGCTTTTTTTGTGCTTCTTTTCTAAAGACTTCGGAACAAAAAGCGTATTCTGGTCCCCTCTGAAGTGAAATCCCCATGAGATATTGACATTATGATATGACAAGATGCCTTTGGAAGGTCGCTAAACGGGTTTGTGGATAACAAAACTGCAATTAAACAAAGCAATTTGTCATATAATGATTATACTGAATAACAGATTGTTTTAAAACAATAATTAATGGTAATAATTGCTTTGTAATAATTAGATTGAAATAAGTTTTCTAGTTGGTAGATTCAACATCCCTCCCCCCCAGGCCCCCCAAAAAGGTGTGGTGTAAATAGCTCATAATCGAGATTTTCTGAACAAATGAATAATGGAAAAAATAAGAAATGTTAAACTTCTCCTTGACTTTTGAAAATCGAGCAATTTGATTCGCAATTGCGAGATTAAAAAAAAAAACATTATTAATTATTACAGTTATATTTTTCTTTCGTTAATAAAATAAATCATTCATTTTAGAAGTTCTGTAAAATTAAAAATTATGTATATTTGCGTTTAATGAATTAAAGCACCGTTTAAATATTTAGAAAATTAAGTTTTAATTTTTTAAAAGCTAGTATTAAAAGTTTATTCAGCAGATTATCTTTTTGTGAATGTTTTATTTTCTAATTTAAAAATAAACTTGTAATAAAAATCAATACTTTAACTATAGTACTAAAAGGAAAACTACAATAAGCAACAAATATAGGTTCACATATGGTAAGGCCCCACATATTTCTTTTCACATAATAAAGTTAGATACAAAAAATTTTACTACTTAAAAATTTTATCATATATTAACTAAAATGGATATATTTTGAAGTAACTTTAATTCTAAATTTGATGTGTGTAAAATGTATCGCGCAAAGAAATTACACAGCGTCTATTATATTAAAAATTTAGACAAGAACTTGACCAGGTTATTGAAAATGTTCAACGATAGAAAATGCCAGACAATATTTTTAATAGAAAAAAAGGCTAAGATACAGAGACTTTAAAATCGCGATATTGCCATATTTATTCGAATCTAAGCCGCAATTTTTTTCCCGATGCTTATGCTACTAAAAATCGGGAGCAGTTTAGAATCGCAGACGCGGAAAAAGTTTTTAATACTGGTAAAATAAAAAATTAGTTATTATTATTCTTTTATTTCGCAAAGTGAGTGAATATTAACGTCGCACTGTTCAGCTACTCGAGGGCTTTCGGCGACGGACCTCGTAATTTTAATTCATGGTGAAGCAACGAGGACGACACTTGAGTTGGCACCCCCCCCCTTTACCAAACTTCCACATCACACCAATGGGAGGACGTCTGAGTTCTCGACAGATTTTCCGTGCATTGCGCCCTTACACCGCGGGTCTTCAGCGGTACTAGGCTCCAACACATGACACACCAGCCACGAGTCCGTTACCTAGACCACTAGGCTATCGCCGCCACTTTTTATTTCGTAAATAGATCACACATCGATAGCATATTTTACACTATTTTTAATTTTTTTTCACAAAAACGTGCTGAGAATTTTCGGTTACAATCTGAGCATAATTAATTGAAAAAATAAGTTTCTGCTAATTAAATTAGAAAACAAAAGATTTGGTTAACCATTGCTCCAATGGTTTATGCTAAAGTTTCACGTCAAATATAAAATCTATTCGATGGAGAAAAAAATTCTTTGTTAGTTAAAAAGAAAATAATAATAATAATAATTGCATTACAATAATTAGATTAAAATTTTAATCAGTGAGCTTCAAGGAGTAGCAATTGTGTTCCTTAGTTTTTTCACAACTTTCGGTCAAGTATAAAATAAGTATACTTTCAATTCTTCATTCAGTTGCTTCACAGTATTTAAATATTTTTGTAGACATATCTTCAATAACAGACAAAAATAAGATGAAAAATCTAAGTAGCATAATTAGAAATTATCTATATATATAAATGAATTTTTTAAAAGCAAAAATGCAGAACATATTTAAAACATTTCTTCATCGGAAAGTTCATCAGATTTAGATGTTAAATCTCTGTACATCATAAATCTTTTCCATTGTTCATTATTAGTCACAATTGGCAAGTTACCATAATTTCAGCGGGCGACTATATTTCAGAAAGATATTGCCAAAAATAAGTATTCGTAGCCAAAAATAAATTCGCTTTTCAAAACGTGGAGGCGCCATCTGTTTGAGATAATCTTAACTACGCCAAAAATAATTCAGAATAAACTTAAAATTAAAAAGAAAAATTAATAAAAACACAAAACTTAATTCTGGCTGCACCAGTCAAAAGAGGGGAGCATCCTTTCTTATATACTATTTAATTCTGCTCCAAAAAAAAAATTTTTTTTTTCTGTTAGAAATGTGTGAAATTGTCGAATCGGGCACTTCTGCGCCAAATTTTGAAAAATCGCCAATTTGGCGCGTTTTTTCGTGTTGTGTTTCGGAGTTGCAACCCTACCACAACACGCAACGCCGGAGCGCGAAATTCAAGATGGCGGAAAGAAAATTGAAAAATAGCATTTTACAGATTTGAAACTGAAAATCGCTGCAAAAATCAGGCATTTAAAAATGGAAATAATTTCACTTACTTTTAAAAAATGCTGCTTTTTCCGACATTTATGATGCCGATGAGTTGCGTACTGAAATTATACGAGTGTGTTACTGCATATTTCTGAGAGCACCTTCCAAAACATTTTTATTTTTCCATCACTAACGAAACGGTGCACAAATCCATACTACTCAATTCAAACCAAAACCCTTTTCGAACACTCTTAAACACATGATGGGTATCCTCTTTCACACTGGACTAAATTTTGCAGGACCATTCAAAAACCATCAATCACTTTCTTACCCGTTCTTTCTCTTAATTTCATACTTTTTCCACATTTCGGACATACATACGATGATCCAATCAAACCTTCTTTCACATGCACCATTCTAAAACAGCTTTCTTTCCAAGCACACGCAACATGGCAAAAAAACCTTTAACAATAGTAATCGTAATTTTTCATGCATTCATTCAAATTAATCCTAACAGCATTGCTGGACATCATGGCAATCTCTTGAAATGTATATGGCGAAAGAAATAAAAATATTACCTGTAAAAAGTAATTCCCAAAACGAAGCCGAACAGCTGACCCAACCGGAAGTAAAAGAAATAACCGTTTCCTCATTAACGGAATTTTCAAAGTAATAAAAGCTTTCTGCTCATGCGCGAGAAAGACCGTTGAAGAATTAAACTGTTAAAAAAAAAAAAAAAACGAATTTCGAATGCACTAACGTGCCGCGATATCGTTAAAACTGTTAAAATGAAAAAAAAATCTACTGCGCATGCTCAAAATTTCGCCAAAAAACGACTCTCCTTCATTGGAATGCAAATTCAGAAGGGTTACCAGATTTGACGCATTTATCGATTTGGCGAGAAAACACTTGGCGCGAGAGGCGCCCGATTCGACAAATCAACTGCAAACGGTTTCAAAGTTTTGTTCTTTTGACGTCTCGTATCCATAATATTTAGTTCCTAACAGAGCAGAAATAGCGAGGAGCATTTCCATATTATTTGGAATCAACTTGTATAAAAATAGTGACCAAAGAGAGAGAATATCTTATTTTCTCTTTCACTTAGTAACTGAGCGTTATTTTTAAAAATGAAACAATTAAAATCTGCTGCCATGAACTTTTTTCTCCATGTGGATTTTATAAGAATTGTTTTCCAGGTTTTTGTGTTATATTAGCAATTGAGTATCGTTTTAAATAACTATGAAAACATACAAATCTACAAACACAAATACTTGCAAAACTATGAAGATAAAAAATTATGTAATTTCAGTTAAGAAAGTTAATTATGTATAAAATTATGTAAGGTTGTTCTGCACGCAAAATTTATTTCACTGCTTTAGTTTGGTACTGAATTAAATTTATAATTTTTAAACTTTTTAATTGATATCTTTATTCATTGGTAAGCTCCACAAAAATTTCTTTCAAACCAATTGAAAGATTGTCGCTCTCAATGCTAAACATTTGTTGAAAAACTTAAAATTAAAAGTCGATTCATGTCGAGCGATCTTGGTATTGAAGGTAATGTTTCAGTCGAGTTACGGGATTGGGGCTCGATTCAAATCAGTCGTAACTACAACTTGTAGCTGGATTTATATTCGAGAAATCTGTCGAACTCTGCACCTTTACGTTGATGTATTGTCAAGGTAACCAACCGTCCTCCTTTAGGGAAGACAGCCCTCCTTTTATAGGTTCTGTTCTTCCTTGAAAAGTGTCCTCCTTTTTCATTATTTTAAAACTGATCTGTTAATCTCTGTATTCAGAGATGAATCAAACATGTTTCTAAATTGTCGAAGAATGGTCTGAAACAAATATCACAGGAAATAACGATTTTCTATGGTATTTTTTTACTTTGTCGCAAGTCAATTGGGCAGATATAGAAAATTACGGCGAGTTTTTATCCCCCCAAAAATGCCTGATATTAAAATCGACGACATTTGTCTGTTTGAAGTAGAAAGAAGACTAAATGTATATTTAAATTCTAAAAAATTAGAACAATTGGAAAATTAACACGCTAAGAAATTGGTAAAAGGTGGGTGAAATTGCTTAAACCATTTAAAAATGAACACATTCCATATGAAAATGTAATTACTCTTGTTGAATTTACGTTCTGCTGCCCTGGAAGTAATTCAGCAGTGGAAATAGTTTTTTTCAGTTGGTAATGGTTTTGTGAAGTGACTAGTGAGAAATCAAAATTGAAAGTTAATATTTTAGCTACAGTGCTTACCGTAAAATTCAGTATGAAGGATATTTTTTGCCCGAACTTTCCGAAAAATTAGAAAATGATATGTTGGGGAAAAAATCATTCAGTGGAAAAATACTCGTTTAAGATAGTAATTAAAAAGAATGTTTGCGTAATTAGCGTATTTTTGTTTGAATTAATCAAATGTTTCATATATTCAAGTTGTAATTTTTTCTTAAATTCTTTTTTTTTTTCCGTCCTCCTTTTTCATATTAAAAATTGGTCACCTTAGTATTGTGGCAGTTGGGAGAATGGAGTAGCACTTTTCAGTTGTAGTCCTCGGCGCTTAACCCCGTGATTCAAAATCAAAGTAATCCTCGCGTTGACTGCAGATGCGACATCAATTAACAGTCTGCCAAGTCAATCTACGAAGGATGAATGAATCAAAAGCAAACTCAATCAGTTTAAATTTATGAAAATCGGAGTCATAAACATCGGATTGAGTACAAGAAATGGCATCGATCTGGAGAACGAGTTATCAAAACGTTAATAACTAGAAGCTGTCGAAATAATTTATTCGAAAAAGACTGAATTTTATTTATTTGTTGGTATTTTTACAGGTCTTTTGAGATTTGAGATTGATTTCTCTATTTTTGTTATTTAATTCGAATATTGACAAGAAACTCAATATGAACAACCTCTTGAAACACTGTAAAAGAAATAATTAAAAGAAATCATGAAAATTAGATTTGTTCCTCTTTTACCATCTCGTTGATTCATTCAATTTCAATGAAAACCAAGAAATTAACATTAATATGCGCAGTTTTTAATCGTCATCGAAGTTAAAAATAGTCGAGAATCGTCTGCTTTTTCTTTAACGAAAAATGAGTTCAGCGCACTAGAACCTTTCAAAATTTTCATATAAATAATATAGAAATTAAGAAACCTATTGAATGCAATGTTTCGCGACTTTTTAATATCGTGAATGATAAATAAAAATAAAACCATTGTGTAAATTTTGCAATAGAAGAACCGGGAAAAAATTTCGCTGAAGAATTATTAAACTGTTAAAATAAAAAAAAACGAATTACGAATGCGCTAACTTGCCGCGATAGCGTTATAACTGTTAAAATAAATGAAATCTACTGCGCATGCTCAAAATTTCGCCAAAAACGACTCTCCTTCACTAGAAAACAAATTTAGAGGGGTTACCAGATTTGGCGCATTCATCGATTTGGCAAGAAAACACTTGGCGCGATAAGTGCCCGATTCGACAAATCAACCTTGTTTTCACCTCCTATACTTTAACATAGAAAATTCAAATTTCATTTTGCAATAATGCTGAAAATTGAATATTTTTTTGAAAAATAAATATTCAAAAAGAACACTATCCTTTAAATAATTATTTTTTTTATATCCATGAAAATTTTTACTATTATTGGAGCTTTTTCCTGCCCACAAATGCGCTTGCCGAATGATTTCTGGCGGGCCATTGACCGAAAACAGCCTTAAAGCAAAGGATGAAAATAGGAAATAAACCACGCATGATACCCGAAGTCGGTACCGGTTTATCCATTGGGCACTTAGGGCGGGCGCCAAGGGGCCCAGATAAGCAGGACTTAATTAGATTTTCTGATGACAAATTTCGATCCTACAGTTCCAAGGGGACCTGTAAATCGTCTGCGCCTATGGCCCAAAATGAGCTTAAATCAGCACTGAATGATGTCAGAACATCTTGATTTCATTCTGTTCAAATGCTAACTGGAAAGCTTTTTGGCTTTGAGTGTGATATACCAAGGGAGAAAAGTGAATGTGTGCCTATTATAATGATTTATGAGTACTACACTGGAATATTAACAGTTTATATTTTTTGTATGCAAAATATTTCCTTGACATCGAATTACACGAGAGAAGACTTATTTGTTGCTGTAGATTTTATAAAAAACAAATTATGTATTTATTGTATTTCTCTTTCCTCGCATGATCAAGTTTTAGTTTCAAAAGTCCAAAAACCTTGCATTATACATGCTTAAAAATAGGTTTGATACCTCTATATCCCCTTTTGATTCACAATTAAAAAATTTCATGTTAAAAGAAAAGCTTGCAGACAAAAAATTTTGGTCTATAATCAGACTAAGTTTAATGGAAAGATGCCATGGATAAAATAGCTGTCACTCGTGTATTTTATTTTTTAACAATATTGGTCTAGCTCCACAATTAAAGATTTTTTCTGTTTTTATGCATGTCGGTCGATCATACAATAAACACAATTTCTAAAAAGTGTCTGTTTTTCAAAGGAAAGCAGAAATATATGCAAAATTGTTAGAAGGAAAAAGAGCATTACAGTTACAACAAGCAGTTATTAGTTGCAAAAGGTTAAATCTCAGATTATAGAGCACCTGAATGAGGAAGATATACAGTTTTAAAAACATCTTTCTGCTAAGAACAAATAATTATTTATCATAAATCTTGTTTATCATAGACAATATTGTCAACAATAATGTGCTTTAAATGTGTATATAAAAATTGTAGCAAAAACTCTCATGAATAATTTCATTTGTTTTTATGTGATAAGAGTCTTATATGGAATCAAGAGAGACAAAAGTCTAAAGGAAAGGGTTAGAAGGAGATAGAAATGGGAAATGATAATATTAAGGAGCTGAAACATATTTGTTAAAATAACTTCTTATAATAAATAAAATGGACTAATTAGTCATGGACTATTAGTCTTTTATGAACTAACTCAATTACAACTAATAAGAAAAATCATGATACACACACACACACACATTTTCAATTGCCTAGAAATGTTAATAAATAAAAGTTAGATGTTTATTAAAATAATGTTTTCAAAGAAAATGTATTACATTGAATATATAATAAAGGGGTGATATTTCTTCAAGTGTTTTTGAATTTTTCTCTGTGTGTTCTAACATTTATTTGTATAATATTTTTATATTATCTCAGATAATCTTAACATAATTAAATATTTCGTATAAAAGGTTTCTGTATGTGAAATATTCAATATTATCTTGTTGAAGGAAATATTTGGTATTTTTTCCTCAGAATTAAACTTTTCTACACATAGCATGTAAGTGGTCTCACATAGTACTTTACTATTGAAAATAAATGAAATGCTTGAAAAAAAAATCTCCATGAATTTTTCTTAATAGATTAAAATAAAGAACTATCTGAACTACTTTGAATTAGAAATCTTACTGGAAAATGAGCAACATGCCTTTCACCATATTCTAGACATTTTCCTACAATTTGTCTCTAGCAAAGATAAATAATGTTCCTAACCTCTTTAAATTGGGCAAATATAATACATATGGCAGAGGTATGAGGCCTCTGTGAATTTCTTGTGTGGCCTTCATAAAAACCAGCATTTGTATTAATTAATATGTAATTATCTAGATCAGGGGTGTCTAAACACGTGTGCCTGCCAGTACATAAGTTGCGGCCCACCAACTCTTTTTAAAAATTTTTTAAATATCAGGTTTTTAAAGTTTTTTCATTTTGAAATTTATCTATATATATAAACCTACAATGTATCTGCCTGTTAACTGTTCTTGTTTTAAAATAAATCCTTATATTTTATCAAACAGTTACATTTGATTTTACTATAATAAATTCTGAATTGTATTATGCATACCCTTAACTATGGATGGTACATGATTCTCTGTGTGTGTGACTTTCATTTCCCCTCCTCCTTTTCTGTTTGGAGTGGCCAAAAAGCAAGAGGCAGTCAGAGATGTTTTTCAAAGATTAAAAAAAGTATTCAGGACGGTTACGATAAAAAGCAATGTACACTTAATCATTTGAGAATGACAGCACAATCAAATTTCAACAATGAATAACTAAAGATCAACTCAAAAGGAATTCCGTAATTTTCAAGAAAATGGCAACTGTAATATTTTAAACATTATTTGATCATTTTATTATTATATAATACAAACATTATTATAGTATCTATGTCTAGGTATACATGAAAACAATAGTAATAATTCATTTTGTTTTAAATTTTCACTCCAATAAATGTTTTTTTTTTCGAAATCGGATATAAATGTACATATTTTTATGTGCTGCCCACGAGATTGTGTTTTTTCAAAGTAACCCACAAGGTCATTTGGGTTGGACACCTCTGATCTAGATTACAACAGTTTGAAAATCAATGGAATTAAATAATGAAGGCATGAATGTATATTTTACTAACTGCTTATGGGAATAGCCAGTTGTATATTTCAAGTGTTAGAACATCACCTAGTGCAACATGGCAACACTACCAGACATGCTCATTTAGATGATCAATTAAGGCTGAACACTATGAAGCTTGATTCAAATATAATATGTATATATGCTTACAAAAATAAAAATACCAACAGTGAAATATGGAAGGGGTTACAGCAGTATCTATGAATTTAATAATTGTATAGAAAAAATAATAATCAATTATTAATGTTATAACAAGTTTTTACCCTTATGTGAATACAAAAAAAATAATTTATACTGTAATTTTTTTATGTCAAATAATAGATAAATAAGGATTTAATTCCTTTTAATATTTCTATTATAATGCACAAAATTCTTAAATCTATACAAAAATTATAATAATTTAAAATAAGTCGCATTTCTAGGTACATCAACCTATGCAGCCTCCTTTATTACTACTTGCTGTAAACTCCGGTATATAACATGCCTTTTTAACACAAAAAATAAGATCAAAATTTACAGGTGTGGGGGTTATACACCAGGTATAAAAATGATAGCCTTAGAAATGAAAAAAGATACAAGTATAAAAAGAATTAGACTTGTATATATATCTATATACTGTTTATTTAAAAGAAATGACTTACCTCATGATGTTCAAGAGTGACAGTTCAAGAAATATGTTACTTTTTCAAAAGCCTGCATTAATACTTCGAATGGAAACGTAAGAGCATTCCATAGGTAAATTTCAGATTTCTCATAAAAAAAGGTGATGTGTTTTATATGGCTAATATACCTAAAAATTAAAAAAAAAAAAGCTTGGAAGTATAGGTGTGCATTGTGTGTACTCCGGAGAGAGATTTTACAGTAATCTAATATGGGGCCTCTAATGATAAAAAGGTTCCTGACCCCTGACATAAAAGATATTTCTTGATTAATATTTCATAATGTACACTCTCGAAATGCTGATTTTCTTCAGAATCTTGATGACATATAATTTTAAAACAAAACAAACAGATTTTTTTCAATATAAAACCAAATGCACTGATAAAAGGTAAATTCTTTATTATAAATATCTAATTCTTCCTTGGACATCTATTTAAGTTTAATATTTAAATTTACATTTAAATTTTATTTAACTTTTTTGTGAATATTAATATTAACTTTAAATTGCCTTTTAACACAAAAAGAAAGAGAAATTATTCATTGAACCTATTTCAGTTAAAAAATAAGTAAACAAGATAAAGTGACATTACAACTTCTATATATTAAGTTAAATTTCGAAAAGAATTCAAAAAAATAGTGCAAAATACAAATAAAAAGTCTTTTTGAATCAAATGGGCACAATAGGATATTTAAATAAATCTACAAAATGTAACTAACTTCCCTAAAAATTAAGAAAAATGATTGAAGTTCTAGAATTGAAAAAAAAAGACAAAAAAATATTCTTTTATGAGAAAATGACAAAAAACCCCTGATGAATTAATTTTTATTGGTCAAAATAAATACATTCATGCTATAAAAATGCTTTAGGTAATACATAACAAAATGGAAAATTAAAGTAAAATGTTCCTAATCAACAATGATCACTGTCTGCATTGATAATACATGAAAGCATTTTTATCACATATTAATTGACATAAAATTATAAAAATATTATAGATTATTTCACATACCTGCTTTTTCATTCAAAAGTATGAAAATGATGCATTTAACTAAGAACAATGCAAGAAAAAATTTAAAAATCTTCACACACTGGAAGTTTCTAATTTCCTTACAGGAGGAAATCTTTGTAAAAATTTTGCATTTCAAAACAAACGTAAATATTGAAAACCTATATTTTGGATTTGTCATAAGTATGTAAATGGTTTTCAAAATTACAACTGTGGAGAAAATTTTGTGGCATTCTTCATGAAGCTGGGGCTTTTTTCATAGTATGAACAAGCAAATGTCATTTTAAAGTAGACTTTGTGAGAAAGCTTTATTTCACAGAACAGAAACAGTAGGCTTCTCATCAGTATGGACATGCAAATGCTGTCTTAAATAATCTCTTTGTGCAAACACTTTGTCGCATATTTTGCAAACATGAGACTTTTCCTTTGTATGAATAAGCAAATGGGTACCTCAAAGACCTTTTTGAAAGAAAGCCTTGTGTTGCACACTTCACAAGGAGGCTTTTCCTTGGTATGGATATGCAAATGTTGTTTTAAGGTACTACTGCGAGAGAAAGCTTTGTTGCATACTTCATAAATATAAGGCTTTTCTGTTGTGAATAATTAACCTGCTTGAAATATATTCATTTTTCAATGAATTTCTCTTAACAGTTTGAAATAAAAAAAAAACTATCCGGACAACTTCAAATTAGAAATCCTACTGGAAGATGATTGGCTTATCTTTTACCAGATTCTGTACATTTTGGTACAAAAAGTATCTATCAAATATAAAAAACATTTCAAACATCTCCTTGAATTGGGACAATTATTTATCTTAACAGAATTACATTTACACAAATGGAAGAGAATTTACTATTTTAACATATTTCAGTTAAGAAGCACAAACACAAACCTGTTGTCGCTTCATTTTCAAGCAATTTCCTTTCAACAGCTATTCTATTCAAAATCTGTGCGTCTGGAAATAAACTTTGTTAAAGTCATAAGGGGCGAAAAAGATAGTTGTTTGAAATAAGGTCATTTTTGCCTCACCCTTTTTAGGGTTGCCTTTTCCTTTGGAAGAGGTCAAGTCTCAATTTTTTTTAAAGGAAATGGTAAGGTTACAATACTGTAACCATTATTGCCCAAATTTTGGTGAAATAAGTGAGCTGTGCTAAGATCCAACCAAATACATATAATGTTCTTTCCAAAAAAGCACTAAAATTAATACATTAACTCTATAAGAAAGCCTGGTACTTGCATATTATTGCAACCTATTGGTGACCATTAAATCAAACGAAGCACATTGATGCCAATTTAGTGTGTATGACATATTAGAAATTGGGATTTCCAACTTGACAAATTATTAATATAGTTAGCAATTGTTGCAATAATACGAAAATACCAAAAGCCTTAGAAAAAAAATTTAAAGTAAAATGGTTGTGATCAAATATTACAACTGTCCGCTATGCTTATATATAAATGAATTTTTGTCGAATATTATTTGACTCAGAATCATAACACAGCTGAATATTTCACACACTTGCTTTTTCATTTAGAAATATGAAAATGATACACTTAACTAAGGGCTATGGAAGAAACAATTTTAAAATGTTCAAGAATTCAAAGTTTCTAATTTTTTTAAGTTGTAAACTTTTATAAAAATGCTGCATTTAAAAACAAATGGTGTAAATATTGGAAACTTAACTATTTTGTATGCCATGTGTACGCAAATGTTTTTTTAAATTACCACTATGAGAGAAAGTTTTGTTGCATACTTCACAAACATGAGGCTTTTCCTTTGTATGAATACGCAAATGTTTTTTTAAATTACCACTATGAGAGAAAGCTTTATTGCATACTTCACAAACATGAGGCTTTTCCTTGGTATGGATACGCAAATGTTCTTTTAAGGTACTACTATCAGAGAAAGCTTTGTTGCATACTTTACAAACATGAGGCTTTTCCTTTGTATGACTATACAAATGCCTTTTTAAATTACCATTTTGAGAGAAAGCTTTGTTGCATATTTCACAAATGTAAGGGCTTTCCTTGGTATGGATAAAAAAATGAGTCCTTAAATGACTTCTTTGAGAGAAAGCCTGATTGCATACTTTACAAACATGAGGCTTTTCTTTGGTATGGCTACGCAAATGCGTTTTTAAATTACTACTAAGAGAGAAAGCTTTGTTGCATATTTCACAAACATGAGGCTTTTCTTTGGTGTGGATACGCAAATGTTCTTTTAAGGTACTACTGTGAGTGAAAGCTTTGTTGCACATTTCACAAACATGAGGCTTTTCCTTAGTATGAATTCGCAAATGTCCTTTTAAGGCACAACTTTGTGAGAAAGCTTGGTTGCATACTTCACAAACATGAGGCTTTTCTTTGGTATGAAAAAGCAAATGGGATTTTAAATGACCTTTTTGAGAAAAAGTCTTGTTGCATATTTCACAAACATGAGGCTTTTCTTTAGTATGAATAAGTAAATGTCTTTTTAAAGAGCTCTTATTAGAGAATGATGACATGCACATTTCACAAACATTTGACAGTTTCTCAAAATGAATTTTGAAATTATAATTTCTATACTGAGCGCACATGCTAAAATTGTTGCTTTTGCTTCAATATTTAGAAGTATATATATATATATAAACTTAAAACTTCTTTAAATGCATGATGCTCAGATTCTTCTACCCGTTAAGTATGATTTACAGTCTTTAGGCACATAAATTAATTCAAAAGTAGGATTAATTAACTGTAATTCAAATTACAGTTAACTTGACAGATTCTAGATAACGCTGATCTTAAACTTCTATACAAGTACAACGCGCCGAAATGTTTACAAAAAATATTTATTAAGTTGAGTAGTTCAGCTACGTCTTGGGAAAGCGAAACTCCCACCTTTCCCAAGGCCACGGCACAAAATTACGAGGTTCCTAACTAAAATTTAGTATTACTTTCGCATCTAAATTAAATAAAGAAGGGAGAATTATTAATTACAGTTCCATAAAATAACAAAATTTCAATCTAAAAAATAGTTCATAAACAGCTGAAGAACATCTTCTCTCCCAAAGAGGAGGAAACTGCAGGTGAGAGAGCCAAAGCAGTTACTTTTAAAGCAGTTTTGTTGCATTCTGAGGAGAGCACGTCGTGTTTTTCAAGATGCCAAACGAGACAGAAAGGATGATGACGGATATGGAAAAGATCTACCTCACCCCCTTCCTATGCCTGACTTTTCTAAGTACCGCAAGGAAAACGATAAGCGCCGCAAACAGAAAGATCCCAAGAGGAAAGCCGTTGAGCCCCCGCCAGAAGTTACCGAAAGCGACAAATGCCGTCGCCACCAAGAAATGCAAAAACGCATTAAGATGACGAACGGCAGACTCTCCTTCCTCGAGCATTGTATTCGAAGTGAGAAGGAATTTCCTGACCTCACCGATGATGACGCCCTCGTTGGATTACAAAAAGAACATGAAGAACTCTCTGCTCAGCAGGAGCAAAACTTGGGTGAGTTAGCTTTGCTTCTTCCTTGCCCTGTACTGGATTGCCCGGAAAATGCTAATATTACTAAGCAAAATGACCCCCCAGAACCGTGTGTGAAAAAACACTTGCGTCTAACGAGCCACGAAAATAAGAAAAATGTAAATAATGATAATGGTTTCGTCTCCCCAAAAAGACCGCAAAAAAACTTAAACTCTCTAATCCCATTGCCGGGACCAGTCAGCCTGTCAGCGTTCAGAACAAATTCAGCAGCCTTTCTGAAAAGGATGCTGAAATAACCCCCACGACTCCAAACCAAGCAGCGGCTCCAATTTCCGCCCGTCCTAAAGTCCCCCCAATTATGTTTAAACATAAGAAAGCCAACTATAGACAAATTGTCCAAAACCTAAACAAAGATTTCCCTGACTGCGAAGTCAAGCTAGCAGGGAAATATTTTAAGATTTTCTGTAAAAGTTCCGATGAGCATAGAATAGTAACTGAATACCTAAAGGAAAAAAACGAGGAATTCTACGTGATTGATCCACCGAATTCCCGCCCCCTGAAAATTGTCATCAAAGGACTCCCGATTTCTACTGAAATCGATGAGATCCAAGAAGACTTAACTTCACAAGGATTTAGCGTAGAAAAGGTGGCTCAGCTCACCCGATCAAAAACAAAATCCCCGCTCCCCATTTTCATGGTTGAGCTTGAAAAGAAATCTGACTCCCCAGATATTTTTAAAGTAAAAAAATGCTGCTACCTCGCGGTGCAGATCGACGCTTTTAACAGACGACCGGGGGTTTCACAATGTTACAATTGTAACTTGTTTAACCACTCGTCGAAAAATTGCTTCATGCGCACCAGATGTCTAAAATGCGGTGAATCTCACCGCACAAATGAATGCCCCATTAAAGAAAAGATAGAAAATCCCGTATGCATCAATTGCAATAAGACAGGGCACATGGCAAATTGGAGCCAATGTGAAGAATTCCCCAAAAGAAAACTGAAGAAAGGTGAAACGATTCGTAATCGTAACACCTCTATTGCAACTAATAAACCCGCAAAACCGGTCACCCCAAAGCTCTCCTTTGCAGCAGCCCTCTCGGGCGCTTCAAATAAAAACAGTACCCCCGGAACTTCGGCCGCCACCGAAGAAACCCCTTCAATCAATAGAAAAAGTAATGAAAAAGACTTTGGCTTTAAAGACGTGATACACGAACTCAGAAGATTTTTTCTAGACTACCCCTTTCTTTTAGAAATGGGTAGGCAATTTAGTTACGCAAAAGACGAAGAAAGACTTGATATCTTTTACCAAAACCTTGTTAATAATCAAAACCGAAAGGCCTAATTTCTAGCTCTTCTCATTTCAAAGATCTCTCAATTCAATGATTTATAGTTTTTTCAAAACCGCCTCCCTCGAAAGCTCGCTCCGCCCACCGTCCGGGAAACCCCCGGCCATTGGTCGAAGCGAGACACCCTTAAGATTCTCGGGCGCAAATGCGACCCCGAGTTATTTTAGCAATCCAGTACTATCTATTTCAACTTAATTTTAACAAGGGCAAGTAAGATTTTTCAATGCTACTCCCCAAGTGTTCGATAGGAGATTAAGACCTCTTCGGAGATCAGGAGCTCCGCTGTTACTATTCAACTCCTTTTATGGAACCTATTTAGTGAGCCCGCTCTCAGAAGGAGGTGGCGAGAAGCTATGCTCGTCTCTGATTGTGGAATCAAGCTTTCTTTCTTTTGTGGAACCTTTCAGATAGCAGAGATTGATTTTGGAATACAGTTAAGGAAAATAAAACATTTAAAGCCGTGATGGTCGTAATATAGATGTTAAAATAAGTGAAGAGGAAATAAAAACACTGCGCTGAATCAGCCTGAATTGTGTACTAGTGGAAGATAAGATGTCGCAAGGAGGCGACACTGATAGAATACATAGACACTTAAAAGTGTCCGATAAGGTGCGTTAGAGGAATAGTAAATCAAAAGTGGCAAAGCAAATTATCAAATGGAAAAGAAGAGAAAAAAAGGGAATAATAATCAGGGCCGGGCCGTGACCTTTGGGGGCCCTGTGCTAACGATATCTGGAGGCCCCTGAATAATTAAAAATTTTGCCATTACTCTAAAAAAAAAATTGTGCGGGAAAATTTAAAATATATACGAAACTTAAGAGTGTTTTTTTTATTTTTATATTTCAAACGATTTAAATACGTTATAAGCAATAACATAATTTACAAAAAAACTTTTCTACACTTTTCTGTTGTAAATTCTTTTATTTGCTGATCACATTTTAAGTCTTTGGTGAGATCAGTATTAATAGAAAGAAGTAATACCTAATTAAGCCAAGTATCTGTCATTATTGTCCTATATTTGTTTTTCTATAAATGGACATTTTAGAGAACGCATGCTCTGCTTCACAACCAGTAATAGGGAGCGTTATAAAAATATTTAAAATGGTAGACAAATTTGGAAAAACGTCCACAAATTTCTTTTCAAAAATTAAATTGAACATATCACTACAAGTATAGAACTCTAGCTCAGCTTGTTTTAGATAAGCTTAAAATTGAACACCTTCATTTACTAAATGTTTGGTCTACGTCATTTGAATAGTAACGATAATAGCGCTTACACTCTCCAAATCGGCTTTCTTCTTACGTTGATTTAGCAAATCTATCAAAATTTAAATTTCTTACTACATTCTACATATACTTGACTTCTTGTATTTAAATCAAGAATTAGCTTATATAACGTAACAATAAACGTGTCTCTTATAAATTTTTCTATCCCATACACAGCTTTTTCTGCGGATTTATCCACAAATTTTGAAATAATCGGTTTCTTATTCACATCGCTATATTCTATCTCTAAACTAGGACTTAATTTTTTTGGTTGCGTCTTGATACCCCTTTAGTTTTTTATCTGATTCACGTCGTACATTGCTTATAAACGTATCTAATGACATAATTAATATTCCCTTCATAGATGTCAAAACCAAGAGTCTCTATAAATTTTTTTTGTTAACTGAATTAAATCTTCCTAAAATTTCTTCCCAAAATGACAGTCCTTAAAATGGCAGTCTCGAGTTTTGTTAATGAATTAAATAAATTTACCGCATCTTTTCGCAATTCACTTTTCTCATTTTCATTGTCACTAAATGTCTTAATATTCAGGATATTACCAAAATTACCTTTTAAGGCTTCAACAGCATCGTAGTGACATTTAGTTTGATTTAAACTTCTTATTAACGTCAATTCAGTTCAGTGGCGCACACAGGAATTTTTCAAGGGGGGTCTGGGATCGAAAGTTCACCATTCTTGTATCATACTCCTTTTGATTTTGTCGATTTTCGGGAACAAAACACAGTAAAAAACTAATTATTGAATAAATAATTAGCATTAACTAATAAAATTAATCATTAATAACAAATACTTAATTAAATTTTACGTACTATGTACATAGAATTATAATCAATCAGAAAAAAATCAAGGGCTTTGGGGGGTCCAGACCCCCAGGAACCCCCTTGTGTGCGCCACTGATTCAGTTTTAATTTCACGATTTAGAAGTTTCCACCTATGGTTTGAAGCAGAAAAGAAAATATATATTTGTTACACTAAACCGAAAGAGTTCACGATTTCAGTTATATCCTTAACTCATTCTGCACCAACCAGATTAAGAGAATGCGAAACACACGGCAGACAATTAGCAAATTTGTTTTTTTCTTTTATAACGGCTTGCACACTATTACATCGTCCGAACATATTGGCAGCGTTGTCAAATGACTGTCCCCTACAATTATCCAATAGCAGTACATTTGTTTCTAAAACTTCTTGTAGAGAATTAAATAAGTATAAGCGAGTGTGACTACTATTATAAATTAAAACAATGCCGTAGTATAATCGCAAGTTGGTCATTGTGGGACAAATCTGGTGTTGAATGCATCGCAATTGAATAGTTCTTTGTGTCATCGTTATTTCATTGAATTGTAATTGTTTAATGATTTGCGCTTTCCCATGAGCTCAATTATTTGCTCATATATTGTTTTTGATAAGTACGATATTAACGATTGCGGTCGTAATTCTCGCTGTTCAATATGTTCACGAATGAATGGATCGAACTCTGCTAGCAGTTCCAGGGCACAAATAAAACTACCATTATGAGGAGAACCAAAAACTTCCTCGATGCATCTAAATGCTAAACCTCTCATAGCCAATACTTAAATACCACAAAACATGTTTGAGTACATTGTGGTAATATTCTGTATCTTTTCATAATTGCTCCTTTAACTGTTTATCTAAAACAGACTTATTTTCTTTTCGTGTCAACCAAATGAACATTGAAATTTTATGTTCAATAGAATTTTCATGATTTTCTACACAACGTGTTACGTGTTTCCAATCAGAAAAGCTGGTTGTGTATTGAGAATTTGTTTTATAAAATAGTTTGTAGGTCAAACAAAAAGCACTATCGCAACACTTGTTCAATAACATAGCCAAGATCTTTCCAGCACTTGGCCATTTTTAAGTTTTTCAATGAAAGGATTATTCGAAAATGATCACTTTTGTTCTTTGTATATTCTCTTACAGAAAAAGAATGTATATTGTTTGGATCTTTATCTTGAAAATAAATCTTTTCACATGCGAAAGAATATAATCAATAAAATTATTACTTAGCGATTTATAGGACATGAACCCACGTCAACGTATTTCTCAAGCTTATTTTACTCATATTAAATCCATACTAACTTTCAAAGTGCATACGTTTGGGAATACATACAAAAAAATTTTAAGATTCTATATCTTTAACAGAAAAAAAGCTTTAGGGCTTAGAAAATACTTATAGCTTCAAAATTAAAAGTTTGAGAAAAACGCATTTAAAGTTTTATAAAACAAAAACTTATAATGCCCGTTAAGCTATAATTTTTAATATGTAATTCCTTAATGTAATTTCTACATTAAAACACTACTTTAATTTAATATGACTGAAAACATTTTTTCTAATTCAAAAAATATTTTTGCATAATATTGATAGCATTTGTTACATATTCAGAGCTTTGTTACAGGTTATTCAGCTTAATCTTAACATATTATTTTCACAAAAGTTTTGAAACACAAAGCATTTATGTGCACAATACTACTACTACTACTAAAGTTAAATATCGACAGCTTTTAACATAAAATTAAATTTTTTCCAGTTTTAATTTGGGGCAGTTTAACAAGTTTGAGTGTTTCTGGTGCACGACTTAAAAATAGAATTGTATAGTATTACAGTATGTTTACTATAATGGAGTTTGATATATATAGTGAAAATATTCAAGTTTATCTGCAATACTTGTATTCGGAAGTCTATCTGCAGTATCACCTGAGGGCGTTTTTAGATGTATCAAATTCAGTAGTATTCCATCCCTTCGAAGTATTGTTTCTCATATCTACCCGAGAAAGTTTTGGCCGTGGCATTTTCTCATCTTGAAAAAAATTGATAATAAAGCTTCTAAGTTATATAAAATATTTTTTAAACAAAAAAGTGGCCTTGAAATCAATTTGAATTAAGTAACTATGACAACTAAAAACATAATCAAGCTGAAATGATTTTAGTAATGAAAATTGAAACTAATAACCATTTCACACTTAAAGAGTTCATTGTACTCAAAAATATTTCTAATTACTTTTTAAGAGTGCTTTAAAATGAAACCAAAACCTAAGCCCAGAAAACCTCAAATATCTGAAAAAAATTAGTTTGTTATCAGATCTGAAATGTGGTGGCAAGCTGCACAATGATATGGGCCACAAGAAAACACACACAAAAAATTATTTTGGTATATTTGAGATTTGTAGAGCACTGTGTAACCTTAATAGTGTGTGTGTGTGTGTGTAATTTTCGTTTTTCCGCTCCACTTTTATATTTTCTGTGCCAGATTTATTTATATTGTTAATTAAGGACTTGATTTTCCTGAAAATGAATTTAAAAGTTTAGGTCTATAATTAGAGGTTTCTAAGATAATAAAAAAGTACCTAGTTTATTTTTTTAAAAAAAATCATTGTCTACACTCGTTAAAACCTAAAATGCTTATTATTATTTACTGGCCCATCAGTTTAAAGGTTTTTTTAAAAAATAAACTTAAGAACTATTTGTCATACTTAAATAAATATTGTTTTTCCGTTGTCATCTATTATTTGCTGTTACTACCTATACTTAAAAAAATCCGATTTATTACAAAAATCAAGACCACTTTAATTTTATCCATAATATTCGCAGGAAATCTCCATACTCCACATAAAATGATTATTTTTTTCCATCCTATAAAAGTAATTAACTTATTCATCACAAATTTTAAGGCAACATACATATTTACAGAACATCCTGATGTTTTCAATCTTTGAAAAATTGAAAAAACAGAAAATACTTAATCATAACTTTAATATCTTCCTACTTAAATAATTTAGAAAGGTTTATTGCTACTTACTTTGTAATGAACGGGCCGCCTCATTCATTGGTGTTTGGGAGTTAGTATAAAGACCAGCCACAGTCAGAACAAACTAGTTTATTATTCCTCTGCTAAATTTCAACAACCTAGGGTCGGAAATCCACACTTCTATAAAGTATTGGAGCAACTGCAGGGTAAAAAGTATTTTTAATAATTCATAATGATTCAATTAACTTACGCTTCAAACTCTTTGATTACTTGCAGTCTGAATTACCGTAATTCTTTTCTCTTGCTATTCGACCTCTGGTCGGTATTATTCAATTATAACTTATTAACTAATTCGTCTATTAACAATCTTAAATACTAAGCAATCAACCATCGAGCCACCCTCAACTAGCTTTCAACCACTTTCCGTTAATCACTAATCACTAACTTATATCATCTAACTCCTAACATCTCTCTCGTACCTAAAAATGCTTAAATATAAGCCTTCATTTATATAAACCATGTCTTCTTTTTTGGCAGAAAGTTTTCACTAGAACAACATTTAAAAGAGGCAAATTTCCCCAAAAGGATTAGTGACAGGTTCGCGGATAGACCCGTTACAACTTTTTACTTGAAGCTTGAATAAACAGGTACTTCAGTAACTTTTAATTTCAGGTATTATGCACAGGACATAGCACCAAATCAGTATATTATTGTAACTTAGAATTATTATTACACAATGTTCATGCTTGTCGCAAAAACCGTGCGCCAGACGGCGCTGTCTGTGTATCTCTAGTTACTATGTGTTTAGGTGAATAAAAGTAGAGAGTGTTTTACAGACCATGTGTGAGGTGTGTGTTATTGAGCTATCCTGGGTGTAGTGATCAAACACACAAAAATAAATGGCTACAGAGGTAGTGCCACTACGTTTGTATAAATACTCGATGCTCGTCGATGCCGCTCTATGATAGAGCCTCTGTCTATTAATTTCTGCGTATTCGGTGGTAGGGTGGAAGAACAAAAGTAAATTGCTTTCAGAAATAAAAATAAATTTTATGTTGTATTTTGGATATTTTATTTTAGATTTGTATTTTTTAATGGTTTATTACTTTATTACTATTTTGATTGCAAGCATATTTTTCTGTTTGTTATCTTCTACGGGGAACGGGGCCCCCTAGTACCAGAGAGCCCTGGGCTGCAGGCCATTTAGCCCATACGTAGATCCGGCCCTGATAATAATAATTAAATTACCACACCAATCCGAAACGGAAAGAAGACTTGGGGATGACAATTTAATGTATATGAAATCTTAAACCAGAAGCAGGGCCGTTTTTAACCTTCCCGTTGCCCTAAGCACTCCAAATTGTTACAACCCAACCCTACTGTTTCCAAAGCACCTCCCCCTCCTCCAGTTTTTTTACCTTGCCATTTTTGGTTCGGAAGGATTCTCAATTAACTCTTTTACTCCAGTCACTTTCTTTGTTCTTGCGCTTTAGAAAGGCTTTCCATTATCCACCACCTATGAAGTCACCGTATGCTGACAATGGCGAGGAAAGGATAGTGGCATGGTTTGGACACTCTTGTTCATTTCATGTCTTGCGGTGTCACGGAGTCCTCAACCACTGTAAGATTCACCCTGCAGTTTAAAAACTTTATAGGTGGCGTGGCCCTCGAAGGGGAGGGAGAGAAAAACAGAAAGAAGGGAAAGGTCAACGACATGGCAAGAGGAGCAAGGAAAACCATAAACAGCATGGCAAAATGAGCGAGGGATAAGAAGACGAGGAACTATGGTGAAAATAGCGAAAGAGCGGAATGGCGGTAACTTTCGCGAAGATAGAAGAAAATAGTGTTGACTAATCAAATGTATCATATTTAGTTCTATTTTATGTTGTTTTCTGTTGTGTGTGTGTGTGGCTGTAACTCGAAAATAAATTTTGAGCCACAAAAAGAAGGAGTGATTTTATTGTGCCTGGATAATCTTTGAAACTTTCATTCGAACTGAACGAACCTACGATTCTAATTCCCCCTCTTTTGTAAATTACACTCATGAACAAAATAAACTAGCGCACCAAGAAATAATACCACGAAACTTCGCATGAAGGTACATGTCGGGCAGATGTGTAAATGATTAGAAATGCAGCGTGATTGCGCATTACGTATAGCCAGTAGAGGACATTTAACATCGTTCTCGGTGGATTATAAAACAGGTAACTAAAGCTTGTTTGAGTCTCCTGAATCGTTTACAAAGTAAGAGCTGAGGTAGACATGCCATTATGTCGTTTTCGAAGAACATATGAACAGCTGTCGTAGTTTGAGATGGGGAGAATCATCGGTATGATGGAAGCTAAGTGGTCAGTTAGGTGAGTAGCTTGTTAATTTGGCCGCTCTGGTTGTGTTATGAGGAGGTGTTGGGTCCAGTGTATCCGAGATATGTCGTTTACATGTAGACCAGGCTCAGGATGCCCTCGACAGACCAGTCGTCGAGAAGACCGCCACATCGTAAGAAATGCACGCGTACAACCAACTGCTTCATCAGCCGACATCCAGGCACAGGCAGCTCCTTCATTAGGGGCCCCGGTGTCTTCTCGAACCATACGAAGGCGTCAGGCTGAAGGACATTTGGGATCTCGGAGCCCATTACGTGTGTTGCCCTTGATGCCCACCCATCGACGCCTCCATTTGGAAGAAGGCTACGCACGAAGAAATTGAACTGCAGCGGAATGGAACCAAGGTCGTCTTTGGCGATGAATTCAGATTCAATCTCAGCAGTGATGACAATCGTGTTTGGGAGTGGAGATCCCGTGGTGAACATCTCAATCCTGACTTTGCTTTACAGCGATACACTGCTCCCATAGCTGGTGTGATGGTATGGGGGTGCCATTGCCAATACACGGGCAATACACGGGCACCTCTAGTATTGATCCGTAGCACCATAACAACCCAGCGGTATGTCCATGACATCATGCAACCACATGTGTTTCCACTTATGCAGCGGCTCCCGGGAGCCATTTGTCAACAAGACAATGCTCGGCCTCACACGGCAAGGGTGGTCACAAGACTGTCTCCGCACAGTTACTACCCTTCCTTGGACTGCCCAATCCCCAGATTTTTCTGCATTGGAGTATATCTGGGATCATTTGGGATGGCGAGGTGGGCATCCCACGAATTTGAATGAACTAGAGGCAAGGTTACAGCAAATATTGCATGAAATGTCTGAAGACATCACACATAACTTTTTTGCCTCAATGCCCGATCGTATCGCATCATGCATTCGCGCTAGAGGGGGTTCAAGAGGGTATTAAATCCTCCGTTCTGTTGCCTTTTCTATGGAATAAATGATCCTTTTTTATTTTCTAATCACTTACTTATATCAAAGGTCATTACGTATGTAAAATTTCGTTTCATTATGACGACTCCTTCTTGTTGCGCTATTTTTTTTTGTCCATGAGTGTAGTACAATACATTAATGAAATTGTTTGCAATTACAGTATAGAATATACATTACTGTATGAACTGTTTTCAACTTGTTAATTATCATCTTTTTAATCGCTTATCGTTTTACTATATTTTACTTTTAGACATCCTTCGTCTTTGTGGAGGCAATGTCATTGTACTTGTACAACAAAGATTTTCTTCGAGCTTTGATCATTACAAAACCGTTAATAACATCATTGTAATCCATTTCCATTGTAATATCATTTTTATTGCATAGCAACACCAAACTATTAAGCTCTTTTTCCCATATTAAATCTCATTTCAGTCGTTACTCTCTTAAGAGCAGAAATGCTTCTCACGTGACTCACTAGGGGGTGGTACTTTCGGTGTAACTTTAATTTTTGTCCTATTTTTTGGCGCCCCCAAATCTTTTGCGCCCTAGGCAAGTGCCTTTCCTGCCTAAGCGAAAAATCTGTCCAGACCAGAAGAATATAAAAAAATTTGAAATTTAAAAATTAAAGCCGAAGACAAAAAATAGCACTTTGAATAAGAATTTACTAGGTACTATATCAGGATATCCAGAGTCTTTTAAGGACTGGAGACGAGTTATCGTGTGCAGGAATAACTCGGATTGATTGTTAAGGAATATATGTGACCGCCTGCCAAATAATTTTGAAAACTTTTTTATTGAAAACTATAATTGGATCAATTTTTAAATTTTTGTGTAAGATTTCGTTTCTTACAAACCAGGGAGCATTAACAATTTTCCTTAAGTGTTTATTTTGAAAAACGTGCAGTTTTTTCAAATTAATTGTTGCTGTAGATGCCCAGATTGCATACAGCAGTATTGGTTGGAGACGATATATAGAGCAAAAGCTCATGCTTCATCCGAAGATTACTTTTTCGAGAAATTAAGCTATTGGGCGTTTGGCTCATTCTGGCTGCTGTTTGAAGTGCAGCACGGATGTGTATGTGGGGGTGAGGGCAGGGATGGCTCTAGCAGTTTTGCTGCTCAAGGCAAAAATGGAAAATGCCACCCCTCTCTCCAAAGCAAAAGATTATGATTAAAAAAGATACATTGTTCGCACACACACGTATATAAACTCCTGTTTGTGAAAATTGCAACACCACGAAGGACCTACGCGAGTGAGCTGAAATTTTCAGGAAATATAAAGTAGGGCATGATATGAAAATGATTAGCATTGCAGATCTGTAGCGCATGCGTATGCTGAGCAGCGCTCTCTGAAGGGCGGATCGAACCGAATATAAATAGACGGCTGTAGCGATGCGTGTATGATTATCGGTGGTTATACGCTAGTGTAAACGTTAACTGAATCTTTACTATGCCTCGTCGACGAAAGGGAGCGAAATTTGAGCAAATTTCGGAGTTTGAACGAGGCAAAATCGTCGGCTTTCGTGAAGCTGGATTGTCATATCGTGCAGTAGCCACTCGTGTGCAGCGTAACAGTAGCAAAATCATGCGTGTTTCGAAGCAGTGGACGGACGAGGGTCGGACAGCTTGGAAATCCGGGAGTGAACCCCGAAATGTGACGTCAGCTCGCGATGACAGACGCCTGGTGCGAATGGCTCAGACGGACCACACAGCTTCTTCTAGACAATTGGCAGCACAGTGGTCAACAGCTACAGGTGTTTCATTGTGTGCTTCATCAATTCGGAGACGTGAGCTGCGCGCAAGAATTCCTTTATACAGGATTCCTCTCACGCAAAACCATCGCCGCCTGCGGCTACAATGTGCCAATGTGCATAGGAGTTGGCGTGCTGATTGGCAGCAGGTCGTCTTTTCTGACGAATCCCGCTTCAATGTGTGGCACCATGGTGGCCAAATTCGTGTCAGGCGCTATGCCGGCGAACGGCACATTCCGGAGTGCATTATCGAACGCCACAGTGGACGAACACACGGAGTTATGGTCTGTGGTGCCATAGCATATCATGGACGATCACAATTGCTACGAATTGTGGGCAATTTGAACAGTACCCGATACATAAGCGAAGTTTTACAGCCCCAAGCTATTCCTTTCCTGAAAGTATTGCCAGGGGCTGTATTCCAGCAAGATAATGCCCGTCCACATATCACCAAGACTGTCAAATCATATCTTGATTCGCAGCAGGTACAGCTTCTTCTTTGGCCTGCGTATTCGCCGGATATGTCACCGATTGAACATGTGTGGGATATCGTTGGGCGGCGTCTCGCTCGTGATCTTCGTCCTGTTGCTTCGACAGGCGAACTTTGGTTGCGCATACAAACAATATGGAATACTCTTCCACAGGCAGATATTCAAAATTTGTTTCACTCCATGCCGCGCCGTGTAGCAGCTCTTATTGCGGTGCGTGGTGGCCACACAAAATACTAATTTCTATCTCTTTTAATTGTTTGTTTGAATTAAAAATGTAATCATTTATTTGTACCATTACCACTCAACTGTGTACTAAATTTCATTCAACTATGATGCTTCCTTCATGTTGTTGCAATTTTCACAAACAGGAGTTTATATATATATATATATATATATATATATATATATATATATATATATATATATATATATATATATATATATATATATATATATATATATATATATATATATATATATATATATATATATATACATACATATATAAACGAAAATATAAAAATATACAGATAGTTATAAACCTAAGATAACTATAAATAGGAAGAAAAAGGCACAGTAGTACAATGATAAACTCATGGCCTTAGGAACCAAGATTGCAGTTTTAAACATGTTTAGGGACTAGCCAACAGTCACTTGTAGTCTGTCATACTACGTACCAAGAGGAAAGGAAAGAATTGCATATGAGGAATTTAAATATTAAAAAAAATCATTAAACTAATAAAATATGAACAAAAAAATATAACCTACTATTATTCGCAGTGTAGATTTAATACAATGCTAACATAGATAATGGCTATATGTCGGTCGGGAGTGCAACAACTAGTTATGTGGTTCCCGCCAAATACAAGCGAATGAAAACAGATCCGCATAAAATTAATTACGATAGGATATTAAGAAGTTTATATATATATATATATATATATATATATATATATATATATATTTATATATATATATATATATATATATATATATATATATATATATATATATATATATATATATATTTATATATATATATATATATATATATATTTATATATATATATATATATATATATATATATATATATATATTTATATATATATATATATATATATTTATATATATATATATATATATATATATTTATATATATATATATATATATTTTTATATATATATATATATATATATATATATATATATATATATATATATATATATATATTTATATATATATATATATATATATATATATATATATATATATATATATATATATATATCATGTTGATTTGTGTACCCTTCCACATAACTTAAAAAGTTCTACATCGATTTATCTGAAGTTTTGGCATAACGTTGTATTTGAATCCGGTCAGGTTCTTGTGGACTTCTCATTTCCGAATCACTCTGAAATTTTTAAAATTTAATTTTTAAGTGTTTTTTTGTGTTATGACGACATAATATGATGTCACAATTCTCTCTGAATGCGAAAATTTAAACTTTATACATAGTTTTTTCCGAATTATTACATATTTTTACGATAGTTATATTTATTGGTTGTCATATTAATCTTTTTTTTTTTTTTTTTTTTTTTTTTTGTTCTTTGATACGTACGGTGAAATAAATGTATGTTTTTCAAATAAATCATTTTTTTTAAAATTATTCTTTCAACAACTAAAATTTTGTTTTGTAGTTTTGGCAACATTCCGATAGCTTTAATGCGGGATGTTTACGATTTTGCTTACATATTACGTCGTGTTTTTTTTCTGTAATTTTAAGCTAAATTTGGTAAGGTATCCGACTACGTTGAAGACGTCATTTTCGGTCAAAAATCACATTTCCTTTTTATTTGATATTTTTAAAAGTCAAACAATTATCTTTCTAAATCTGCTTTTGTTTTGTCTGTGCGATAACTAAAAAAAAATTATAGGTGTTTAAAATATTATTAAATCTGGGAAATCGAAACCGGAAAAAGACTGCTTAACATGCTTTTTACCCATAATTTTTGCAGTTTCAACCCATTATAATTTTAAAAACAACTTGTGACAATTTTTAAAACTATTTTACTGCTAGGCAACAATTTCAATCTTTTAATTGGACTTTTGCGATTGGCAACATCTGTTTTTTCTGACTTCACATGTTTTTGTGTTGAATTGAACCTTACAAATGTTGCTCCCAAATTTCTTCAAAAAATTTAACTATTTTCGCTTTAACTGTACAATTTTTAATCGATAATTGTTTCTGAACATTCTGCTTTTGGTATTATCTACTTATAATGTTAACAAATGAATTAAATTAACCTTATGCTTAACTTCAAAAACGCAACTATGCTGGTGACAGATTCACAAAAACAGTGGAAGTGTTGACTTGTAGTGTTCTTGACTTGAAATACTTAACTTGTAATGAACAAAAACTGGAATAAGTAAATGCATTTTCACAAAGCAAAGAATGTTTTAGTGGAGCATTAAGAGGTAATAGAATATTTTATTTAAATTGGGAAGTGTGTTTTCAAGTTTGCGTTTCTCCAATTGTTTTGAGAACAATCTGTATACATGCATGAAGATTATATGTTTGGATTGACTTCTAATGTGTCTTCAAAATGCTCCAAGTGTACTTCTATTGTCCTTTTTTGAGCTACTGAAAAGCTAAAAAAACAAAGTGTTATTAATTTGCAACTTAACTGTGAAAGGTGAGTGATTGAAAGATGACATTCATCTGTGAAAAAGCTATGTGCTAAGCTGAACTGACCTTGTATGACAAAAAGAATCATTTAGACTTTGTGAAAGAAAGTCTTGGCTGCTGCTACACCAATGGCTAAAAATGCCATGAATGACACTGATTTGGAAGAGAAAAGCATTACAAAATGTTCCAAAATGTCAGTTGAAGAATGAGGAATATCCGTTGACGGCAGAGACACATAGACATTCATCACTAAATGTGGTTTCTATAGAAACTTTATACATTGACACTGGGAAATCTAGATTTGGAAATGTATCAAAGTTTTTTAGAATTCTATAAGTCCAGTCGTACATGCGTGTTCCTGCAATCATCTGGGATTTACTTCAAACATGGAATCTATTGGTGCGTACAAATTCTTTGTATGTTTTTGCTCTACAAAATCTTAAAAATATGTATTTCTATTGTGGTGGTGATTCCAAGGATATCTTTCTGTTAAAGATCTGTATGGTGTCAACAATGTCATCAAATATGAGTGCATAAGATACTTCTAAGAAATATTGAGTAGTCGGCAAAGTAAATTAAAAAAAAAGGCAAGAAAAACCTCGGTGAGAGGCAAAACTTATCAATGTTACGTTTAATAAAATTCTAAACTGTTATAGCAGTAACACCAATCACATCAAAGATATGCTAAGTGCTACAATAGCAGCATTTTTTCACTGTTGCTACAGCAGGGAGAAACCCATATATGGACCGTGCCCGATTGGAGCTGAGAACTGCTGTGTCTATCAGCGAAGAAACGACACCGGAAAACAATAAACAGAAAAAAGTGTTGGTCTTTCTGTGAAATTTCAAATATTGTTAAGCCTGTGTACACGAAGCAGTGTGATAAGCAGTTATTGTAAAATTGCCTCCACGGTAAGACACAAATACAAATGTATTATTTAACGCCTGTTTGCGGCAAATCGTTTTGAAAGAAACTTTTATCCAGCTAAAAACTTTTCTTTGGGTACCCATATTGCCATCATTATTTTTTAAAAAAGCTTTTATTGATTTTATAGGTATTTTGAAAGCATTTGGCATAAATGCATGGAATTATAGACTGTGTGAGGAGAGATTTGTCGACATATTTCGAGTCGGTGACTCGAAGCAACATTCTCTGCCTTTTTTAAAAGAGAAAAAAGGGGAGAAGAAAAAAAGGGGGCACAAAGAAAGAAAAAAATTAACAAAATACCAAAGAGTGGAAGTGTTAAATATAAATCAGGAGAGTTTTAGTAATATATTTGTCACATTTTGTTTTGTAATTGCTTTAATAAAGTTTAAATGCATTTTTCTCAAAACTATTTTTTTTAAATGTCATGATATTTCAAACATAATATCTAAACGAACTATTAGAGATACTTGTATGAAATTTTATACAAATGTTATTAATGGTTTTATCTAGAAAAAATGACCTAAAAGCCAAGAAATTGAACAATTTTTAGTTATTTTACAGTTGTATTTCTTTCTGAAAGTTTCGATAATTTGATTGAATTTCCTAGTTCACAAGTTTGACTGGCTATAACTTTTAATTCAAAAGGAATAATTTAACATTTGTAGGTCATTCTCTAGAAATGTGTTTAAAAATGTGTTGATGCAATATTTTATGGAAAATATAAAATATTTTAAAAAATAGAGTGTTTGAAAAAATTCCAAAATTTGATTAAAATTCCTTTAAAATTTAAACTTTTGCAAATTTTTATGTACTTATATTATTTTTAACTTAATTTTTTTATCATTGTGGATAAAAGTGAAACTAAAAATGTAAAACTATTAGGGATTTTAAAAAAGAAAACTTAAAAAAAAGGTCTCCAAATGTAGTCGGATACCTAAGCAAGGATTATAAGAATCAATTCATAAATTAATGCGACGTTATAATTAAAACATAAATATAATCACGCGTTTCCAGCCAATTAGTTCATATGCTTCACTGTTGCCAACTTTAGCTTTTTGCAGAAACTTTCTTTTAGAAAGTACATATTTTGTCAAAGATATTAATAATGCACATAGTTAAACAAAATGCACATAATTTAAAAGCATTCGTATAATGTAAGTACTTTTTTTAATTTTGAAAACTGTTTGAAGAATTTTAACACGTGAACTTTTTACTCAATCATAAAATTTTAAATGTATTTAAACTTTACAAGCTGAACAACTAGTATGTCAATTTTTAATCAATGGGAAACACGTGATTGTGCCATTATCATGTGACCATCATGAATTTAGTCCATTATATTTGACTTCTGTACGCTACTTGTGTTGAAATTGTCGAATCGGCCGCTTCTCTGTCAAATTTTGAAAAATCGCCAGTTTAGCGCGTTTTAAGTTGTGTTTTGGAGTAGCAAACCTACCACAATACGCAACGCCGGAGCGCGAAATTCACGTTGGTGGAAGGGAAATCATTAAGAAGTAGCATTTTAAACTTTTGAAACTGAAAATCGCTGCAAAAATTATGCATTTGAAAATGATTTTAATTTCCCTCTTCTTCAAAAAAATGAAGTATCTATCTCATCATCAAAACCTCTGCCCCTTTTCCCCGACATTTAAGATGCAAATGCATATTTCTGAGGGAACCTTTCAAACCCTTTTCGCATCTCTAATAAAATGGTATACACACACATACCCATTTTATCCTATTCAAACCAAGACGCTTTCCTTACACTCCTATACACATGATGGTCATCCTCTTTCACACTCGACTGATTTCTGAGTACGATTCAACAACCCTCATTCACTTTCTTACCCTTTCTTTCTCTCAATTCCATAGTTTTCCACATTTCGGATATACATACGATGATCCAAACAAACATTCTTTCATACATAATTCTAAAACCACTTTCTTTCCAAGCACAGGCAACAGGGCAAAAAACCTTTCAAAATATTCATCGTACTTTCTCATGCATTCATCTTAATAGAATCGCTTGATTTCGTGGCAATCTGTGAAAATTTATGTGGAGAAAAAAAGTAAAATTACTTGAGAAAATGATTCCACAACGAAAGAACGAAGCCAAATAAAACAACTGGTATAGCGGAATTTCCGGAGCAACCGAAGAATTGCCGATTGCTAAACAAAAGCCCGTTAAAAAAATGAAATGCGCATGCTCATTAACTGATTTTCGGTAATTTTTAAAGTAATAGAAACGCACTGCATATGCTCGAAAAGGCGCCGTTGGATTAAACTGTTAAAATTAAAGAAACGTACTGCTCATGGGCGAAATAGCAGCGATATCGTGAAAAACTGTTACAAAAATTACTGCGCATGCGTGAAATTTCACCGGATCAACTTCTCCCTCACTGAAAAAGAAATTCAGTAGGGTTATCAGATTTGGCCCATTTATCGATTTGGCGAGAAAACACTTCGCGGGATAAGCGGCCGATTCGACAAACCAACGCTACTTATTTTTTTGCAAAATAGTTGTTAAATTTTCTTAAAGATTTGACTCTAACTGGCTGCCTGATCTCCACAAACAGCATACTGAATGGAATATTTTTCGCCTATTTTATCGTTCTCCAGTAATCCTTGATCAAATTAATTTTTATGTTTACTTTTTTTTTGTATCCACGCTTTTTTCCGTCGGTAATTTATATCAAATTAAAAGACGTCACCAAACACCACAATATGCAGTCAATGTTTGGAAATAATTCCATGCATATTCGAACGCAATTTTTTTTTCCACTTGGAGACGTTTTAATTTGTCGAAATTAATCGAGGATATTTTAAATAAGTATATTTTTTTCTCTATTTTAAACAATATTTTTAATTTCATGTGATATTATTCAAATACAAATGGTAAAATTTAGGTTTTAGGATATATATTTTGCGTCATCGAAATATTAAACCTTATTTTGTTTCTGATGGCTTTTTAAAATTTAAGTTTATGTTATAACTGTCTTAAACAGATTCCATTAGTAATTTTTTAAAAGAATACTTGAAGTTATCACGGTTTGCTTTGTACTTATTATCTCAAAAATCACCAACGTTCAAGATAACTCACCAAGTTGGCAACCCTGATTTCTCATGTGTTGTATGGACTGAATTGGCAGTCATGTGCTTCATTTCATATAATGTCGCCAATAGGTTGGGATAATACATAAGTACCGTTTGCTAAGGGCCCAAATGAATTTTGATACATGACCCACTCAGAGCTGTTTTGCAATTTCATCTTTTTATTTTAACCTTCTTTTTAAGTGTAGCCAATCGGCTTCATTGCATAAAACTGCCTTGCAAGAAATCCTAACTTAGGTCATCATACTGGCCAAGCAAAAGCAGTGTTGGTAGCAATTACATATAAAACTGGAATAGGCATCACCGAACAAGCAAAACAGACAAATGACTCAAATATCTGTAAGGAAGCAGGTGGTCGTAATATTGTAATTATTTTTGGTACTTATGCACTATCGCAATAATCGCCAAAGCTCAAATAACTCGCCAAGTTGGCAACGCCCATTTCACGTGTGATGTATGCGCTGAATTTACAATCATGTGTTTCGTTTCATATAATGTCGCCAATAGGTTGCGATAATACGTAAGCACCCTATTTTTTCAAATTATGCCTTCTCATTGATAAAGATAGTTCATTTTTCCTTTTATGTCAGTTAACGTTAGTATTGTATTTCGTTTTCCAATTTTTTTATGCTCGGGATATGTACTTAAGATAATTTTTTTAATAAAATACTAATTTTAATTTGGTACTTACGTATTATTGCATAACCACCAACGTTCAAGATATCTCGCCATTTTGGTAAAACTAATGTTGTATACTCTGAATTGGCAATCATGTGCTTCATTTCCAATAATGTCATGAACAGATTAGGATAATATGAAAGTAATTTTAATTCTGTACATTGCTATAACATTAGATTGGCCGCAATACATCAATTTAGCGTGATTTCAAAATCATGCCAAAAACAAGTAGTGTACCAATATGAAATTAATATTATGAATATTATTTTAGCCTGTTTTATCTTTCACTCCAGTAATCCTTAATTAATTCAATATATAATTTTTTTATATTTTAGTACTTACATTTTCTTTCTTTCTTTTTTCTTTTTGCTGATTATGTAGCGCAAACATCTTTTTTTGCGCATAACGATGTCTTAATTTGGCGATATTAATCAGCGGAGTTTTTTTAAATGTGATTTTTTTATCTGTTTTTGACAATTTTTTAAAATTGTTTGATGTCTTTCTGAAATACGAATGGCAAAATAAAGATTTTCCAATATATGTTTTGCGTTTGAACGAAACAGTTTGCAATAATTTAATCAAAATATTGAGCCTTTTTTACTTTTAATATCTTTTTAAGATTTAAATTTATGTTATAACTACACTCTGTAACCAAAAAAAATGACGCACCAAGAAGGAAGTGCCCGATTGTAATGAAATTTCATATACAAAGACATTTGTACTGACCATGCAAATGATTAAAATTTTGTGTCCAATAAAAGAATAGCGGGAGCTACTGCGCATCGGAACTGCGCACTCAGCAGGTGTCTATAAGAAGCGATTCTCAGTCTGATGGTCAAAATTTCGGTTAAGAAAAATTGAGATTAAGGATACCTTTCAATCTGAAAAAAATGCCTCACCGAGGGATTCGAGCTCATTACGAGCAACTGTCAGAGTTTGAAAGAGGTCGTATCATTGAACTGAAAGAGGCAGGTTGGGCAAATCGGAGAATCGCTCGTCATATGGGTCAAAGGGATGTGGCTATTAGAAGATGCTAGCAAGAATGGGTGGAAAATGGCAGATTTCTGCGTCATGTTGGTGGCGGTCGGCCTAGGGCCACATCAGATCGGGAGGACAGATTGATTGTCAGATCAGCTGTCACAGCGTTTGATACATCGTTATCAGCCATCAGATGTACTACACGCACACGAGTGTCCTCCATGATCATTCACAGACGACTGATAGAGCGAATTTTAAACTCGTACGAACCACTACGCCACCTGCCATTTAGGCCTGCACTTTTTCGAGCCAGATTACAGTGATTCTTTGCTCGATCAGATTGGAATCATGATGACTGGGTCCTATAGTGTTTAGCGACAAATCCAGCTTCTAACTGTGTCCTGACGATCATCGAGGACGTGTCTAGGGAAGAACAGGGCAGCGTGACGATTCTGCTTTCGCTATTGCACACCACACATGGACTCAACCAGGAGTTACCGTCAGGGGCGCCATTTCTTTTGACAGCCTGACATATTTAATCGTCATTAGAGCACACTTACAGCACAGTGGTTCGTCGACGAGTAGTATATGATGTCTAGTATATGATGGGAAGACGACTGAATCTAACAGAGAATGTTCATGACCTGACCCCCAATTGGAGAAAATTTGTCAAGAAATACCTCAGGAGACCGCTAGGGTGCTTTAACTCCATTGCATGGCGTGTGACAGTTTGCATCTAGGCTAGAGGTGGGTCAACACTTTATTGAGCTAGTTTCTTTGTAACTATGTAACTCTGAAATTAAACCTTTAAATTTTTCTGAAATTTTAACCATTTTATATTCTGTGCATAATCTTTCTACCCACAAATTTTTGTGTCAATCGGACTACTCGTTCTTTGTGTGTCGTTTCTTTTTGTTATAGAATGTAGCTGTACCCAGATACATGTTGCTGTGGCTCAGTCAGCTTAAAAAGATTGGTGCACCATAAAGTATTCCATGAGGCTTACAAAGTAAGCAATATCATGCACAGGAATTCAAACAAAGAAAAGAAAATGTCTTTTCTTGCGTTAATCACCAACTCTATTAATAACTAGCCAAGTTGGCCCAATGATTTTTATGTGTCGTACACGTTGGTTTGGCAACTTTGTGCTTTGTTTCATATAACATCGCCAATAGGTTGTGATAATACGCAGGTACCAAAATACTTTCAAAGTACATTAATAAGTTCATAAAATAGTGAAAAACATATTGTGGTGTAACTTAAACCACCGTAAGTCCAGATCTTAAAAGAAAGAAGCTATTAAATAGGCTTTTAAATTAGTTTTAATAACACACGTCACAACTTTATACATATGTACATTCAAAAGGAAAAAATGCAGCAAAACATTTCTGCCGTAACTTACTCCGCCATCTTCCGTACTCGTTAATCTTTACTTCTCCTCTCGCCATCCACGCGCGCGAATCGCTTGCGTGGGAGAGACACTTATGACGTAAACAGGCACCGAAAGAATTCGCGCTTGAATTTCAGTTACAACACATATAAATGAGGGGCACCCTCTTTTATACTAAAAAAATCACTACATTAATTTGAAATAAAAAGTTATGTTAGGCAAATAAAATATACCCAAATTTAATGAAATGGCTCTACTCTGGAGTTCATCAGGGCAAAGATTTAATTTTAGAGTGCTTCTGGGTAGACAATATTTTGCTTCATTTTCTGTCCAGTAACAAAAATGATTGTCTAGCCCTCTGAGTGGTTAGCTTCCTCCTGAAAAGTTATTCCGAAAGTGTTTACTCTTATTTTGCCATTCGCTTTAAAAATGCAACAGACTTCTTTCCTTTCCCCCTTTTAAAACTTGGGAGGTCGAACGGGGACAATTTTATGACTCAGTTCGGGCCCTTTGTAAAGTAAGAACCAAGAGATCAATCGTTTACAGCTAGCTGTCAAGTTGCCTTGGGCAATCTTGTTTGAAAGTTGTAGTGCAACTGGTTCGTTTCCCCTATATGTTTAGTCACAGTAAAATTAAAACAAAATGCAGGGTGGAAAAAAAGAAATAAATAGTGTATTAGAAGTTGAAAAATAATTATATTTTCTTCAAACAAAATTTATTTTTCTGCCCTTTTTTTAAAAATTATATATATATATATATATATATATTGGTATTGCGATTTGAACCAGAAAAAAACATCCTGTATTCATTTTTGAATATGAGAGTCAGAAAACGCGCTCCCTTTCCTGTTTTTTAAAAAAGTAATGAGGTAAAAAGAGCGAAGGCCCTATCCCTTTTTTTAAACAATAAGACAATAAATGGTGCATACGGTGATATACATACGATGATTGTATTTATGAAATAAAACCGATCTTTCTCTATTCAATTATATTTTTAATTTAAAATAACATAAAAAAGATTTCAATACTTTTAATTTATTTAAATTTAAATCATATAAATGATATTTTTATGTTAACTGAATATTTTTCGGAAAAATTTAAATTTTCCTTCCTAGTGTTCTCCTTTTCGAACTTCTTGTATTAAATAAAAATTTCTTTTCTACATCAGCATTTGTGATGGACATAACACACATTGAGTCAATAATTTTTAATTTAAATGGGGGATATACTTCTTCAAATGCGCATGCCAGTACTTCTAACCATATTCTACTCAAGTTAAAGTTTAATTTTTTATCTTTCTGTTTCTTTTATTACAAGGAAAAATATCACACATCAATAACTACATTTTCACACAATTCAGTCATTACAGATTCTATTGTGAGAAAAGTTCTCCCTAATTATAATTTTGTCTTTCAAAACAGTACACTTAAAACAATTTTGTTCAGTGAAGTTAACCGACAGTTCCACAATGCATCCACACCAAATTTTAAAAACAATTTTAACATTTTGAAATGTATCCTGTATTAAATTTTTTGAGTATTAACACAAATATTTCTTGCTGTAGGGAAGACATAGTATGAGATGTGGTGTGTGGTTTTGAAAGAATGTTTTCGTACGTGTAGACTATTTTTTAAAATTTAAATATCACTAAAGCTGATCATATAACTGCAAATGAGCCTTATTTTAATGTGTGCTGGTATCAAAATTAAACACTTTACAATATTAAACAGCCTATGGGTTTATATTCAATATCAAACTATTCGCAAAAGGGCTTACAACTTCTATTCAAATTGTAAAGAAACTGAAATATAAATATATCTTACTGTAGTCAAAAATATTCATAATATGTAAATATCCTATTCCTCCACTTATTTCAGTACATTTTAAAAACTGTAGCTGAATGCAATTTTTTATATTTATAAACGAGGCATAAAGTCGTAAAAAATTCTATCATTTTTAAATATACTACTATATAACGTATATGGATTGTAAGATCAGTTCTAAAATCCTAAAAACTTTTATAGGAGCAAAAAACATGTAATTTTGGATTGATCAAAAATTTAAATATTATACACAAATATACATGTTATTAAGCAAATACATCTGAAAAATCAAATTTACTTCTGAAATAAACGTAATTGAAAGAAAAATGTTTAATTGCAAATGAGTGGAAATGCATGTTTATCTAAGGGGTTATCCCCAAAGTGAGGCAATCCTCACACTTAAAACTCAAACTCAGTGGCACAACAATCCATGAGGGCCAGGAACTACTATGCCCATCCCAATATACGTGAGCATTGGGCGCTGAGGTGCATGAACAGATACAAATGTCCCGATTTGGTGGTCTGTCTGAAGAGAGACCTTCAGTGTTTAAGACCCGAAGCAAGCTTGGTACTCATTTATTGACCCAATGTAGCGGGGATGAAAGGCAGAGTCGACCTTGCGCAGCCCGTTAATTGAACCCCAGACCTGTGGTGTGGAAGCACTATACACTACCACTCGACCCTATTCGGTGAAAAATAAAACTTAATGTTCGAATCTTTTATAAATCCCTAATGAATGAGGGAGTCCAAACTTTTTTTTTTCATGTAAACTGTTAAGACGGAAATGGTTAATTATGAACATTTCACAAGTTGCATAAATTAAAATTAACTGTTATAGTTTACATAAATTTTTAAGAGTGCAAAAAGTGTATTTTGGCTGCACGAATTAACTTTAAAAGGAATACGGTTACGAAAAAGTAGTGCAAATCTATCTAAAGTATGGTTGGTTACCTTAGATATTGTCAAACACAACAAAGTATTGGAAGCCAATTCCACAATTCGTTGTTATAAAAATGTATGGATAATTACAAGGTTTAGTTTTTGCATTTGTAATTTATATATTTTTTCCCCTGAGAGATTTAAAAGCTAGAGCGGCATCCATCAAAACCGCGGTTCCCTCTCTGTTTTTCCAGATCGCCCCTGACTAAGCCGGCTCTTCCATAGTAAGTGAAAATGCCGGATTTTGTTTGTCAAGATCATTTTATAGCAGACTGCATTTTTCATGTATTTTAGATGGTCGTTTTATACACTGCTGGACAATTGCTAAGGACGGATCACAAATTGCTACGTAGCATAACATTAAGCGAGACATGAGGCCTAGTAGGATAAAATATAGTTGCCACACTGTTCAGACATTAGAATAAAGAATATTTATTGTTCTGGAAAGTACAAAAGCTATGAAACATCTGAAAGAAAAAAAAATGTTCATTTGAGCTGCGTACGGAGAAATGGAACAACGCATCTAAAAGTCAGCAGACACCTTAAAGAAAGGTATCAGTACGGGATATGTCCACCGTGGAGTGTGATGCAACATTCCACACGTCGTACCATACTTTGCACAGCATTATCCAGCAGCTGTTGAGGCAAATTATCCCATTCCTCTGCGAGTGCACGGATGAAGGTGTTCTTGTTTGTCGGAGGATAGTTTCGACCAGCAACATGCCTCCCCAAAGCATCCCACACATTTTCAATGGGATTTAGATCCGGAGAACGCGCTGGCCATACGAGACGTTGAATACTCTCGCTATCTAGACAATCCTGAACAGCGAGTGTTCGATGACATGTTGCGTTGTCGTCCATAAAAACAAATTTATCACCGACAGCACTACAGAAAAGACAAACATGAGGAAGTAGAACTTCAGCAATGTATGTTTGGCCCGTCATAGTCCCATTCGCAACCACATGTAGGCGCGTGCGGCTATTGATCATGATGCCGGCCCACACCATGATACTGCATGTCGGATATCGGTCCTTTTCCTGGATATTTTCTGGACGATAAGCAGTACCACTCTCACGCCAGATCAGTTGGCGTCTACAATCCGATGACAGACTGAACCTATTCTCATCTGGGAATAGTACGCATGCCCAGTCCTGTTCAGTCCAATTGTGATGCTCACGACACCATTGCAAACGGGCAGTACGGTGCTGTCTGGTCAATGGGACACACACAACAGGTCTGCGTGCGTATAGTCCTCCTCCCTTCAAACGTCTGGCAACAGTTTTTCGGGAGATTTGCTTTCCTGAGGCAGCAAGAAACTGATTTGCCACATGCTGAGCTGTGGTGAGCCTGTTCCTTTTTGCTGATAGGACGATATATCTGTCTTCTGCAGGCGTCGTACTTCTAACACGACCTCCCCCGTGCCGTCTACTACACATTCCAGTAGTTTTAAATGACTTCCACAGCCGTGAAACAACGCTGTGAGTGATGTCGAACTCCCTGGCAACATCTGTTATTTTTCGCCCTTCGTCGATCTTTCCAATAATTCGGCCACGCATAAAATCATTTATGTGATGTCGAGAAGACATGCCAAAAATTTTAAGTTCGTCTATTAAATCTTTCCTGTAAAACTTTGACTTGGAACAACAACTGTCCACACGCGTCAAAACCTTTAAACCTTTTATGAACGCTATCACGTGATGAACAGACGTGGAAAAAAAATTTGCATACTCATACTTCTTCTTACTAATATCCCGCACTTATTCTAATTTTCCACATTTTGCTTCCTTTCATTTTGTGGTTGCTATGGATGACAGTGTTATCCGTCCTTAGCAATTGTCCAGCAGTGTATTTTCTACATCAATAGCTTAATGTCTGAATTTAGAACTACATAAAATTTTTGACATTCGCTTCAATGACCATTATAATTTTTATTAGTATATGAATGTGTCATCAAACGATTACATGACTATTACTAACATATTATTCTAACCATTTAATTAATATTAAGTATAACACATAACGCACACAAATTTTCTGAATTTTAAAATAAATATTTCGAAAACTGCTTCAGATATACTCAAAATTTTTCATTCCTATGCTTTAGCTTCTTAGTTTTGCTTTTATGTAAAACTTTATTGTATATTCGTCGATTTTTTTAGTATATTTTTTGCTCTGAGCATGCAGTTTTCAACCGAATTGTATGAAATCTTCGAAATATATTAAAAAATACCAAAGAAGCTATATAATAAAATTTGAAATTTATATTATACTCAAAGACTTGCTAGAACTTATGGTAAATAATTTTTAACTGCGCGATACATTTTTTTTTCGAAATTTCAAATGGAATTTCTAACATAAAATTTCTAGCTTTATACGGTCGAGATTTCAAAAGATATCCAGGTTTTAATTACTTATTCAGTTAGCCTTTAAAAAAAGATAAATGTTGAGGTATTTTGCATAAATAGATATTTTTGAAGAATAATTCGAATGTTTTTGAACAGCTCGAATTTAAAATTGATTTTTATGTTTATTTATATGCATCAATGTCTACTGTAAATGTTTCCGCATATTTTTGATTACCATTTATTCAAACATTCAAGTTATAAAAAAATGTGGGAAAATCTTCATTCATGTTGTCTTTGATGTAAACTGAAGTTCAAGCACTTAAAATTCAAATATAATTCGGTGTATTTTAACAATATATAACTGGGCACTGTACGTAAACTTCCCTGAAGACTTGGGCTTTGAAATCTAAAAAAAAATAATAGATCTTAAGTAGTTTTTTTTTTCGTTATTATTTTTATCAAAGTGTAAGAAAATGTTTCAAATTATTTGATGAAGTTTAAATTTATTCATTTTTAGTGGTTGGAAAGTTGAAAAGATTTCAAATTTTAAAGTGTTTGGTGTTTTATTAATTTTTTTTGGCATCTTATAATGAAATAATCATGTTTCAAAAACTGAAACCATTCATTAAGATAAGAAAAATGGAGCGAAAGAATATACTTTAAAAAAGATAATTTGTCTAACTATATAAAATAGCAGATTGCCCTGACACGCCCCGACTTGTTACAGTTTCAAATTAATATGGAACCAAAAGGGAAATGTAACATATTTTACTTATGCGCGTTGGGACTTTTCAAAACTTTTAAAATACAAGCTAACAAACAAACGCTTCCTGGGGTCTTAAGAAATTTTCCCCCGTTTTCTTGCGATTGCTCCAGGGTCAAAACACGGGGTTATCTGCGAGCCATAAAACTTCCTATCAGTGTCCTGCTGTGTTGCTTCCACCATCCCTAATTATCTTTCAAGATGTTAAACCTTTAAAAGGGGGAAAGGATTTCAGAAAAGTACGGCTAATCCGCTTTTGAAAATGTTACTTGAAGGCAAAAAAAAAACCCCGTGCAGTGCATTTTTGAAGTATCTTTACAATGACGGAATTTTCCGTGCTAACCGCTTGGAGGGCTAGTCTGCCTACTCTAGAACACAGCAATTAATATTTCATGTGAGAAGCCACTAAATTTTAAACATATGCCCTGAACTTTGTTGACAACGTTTGGGAATAGTAAAAATCTTCAATTATTATCAACGCTTTGTCGAAGATTTATGATATGAAATCCATGTTCAAATTTGAATTTTCTTTGCGTATTCAATGCTAAATATCTTTAAATATGTGTGATTTATATTAACTCTGTGGGAGATGAAGGAGAGCATACGTGGTCAATATATGATTGCAAACGATGCACAAATTTGATTTGGTATTGGCATGCTGCTCCCGTCTTTAATGATGCATCCCAGTGTCTGATACATTTTGAATGTAGGCAGTTACCTTAATTATTTTGTGATACATTGCATTGCTATTGTGTGTGAGCTGTGTGTATCTTTTACGATAGTGTCGATTTTGTGCGAGTATAGCTTATATTTTCATTTTTCTTTATTTAGTTTTTTAATTGTTTTTCTTATTTCTCAGTACAAAGAGTGAGAATTCCATTCTGTCAATTAATTGTTATTTTAATTCAAAAACTATATACTAAAATTGACCTCTTTGGATTGATTTGTTCAAGTGGAATGCAATATTATGTTTCCCATTGCGTCAGAATTGAGCTGTGTTGATTGATTTATATTTGAAGCCAAATATTTTGTTAGCATTCCCCCCCACCCTTTTTTAATGTCTTGCAATTTATTATGCTTTAAATTTAACATTTTTCTTTTTAAGTCAATAAGCTTCCAGTGTCTGTTACATTTTGAATGCAGGCAGTCACCTTAATTATTTTGTGATACAATGCATTGCTATTGTGCATGTGAGAGAGAGCTGTGTGTTGTACGATAATGCTGATTTTGTGTAAGGATATCATAAAAGTACAAATGTCCCAATTTTTCTGTAGACTATCCAAAATTTCTTACTTAACATTAATTTGTGACTGCTGCTCTAGAACACACAAAGGTATTTGTATATTAGCATCACCGTAACGAAGTTGGTGCCACGCAAATCGCACCTTGATATCAAAACAACACAGATTCTAACATTTTTTATATGAAAAAGAACCAATCAGTAAGATTTGGGTGGAAAATAGTGTGATTCGCATGGTAGCAATTTGAATGTGGTGATGCTAATACGCAAGCACCCATACAACAAATAATATTTGTCCATGTGAGAAGCAGTCTTTGTCTAGACATAAGACACTCTATTATAAATATAGGCCCTTGACTTTCTTGATAACAACTGCTAATGCTATTTCAAAAATTATCAGTCAATATCAACACTTCATAGATTTTTTGCTGCGAAATCCATGTTTACATTTGAATTTTCCTTGTGTATTCTACTAAAAATATCTTTAGCCACACACAAGTATGGTTTGTATTTCTCCCCTAACTTTGTTGGAGATGAAAGAAAGCAGGTACATTCAATATATAATTGCAAACACTGCCCAAATTTGATTTCGTTGTCACATGTTGCTCATGTCATTGATGATACTTCCCTGTGTTAATAACATTTTGAACATAGGCGGTCACCTTAAATATTTTTTTCTATTTTGCATTGGTGCATTGCATTATGATTAGCTGTCTTTTATTGAAGAGTTGGTTTTATATGAGTATGGTTAATTTTTTCCATTGTTTTTCATTCAGTTCTTCAACTGTTTCTCTTTATTTCTCAGAACAGTTGGCAGGAATTGAGCTCTGACAATTAATTTTCATTTGAATTCAAATTATATAGCAAAATTGATCTCTTTAGAGTGATTTGTTGGAGTGAAATGAAATATTCTGTTTCTCATTGTCTTGGAGTTGAGCTGTGTCGATTGATATACATTTAAAGTTGAATATTTCATTAGAAAGAGTATTTTCTATTTTTTCCCTTTCTTTTCAAGATTTTGAAATTTTATATGCTCTTTTGTTTTAATTTTTTCCCTTTTTTTTTAGTGCAGTCAATTTGCTTCAGTACATAAAAATAATGCTTTGCATGAAATAATTAGGTCGTCCTATTCACTAGGTAAATGTAGTGCAACGAGTAATTGCATAGAAAACAAGAAAAGCAGACAAATAATGGCACAAACATAGGCTGAGGGTGCAGAGCAACATGCAGCCAGACTTGAGGATACATATTTGCGAGCACAACATTCGTATTTTGCAACATCAGATATGCTCTGTTCTCAATAAAAGGAACACAATAGGTTGCAAACAGCTGAAAGATGTCAACCAGAAACTGCTTATCTTCATCAATAATGACTTTGTGGTGAGCAATCCCACAATAACAGACATCTTGCATTCTGGTACAACCCAGTGGAAGAGTCTAGGTTGAGGCAGCATGTTCTCATCAGCACAATGACTCAAGTGTATCAATGCTCTGTAATTTGAGGGAGAAACAAAAGAAATGTTTTGTACCACTGGGAAAATTAAACTGCCTCACAACTCGGAGAACTTACAGAGCCATTAAAAATTTTGCTTGCCAGGTATACTGTGGAATTAAAGCATTTCCTATATAACACGAGGAAATACAATTTATGTTCCCAAATGACATTGTTTAGGAAGGTGTGCATTTGTGAACACACATCTGATTTAACTGAAATATCCATAAGTATTCTAAAACTAACCCATTGCCCTCAAGGAATTCGAAGTAAAGCCATTTAAAATTTATCTTCAAACTTGAGGTTCCCACTCTGAGTATAATATAAATAAATTTAGGTTCATAACATGAGGACAAAAATATGCTGTAATAACTTCAAGTATTAGGTTAACTAGTTATATACAGGGTGTTTCAGCTAAGATGTTACAAACTTCTAGGAGAGGTAGGGGACAACAAGACGACTCGAAGTATATAGGCAATGCTGGGTCGGAAATGCTTTCCTAAGGCTCCACGCGCCGACAAAATTTAGGGTGCAAAACTTAAAACTGGTCTTAAAAACGGGGGAAATTGTCGAAACGCTTTGGGTTTTGGTCAAAATTATTGTTATTATTTATTATTTCATTAAAAAAATTCTGAGCAATATTGCTGCTAAAACATCGCTAGAGGGCGCCTTAGACTTTGGAACGCTAGGGAAAAAAAAATTCAATATTTTTTAAAGTTTTTTGATGGCTTTCATAAGTTGAAACTTTAACTTGAATTTTGATACCAGATTTGGTATCCTCCGGCGAAAATTGATGTAAAAAATCGAACATTGTTCAGGTCACTTAAAGCACAAACGGTGCTAAAAAACGAGCAAAATGTTGGATTTTGGTGCGGTTTGCGCGAAAAGCATTCCGTTACTGACTAATTTGTTCAAAATAAATTTTGACTTGGTAGCCATTAATCAAAACCAGAGGGCGCTTTCAGACATTGCAACTTGGAAACTCATTTGGATAATTTTGTGGTTGGGTGTAAGCCGAATAATTACTAGCAATTTTTCCTCCTAAATGAGATTCGTGTGTTGCAAAAAAGTAATTTTATAGCAAAAAATTTTAGTAAAAGAGGGTAAAAAACACAAGTACCAAATCACAAGAAGTAAAACACAAGGAAAGACTCAAAATAGGAGGAAAAAAGCTGTTTACTAACTGCTATGCATAATCATAAAAGAAAAAGTAAAGAAAAGAAGAAAAAACTGCTGTCAAAGGAGGTGTTCGAACTGACGCCCGCCGCATGTGATGCAGGCTTCACATCTTCGCTTCATGGAGCGTCGAACATTCGATAACATTTCTGAAGTGTTTCGTATTTCCCCGGCTGCTGCACTGATGCGTGCTACAAGTTCCTCGGCGCTTTTACGGGTGTTTCGAACACCAAGGATTTCATTTGCCCCCAGAAGAAATAATCCAGACAGGAATGGTCTGGCGATCGGGGAGGCCAATGCACTGGACCTCCACGGCCAATCTATCGTTCACCACATGTTGCATCCAAGTGATTCCGAACAGAAATACTGAAATGTGCGGGGGCTCCATCTTGCTGGAACCACATGGAAGTACGAGTCGCAGCGGTAACGTGCGCTGTCCAATAACTCTGGCAAAAACTTGTTCCAAGAATATCAGGTAGCGTGGACCAGTCAGGCGATCAGGCAGAATGTAGGGTCCTATTAGATGATCCCCTAGAATGCCCGCCCATACGTTAACCAGGAAACGATCCTGTGCAGCCCGAGTACGTGTTACATGTGGGTTCGCTGCTGCCCACGAGTGGCTGTTATGGTGTTGAAAATACCCTCTCTCGAAAAAGACGCCTCATCTGTGAACAACACGGAGGCTGCAAAAAAGGGATTTGCAATTCGTTGCTGCAAGTACCACTGTGAAAAGACCTGACGAGGTGCAAAGTCACATTCTTTTAGTGACTGGACGCGCTGGTAGTGAAATGGATGCAGGGCACTATCATCGAGAATCCTCCAAACGCTACTGTATGAAATCCCGATTTCATTAGCGATACCTCGTGTACTTAAAATGGGAGTGGTCTCTACCCTATCTAGTACAATTTCCTCATTCAATTCGGTACGTGCCGTCCGATCTCGATTACGTGCTGCCTTCTGGAATGAACCGGTTTCACATAATTGCTGGTGTAGGCGAGCAAACATGGTATGAGCAGGAGTCCACCTGACAGGATGCCTTTCGGCGTACAACCTATGGGCGGCTCGACCATTGCAATCTGTGGCCCCGTACGCCAGAATCATATCTACTTTCTCTGCGTTCGTGTACTCAGCCATCGTACAGCCAGTCTGTGTGCGATGGAAATAAAGCTTCCTTCCAGCGGACTCCTTCTTATCGTTCTGTCCCTCTGGCGGCTAATTCACCTCTCGACGATGAAATTTACATATTCTGCCTTTAACACTCTCTCGCTAAAATGTTCGCCGAGAACCCTGCTCGCTTTATTCTTTGCCACGACACTTGCAATTCCTGGGCTACGTATCAGGCTTTCGATGGTCTTACTGCTTCAGGAAGGCATTTCCGGACCACCTTTCTTATGTTATTCCGAGTCGTCTAGGTGTACTCTACCTCGTTGGTGGAAGAGTACACCTAGATAACTCGGAATCACATAGGAAAGGTCGGTCGGAAATGCCTTTTTACTTGTCTGAAGCACCTCTGGTTTTAAATTTGACAAGAATGTCAAAATTTGTTTTGAACAAATTAGTCAGCAAGGGAATGCTTTTCGCGCAAACCGCACCGAAATCCAACATTTTGCTCGTTTTTTAGCACCGTTTGTGCTTTAAGTGCCCTGAACAATGTTCGATTTTTTACATCAATTTTCGCCGGAGGATACCAAATCTGGTATCAAAATTCAAGTTAAAGTTTCAACTTATGAAAGCCATCAAAAAACTTAAAAATATATTGAAATTTTTTTTTTTCTAGCGTTCCAAAAAGTCTAAGGCGCCCTCTAGCGATGTTTTAGCAGCAATATTGCTCAGAATTTTTTTAATGAAATAATAAATAATAACAATAATTTTGACCAAAACCCAAAGCGTTTCGACAATTTCCCCCGTTTTTAAGACCAGTTGAAGTTTTGCACCCTAAATTTTGTCGGCGCGTGGAGCCTTAGGAAAGCATTTCCGACCCAGCATTGCCTATATACTTCGAGTCGTCTTGTTGTCCCCTACCTCTCCTAGAAGTTTGTAACATCTTAGCTGAAACACCCTGTATATATAAATGATATCAGTTAAGGAAAGTTTTGCGTATATATATATATATATATATATATATATAATTATGTAAAAATCATACCTGCAATGCAAATGTTTTAACATACTGAAAACATGTGCTTTCTCTTTAACAAGTCTGAGCCACAGCAACGCGTGGCAGGGTACAACTACACTGCGAAAAACCGATATTCGGAACTGAGTACAAAACACTCACTTTTGACTACGTCATATACTCAAAATGGCTCCCATGCAAACATACTCAAATTTGACAAACGCGAATACTTATTTTTGTAAACAAGCACATACTCATTTTTGAGCCTGTTACTGGATCAAATTTGAGAATATAACAGCAAAATGAGTGTGTAATGCACTGAATTATGAGTTTTTATGGGTCAAACATGAGTGTGTATAGTATTTGTTTCGATACTGTTGTATCTAATACAAATTTTTAACACATATCAAATCAAATTTAAAGGCATCTAAATGTGTGATACCTAAGTTGTAAATTTCATTTTTTCCATCATATCTATTATTTAATTTACAATTTATGATGTTTTTACCACTAAACTTCAAAAATCTAAATTCCTTTTGCATTTATTGTGTTACAAAAATGTACTTGTGTATCATCGCAAAAGTGCCAACGTTCAAGATAATTCGCCAAGTTCAAGATAACTCGTCATGTCTCTCGTACGCACTGAATTAGCAACCATGTACTTCGTTTCAAATGCCGCCAATATTTTTGCGGTGATACGCAAGTTCCAATACAAGTATAATTTTTGGTTTTAAAAATGCAACTGCTATATGATCATAAACTGCATTATATTTTTGAATTTATACATCAAATTTAAATCTTTGAAAATAATGTAATAATTGATTCGATGCAATAGTTAAACAAATGTGCACACACACACACACACACACAAGCAATGCGGTTCATTAAAAATTATATTTATATTTCTAGAAACACAATATTTTGTTTCTTTAAAATCCTATATAAACGGAAAATTAAATTTTATTTAAAATCAGTCCAAAAAGTATCTTCGAAACACATTATTCATTATGAAGTGTCTTAAAAACTTTATGATGAATAACAGACTTTTCATATTAAACATTTCTAAACATAAAGTAGGAAATGAATAGGTTCTTTACATATGTAACATGAAAAAAAACAGAAACCCGACTAAAAAAGTCTCATTAGGCCCCCAGGTGAGTAAGTATTTTTTGTATCAAAATTGTTTTGTTCAAATCGGTACATACACAATCTCTGCTCTCAACATTCATCAACCAAGCTACTGGGACTCCTTTTTAATCCATCCAGATGGAAATAAAAATGCATTGTAATTTTTGTTACAAATCAAGCTCACTTTTAAATTAACTGTGATTTTATACTCTATCACCAAAGAAGACAAATATTGTAGTTTTTAAGTTAATGCTTTTTAAATCAAAAATAAAAATATTTAAAAATTTCAGTCCTTAGAAAAATGTAAAAACAACTAAAGCAGTAGATTTTTACAATTGCAAAACATTTAAAATGCACAAATTTTTAACCAACTGGAAAGAGACTTAGAGACGTTTTCAGCACTCATTTATTTAGAAGAAAAAAATAACATCTAAGGATCAGTCAAACCATAATCTATAACCATTTTATGAGTGTACAGCATTTTTTTTTAATGATTCACCGTAAACAAGAAAAATAAAACAAACCAAATCATACCTTTGAAATATTTATTCTGGATATTGTACACATACATATCAGACATTGAAAAAACAAAACAACAAGGATATGAGTGTGATTTTTAAAACACAACATACCTTCATCCATAAGAGTTACATTTTATTGAATTTTTTATGATCACTATCTATAAATATAATCCATATTATAGTCAACTCCATTCTTATTTGTATAGCTTTGCTTAGATTATGTTTTAATCTAATATACACCAAATTATCATTTTAAATATAGAAAGTTCTAATATGTAAATGTACATAATTAAACAGATTTTTTTTACTTTTAGCAAATCAACAACATGTCTTTGGAGTTACTAAATATGAGTAAAAATGCCTTTCAAACAATGTTGTTTCAAGTGTTTTAGAGAAGTTTTCAGCGCCCACATTTAGAAGAAAAAATAACATCTAAGAATCAGTCGAACCATAATCTGGCTATTTTACTAGTGCACAGAATTTTTTTTAATGATTCACGGTAAACAAGAAAAATAAAACAAACCAAATCATATTTTTGAAACATTAATTCTGGAAATTGCACATATACATATCAAACATTAAAAAAAACAGCAACAAGGATATAAGTATGATTTTTGAAACAACACGCCTTCCTCCATAAGAGTTATTTTTTATTGTTTTTTTATTAAAACTATCTATAAATATATAATTCATATTATAGTCAACACCATTCTTATTCGTATAGCTTTGCTTAGCTTATGTTTTAATGTAATATACATCAAATTATCATTTTAAATATAGAAAGTTCTAATGTGTAAAGGTACATAATTAAACAGATTTTTTTACTTTTAACAAATCAACAACATGTCTTGGGAGTTACTAAATATGAGTAAAAATTCCTTTCAAACAATGTTGTTTCAAGTAAATTACTTGTTAGGATACACGGGTCATTTAAATTATATACTGAAGAATTTATAGATGGCAGGTTCTGAGAGGAATCTTAAAATTATACTCATTAAAGTAAAATCTCTGCAAATGTTGTTCATAATTATATAGTTTTTAAACGAACATCTACAAAATTTAGCATAACATATTTAGTGTTATGCTACCCCGTATGACTGTTTTGAATATGACGACAAAGACTACAATGGGAATCAAATGCTCTTTGGCAGAAAGTGCAAAATATATGAATTTTGTAAATTATTTTTGACGTGAAACGTCTTAAAAATCGCGCCGAAACATACGGGTACCAGGTACAAAAAGTGGACCGTAACGAAAAGGTCTATATCATCGTACCTTAATAATTACAAAACTATTAGTCCTAGAAACAAAAATGTGGTGTGAATATTTCACTTATATAGTCAGCTCGCTGTTATGACCTTGAGTCCGGGTCTGGGTCGAGCGGGGCGGCGGGGAGGGGTACTGCGTTAACTGTGCGAAACCGGCGCTCTCGCTCGTTTCTATTCAGTGTAACTCGTGAATCCGACTTGATAGCGCGTTGATTCTTTCGTGTGTTTATCAAGATTATTGAAACCGATTGATTCATTAAAAAATAAGTGTAATTTGGACAGTATTTATATTAAAAATAACCAGAAAGTGATAAAAAAAATATATAAACATCTGCTATGTCGGCCTCAGCTCGTGCAAGAGCCAGCCAGAAATATAAATCACGGCTCTCGTTGGAAAGAGGGGGCTATGGGCCACACACAGGTACCCCAATGTCCGGCGCCGAGCGAGCGAGACGGTTTCGGGAACGTCGCAAAGCCGACGCCACGAGGAACTTTTCTGCTACCGCCAACCTCGCGAGCACCTCTAACACTGGAATACCTGTACTTATGGACGTAACGAATGAACAGACTGCCGCCAACCTCGCGAGCACCTCTACCACTGGAATACCTGTACTTATGGACGTAACGAATGAATAGACAATCGATATATCTATTGGATCTGCCACGGAACTGAGAGATCTTAATATCAGTAGAAATGAAGCACTGCAAAATCATTGGCGTTCAGCGGACAAACGCATCCACACGAAAAAATCTCTGAAAACATGCCAAAGACGTTGTCAATGCAAGCAAGAGCCTTCTGTAAGCGAGACGTCCTAACCGAACGCAATGAAGACCAGGGTGGCTACCTACATCGACGACGGCAATTAATTTTGATCGTATCTGCTTTCAACCCACAAAGTTTGGTTGCCCATGCAGGAGATATTGAAAGCGATAATATATTGATGAACTCCGATTATATGGTAATTAGAGAGACTTGGATGAATTGCGCGAACACTGTGATGATCAATGGCTTCGAACTAAGAGCAAGTAATAACACCGCACTTGAACATCGTACACATTGTCGGTTCTGCAATCTACAGAAACCTACAAAGCTCCACGAACTGTAGCGAAATCATAGTAAATGCCAACAAGTCATGCGGAAATTCAGTCTTGAGAAAACATAATGTCGGCGACATATGCTTGGTGGAACATTAAAGTCGAAGATCTTACGCTGTTTATCCTCGGTGCCGTATATATACATCCTAAGGCGTCGGCTGAAGCTGTTAAGCTATGTCTTTATCAATCACTCCTGCCATATTCAGCAAACTTAGCAAAATTAATACCGAACTCTCAGCCAGACTTGGAGACTCCAATTGTTCTATGCGGCTATATTTCATTTGCAATCCACAACAGAACAGCTATCTTGTTGAGTTCATGAGGAATGAATTCGGCCTTAACTACGAACAAACATCACCGACAACATTAGGCAATACCACTATAGACTGTACATTCACCAGAAATATTAATGTTGACATTATGCCGTATGTTTCTTATTTCACATATCACAGACCTATGTTAAATAAAATCGTTGTCGAATATTAATTGTTATAATAATTTATGTTTCTATTATGTATCTGTTCTTTTTTATTAAAATACTTAAAATACCGTCAATCCTGCTTTTATTTATTTCAATCTTTTACTTTAAAAGCGATTCGCTAACATAGACGTTTCACGTGAAAACCAACGGCTGTGTGCCCCAGCACAGCCCCACCCGATTTTTTATCCATAAAATATAAAAAAAGGGAAGAATCAGAACTACGAGCAAAATTTTAAATAAATTATGAATTGAAATATTAAAAATGAAGATTTAGCTTAAAAGTAGAAATCAAATTCATAATTTAGAAACAAGGTAAAAGGTTTTAAAAAATATGATTTTCTAACGTACACATGAAGGGATGTCTTGCTGAGTGAGAGAGTATTAACATAGAACTATTCAACTACACAAGAGCTTTTGGCGACAGACCTTGTAATCTTGAACCATGGTAAAGTGATGAGGACGACACCTGTGCTGGCACCCCTCCTCTCCTAACAACCGCACCAGCAGGAGGACGTTTGAGCTCTTGACAAATTTAATGTGCATCACTCCCTTACACGGCAGTGCAGGTCTTCAGCAGCACTAGGCTCGAACTCATGATACACCAGCCATGAGTCTGTTACCTTGACAACTAAGCTACCATGTCACATTTATAAAAACTACTGTAAGAAAAATATCACACGTTGGAACAATATATTGTTACGAATTTTGTGCAAACAGTGTAAATAATTTGTATTTGAGTGTTTAATGCATTTATATTACTCTATGTTATATTTATTTCATGTTAAAATTGTACTATTCACAAGCAGTGCCGCCCCTTACGTTATAATGGCGATTGAAAGAGAACTGGGCAAAATCTTGGCGGTAGAGCCAAGTTGGCATCTTTTTAGGCAACCTAGTTGGTGGTCAATTTGGCGACTTTGGCAACCATTTTGGCGTCATTGGTGACCTTGCTGGCGAGTTCGGAACCCTCTGGAATCTTCTAGAAAGTAGTAGATCTCTCCACTAGTGTCACGTTCAATGACACGAGCGGTTATATTTCTAGAAGTTTCTGTCGTGCATATAAAAAGGATGCTCGCCGGTACAGCGAGGAGTCTTGATTAAGCCAGCGAGTAGTGAGGATTGTTTTGACTAGCGATTATCTCGGCTGTGCTTGTGAATAATCTTTACTTACGTGTATTTTTTAAACACTGTTATTGTGTTTGATTGCTGTTGAAGGTGTGAAGACCTTCGGATATTTACCCTGTGAAATTGCTACTGAATCCTGTATTTAAAGGATTGGATTTTCGATAATAAATTCGCATCGCTTTGTGATTGTTTTTGCATAAAATCCTCGAACCCTCTTATCTACGTAACAATATAAATATAAGGAGCTAATTTGTTATCAGTACACAACGTGCAAAACGTCTTGTAGATGCAGTTTTGAAATTACTGCAAATAAGATTTTGGAATCCAATAGATTTCAATCCAAGAAGGTGGTTTCGCACTAAGAACTCAACATGTAAGTAATTGAAAAGAATAGCTTATTTCTGACAAAAGAGGAATTGCATTAATTTTAAAAAATGCAAAAATGTAAGTACTATTAATGTAAAAGCCAGTTATAGAAAAATATGAGTACCAGGATTAAAAGAAATAGAACACAAGGTATTCAGAAATGCTGGGAAAGGAAGCAGAAGAAAAATTTGAAAAATAATAACTGGTAAAAACTAAAAAAAATTCAAACCAAAAGAAATTACTATCACGATGTAAAAAGATTAACGGTGAAATGTTATAAATCTGCGCGCGATTATCTCTTTAAATGTTTTTTTATATATTCGTGGGATTTGAATGTATTGAAAACAATTTGAATATAATTTGAATATAATTTCCAATGTATCCAAAAATTCCATGTTTCATTTCTGAATTTTATTGACCAAGAAACATTTAAAAAATGCATCAATTAAAAATAAAGTTGAAATAAAATTACAATTTGCTGCCAGTGAAAAAAGAATTATTTCCGATAGATTTACTATCGTGGCCATGCAAATTTACATTGTAAACATCTGCAATAAAACATACAGCTGTCAAATTATTTAACCTGTCTGGAAACTATTTTCATTTTGCTGCCAAGTTTATCACATTTCATAATTTCCCAAATAAGCGAAATCTCAATCAAGAATAAGAATATTTTTTTAAAAGAAGATTATTAGAAAATAAAGTGCAATTTTTTTTATTAATCCTTTTAATCCATAAAAATTGAAAGTGGAGACCTAATATTCTTTTATTAACAGATTTAGTAAACACCAATAATATTTGAAATATCCATTTATGAATAACTGACAGAAGACTAAAACTGCAATCTAGACAACAGGAAGCATGTAAATGCTTGTTTGTGGAAAAAATCTACTTAAAAATGTCTGAAATTAACAAGAATACTACCATAAATATAAATTAGTAAAAAATTCATTACAAAAAACTATAATAATATCAAATAACATACATAATAAATGATAATAAAATAAAATTACAAAAGAGGATAAAATTAAAAAAAAATATATAATAGGAAAAATAATGGATGACAACCACATAACCAAATTTAAAGATATTGGTAACCATATTGTAATGTTATCGCCCAACTTGACAATTGTCAACAACAACACTTGGTACGTAGTGTACCGATATCAAATTGGAATATTAATTTTAATACTAAAAACGACAAGCTTTTTCCTTTCCCCTTCAACCTAAAATCAAGAATCTGATATGTATCTCATTCAGTTTCACCCAAATAAACAAAGCACTATTGTCATATTAAAGGTGTGTTATAAATCAAAAGTCCAAATTGTTGTGAATTAAAACTTACTTTGGGTGGGCTTTCTGCAGTGGCGTAACAGGCAGCCCCATATTGCGGTAGGAGGGCCTAGAGGACCCAAAACCTGACAGCCATCAAATACCTACTCTTTGTAAAATGCTACTTGGAGGCCCAAATGTTCTCCGTTATGCCACTGCCTTTCTGCACTATGTTATAAGATAAATCTGTACTTACATATTATGGCAACAATGTTCACCTTGTCAGTACCAATTTTGGATGTGGCGTATGTTTGTGTGTGCGCTGAATGGGCAATCATGTGTTTCATTTCATATAATGTTACTAAAAGGCTATGATAATATGTAAGTACTGTGATAAATCTAATTTAAACAATGCAGATTAATTAGTAATAAGACAACATGTCCATTAAATATTAGTAGTAAGTAGATTTAATTTTTATATCATCACCAGTATGGTCATGGGACTCAGAAAGGGGGAAACGCAATCGCATATAAGATACCATGTTTCGTGAAGTAATCATAGTTCTGAACAGATAAATAAAAGCGTAAAATATACTTCATCGGGTTTAATATCAAGAATATATGATATATATCTCATTCATTTTCATCCAAATAACAAAACCTTGCTCACATTAAAGGTGTGTTATAAACCAGAAGATCAATATGTTGTGAATTAAAACCTAATTTTTACTGGACTTGTGGCTTTATTATTATAATAAATACCAGTTTAATAAGAATTTTTAGACATATATATCACAATAGTTTTCAATCAATGCAAAGTATTATGGTCATACCAATTTAGCATGTGTTGTGTGTGTTGAATTGGCAATCTCATGTGTTTCGTGTCATATAATGTTACCAAAAGGCTGTGAGAATATGTAAGTACTGAGATAAATCTTATTTAAACAATGCAGATCAATTATTAATAAGACAAAATATCCATTAAATATTAGTAGTTAAAGAGATTTAATTTTTGTATTTAATGTCTAATACCAAAAATTAAAAATCATTCTTGAAATACACTATGTTCAATTTTACTCATTCTGTACAGTTAACTTTGATTCTTCAAAATTTTCGAAAATGAGAGCGAAAGGAATCACAAAATAAGTGTATTGAAATTGGTGAAGCTCTTAAATACTTTCTGTATGGGAACTTTTAAGACATTTTCCATAACTTAATTAATAAGCTAAAAAAGTACTTTAAAACTTTCAAGAAACTACATTCAAGGCACCTTCTACTAACAGTGCTTATTGATAATAACTTAATACCATGTTCAGTAAATTGGTAAAACCATATTGCGTACTTAAACATGTTAATGCTACAATTCATACAAGCACATTTTACTGCAAAATAATAGTTTTATTTATGTAACGTAATGGTCAATGGTTGACCACCTTTCAAAGCACAATTTAAAATGGGGTTTTAGTAGTTGGCTATGTGTCATGGCATAGATAAAGCTTTTCACTTTGGGTTACAGTGTAAAATAGGGAGCTCTTCGGATCCGGAATCGATCGCCAAACAACTTAATTTAGTTTCATTACGGATAACTTGATAAATATTAATTTATTTCTCATTTTTTTTCTTTATTTGCATTGTAGAATTTCACTGTGATTTCTCTTAACACAAATCGCTAAATTAAGTTGCTTAGCGCTAATTTCGGTTGCTGAAAAAATAATTTCACCTACCCCCCCCCTCCTATTCTATACTGAAACCCAGGGTGAGTTTCTACAGAATATTGCTTGCAAATGAATTTAGTTTTGACTTGACAAAATCAAACAATATGACTTATGAATCAAGTAAATTGCCTTTTAAATAATACTCTCAAATAATGTAAACATTTACCGTATCGCGAAATTGGCATTCAACCATACAGCGAGTGTAATTAATAATTTTACCAATATATTACAAACTTATCTTATATTAAAAACAAATAATGTAAATTAAAATCGTAGGTTCGTTCTCTTGAAAATGAAGAAATTCATCAGTCATCCAGGTACAATAAATTCACTACTTCTTTAATGGCTAAAGAGTTTTATTCCAAAGACAGCCACACAAAACAAAAAAACAAAAACTAACTATGATAAATTTAATTTTAAGTTGTTAACGCCATTTTTTTTCTATCCTCGCCAACGTAATCACTATCCCGCTCATTCTGACATGTTCTCTCGCTCCGCCATCTTGTTGACTTTTTTCATCTTGTTCACTTTCTTCCTCCTTCTCTCCGTCTTTCCTCTCCCCTCGATGGCCGCGTCACCTATCAAGATTTTAAAACTTCCGGGCGAATCTTACAATGTACTTTTAATTTTACAAATGAGAGAAAATCACTTAAGTAAAACATAACAACAAAGCATCAAGTATTCATTTAAATATGTGTTCCTCCACGTGTAGCGAGGTAGATATGAAATATAGTTCGGAAGATTTAAGAGAATTTTAAATTTGTTGTTGAGTCCCAACTTTCAAAATATGTAGCCGGTATATTAAAAGAGTTTCTGCAATCCTGAATATCTTTTTTAATTTGTCCGAAAGCATAAAAAATCATTTTTGGGGGGTTTTGAGTACATGTAAGGAATCAAATTCAATCAAGGCATGAGGTCAAATCTGATGCAAAAATACTCATTTTAAATTGAGTATGTCTACGTACTCATTTTTGAGTAAGTCTTTTTTCTCCATGTAGTATATATATACATGTGGCATGCAGCCAAAAGCAAAGCACAGTCTTCGCGCGCAGGCGCAGCAAATCCAAACAAAAACTCTTGGACATTAGAAAAGAGAGCAGAGAAAAAGAACGACAGAGGTGCGCGAGCAGGCGTTACCATGAAAACATCATCGAAACTTATCTGTTTGAATAGCTACCTTTTTAATTAATTTTTGTTAATTTTAAAATAAATGTGAAAAAAGACAAAAGTCTTGGACCCTTTGTTGTCTCCTACATACATATATGTATGTATATATATATTAAGTCAAATACAAAATAATTTGAAATCATGGACATAATTACCAGTTATTATTTCCAACGAGTAAAGTGTAAGAGAAGAAATTGCCCATTTCAGCATGGCAATTTCTTCTAAAAAGTGGTAGTGGGGATCACAAACGTTTATTTTAACTTATAGAAACGACACTCGAGACTAAAATAAAACATCTCATGTGACTCTTTATCAACAAAAAAACTTTTATTGCCTCCTGTTTCCTTTTGGATAGTTGACACTGGACGTCGTATGGGTGAAACGAATGTCCATTGTGACCACTCTCAGGGATTGAGAGAACGTTACTACAGAAGGATGTGTGCAAACTATACATATATATATAATCAAATTTCATGTTTGAACATATACTCCCGCCTCGAACTCTCAATTTTTAACACACAAGAAAACTGACATTAAACATACAGATAACAAAATAAGGAAGTAAGATACGTTAAATGGAATACCAAATTCACACACATCCAATAATGTTTCTGAAAATATATATTTTTTGTAACAATATATATCTATATATTTCAAATTCAATCCAAATGCCGCCTTTAGAATTTGCAGCCCTGGGCAGGTGTCCAGTTTGTCCGGCCCTGCCACCTCTGGTGGTGGGGATGAAGCTTAATTTTACGTCAAGAACGAACCCTAGGTACATAAACTCAGTGACCCAGGTGACGTGTTGGTCAAAAATAGATAGTAATACTTGGCAGATTTTCTATGCACTTTTGCTTCTTCAAGAGGAAGCTAGCAATTTTAGATGCTTTTGTTTTAAATTTCCAAGCAACGAGCAAAATTTGAAGCCTAGTGATATAGTTTTGTGATCTTTCGATAATTTTGAGATTACAGGTGTGGTGTACTATAATGGCAGTGTCATCCATATATATATATATATATATATATATATATATATATATATATATATATATATATATATCGCGAACTCGATTTTGTCTGCCATCATAATGCCATTGATTTAGAGGTTAAATAGCGTCGGTCCCAATTTAGGATAGGGTGGAGGCTGGACAGACTGTTTTCGAACCTTACTCTATGATCTGTCGTATTTAGGTAGGAGTGTATAATATGAAATCTAAATCTCATCATCTTGGATATCAAGTCATCATGCCAAATTTTGTCGAAGGCTTTGGCTACGGCCACAAATACCATTCCCGTGGACTACTGCTTTTGAAATCTTGTATAAACCAATTCAGAGGTGTTGGAGCCTGTGATCCTCCCATACATTCAGCTCTTGCCATATTCCAAATGGATAATGTGCGACCACACGTGGTGCACAATGTTTAAAAGTTCTTCCTTGCCCATCAGATTGAATTGCTTCCCTGGCCTGATTGTTCTCTCGATCTATCACCAATCGAATACGTTTGGTTTATGCTTAGAAAATGACTGACCCGAGATACAACACGCCCTGCTACACCAGATAAACTTTGACAATATTTGGAAGTTGCATGAATTGATGTACCCCAAGGATACATCCTATGCTTCTTTGATTCTATGCCAAGGCGCGTGGCTACGGTTACAGCCAACAATGGAGGCTGTATTAACTACTGATTTTGTCGTCATCCACACGTCACAAGAAGCTTTAATTTTAATCATTTGATCTTTGTACAACATGTTATCTGTCAAATAAATTTCGCTGTAATATCTCTGGTCCCTCTTGGCGTTGTATTTCGTGAGGTCAGCAGTGTATATTTTACCACACGCTGAAAATATTACATAATAAAATAAACATAACTAAAGTTCATTAATAGTTAAATAATGAAACTAACTAAAAGATTAATTCTTTCAAATTTTTTTCGACCATTTCAATAAAAATTAAAAATTTCAAACTTGCTTCCTATGCAATTCCTGTTCTTTTCTTTTTTGAGTATTTCTCCAAAACGTTTCATTCCCCAATGGAAAAAATTGAATAAAAATATAAATCCTTCAGGAATTCTTTACACTTCTATAAACTGAAAATATGACAACTTATATTAAATTTTAATAATTTTAAATGTAAAAGATGTGCTAAAAATTTCTTCTCTGTGTATGAATCGAAGAATATCACGGTTTTAACGTTTTGATATTATTATTGATTTAATTAATATTAATATTAATTAAATTAATAAAAATATTATTTTTGCATTTTAATATTATTTTTGCATTCATCTTTGAAAATAATAGAATAGAAAATTTTTTTGTCATTTTGATCCACTTGCTTTGTTTCATTTCTAAATTTAAAAGTTATTTCAATATCGTCTGCGTTTTTCCGCAACTAATTTCACTTTTTTTAATAAAACACTTTAAAAAACCCAATGAAGTAATTAATTGAAAATTAAATTCAGAAATACTACCTAATACAGTTTGGCCTTGATTGAAATCATACATTTCAAGCTTAATTAATGAGGAGTATAAGTTATAAATATAATTGCACTTTACTTAAAGAAATATATAACTTCAGTAAATAAAAATAAAAATTTTTACGAACCATTTTTGCTCATTTTTTCCTCCAATACCTAGTTGTAAATTACGGCAGCAATAATGCATTTGCAGAATATATGATATTTTAATAATATTCAACCTATTTAAACCATTTTTAACTCTAAAATTTACAGAACTTTAAAACGTAATTAACATATTGCTACGTACTTAAAAGTCATAAGTTAAGAAATGGGAAACATAAAATCATCTTTTCCAATTTTAATCTCTAAAACAAACGATGGGTAAATATCTTTAACATATATTAAAAGGTATTAACGTTTTTCAAAATATTCATGAACTGTTAAACACACGTGGTCGAATTTAATTCTATGAAAACACACTTGTGTAATCCGGTAAGAGTCACTTTAAATCTGTGTGTGCATATAGAAATCCATGTATTTGCTGGGTATAAACTTATGCAGTAGTCGAATGCAGACTCATGTGATTCTCTCGTCAACTGATCAGAATTAAAAGTAAAAAAAAAAGGTGATTGCTAATTGTGCCGGATAGAAATAGGTTGCTTTATTGATTGTTTACTAAAATCACAGTTAAAAACAGCACGAGAAGTTTTAATGACGGATTTAGTAATTTTTAGCTAGTGTCAAAGGAAAAGGACGACTCCTGAGTTGGTAACCCACGCTTTAAACTTCCACACTACGCTAATTATTGATAACTGTCGTCGCATGTCAAAACAACACAAACACATTTGTCAACAGAACTGGTAATTTTTATCCTGCATCAAATGATGAAGGCAACACCGGAATCGGCGCATTCCAGTCTTCATACATTACTCAAACGTGAGGACCTTTCACCTCGATTAATTTTCCATGATTCAGCCTCTCGACACACATTGGGTTTTAAGTTGCATCGATAATCGAACACCTGACTTGACAAAAAGAGGTTGCTATAAGCGTTCAATAAATAAAAAAATTAATAAATAAACAATTTCTAATTCAATTCTAATTCAATTTGCATCCATTTATAATTCACATTAGTTTAGCTAGTCAAATTTGGATTAAAATTAAAAATGCAAGTACAGATTATAATTGTTCCTTCTTTCTATATTCTTACATACTGATGAGAAAATAATTGTAATCTTAAATGATCTCAAAGACTTGCGATTAATTACGTGTTGAAATTATGAATTTTATGGAAACTTGTTGTTAAAATCTGTCGTCAAATTTTGTTATTTAATATTGAAACACGCAACGTACGCTGTTTTCCTTGTAGTGATATGCTACTTACTGGAAAAGTGTGTTTCTTAGCATGAGCTTGTATATTATTTGGCAACTGTAGAAAAAATGTCAGAAGGGGGTTACTAGATTGATGTTATTATCGACCTTAGCGACAGATTATAGCATCAAGGAGGCCTTGAGATGTCTCTGGGATAGGTCCTCCCAAAATTTTCTATGAAGCTCTATAAGAGACCGTTGGACATCATTCGAGTTCAGAATCTGCATGTACGTTGTCTGTAAAAAGACAGAGACTTTACCAGCCTTCCTAAGTTCCTGCTAGACAGCCGTTATTGGTAAGATGTAAAGCTTCTTGACAGTAAATCCGTTTTGTATGACTGTAAATAATATATTTTAAATTTTCTTTGTGTAGATATGTCGATTTGTCTACTATTCATCTATCAAAAAAATTTTTATTATTAAATTTATTGGACTCACGTTAGCTGTATTTTTCTCTCACGCAAGAATGTAACAATATGTTACAATTTCTTTCACCATTCTTTCTGGACTACAGAATGATAATTTTCCACATGATGTATGATGAACAGTTTTTAGAATTAATTGTTTACATTAATATGACAAAAAACATATTCAAAAATGTCACGAATATAATCTAAAAAAAAAACCCTCTATGTTGTTCTTATTATTCTAGTAAGCTACATACACAACGAAATTTAGTCATTCATTCATTGTTTGAATAACATAATTTATTTAAAGACGAATGATTAATGGAGGAATGTAGAATATATCACTTTCAGAAAAAGCAATAAATGTTCAGAAATAAACAATTCCAGCTCTTTAAAAAGGCGGAACAATGAAATATCGGCTTTCTGAAAAATTAAATTCGCGTGCAAATAAAGAATTTTACCTCTTAGTTTTAATACATTCAAATAAAAAGGGGGGAAAAGGAAGTTTTCATAACTACTAATTTTTAGTTCCTTAGTGGCAGTTATAGAGCACCCTGATCTTAGTTTTAAAAAGGTATCACACTATTAATCAAACGCAAATTCTGAAAAATAAGAAGAAATTACTTACTTAAGGTAAATACATTTTTTTAAATCTGATTAAAAAAGTTCCTATTGTCAATTCAGTGTATGAACCGAGTTTTCTTAAAAATCATTGATGTGAGAATGGATCCTATTTTTGCTTATACCTTTATTTAGAACAAATTTGGCGATTTGAATTGACTGTTGTATTACTATCATTACCTAAGTGACTCAAGTATTTATGAATTTTCTGACTCGGGGTTCGTTAGGGTCAACATCTCTTTAATGGTATTAGACCATTACAATCCATTGGAATAATCATTCCAATGTTTTACACACATTGCTCCATTTCATCAAAACCTTTCTAAATAACTACGGTATCTATACTAGGATAAAAAAATTTGCAATTTCTTTCAAATGGGCCTTCGGATTGGTAATTACCATTGCAGGCCTAGTACTTTCTCCGGAAGGTAGTATCACTTTTTCTTGTGACACGAGATGGGTGGATAACAATTGCCGCAATGTAATTTTGACGCCCAGTGTTTTTTCCAGAGCGTGGTAACTGAGTTCTAAAGATGGAAATTGTACCAGGAATTTATTTTCTTTGCTGGAAGTATCTAAACCAAACAGGCACTCTAGGGAGCTTTAACATGCCACATAATCGTACAACATGGACGCTGTCAATTTAAATATCATGAAAATCCACCGACTTGGGTCGGGGTTGAACCCGAAAAATCGAGCGTACAAGGCCAGCATATAACCAACTACGCCCTCCAGCCGGCTTCTAGATAACAAGCTTTGTGAAAATGCTAACCAGAAGAGGATGTATTGCGCATTATAAAATAACGTTGTAGTTTTTGTTTTACCTTTGTCACTAAATAGATTTCTCCCATAATTTATAAAAAGTAAACTTTCGGATAAATAAAGCAAAATTTTATTTAGTGTTCGATGTAAATCTCTAGGATGAACAACAGTTGATTCAAAGAGGCCATTGAATAATGGATTGTTTATAAATATGGCACTTGGTAGCGTGCTATTGATGAAAAACCTCGTGATTTTGAGCCTCAAGTGACGAGGACGACACCCAAATTGAAGCTCTCCCTCTCCAAATTTTGCCATCACTTGAGACAAAGAGGCCATCAAAATCTTATGATCCAAAGATGTGAGGAAACACCAATCTGACGATTAAAAGATCCGTTTGTAGTTATGGTTCCGTGAAGAAATATTCGAAAAAATTAAGGATTCAAATGTATTGTTTTCAACCAGCTTTGAGCTATTCTACTGGAATGCTTTCATTCAGTTGGACCACTTACAAAAAATTACAAATTCTTTTGTTGAATTGTTAAATATCGGGCAATTGATAAAAGGGATTGTGTATATTTCGCAGCAAGCAGCCATAATGACAAATAGTATGGAAAAAAAGTAAAACATAACATTCTCGGTGATATCAAGTCTCATTCGTAGCATTTTTCTAAGGAATGATGAGTAAATAAAAAAGGAATTGATTTAGGAAAAAAGAATTTTTAAAGTATTTTCCTTTCAACGCCATAAAAATTACGGTGATACATTAAAAAAAATCTTATTTCATGTCACATTATGGGTTGCTATTTAAAAAGGGACTAAAATAAGGCATCCATGGACGGGATAAAAAATATTCATTACAAAATGTGAGTTTTTATTTTAATTCATGAAAGGTTTCGTAAAAATATTATTTTGGAAACTATAAAACTATTATACACAAATGTACAGCTAACTGACTTTATAAAGACGTTCTCGCATGTGTATTATCCCCCTCCCCCTTCGTAAATTACTTTCCAAAATATTATTGCTTAACAAATTTATTCCATCAGTAAAAAGAAGGAAACATCAAAGGTCCATAAAGAATACGAAAATGTACATACTATATGCATAGCTATAAATAAAATCAACTTAAATGAAGGATTTACAGGAAAATTTTCTGCTGTCATGTATCCAACAAATTTTCATTTATATTTATAAATCACAATTACCTTTTCTCAAGTTATTCAATCTTTTCATCATTTACTACAATAAATGCTAAAAATAACACGAAACAATTAAAAAATAACTTTATGATGTAATAGTGTCTTTCTCTGATAAAAATAAAATACTTTCGGCAAGATTTCTAACTTAGATTTTTTTTTGTTGTTACGTTGTTTCGGATAAAATTCTTCGTAAGAATTATAAATGGGCATAAGCATAAGATAATAAATGGGCATAAGCATAAGATAAAAAAAAGGGGAATAGGCATAAGAAACCTATTGTTATTAAATAAAATGATCAAAATGGTTTCTTATAATTTTTCCAATTTCCGCTTACTGCTTGATTTTAGAAACTGAAAGCTTGACATCTTTGGGAAATGGAACGCGAAACTTTCCTCCATCCCGTATCGAAATGTATTTGGGCCTTGAAGTGGAGAGGTCTGGATTGAGATAGAGCTTCCTGATTAGTGGATTGGAAGGAGCAAGAGGGTGTGGTTATGGTGACACGCTCACGACTTCAAAATACGAGGTACCTTACCAAAAAACAGTATTACCCTCTCATCATAATTAATAAGAAAAAAGAGAAGTATTAATTGAAAGTTCCATAAAATTTAAAACATACTATCAAAATTTTTAACAACAGCTCAGAGCCGTTCTAAAAGAAAGCTTCTCACCAGTAGCTGATGACATACTACCAGTGAGAGAGCGAGAAATAATTCAATCGGCAAGTATGAATGAAGCACCATCCCGGAGGGAGGTGGTAGAAATCTGTGCTCTTCTCTAATTCATCCTTAACTGAACGAAATCACAAAGTAGATGCGGAATTTGGAAGATAAAAAAGATGAAATGGAAAATAAAAGCAATTAATGCCGTGGTGCTCGTTGTACTTGATGTTTAAATAAAGGGAAAGGACAAACACTGCTGAATCGTGTAGTGATGACGGGAGTGTCGCTGAATAGCAAACGAAAAGAGAAGGCGTTGACACAGAAAGTGTCCATAATGTGATACCATCTGCTGGAAAATGAGTAAAATAAAAGATGATCCACAAAAGATGTGGAAAAGGAGAATTATTGACATGGAATTAAACTACCACGCAAGACCGATTCAAAAGAATGTGGGTTTAAGTCGAAGTAATTTAATGGAGATGAAATCTTGCACATATATATATACAAAATGACAAAAGTTAAAATTAGAGAATGTTTTTTTAGAGAAAAAAAATTGAAAATAGTTACCAAAGACTATATTTAGGATCTCCGAAGTCTTTTAAGGACTAGAAAATGCTGATATATGTGGTGAAGAGCAGCTCTAGGTCTTTTTGAAGAGCTTGGGACCCAGTTATCATAGGCAGGGATGACTCAGATAGACTGGTTAAGAATTTGAGGTAATCTGTCAAAACACTTTTTGGACTGATTTTTAATGAAATCAAGAATTGGATCAATTTTCAGATCTTTGTGCAAGATTTCGTTTCTGACAAACCAGGGAGCATTAGTAATTTTTTAAGGTGTTTATTTTGAAAAGCGTGCCATTTTTTCAAGAGAGTTACTGCAGCAGAAGCCCAGATGGGAGATGCATATAACAAAATTGGTCGGAGAAATAATTTATAGAGCAAAACCTTGTGTCTGATTGGGAGCTTACACTTTCGAGAAATTAAGCAATTGAGCGTTTGGCTCATTCCTGCCACTTTTTGAAGTGCAGCACGGATGGGTGGGGGAGAAGATCAATTTTGCGTCGAGAATGAACCCTAGGTACTTAAATTCAGTGACCCAGGGGACGGGTTAGTCAAAAATATAGATCTTGGGTAAGTTTCCTATACACCTTCGTTTCGTAAAGAGGAGGCTTGCGCTTTTTGTGATGCATTAACTTTGATTTTCCAAGCAACGAACCAGAACTGAAGCCTTGTAATGCAATTTTGTAATCTTTCAATAATTTTGAAATTGTATAAGTGTGTTGACTAATGATAGCAGTGTCATCCGCATACATAGCTAAATGGACATTGTCAGCCTTCGGAATGTCGTTAATATATAGGTTAAAAAGTCTTGGTCCAAGCAAACTTCCTTGAGGAATTCCACTTTTTTACTGGACGAGGGCTGGAGAGGCAGTTTTCGACTCTAACTCTAAACTCTCTCGAGTTTAGGTATGAGTGAATAATTATTAGGATTTGGTCCGAAAATCCAAGTCTCATCATCTTGGATATTAAGCCATTATGCCAAATTTTGTCAAAGGCTTTGTTTATGCCCACAAATATCATACCCATGGCCTGATGGTTTTGGAAGCCTGTGTGAACCAATTCAGTGACTCTGAGTAACTGGGTTACTGTAGAGCACTTAGTTATACATAGCCATGTTGTTCTGGAATAATAATATTCCTGGCTAAGCAGTGTTGGTTCAGGCGGTTCAAAATCACGAATTCGTATGCTTTATTCAAGCTACTAAGTAGTGAGATTGGACGATAATTTTGAGGATTAGATTCATCAGAATTAGGTTTAAGAATGGGGATCACCACGGCCATCCTCCAACTTTTAGGGAAGTAGCAATTTTCCAAAAGCATGTTGAACAGCAAAGCAATGAAAAAAATAAATTTAGTGGGAAGATTTTTAAGGATACGATTTGTGATGAGATCAATACCAGGAGATTTGTTTGGTTTGAGATTTTTAATGAATCCCTGTATTTCAGAGGGAGATGTTTTTCCAGATCCATACAGGTACGGGAATCAAGGAATCATTGGACCTTCCTTTGTATATGTGCAGAGAATCTAGGATTCTCCACATCAGTATTTGTTTCAAATTGTTTTTGAAGGCTGTCAGCAATTACCTCGGCCTTTTCAATCGGGGCAACTGCGATACTGCCGAGAGCGCCCTTTAGGGGGGAATGTGATGAAAAGGCTTTTTGAGAAAGGAGGTACGCTTCCAAAGAGTGCCTGTTTCGGGAGATAACTCCTCAATTGTTTTCTCCCATCTTGCACGGAAGGGGTGTCTGATATCACTGGCGATCTAGTTGCTGATGGTACGGAGTTCATTTTTAAGAGCAGGGTCTCTAGATCTTTGCCAAAATCTCCATACCCTATTTCTGTGGTGAACTTTGGAGCGAATATCTGAAGGTAATTTAATGGGTGCGGTTTTAAATTTGGGTTTTGAAGCAGCCACAAGTGCTTCGGAGATATTTTCTCCAAGTCGACCAATCGCTATGTCGAGATGCTCATTGCTTGGAGACGCCGGAATGGGAAGTGGCTTATTTTTAAGAAGGAATGGGAAGTTCTCCCAATTGGCGGAGAGTTGTGCTGGAATTTTCATGGTATCAGAGTTAGTGTATAGAGTTAAAATGACCGGTAGATGATCCGAACAAATATCATCTATAACTCTAATGTCATAATTAAAAGGAATATTTTTGAAAACAGCCAGGTCGATAATTGAGTCACGTACTCCCGGTCGAGAACGTGAATTAATATGCGTTAGAGTGTAAGCTGCAACAATCCTTGCATTGGGAAAATTTTGAATAATTCTTTTAAGACGAAAGCCAAAATTGTTCGACCTGTTGTTATTCCACATTTTGTGAGCAGTGTTAAGGTCTCCAGGATTGATTAAAATATTACCTGAATTTAGAATTTTAAGAAAATCCTTTTCGGGAAATTTTCTGTTGATTTCCGCACAAAAACGAGCATAAGCAGAAACTACTCGAAGGGGAGGGAAATTGTTCATTTTATTTTCAATAGCAGTAGCATCCTTATACTGTATCCCCAGTAAAGGGTCTCTGCTTTGAACGAAATTATTTTTACAGTATATAGTGGTACCTCCTGATGTACGAATTCTAGGAACAATTACACGATCATCTTTGTAAAGATGATAATTTGCAATCAGGGGGTCCTGACCAGGTTCTAGTTTGATTTCTTGGACCAAAAACAGATCAAGATTTTGCTTCAAAACGAAATCTCAGACTTCATGAATTTTGGAGCGCAGACCGTTTGCGTTCCAAAACCCAATTGAGATTGATTGCACGGTTGCACGATTGAAAGTTTGGCTGAATTGTGGGCAACATAATTACGCCCATTTTTTAACGCGACATAGGCCTGAAAAATTTCACAGGCCTTATCGTCAGGATGAGAAAGTTTTCGGAGTGCTGGGAGTGCTGCTCGGAAAACCCGGGCCAACAGTTCCTCATCGACTGCTTTATCATTAGCTATCTGAATGACATTTGCGAAAATGGTTGGAAAATTGGAATTTGGGGTGTTGACATGACTAATCTCCCTGATCTGTCCAGGAACAACTTTAGAATACGAGACGGAGGGAATGACAGCGTGGTAGTTTGATTGAGGCTATTGGATCTTGGATTGAGCTTGCATGCTACTTTTTAAGTTTAGATCATTACGAGAGCCTAAATTTCTCTCTTGAGTTTTATTTTGTGACAAGTTATTAGGATTATTTCTCTTAGGATGTTGATTTTTATTTTGATTGCCCTTTTGGGGAGCTTTTTTTATTATTTTTAGTCTTCGGAAAACGGGGCATTGGCGCCAATTCGCCGCATGTTCCCCACCGCAGTTGGCACAAATTAGTGGGTCTTCAAATGCACGATTACAGTTTTTAGCCACGTGAGGCCATGTGCATTTAAGGCATTTAATTGGGAGATGGCAGACTTCCGAAGAATGGAATAAACCCTGACATCTCCAGCATTGATTGGGTCTTTTATTGCGACTATTGTCATAGCGTTTAAAGGAAATTTGTGTGCCAAACATTTCAGTAAACTGAAAGATAGTGTCAGTTTTGGCATCATTTACAAGCTGTAGGTAAATTAGCGGCATGGGAGCTTTGGTTTTAAATTTTTGTAATCGGGAGATTTTATGGATCTGAAATCCTTCTCTCTCGATTTCAACACGTATTTCTTCTACTTTAGTGGAAGTAGGAAGACCACGGCTTAATAATTTAATGGGCCGATCAGATTTAAGCATAAATGATTTATACTCAACTCCTTCATGTCGAAGGAATTGAACGAGTTTACGATATTCGTCATCACTTTGGACAGTAATGCGAAGAAATTTACCAGTTAGTTTACTTATTAGAGTTGGGGCTAATTGCCTAGCTATGGAAATTAAAGTGCACCAATTGTCAGGAGGGTTGACAAAAATTGGTGGAATTCGATTTTGGGGGGTTCCAACTGCCGTAGGATTGCTTTTACCAGTATCCTCGTCCTCAATCTCAGAATCCCTCGATTCAGCAGGTGGGGGCGGGGCTTGAGCGGGGTTAGAAGTCTGGGAGGTGGTAAAAAACAAGGAAGGGTTTTTCTTACCGATTTTCTTTGAGGTATGTCTTTTGTCTGGGATTTGAAACCCATCATCATCAATCAGTCTCTTTTTGTAGGTTTTCAGTCTTAAATTTCTTAAAGTTCTCTTGCTGGGAGAGTTCAGTGTGGTGTCAGATGGAACACACAGTCTCTTTTGGAGTAGAGTCCACAGGAGTTAGATGGGCGCGTTGCTCTTCCACTTTCTTGATGAGGGCGTCCAGGGCCTCTATAGATATGGAGAGCCGGAACAGCGGTAAGTTCATTCTTTCCTTGGCGGCAAGAAGGGTGGTGTGAATGTTTCCCAATTCTGCACTAGTGGCGGTATACTCATCGCTAGTTGCTGGTACAATGGAAAGTTTCCTTGTCCAGATAGCGTAAGAGTCTCTGAGATTTATCAGTTATCTTACAGATAGTTGATTATCGTAGATGAATTCGTCAGTAATCACGAATCTAGAAGGTGAGGATGGTATGTGAACATTATTGATAATTCCATTTTGAGTCAAATCCATGTCATTAGCGGTAGCCATAATTCTGTCCAGGTCAAAAGAATTGGAAGCAGAGCCAAAAATAACCTACGTGCACAAGCTGTGCAGTCGCAGGCAAGCAAAAGAAATGAGCTCAGAAACTAACTCCGTTCTCGACGGAGTCTGGAGCTAGAATCCTGGCGAAGAGGTAAGCGAAAGCTACGGCAAGAAGAAAAGCAGAATTTCCGATGCCGGAAAGCTTGAGAAAAACGACCTCACTTCGTGAAGGCGTAAACTCGATGTGGTTATGGTGACTGCTTCGGAAACATCCATTGTAACGAAAAAAATTTTTCAGAGTAAGCGGACGAGAGACTCGTCTGCTATTGGTCGAAAAGAATCAGTGAGTTAACACTCTGTTCGCTGCCTTGAAGTTATGGAACAGAAATTGATTGGGAAAAGTTCTTGCCTGAGTGGATTGCAAATTGAGAATAATTTAAAATTGAGAAAGGAAACGTGAAAGTAAAATGAAAAATTAGAAAATGGTCATTCTCCACTAGGGGAATGACACAATTAATTACTAGTGGGGGAGAATATACGAGTCCAGAAGAATTCTTCTGGGCCTCTTAGTATTGACATTGGGATTGTAATTTTCAAGATTTGAGACATTAAAGTTATTAAAATTTGGCAGATTATCAAAAAATTTAATTTCCATCTTTTGAATATATTTTTAAAAGGATAAATGTTAAAAGCTTTGTAAATATCTCTATTTTTAATGTATTTATATGCCTTAGTTATATTCCCGATTAAAGTATTTTGGGGCATTTTCTAATGTTTAAATGCTTGAATTAGCTGCATAGCCCCACACAGGGCAAGTATATGTTAAGATAGGCCACAAAACAGCAGTGTAGAGAAGTACCTTGTCGTAAAGATTCATCTCAGAATCCGGCAAATTAAGGAGTAAATTGAGCGCAAAGCTGCTTGATTTCTTAAATCACACCTTTTTTTATGCATTAAGATTCAAACTATTAATGTAACGAATCCAATTAACTTTTAAAAAAAAGTGTTGTAAAGAAATGTTTTAAATCTATGTGTCAACAAACTTATTTTAAAAATTAAAGCAATTTTAGTTAAAACTCAAAAGCTAGAAAATAAACATTTTCGAAATGTTGTTTAAAAATGACTTTAAAGGTTAATTATATAAATAATGTTATTCAGTTTCTAAAAAAAGTTGGTTAATTCTGTTTCATCGTCAAATGGCAATTCTTTGCATAACTTGATTAATTATTTTAAAATACTTGGAAGAAAAAAAATGAGACGTGTAAAAAGATTTTTAAGCCAATACAATAATAAAACAAGAATACACATGGATCATTAATATTAATATTTCTAGTAAAATATGTATTTCGTATAATTGTTGCGTGTGTGATGTGATTTTATTTAGTTGCATTTCAAAGCAATATGAAGGGGATTGAAAGAGCTTTTTAAGTCGCACTGTAAAGTAACTTGCGGGCCTTTGGCGACGGACCTCGTAATTCTGAGATTCGGTCAAGTGGCGAAAGCAACATCTCGGTTGACAAACCCTCACAAAAACCACACCCGTCATTAGCTCGAGAGATTTAACATGCATAAACCTTTTCTATACGACGGGTCTTCAGTGTCACCAGGAGCTGCAGTTGCCCAGTGGTTAAGGTATCAAATCATGGCAGGCATGCTCTTAGTTCAAGCCTAGTACCACTAAAGACTCGCCGTGTAGGGCAGCGATGCATGTTAAATCTATCGAGAGCTGAAACGTCATCCAGTTGGTGTGATGTGGTAGTTAGGAGAGGGGTGCTAGTACAGGTGTCGTACACGTCACTTCACCATGATTCAAAATTACGCGATCAGTTGGCAAAAGTCCTTGTGTAGCTGAACAGTGTTACGTTAATATCCACTCACTCAGTGGCACCAGGACTCGAAGCTACAACACACCACCCACGAGTTCACGACCATCACCACTCGGTTACCATGGCAAGCAAATAAATCTATTTGACCTCATAACCCTAAAAATTATCAAATATTGGAAGTCAGATTATTGTGTAGTTGTGTGTGCATACACATAAGCTAAAAATGTTTTATCATAGGGTGTATTTATTGTTCTTATTTCACAGGCTCTTAATCCTCCCGCTGCACATCTCGCGATTTCCACGGGCAAAGTAAACGTAGCAGACTTAACACTACGCAGCGAAAGGGTTAATTAATGCTGATTTTATCGTTGAGAGTGCTTATTTATCAAGAGATACTTACAAACACGCCATCTCATCCACCTATAATTTATTTTCCGAGATCTTAATGATTTTGAATTAAGCTTTTGCCTGCAATTTTACGAAGTCACCTCAGTTGTTACCCAATACTCATCACATCGAAGAAATATTTTACATGCACTGACTTCATCCTCCCCGTAGATGTAAGATATGTTTATAAGGACGAAATCCTATTCCTTCCTCTCTCTCTCTCTCTCTCTCTCTCTCTCTCTCTCTCTCTCTCTCTCTCTATATATATATATATATATATATATATATATATATATATATACTCTACGGATCGGATTACCGCAATTTTGAACCGTGCTCAAATGACGAGGACGACTCCATAGCTAGCAGAACCTTTCTTAATCCAAACCCATAAATATCCCTCAAAAAGGGAAGAATTAGTGCCTCAACAGATTTAAAGTGCAACAGTTATTGTATGCGGCGAGCCTTCCATGGCACCAGGACTCGAACCCGTGATGTGTCATCCTCGAGTTCTTGACCATAACCATTAGGCTAACGCAACTACTTCAGATTTGCTGAAGACAGTTATTGATGAAACCTACTTTTCCACGGTTTTTGGACCTACAAAGGTCTGCAAAAAATGATTCATGGGTTTCGTTCAGTGTTTGCTCGGACATATCAACTGAGCTACATACCACCGTCACGAACTGCGGTAAATAATGGCATTAATAAGCCTATACAGTTTGAACTACAAACAAACCCATTGATTTAATTTCTCGTAGCTAAGCTTATAAAGGTCTAACGTAAATTATGATCAACAGGTAACTGTCCATTTTTGCTCTCTTTTTTCAAGTAAATTTGAAGTAATAGATTTCAGATCCCATCAGAGAAAATAGGAACTGTAATAACAATGGAAGCCATTTCTATATCCCTTGAATCCCCTATCCATGGTTACACAATGAGTTTTCATTAGTCACGTGTTAGCGAACCAAGTGTCCTGTTGATAAATTCCTGTTCCATCTGGTTCCGCAGTTTTTCAATGGGGGATTTAAATCCAAGCTTCTACCAAATCATTGCAAAGTAAAGGGTGTTTTTTTGGGAGATATAGAACTTTAAATTGCAATAAAACAACATTCGATTGACATGGATTTTTTTATTCGAAAGATAATCTTGTGGCATTACATTTTAAATATGATCAAGCAAGGCGTAGATTCGTCGAATGGGCCCAAAACGAGATTGCCGTTGTTCCCGATTTTCATAAGCGAATTTTGTTGAGCGATGAAGCGCACTTCTGGTTGAATGGCTACGTCAACAAACAAAACTGCCGCCTTTGGAGTGAAGCTAATCCACAAGTGTATGTCGAAACACCGTTACATCCAGAAAAACTGACTGTTTGGTGCGCTTTATGGGCTGGTGGAATTATTCTTCAAAAACGATGAAGGCCACAACGTTACAGTCAATGGTGATCGGTATAGAGCCATGATTACTAACTTTTTCATTCCTGAATTGAACAATCATGATGTCCAGGAGCTGTGGTTTCAACAAGATGGCGCCACATGTCACACAGCTCGTGCCACAATCGATTTATTGAAAGACACGTTTGGTGACCACCTAATTTCACGTTTTGGACTTGTGAATTGGCCTCCAAGATCTTGTGATTTAACACCGCTAGACTATTTTCTGTGGGACTATGTAAAGTCATTGATCTATGCGGATAAGCCACAAACGCTTGACCATTTGGAAGACAACATTCGCCGTGTTATTGCCGATATACGGCCACAAGTGTTGGAATGTCATCGAAAATTGGACGTCCAGATTGGACTACATCCGAGCCAGCCGTGGCAGTCCTATGCCAGAAATCATATTTAAAATGTAATGCCACAAGATTATCTTTCGAATAAAAAAAATTCATGTCAATCGAATAATACATTGTTGTTTTATTGCAATTTAAAGTTCTATACCTCTAAAAAAAACACCCTTTATTTCCGAATTTTGGTTATCTGCCTTAGATAATTTTTACATCTAAAATACTGATTTGACTTCAGTATGGTATTCATTTTTTCAGGAAATAGTTAAAATTTCTTAAAGTTTAAATGATAACATTAGATGCTGCCAAAGATCAACTAGGCGTGATTTCAAAATCATGCCAAAAACGAGTAGTGTACATATTTATATTAATTCCTTCTCTATAATCTAAATTAGTCAGTTCAGTTCAATACAGTGAAATCACTGTAATAGTGGAGAACTTGGCTAACGCCTTATGCTCCGATAAAATTTTGATTAGATTTTAATCCAAGTTGTAACGCACAGTTCGTGATTGCACTGTCCATCAGTAATTTGAATTATCGCGTTGTGCTTCACCTGAGATTGATGAAAGTAGAGTATAGAGTAACTGGAATTTTAGAATCTATTGGATGTCTGAAATTTTTTTCAACTTTTTGAACATACTCTATTGTTTTACATTTCGCTATTGAGGAATAAGACCATTCTCCGTGGTTGGAGATAAAAGTTTTCAAAATTTCACGCTGCGATTTGTATTTGATACAGTTGAATATAAAATGTTCACTCGTTTCTGGTACTTTACAATCTGTACACAAAGGAGAATCTGTTTGTTTAAAAAGGAAATATATATCATTTAATGGTAATTTTTTAGCTCGCAACTTATTGATTAAAACTTCTGTATTTCTATTTTTTGCTGCCTATCTGTTCCATTTTTCTAGATGAGAAATATAAAGATAATTTTTATGTCTTTTGCTCTTTTTCCATATTTCTTCACTTTTATTTTTGTGTTGTTTTTTGAAATGTGTATGTAGATCTTAACAAGTTATCCAAGAAATAATATTCCACGGTTCTGGAGAGGCTTTAGCTAATTTATCAACTTCTTCATTAATTCCCATTCCCTTGTGAGCTGGTACCCAAATGAATGTAATTGATTGAGATATTTGGAGGCACTGGTGTAAAGTTGAACTTAAATTTAATATTATCGTATTGGATTTTTTATTAACATTTTGGATGCTTTTTAGGACTGATAAGCTGTCCGTCAAGATGATATAATTTTCTGTTTCAGAAACCCGGTTTTTTAACGCAGTCCATATGGCTATAGCTTCAGCTGTGAATATTGAAATCATTTCTTTCAGTATGAAATTTTGTCGAATTTTTTTTCTTAGGGATCAAAATTCCTATTGATGTTTGATTAGTATTTTTTGAACCATCGGTTGCTATTATAATATTGTTATTAAATTTTGGCTGAATGTAATCATTAAACATATTTTGTACTATGTCATCTGGAAGATCCTTGTTTTGAAATGGTAGTTCATGAGTGTAGATATTTATTTTGCGATTTTCGTAGATTGGAGGAGGAGGGATCCATTGAAGAATATCTACTTTAGAGATACATAATTCTTGGAGCAGGTTGATCGTCTTTTGAAAAATACTGATATCTTTTTCTCTATATTTATAAAAATACTATTTATATTCCAAAATAACCTTGCGTTCGGGGACCAGTCTTTTAATGCTATTTGCTTGGTTATAAATTTTTGGCAAAGGAAATTATGGCGAGTATTAATACTTCCATTCATAGACTCTGCTCTTAATAAATCCAACAGGATACTTCTAAACGTAAGGCAGCATTGTAAATCGGTTCTAGTTTCTGTCTGTTGCTATTGCTAGAAAAGGAAAAAAGTTGACTTCCATAGTCAAAGATAGAACGGATTGTGGCATTAATACTATTTAAAAGATGAACAGATCTTGTTCCTATTTTCGGAAAAGATAAGGCTTTAATGGCATTTAAATATTTGAATCCTTTTTGACGTAGGTAATTAATATGATTTTTCCAGGTGATATTGGGGTCGAAGATGATACCCAGGATTTTTTCAGACTCTTCACTTCGGGAATAGGTTTGTCACATATTTTAAGTAATGGGGGTATTGTGCTTCTTTTTCTGGAAAAGTTGATTAGACTGCTTTTTTCTGGAGAGGTGGCCAATTTCCATTTTTTACACCAGACTGAAATTTTATTTAAAGATTCTTGCATTTCGCCTATTGCTTTATTCCAATTTGTACCACTATTATATAAAAATATGTCGTCAGCATAAACCAGAAGATGGCTGTCGTACTAAATTTCAAAAATATCTGACATATAAATCATAAAAAGGAAATGCAACCAAGATACAATCCTGGGGTACATCGTAATTATTTGTAACGATTTTTGAAAAAATGTTCCTCCATTTGATTTGAATTGTTCTCTGATGTAAGAATTTTTGAATCCATCGTAGTAATCTACCAGAGTATCCAACTTTGTTTAATTTAGAAATAAGGCCATTTGGCCACACTGAGTCATATGCTGCTTTAATATCCAACGCTACTAAAATAAAATATTCTTTGCGTTCTCTAGCCAGTATAATGTCATGTTGTAATTGAAGTAATGCATTAATGCTGCTTCTGTGAGGGTAAAACCATGATGATTAACATGAAAAATTGTGTTTTGAAAACTGAAATCTAGCACTCTATGTAGAATCATTATTTCTAATAACTTGGCAATTACTGAAGTAAGAGAAATAGGACGGTGTGACGAAACTTCCTTGGGATTTTTGTGAGGTTTTATGAAAGGTAGGATAATTGCGTGAGTCCAATCTTTTGGAATTTGACTTGAAGACCAAATGTCATTAAATGATTTCAGAAGGAGATTTATTGCTTCTATGGGGAGATGGTTTATTGATTGGAGAGAAATTTTATCAAGCCCTGGACTGCTGTTCTTTTGATGAGATATTGCTATTTCTAATTCTTTTAAATAAAAAGGTTTATTAATATCCTGGCTATTGTCCGGAATAGAAATATTTGGAATATTATCGTTTTGTTTTGTGTAATATTGTAAAAAACAGTTTACTTGGGATTGTTCGTTTGTTAATATGGTTCCGTTATTTTCAATAATATTAAATGAAGAATAGTTAGGATTTGTTCTATTTTTGATTATTCGGATTATTTTAAAAAGAACTTTAGGAGAAGATATCTAAATTAAATTTTGATATAATTTTTATTATTAGCGGTTACATTTTTTTTCAGTCCATCATTCACCTCAAATCAGAAGACATCGCCAAATGCTATTCAATAAAGAGAAATCGTGCTATTGTTGGAAAGCAAAAATCTTGTTTTTTTTGAAAATTTGAGATTTTTACATTTTCAAATTGTATAGATTTTAACCTTTCTAAAATTACCTTACTTTAACCTCTGGGATATTTAAAAGCTCTTAAAACCTATTTTTAAATAATCTTTAAATCTGGCTCACGCCCATTTTAATGACAAAAAAGTAACGTGGATATAAACCAAAACATGTATCTTTTATTTTAAATTGAGCCTTTTATTTTTTTTTATTTCCTAGCCAATTAGAAGTCTCAATGTATGCATTAAAATCAATATATCTCAAAATGTAACTTTTAATGTGCGATGTACCTTTTCTGACAAACTACTGTTCACAGGTATGTAAATTTGTCATGATGTATTTATAATGATGGCTAATATATACTGAAAGAAGCTTTTTATAAAAAAAACTCATTTAAGATTTTTTAAGTGAATAATGGGTCAAATTTCGCAGTTTGATAAAATATTTTATAATTTATTTAAAAACTCAAAATTAGCTAAAAGCTCATTTTAGTATAATGAGAGAGGTGTACTTTAATTGCGTTAAAAATTTCGAGCATGTTACATATAACAGATCTTTAGAAAAAGTACATCGAAAACAGCGAATTTAACATTGTCAGTATATATAGTGTCTGTATATAGAGAGCGAGAGGTTTCCAACTTCTCTGAATAAAATAATATTTTCCTGCCCTTGGATATGGATTTTTCTGCCAAATAGTTAATAAAATTTCTCAGAGTTGGGGCAGTTACATATTAGACTGATTAAAAAGGATCTATTTGGTGGGATTTCAAAATTTCATTTGATGTTACCCTGAAATACAAATGGCTAAATTAAGATTTTCTTATGCATGTTTTGTGTTTGCTTGGAACTGTTTATGGTTTTCCCCTCAAAATATTGAACCTTATTTTGTTTTTGATAGCTTTTTAAGAATTCAGTTTGTTATAACTAGCTGTATCCAGCCACACGTTGCTGTGGCTCAGTTGCACTTTAGGTATGATTTTTTTATTTAAAAAAAACGAGTTGTTCACTGCTCCACGTTTTTGTTGCTCAATCTGGTTTAAAACAAAAATAATGATAAAGCATACATTTCTAATATATTTAATCGTTTACACTTGAGGTGTGATTTTTTTTATGAAAAAATATGTATAACTATATGCATAAACAAAACTTTTCGTACAGATTTCATTTGTTATTTGTTAACGGAATGCTCTTGAAGTTAAAATGATTTATTTTTCTCCTTATGATATGAATCTAAAATTATTTACATTGTCTCAATAGTGAAGGCCTCAATGTGCATTAAATTGTCTTTTTTCAGTTTAAAGTTCTTGTGGTCTAGAAACAATGGACCTTTTTGTAACGCAGTGTTTCTCAAACTGTGGGATGCGCCTCCGTAGGGGGGCGTGAGCATATTGAAAAGTCGAAAATAAAAGATTATTAAAAAAACTATTAATTTACTGAAAGTAAAAAAGAAAATTCTGGCATACATAATAAAAATAAATTCCATTCTTACCCTTATATAATACACTTATAAACATATTACTGCGCAATGCATTTTATATTTAGTTTATAACAATAATAAGTTAAGAGCAAGGTTAATAATTACCAGTGACCATATGGGCTTGTCATATATAAAATTACTAGCCGTTACCCACCCACTTCACTGGATATTTCACGATGTTGTATATATGTATACTGTTTACATATATATTAATTATTGATATCTAGCATTAAGAATTCGATTGTATTGAAAAATATATTTATAGCTGTTACACTCTCGCCCCTTGATATAAAAAGAACATAAATTATAATATCTAATTTCTATTTATATCTAAAATTGAAGGAGAAAGATTTTTTTCGCTCACTTAACCTAATAATCAAGGGGATTTCCACCAAAGCAACTTTCAGTGGATCTCTACTCCATAAAATAAACATGCGTGCTAAATTTCAAGTCTAAATCTAACAGAGCAAAAACGGAATTTTAATCATCAATACCTCGTTGAGAGCAGTCTTAGCGGATTCCAATTCAACAAAAGAAGCATGCAAAACAAATTTTTATTATTGTAGTCTTAGCAGTTCGAAAACGGGAATTTTGTCTATCAATACGCCCCGATAACACTCCCCGCTTCCCCCTGGAGTTGATTTCCGTTAATTTCTTTTTCCAACATTTCTGGCCGTTAATCGGCAATAACACGGCGAATGTTCAAGCGTTTGTGGCTTATCCGCATAGACCAATGACTTTATATAGCCCCACAGAAAATAGTCTAGCGGTGTTAAATCACAAGATCTTGGAGGCCAATTCACAGGTTCGAAACGTGAAATTAGGAGGTCACCAAACGTGTCTTTCAATAAATCGATTGTGGCACGAGCTGTGTGACATGTTGCCCCGCCTTGTTGGAACCACAGTTCCTGGACATCATGATTGTTCCAATTCAGGAATGAAAAAGTTAGTAATCATGGCTCTATACCGATCACCATTGACTGTAACGTTGTGGCCTTCATCGTTTTTGAAGAAGGATTCCACCAGCCCATAAAGCGCACCAAACAGTCAGTTTTTCTGGATGTAATGGTGTTTCGACATACACTTGTGGATTAGCTTCACTCCAAATGCGGCAGTTTTGTTTGTTGACGTAGCCATTCAACCAGAAGTGCGCTTCATCGCTAAACAAAATTCGCTTATGAAAACCGCGCGCGCGCGCGACCATTATTTTCGAAATAAAATTGCACAATTTGAAAGCGTTGTTCAGGCGTGAGTCTATTCATGATGAATTTTCAAACCAAACTGAGAATAAATCACTTGACAGCTGTTAAATCGGTCGCCATCTTGGAAAGTAATGCCAACTTAAACTTCTATACCTGAAAAAAAAAACACTCTGTAGAAATCTTGCAAATTATGGAAGTCTTAAATTTATCTGGCCAGAAAAAAATAGCTTGTCCTCAAAAATTCTTATAGCAGCAGAAATTCAGAGAACTTTGGAAAATGAATTAGGAAATAGACAACTACTCAGAGCTTTTTTTATAGGAGATTAAATTCTTTGGTTTGTATTGAAGTAGAATATTTTCAAGGGAATAATTTTTGCTATCCCCATTCATCACTCCTATACAGGGGTATGGCCGCGGTAGCCGAGTGGTATAGGTATCGGACTGTGGCTTGCTTTGTCACGTGTTCGTGCCCAGTACCACTAAAGACCCGCCGTGTAGGGCAGCGATGCACGTTAAATCTGTCGAGAGCTGAAACGTCCTCCAGTTGGTGTGGTGTGGTAGTTAGGAGAGGGGGGTGCCAGCTCAGGTGTCGTCCACGTCACTTGACCATGGTTCAAAATTACGTGGTCCGTCTCCAAAAGCCCTCGTGTAGCTGAACAGTGCGACGTTAATATTCAATCAATCAATCAAACCAATACAGGGGTGGCCAACCCGCGGCACGCGTGCCATGACTGAGTTGTCAGAGTGGCACGTGAAGACTTCTAGAAAAATTTAAAATTTTGAAAAAGTAATCATAAAAAAAGTAATAATTTTTTACTGTTTTTTATTGAAATGTTATTGTCTTAGACAAAACAAAACATCAAAATTCATTTTAAGTTCACTTAACGAAATTACAGTAGATAATTATCATGTAAAGAATACTCCTTTATTGTTGTGCGCGCTGGTTTTTTTAAAAAAAAGTGCATTCGTGAGGTTCTGGAATTTGAGGGAGGGTGTTTTAAAATAAATGGAAGAAAACCATGAACTGCCTAGTGAGTGGTTGTTTCTCAAGAATGAAGATAGACTTTGAGATTTAGTAAGACAATATAGGACACTTAAATAATTTAGACACTATAAGACATTTCAATAGTTTAGACACTAAGACATTTCAATAATTTAGACACTAGTAAGACATTTCAATAATTTGGACACTATAAGACATTTCAATAATTTAGACACTATAAGACATTTCAATAATTTAGACACTATAAGACATTTCAATAATTTAGACACTATAAGACATTTCAATAATTTAGACACTATAAGACATTTCAATAATTTAGACACTATAAGACATTTCAATAATTTAGACACTATAAGACATTTCAATAATTTAGACACTATAAGACATTTCAATAATTTAGACACTATAAGACATTTCAATAATTTAGACACTATAAGACATTTCAATAATTTAGACACTATAAGACATTTCAATAATTTAGACACTATAAGACATTTCAATAATTTAGACACTATAAGACATTTCAATAATTTAGACACTATAAGACATTTCAATAATTTAGACACTATAAGACATTTCAATAATTTAGACACTATAAGACAGGGGTGGGCAGACTTTTCCAGGGTACGGGCTACTTCTAATTTTTTCAAGGTGTTGTGGTCCACCCAGTGGTGTAGATGTAGTAAGCTAACAGAAAGTCTACAGTACAGTCGGACCTCCATTTTACAACTTCTATTTTGTGAATTTCTCTATTAAGCGAACTTTTCCTGGAACTAAGAAAATGTTACGATTTGCTTCGTAAAGAATCTCCAAATAGCGAAGTACATTTTCTATTTATCAAACTTCTCCTTCTCTTTTTCTCCGTATTTTAAAAATATTTCAAGACCGTTTGATAAAATGATTATTGGTTCTTAGTGCAGGTGGTCACTCCAAAATAACTTGGTGGTTCACTAGTCAATCGCGATCGATTTAGTGCACACCCCGGCCTTATACCGTAATATTTAAACACAGTCCACGAAACTATGTACTGGATAATTATTTGTTACTGCAAAATGGATTCTTCAGAACAGTATCGAAGATGTATAAACTCATAATTTTTTGAACTTTTTTAAGGTATCCGACTACGGTCAGAACTGTGATTTTCAAAAGCGCATAAATGGATAATTTTCATGATATTTAGAGTCACTTAGATAAGAATATATGCATAAAATTGTTTTAAGGACATTTTGACAAAAAAATTTTATTTAAGTACAATATTTTGGCAAAAAATTAACTTAGAATAATCTTTTCTCCGAATGTTCTCCTTTTGTGAAAAATGCTTCTATTAGAATAATATTTTGCCTGTATGTAGCTCAGACCTCTGTTCAGAAGCTCAAATAGAATTTTTGAAATATATAACTTAGAAGTGGGTTTATTCATATTTTACGACAACAGAGAGAGCAATTTTAAGAAAAAAACGCGAATAATTATTTCAATTGGTGGTAACTCTGAAAATAATGTGAATTTGAGTGCGTAAATGAACAGAAAAAATACGTTAGTTTCAAAGAATGCTACCACAGAAATAAAACTTACGTCGTTGGTGCCTGGTGTTTTACTTTGTAGCAATTTGATTGGAAAATATTGCACCGTTTGACAACATGTGTAAAAATTACAGAAAAATGAAATCTTTTTTTTTAATTTAACTTTAATACAAGTTTCAAATTTTGGGTAAATTTTTGAACAAAAAACACGCTATCCACTTATATTCGGAAACATACAGCTTCTAATCGAAGTGTTAAGTACTGTCTCCTGTTGAAAGCAATAAAATAATAAATTAGATCCTAAAAAGTATTTAAAACTAGAAAAGTGCATTCAAATCACACAAGATTTTAATCCAATAAAGATGGAATGAGAATGACCCCTAAGAAAGCTATATTTAAAATATCTTAGAAAAAGAATTACTTAAATAATCTCATAAAAAAGAGTGTAGAGATAATTGTTTATAATATTTCATTATATTTTTCTTGAAAGTATAGAATCGAGAACCAGAAAAGACGGTATTTTTGAAAGTTAAAACATTCCTTAATACTTCTAAAAATAAGTTGTGTGTGTGCAACATAAACAATTTTCTTTTTTTAAGTAGCTTATAATGTTCATAAAAGTTTCGTAATTTAGTTTTCATAATTAATAAATAAAATACGGGGACAATGAATCTCCCCAACTTGCTTGCAAAGTGATTCAATTTCAATTAATATCTTAGTAAACATTTGCAGGGAAAATGGCTTTCCTGTCGTGTTGTAGCTATTTTAAATCTGAATCAACTTGTGAAAATTTTTAACTAAGCTTCGTGAAAAAAAGGACTCATACTATTTATATTACTCTTGAAAGATAGAAAAAAAGACACACATATATATATAAAAGATTTTTAATCGAAGTTTTCTTTAAGAGGGATGTTACAAAAATATGAAGTTGTACAGTTTATATTTTGAATGATCATTGAAATAAAATCATTATTATAATGAAGAAAAACAAAGTACTCTACCAAAAGTATTGTCTAAAAAACTATCAAAGCAAAACTTAAATATCTCCATTTTAAAAAAGCTTGTAACCACTTGAGATGAGAGCAAAAAGGTATTCGAATACAAGATTGATCGACAGGATTCCATTTAAATATACTGAAAAGTCAACTAATTAAAATAAGTAATAGATTTCTTTACACATTAATTTTCAATTTCGGAACATTCATTACGTGGTGCATTTAGATCTAAAAAGTTATCGAAAGCTTTTGATTCTCACAATAAATTAAACAATATAAAATTTATTCTTTTAGGCAAAAATAACACGACGTATCTTGATAAATATTTTAATCTTATCACTAAGAACATTCGCAAAATAGATTGCAACTAAAGTGATTTAATTTATTGGTTGCAAGGTTTTACCTATTAATATATCCTTTTTGATAGCTTTAAAAGAAGTAAAATTATCTGAAATTAAAATCTAAAACCTACCTTGTATCTAAACAAGATATAATACACAGTTCTTTATAGATTAAGGTACAAAACATTATAGAAGGTAGGTGTGGGTGGGTGTGACGTTTTCCCACCACACAGCTGGAAGTCGGCTTCTTTTTGTGGATAGGATAACCGCGTGCCTATGTACACGTGCACTCTTAAAATATTGTGAGGTGTTGTCTTTGGTCATATCCCCAGCAACCTTTGACATCGTGAGGAACCCCCTACTCCTCCCACGAACCGGATGTAACTCAAGGATAAAGAAGCTTACCGCTACCATCCCTAGACCCTAGAGAGGGAAAAGAGAGAAGACCGTTTGAAAACTTCGATGACACAGGATGTAATATCCTCCCTCACAAACAACAGAATTTGAACTCTAACGAACTAAGCAATCCTTTTAATAACTTCAATATATTTACTGTAATTAATAGCTGTGACGTAAACAAACCAAATATTTAAATGAATAAATATCACGCTACCATTATTTTTCTCAAACATCACAGTATGTATTCATTAATCATATGCTAAATTACTAGAAACCCAACTGAAGGGCAAATAATATGAGTTATATTAAACTACCCACAATAATGCATTAGCAGGCTCTTAAACTTAGAACTCAGATGGTTAAACATAAGACGTCAATCTTCCCCTATATATTCATGAAATTCTAACTTCATTTTCTTTAAGCAACTTCATATTATAAATCACATCATTTTAGTTAAATAAATAAATTATAAATTAAATATAATCAGAATTTTTCCATATCTATGTTTAAAAAAATTCTTTTTAAAATTATCTGAATTTCATTACAGAACATGTTCTCCCATAGATTCAATACATCAATAGCAACGTCTTTGCATTATACAGCCCCTTATATACTTTTAAAGACCTTTATGGAAAATTTAGTGCTACAATTTATCTGCCTTAGTCTCAAATGTTCTTTATTGGCTTAAAGTCAAGCGAAAGTCCATTCACTCAATGTCTTGTTCAAAAAAGCATTGGTAAACAAGGCTAGATTGGATGTGGCTAAGAATATTCTCTCTGAACCATTTAAATGAATTCTTACCCTGAAAAGCAATAATGTAGGATGTCTTAGAATGATCAATGTTTTTGGCCTGATACTTTGTATCTTTCAGAGTTTTTTTCAATGAACACAAGCAAATCGGGTGATATCCCAAAAATATTCAATGACACACCAGTATTCCAACTCTTATACCTTCCTATGATACTTTCTCATTGGTAATTAGCTTTCTATTTTTTCAAATCAAAACATGAAGAGAATTTCTCTCTTGCTATAGAGGATCTAGACTCATTTATAAAGACTTTGAGGTACTATTCTTGTCCAATGGGTTTGTTCTCTAATCCTATTTAATCAGTAATTTCTCTGAATTCTATATAAAAGAATCCCATACAGTTCATAATGCTATAAGTTCATTTTGTTCATGTTTTCATTCATACAGTTCATTTTGTGTCGAAGGACACAAAATGAGGATCAAAACATGTTTTGACTGTAGCTGTCAAAATTCTTATTTCCGTCTCCGATCGTAGATAAAACGAATTTCTGTTTCTAACACAGAAAAAGATCAAAAACTATGTATACTTGGAACATGTATACTATGTATACTATAACTATGTATACTAACAAAAAGGTGGCTTTTGAATAAGTTTTTGGATCCATGTTGATTCAAAAGCCCCGTTGGACTATTCTATGAAAAGCATTGCATAGCTTAATAGCATTGAGCTATTAGCAGCTTCAGTTCGTGATAATTCTTTTCACTCTACCAAGTCTCTTTTCATATAAGGCATATTTTTGGTTAAAATATCTCGTAGATATACAAAAAATCGAACTTTCAACATTATTAGGCTGTATCATCTTCCATAAGAACTCGTTTTACTAATTGTATCAATGATATTATAAGAGTAGGACTAGTAAAACATGTCCTACGTTAACTTTTGGAAGCCATTATACATGATAAAATAAATTAAATCGAACGTTTAAAGGAGCGAGAAAAATTTGCACATTTTTTCTAACATTATGAACTGCATTTTTGTAAACTGATATTCAACACACATGTTTTTCAGGTTCCAAATACAGAACACCATTATCAAGTGGCATCTTAAAACTACAAGAAGATGGAATTCTACACATTCTGAAAGAGCGTTGGTGGAAGCAGAAAAAGGGTGGCGGTAAGTGCATGGACGATTCTAAAAGCCATCCAGTGGGGTGACAGAACTCGGTCTCGGCAATGTGGGAGGCGTTTTCGTCGTTCTTCTCACAGGCCTTGCCTTGGCTGCTTTTGCAGCCGTTATTGAATTCTGGAAAGCAAGAAAGTTAGCACACGTCGACAGGGTAAGTGTACAAATGCGAGGCTATATTAATCATTGAGAATGTGAATATTTATCAGGTACTTTTACCATTGATAACCAGTGGCGTAACGGAAAATAGTAGGACCACCCAGAAAAGTCGGGTTTTGCCTAAAATGTTTCATAAATTGGTTAAATACGTGCTTAGCATCAGTCAGGCTTTGGGCCCGTAGAATCCTGCTTGCGGGGGGGAGGGTGCGTTACGCCACTGATGAAGACCCAGATAACTTCCAGCCCCAATAAAAAATGTCTGAATTAAAAATGAATTATATGAAACATTTTGAATGTGATGGGTATAAATATTTCAGATCAAATGAGTAGACACTTCAAAATTATTCGTCTCGATTTAAGACGACAATAAATATAGAGAGAATTAAGTTAATATAGAGCAGGGGTGGGCAGACTTTTACATGGCACGGTCTACTTTTAATTTTTTCAAGGTGTTGCGATCCACCATGTGACGTAGGTGTGATGAGCAAAAAAAAGCTCAACACAATATTTGTATTATAACAATAATAAATACAGAGTGTACTTACCTACATAACTACAGCAGAAAAACTTACTCTTTTAAAACAACGTTTTAAGTAAAACGCAAAATACGAACATAATAATTATACCCATAAATTTAATATCAAATGATGTATTTTCAAACAATTCACAATACATCACAAATTAAATAATTTTCACTTAAAATTAGTTCTTATAGCTTTAGTCTCAATAGACGACTTTTTCTTCATTTTAACTGCCCCAATCTTGAATACCTTGGTATATAATTACTAACTGCTAATCTTACACTGGATTCTAAGTGGTCGTCTGTGAAACGGGAATATGTTCTCTAAATTATATTCTTCGTTAAAATGTAGATTTACACTGGTAGGTAGAGCGAAAGAACGATGTTAAATGAATTGCAGCTTTTTTAAATTTGGGATACTTTATTTCGACTACTAGATTCCAAAAGTTATTCTTTACAAATTACATCCTTTAGAAAGAGAAAAGCTTCGTTTTCCTCAAGAGATAAAGAGAACATGTAACATATATTTAGTTATATTTTTCACATCAACATTACCAAATGGATAACCCATGAGTGCAACTTATGTGTGATTCTAGCTAGTAAATTCTTGAAAATGTCTCTCAAATTTGGGCAGGAGTTTTATTCACGGGTGTTTCCATTACCTTGATAATCATCTGTATTTCTTTTAGTATGCGCGTCTAAGGTTTTATGAGAAGGCGGTCACCCCAAAATGTCTTGGCGGTCCACCAATCAATCGCGATCGACTTAATGCCCACCCCGGCTATAAGACATTTCAATAATTTAGAAACTACACTGGTGTGCCAAACTTAAGCAACAGGTGGGTTTATTTCCATAACTTCAAGAAATATCATCTGAGAGACATGAAATTCAGAAATGAGGGAGAGTATTATGTACGTAAATGATGACGAAAACATCGGCGCTCAAAAAGGAATACAATGCATGCCGTAATGAATCAAACAAAAACAAGCTTTATTGAACGCATAGTATCGTGACTCATGATGGTCTATCCAACAGGAAGAACAACAAGCAGATGTTCCTTAATATGGTATATGCCCTCCCCTCACTGCAATGGTTGCTTCGCACCGTCTCCGCATACTCAGAACCAGCTGGTGCAACATTTCTTGCGGTAGGAGTACACATTCTTCAATCAACTTCTGTTTGAGTTGTTCGGTGTTCTCCGGATGATGTAAGCGTGCTGCAATACGTCTCCCCAAAGCATTCCACAAATGTTCGATGGGATTTAAATCTGGGGAGTACGCTGGCCAATCCATTCGAGTGATATCTTCACTTTCCAGCAGCTCCTCAACAGCAAGAGCCTGATGTGTCCGTGCATTGTCATCCATAAAAATTAAGTCTGGGCCAATGGCACCTCAGAACAGACGCACATGGGGAAGAAGTACCTCCTCACAATAGCGATCCCCGGTTACAGTCCCTCTATCGAAAATGTGGAGCTCAGTTCGCGCGTTCAGCATAATGCCTCCCCAGACAAGAACTCCAGGACCACCGTAATGGTGTCTTTCCTTGATGTTACTGGTATAAAACCGTGTCCCGATCTCTCTCCAAATCAAAACGCGTTGAGAATCGTTTCTGGTACTGAACTGACTCTCATCCGTAAAGAGGACACGACTCCATTGATCAGTTGTCCAGTTTTTGTACTCTCTGCACCACTGTAAACGGTGGCGTCGGTGGTCAACTTTCAACGGGAGGCAGTGTTCAGGACGGCGGGTGAATAGGCCTCATTTGTGAAGGCGTCTGGCCACAGTAAACCACGACACTTATTGCCCCGTTGCTGTAGAGAGTTGCTGAGCAATGACGCTTTCTGACTGTCATTGGCCTCTTTTCGCCAGCAGGATGATAAATCGGTCATTCCCTGCAGTTATCGTCCTCGGGCGGCCACCACCAACCTTTGTAACAGCTGTACCTGTGGTTTGGAACGCTTTCCAAGAGCGCGAAACGGCACTTTTGTTGATTCCGAACTCTGCAGCTACACTGGTGACGGTACGCCCCTCCTCCAGCTTTCCGATCATTCTTCCATGTGTGAAAACGTCCAGGTGATTTCTTCTAGCCATATTTCACGAATTGACTCACTGGCACTTGCAACGAATATATTGAATTGCGTCTCCGTCCTTCATTTCATTCTACTGTTGAGCAGCGCGCGCCGATATCACGCGTTTTGCGTACGCTCACGTCACTTCTGACGTTTGGTTCCTGATATTTGCATACGCATGACGTTTCTACTGACTTACTTGTTCACTGTACTGATCTCCAGACCTCCTTTTTTGCAATTTAATGGCTATCTGCTACATTTTTACATTGTTGCTTAAGTTTTGCACACCAGTGTATAAGACATTTCAATAACTTAGATTTAAGATTGCAAGGAAAAGATTGTTCTTTTCCAATCCTGATTGATCATATATCTTCTTTTTTTTAACACACTTGCTTTTTCTGTCTCGATTTTGGAGAAAAAAACAGAAATTTCGGCACACCTAAGACAACCCGATTTTGTTAGCATCTACGATAACTCATCCTAATGTAGATGACTCAGCAAAAAATCTACAAATTGAAAAACCATATTAAGAAAGTACTGACTGTTTAATTATTATTTAGACTTAAGCGCTTTTCTGGTTACTCATTTTTATTTTTAACCTAATTTAACTAATTTAAAAAAGAGGTATAAAACTGAAGCTCGTACACTTTTATCTTATTTATTATATTATTTTTAAATTTTCACTACTTTGGCGTATAAAATATGTGCTATTAGCGTAAAAATTCCATAACAAGCCTATAAGTAATATTTTCCCAACTTTTCATACTTTTTTGTTTGTTCGAAAAGTTTAAAGTGGCGCGCATAACTTTTTCTTATCAGATAGTGGTACTCTTCCCAAAAAGGTTGGCCACCCCTGCACTAATACGAAATGACAGTTCTTGTCCAAAATTAAACTTTTTAATGGTTAAAATAAATTTGGTATTGGTCAAGGTGTATTATATTGAAAAATACGTTAAAAATAATCAAAATATTTTCATAAATTATCAGAGAAGACAAGTAAATGTTCTTCCCAAAAAATTAGTAATTCAAAAAGAATGCAATTTCTAATCAAGAAATATTTTGAAAGACTTTTATAACACAGTATTTATTTATTTTTATTTTTTTAATTTTTAGAAACATTTTTTTTATTTTGAAGCTGCTATCTGATCATTGGTAATGGACCACATAGCTTTCTCAATTCATAAATAATCACGACTATTGTTTGATATCACAAACAACTTACGACTATTATGTTCAAATGTAAACTGGAAAGCTTTCTGGTTGTGAGCTCGACATGCAGGGTCTGTTCTGAAAGTAGTAGGACTAATTTTTTCCTGAGCGAACGGGCTGACGAGAGGGATGTGCGCGCGCACGATCGGTGGAAGGGGTAATGGAGTAACTTCATCGACAGACTGACGCCAGTCAGTAATCACGTGATTCCAACGTCAATAAACTGCACGCTCGAATCCATAGCATTGGTTTCCTATACGTTTGTTGACGTCTTTCTTGTATCTTAATTTTATCTAATTAAAAACATATGATATTATTGTATTTTTTGCATTATTCTAGTATATATATTTGTTAGAAATATTTTTAACAACTCTTTTACATAATTTTTGTTTTATTCTACTTTATTTATCTAATTAAGTATTCGTTAGTGTTAGCTGGGATATTTATTTATATTTCTTGCTTCACTTAGATATAGCTCTTAGTTATTTTAGTTATTAATCAATTTTGTAGTTCTTTATTTCATATTTTTTCACAAGAATGGCTCATAGCATAGGTTCGAAACCGCTTCTTTTGAAAAATTTCAATTTGCACGAAATATTAAGTTACAGTGCGAAGTTTTCCAGTGCCACTGGAAATCGAAGTGTTGCTGCAAATATATCGAAAGGATTAAAATTATTCGACGCTAATTTCGTAAGCAAGATATCAATTACTGAGCCTGATTTCTTAATGAATGATGATTTTTTTATTCAAGGCTTTGTTAAAGCCGAAATGAAGAAGAAAGTGACGAACAACCCATCTGTTCAAATCAGAACAACTTGTCAGGTAAGTTAAAAATTATTTCGTTTTAATTTAGGAACTTTTTTTTAAAACGATTATGATTGCATTACTATTTACTCTTTTATGCTTTAATATAACTCATTGTTCTAAAATACAAAATAGGATTCTATGTATTAACATTGATAGTTATTTAATTAAAAGTTGATTCCCCAAAAGATAAAAAGAAATGTGAATGGGCTAATTTATATTTTTTAATAGCTACATTATTAGTGATAAGTTTATAATTTGTTAATAAATTTATAATATATTTAATCTTATTTTTTAGAGTAGCACTGAATATCAATTTCATTGTTTTCTATTTTAATGAATATGCATTACTAAGCTTTAGTCATTCTATAAGTATTGCTATTTATGAGTAAATTCTAATTTGATTCCAACACATTAAAAGTAAACACAAGAAATGCCAAACCATTTTGAAAAAGAAATGGAAATTTTTCATTTAAAACTCTTCAATTCAATAAAAGGAGTAATATTGTGTAAACATTAAGATTCTCTCAAATTGTTAGTAATTTTTCTTATAAGGTATAGTATTTTTAATTCAAATACTTTATGACGTGTTTTTATAAACTGTTAATTTTTATTTATTTGAAATTTTCATTTACATGATTTATTTATTTAAATTTTAAATTATGGTCTTTATTCAAAATAATTGAATTTAAACTGAGCTGTAAATTAACTTTAGCATAAATTTTTCAAAATGTATTAGTCAGTAGACTGATATGTAAATACCGAAAACTTATATGAATTTGCAATCTAATTTTAAAATTTATTACTTTAATATTTAAAATTTATTTAACTTTAGATTATAAGTGCAACATGTACTTGTCCTGCTGGAGGTGTACTCCAGCATTTTGTAAACATGTTTTTGCTTTACTGCATGCAATCAATGATTACATAGCAAAAAAACTGTATGAAGCTCTGAATTTCTTCCGTTTCCATTTCTTCATTTGAAACAGGTGGTTCACATCTATTTTTTAAAATAAAACATTTACATTAATATTATATTTTTAAATGATTTGTAAATTTTGCATATAAGTATTTTTAATGTGTTTACTTTTATGTATGAATACTTTAAATCACATGTTCCAGTAATAATTTTGTAAGTAAACACTGACTGACTTCTGTTATAAAATACTTTGTAGATGGTGATAAAAAAAATATTAATGGAGCTAAAATTAAATTATTTCATCAATTCAGAAACAGATTATTATCACAAGTATTTTATTATTTTTTTTAATGAGAAAGCAAAATAACAGCACGCAATACATTAGATAATCTTCTGTGAACTTTGTATATATACTTGTCTTAATATAATATGTATGGTTAGTTAAAAGTATACTCTATATAGTGCTAGTTTTATATAAAGTACAGAATTACTTCTGTTACTTTATTTTGAAGATTTATAACATAAGTAAAACTTAAGTTTATTAAGATATTTAACCATTGAAGTATTTTCTAAGAAACTTATTTAAAAACGATTTAAACTTAGCAAAAATTTTGAAGTATCTACATTTCAGTAGAAGTAGAGGGCTTGCTTCTTTCCAGAATTCTTCGGAAAGATGGACTTTTTGTAAACACAAAATTTGTTGGAACGAATCCAAGTTTTAAGTGCCTGCGATTAGTAAAATTTTGGTATTCGAAACATTCCTCTTCGAAATGATCCGAACATAGTACAGAAGCATAAGAAGGTATGAATTTTTCCCGCGCCTAATATTTTCTATCCATGTTTTTAATAAATTTGGATTTTTTTAAAGGAAATTGGAAGAAAGTTTTGTTTCTGCAATTTTTTTTCTTTTTGGAGTTATTGCATCCATATGCTGCACAGTATGTCTTTTCTAAACGTCAAAAAAGAATAATTAACTAAAGTTTAAGAGCAAGATAGAAATGTAAACAAATGACGCCGCATGCACGTGCGCAAGAGGTGAACTGGAATCACGTGATCGTGACGTCACATGAATTTAGTTAATTAAGAATGCTGGGAAAAATCGGCAGAGTCGGCCGTTGAAGAGAGCAAGTCGCTTGTACTATGAACCCACTGTCGAAACGCCTCGTCACGGAGAATCATGGAGCGTTTTCTGGAGCAGCGATACACCATCAAATTTTGTGTAAAGCTTGGTAAATCGGGCAAAGAGACTCCCGACATGATTAAAGAGGCCTACGGTGATGCTGCCATGAGTAGATCGGGTGTTTTTGAGGGGCACAAATTGTTCTGAGAAGGTAGAGACAGAATGGAAGACGAAGACCGCTCCGAATGCCCTTCGACCAGCAAGACCTACCAAAAGGTGTCGCGAGTAAAAGTTTTACTAAATAGTGATCGTAGGAAGAGTATCAGAATGATTTCTGATGAAAACAAATTGTTCGTGTCCGCCCAGCCATCGCTAACAATTGGCGGCTGCACTATGACTACGCACAGAGCCACACAGCGTTCCGCGTAGTGGAGTATCTTGCCCAGCCCAATGTGGCAACGCTGCCTCATCCCACCTACAGCCCCAACTTGGCTGCTAGACTTTTTTTTGTTCCAAGGAACAAAGTCGACGCTCAAGGGGAAGCATCACGGATCGGTAGAGGCGGTTCAACTGACCGTGACGAGTGAGTTAATTAGCATTCCGAGTCCAGGCGTTCCTAGAGGTGTACAAAAACTAGAAAACTCACTGGCAGCAGTGTATAGAGACGGAAGGGTGCTACTTTGAAAAACTATTCATTTGTATTATTGTCATGAATAAAAATTTCTTTTAAATGAGTCCTACTATTTTCAGAGTACACCCTGAAAATCAAAGGGGAAATGTTATTTTGTATGTTTTTTAAAAACAACTTAAGGTAAGTTCTACGTCAAAAGGAAAATAATGCAGACTTAATTTTTGTCTATAATCAAAATAACCTGGAAAGCATGTGACGGAAAAATAGCTGCTACTTCTATATTGAAAAGAAAAAAGAACAATGTCACCGGTGTATTTATTTTTTCATTTGATGGGTCTAGCTCCCCTTACTGCTTTTATGTTTTTATACAAGTCAGTCGATCCTGTAATAAACACAAAATTTCCAAAATTGTCCGTTTCTCTAACAACATGGGAAGCAGAATCCTAGAAATGCTGGATTGAGAAACAACATTCCAGTTACAATAAGCAAGTTATTAAGATGCAGAAGGTTAACACTAGTGGCGTAACGTACATCCCCGCATTGCGAGGTGTGTGTGTGTGTGCAAAACCTGAATGATATCATGTACGCATTTGGGCTTGGGGTCCAAAACTTGATTTTGCAGGCGGCACCTAGTATTCTTCGTTACGCCACTGGTTAACAATCACATTACAGAACACCTGAATGAAGGAGAGATGTGCAGGTTGTCAAACATTTCCCTTCAAAGAACACACAAGTCATTATTTTTCGTGAATCTTATTTATCATTGAAAATATTATCAATAGTAATGTACTTTCAATGCCTAATTAAAAATTTTAACAAAAACTGTTCTAAATAATTTCACTTGCTTTTATATTTTGAAACTTTTATATGGAATCAAGAGAGATAAGTCTAAAGGAAAAGGATAGAAAGATAAAGAAATGGGGACATCCTAATATGAAGAAACTAAAATATTCTTGTTAAAATAACAAGCACGAAAAAAATAATAAAATGGACTATTCAAAAAATAGTATTTGTAATTCTTATTCTACGAACTAGCTTAATTACACCCATACAGAAAAAACGTGACATACTTTCAACAGGTTAGAAAAAATAGTAAATAAGAGGTTGAGGCTTACTAAAATAAATTTGTTCAGAAAAAATGTGATAAAATTTAAATGATGCATATATATATACATATATATATATATATACATATATACTGTGGACAATTGCTAAGGACGGATAACACTATCATCCATAGCAACCACAAAATGAAAGGAAGCAAAATGTGGAAAATTAGAATAAGTGCGGGATATTAGTAAGAAGTATGAGTATGCAAATTTTTTTTCCACGTCTGTTCATCACGTGATAGCGTTCATAAGAGCTTTAAAGGTTTTGACGCGTGTGGACAGTTGTTGTTTCAAGTCAAAGTTTTACAGGAAAGATTTAATAGACGAACTTAAAATTTTTGGCATGTCTTCCCGACATCACATAGATGATTTTATGCGTGGCCGAATTATTGGAAAGATCGAAGAAGAGCGAAAAATAACAGATGTTGCCAGGGAGTTCGACATCGCTCACAGCGTTGTTTCACGGCTGTGGAAGTCATTTAAAACTACTGGAATGTGTAGTAGACGGCACGGGGGAGGTCGTGTTAGAAGTACGACGCCTGCAGAAGACAGATATATCGTCCTATCAGCAAAAAGGAACAGGCTCACCACAGCTCAGCAGGTGGCAAAACAGTTTCTTGCTGCCTCAGGAAAGCAGATCTCCCGAAAAACTGTTGCCAGACGTTTGAGGGGAGGAGGACTATACGCACGCAGACCTGTTGTGTGTGTCCCATTGACCAGACAGCACCGTACTGCCCGTTTGCAATGGTGTCGTGAGCATCACAATTGGACTGAACAGGACTGAGCATGCGTACTATTCTCAGATGAGAGTAGGTTCAGTCTGTCATCGGATTGTAGACGCCAACTGATCTGGCGCGAGAGTGGTACTGCTTATCGTCCAGAAAATATCCAGGAAAAGGACAGATATCCGACATGCAGTATCATGGTGTGGGCCGGCATCATGATCAATGGCCGCACGCGCCTACATGTGGTTGCGAATGGGACTATGACGGGCCAACGATACATTGATGAAGTTCTACTTCCTCATGTTCGTCTTCTCCGTGGTGCTGTCAGTGATAAATTTGTTTTATGGACGACAACGCAACATGTCATCGAACACTCTCTGTTCAGGATTGCCTAGACAGTGAGGGTATTCAAAGTCTCGTATGGCCAGCACGTTCTCCAGATCTAAACCCCAGTGAAAATGTGTGGGATGCTTTGGGGAGACAAGTTGCTGGTCGAAACTATCCTCCGACAAACAAGAACACCCTCATCCGTGCACTCGCAGAGGAATGGGATAAATTGCCTCAACAGCTGCTGGATAATGTTGTGCAAAGTATGGTACGACGTGTGGAATGTTGCATCACACTCCACGGTGGACATATCCCGTACTGATACCTTTCTTTAAGGTGCCTGCTGACTTTTAGATGCATTGTTCCATTTCTCCGTACGCAGACCAAATGAACATTTTTTTTTCTTTCAGATGTTTCACAGCTTTTGTACTTTCCAGAACAATAAATATTCTTTATTCTAATGTCTGAACCGTGTGGCAACTATATTTTATCCTACTAGGCCTCATGTCTCACTTAATGTTATGCTACATAGCAATTTGTGATCCGTCCTTAGCAATTGTCCAGCAGTGTATATATATACATATATACACTGTATAACAAAAAAAACGACGCACCAAGAAGGAGTTGCCTGATTGTAATGAAATTTCGTATGCAAAGACATTTGCACCGAACATGCAAATGATTCAAATTTGGTGCCCAATGAATGAATAGCGGGAATTACAGCGCATTGGAATTGAGCACTTAGAAGTTGTCTATAAGAAGCGATTCTCAACCTGATGGTCAAAATTTCTGTTGCATTATGATTTAGGATACCTTTCAACGAACTGGAAAAGTGTCTCGCCGCAGGATTCGAGCTCATTACGAGCAGCTGTCAGTGTTTGAAAGAGGTCGTATCATTGGATTGAAAAAAGCAGGTTGGGCAAATCGGAGAATCACTCGTCATATGGGTCAAAGAGATGCGGCTATTAGAAGAAGCTGGCAAGAATGGGTGGACAGTGGCAAATTTCTACGTCATAATGGTTGTGGTCGACCTAGGGTCACAGCAAATAGGGACGACAGTTTGATTGTCATATAAGCTGTCACAAAGCCTGATTCATCGTTATCAACCATCAGACTTGTGACCAGCACATTAATGTCCACCACGACCATTCACAGACGGCTGATAGAGCGAAATTTAATCTCTTACTGAATGCTGCACCAACTGCCACTTACACCTGCACACTGTCGAGCCAGATTACAGTGGTGCTTGGCTCAATCAGGTTGGAATTATGCTGACTGAGGACGTATAGTGTTTAGCGACGAATCCCGCTTCCACCTGTGTTCTGATGATCATCAAAGACGTGTCTGGAGACGCCCAGTGCAGCATGTCGATTCTGTTTTCACTATCACACGTCACACAGGACCTCAACCATAATCTATGATCTAGGATATCTTTTCTTTTGACATCCGGACTCATTTTGTCGTCATTAGAGGCAACTTGCAGCACAGTAGTATGTCGATGACATTCTGAGAGCTGTTTTGCTCTCAGAATGCATGGACTGCAAAAGGAATGCATGAGCATTCCTTTGGCAGTACCCTAGTCTTATTTTTTAGCAAGATAATACCAGACCACATATGGAACGTGTTGCTATGAACTCTCTTTTTGCTTTTCAAGCACTTACTTGGCCAGCCAGATTTCTCTCCAATCAAGTCTATCTGGGATATGATGGGAAGGCGACTGTAGCTACTAGGGAATGCTGATGACCTGGCCCGAGAATTGGAGCAAATTTGGCAAGAAATATTGCAGGAGACTATCAGGGTGTTTTATCACTCTGTGTCACGTCGTGTGACAGCTTGCATATGGGCTGGAATTGGGTCAACACCTTATTGAGCTCGTTACTTTGTAACTATGTAAATCTGAAATAAATCATTCAATTTTTCTGAAATTTTAATCGTTTTCTATTCTAGACATAATTTTTTGACCCACCAATTTTTGTCTTTATCGGACAACTCATTCATGGTGCGTCGTTTTTTTTGGTTATAGAGTATATATATATATATATATATATATATATATATATATATATATATATATATATATATATATATATATATATATATATATATATATATATATATATATATATATATATATATATTGTGGGGGGAGACAACAAGGGGTCCAAGACGTTTGTCTTTCTTCTATTTTATTTTAAAACTTAACAAAAATTAATTAAAAAGGTAGATAAGTTTGACAATGATATGCAGAAGGTAACGCCTGCTCGCGCACCTCTCGCGTTCTCTCTGCTGTTCTCTTCAAAGTACACAGGTTAATCGTTTCAGTTTCAATTCACTGCGCCTGCGCGCGAAGACTGTGCTTGGCTTTGGCTGCCACAATCGGCCAGCCTGACTGTACGCTGTCCGCAGCGGTACGTCTTCCTTTTTTCCTTTTTCATCGAGACCAGAGGAGAATCTGAAACATACAAAAAAGACGGAACAGACAAGGACTATATGACAAATACACAAAGATTTAACATATCATAATTTTGTTGAACTAGACAGTTTCTCCATCATGTGAAGGCACCTCTTCGACATCCGGAAGGTTCAATAGGAAAACATTGTGTTTCACAGGCATGAGAACGTCTTTTTTAACAAGTTGATCTTTGGTTGAACGCAACGATATTTTCCTCTCTAGAGTTCTGGACGTCTGTTCAAAACGATTTCTCTTTTTCCTCCGTTTCCACTGCCAGGGCTCAAAGATCCTTCGGAGCAACACAAACCGACGATGTTTACTCTTCATAGGTAAAGGGTTAGGTGAGCGGGAGATAAATTCCACGGAACTCGTCTTCATGGGGCCATTGACTTTCTTACACAATACTATATCAGAACATTTTTCTCTTACAATACTCAATTTTAACTTAGTACTCTTAATTTTATTACATTTATAATCCTTAATTAGAGAACTCGAATCATTTCTAGTATTAAAGTTTTTAACATGTGACAAATCATAACTAGAGTTTTCTATCACATTTGAAACAGAAACATTTGAATTAAAATGAACACCCAAAGAGGATCCACTTTCACTCAATAAAACATCGCTCTTTGCGTGGCCTAGTTTCTTTATTTCAGCATATACACTGGGATGTATAATAAATTCTTCGGTCAAGGTCGGTGATATCGCCATTCGCACACGAAAGCTAGGAGAGTGTTGATTAAGAGAAATATTTATGGGTTTAACTTCTACCATACGCTGTTCGCCAAAACATGAACTTAATGTTATGATTTCTTCGGAAGGCTGGTTCACTTTAATTAGTGAGGAATTTAAAACTGGGATCTGGCAACCTGAATCAATCAAGGCTGTTACGGGATGATTTTCTACAAAAATGCTTACGTATTGAAGATTTGCGATCTCACCGCTATTTTGTTTTTCGCTCTCGACTTTCAAAGTATTCACGTTTATTCTATTATGGATGTGGGATTCTTTAGGCTTAAAACGCTCCTGGCAATCTCTTGCGTAATGAGATGAATCACCGCATATAAAGCAATTTTTATTTTCTCTTTCAAGATATTGGGGATAGTTCTCTTTAATCTTTGGTTTAAAGTTTTGTGATCTATTTTTAAAGGGGTCTTGGGTATATCCATAAGTAATAGGAATTTCCTTACGTGATCCGTTTTTAGATGAAATATAAATATCGCACTCTTTAGCTAAATCAATAGGCCTAAACCAATCTTCTGCTTCTCGAATGCCAATATGAGTTGCAGTTTCCTTATTTAAAGTTTCAAAAAATTTATCAGAAATTATAAGATCACATAGAGATTCAAAGGAATTAACTTTTCTTAACGAACAATAATATTGGAAGTTTGCCGTCAATCTTGCAGCAAATTGGATGTATGTCTCGCCTGATGATTTTACAGCATTTTTAAATGAGTTTAAACACTCGCGAGGGGTTAATTGGAATTCTCTGAGTACTATAGATTTTAGTTTTTCATAGTCATTTAATTCCTCTTCTTTAATATACAGTAAGACGTTATGAGCTCTTTCGCCCAGAAGATTTATTAAAATTTCAGATTTATATTCGTCATTTATTTTCTTGGTTAAAAATGCGCGTTCTAATGATTGGAAGAACAGATTAAAATTTTCAGATCTGGTGGGAACAGGAAGAGATAAAGTTCTAATACTTTTTATCATATTTTCTATGTTAGTTTCGAACTGTTTTTCTTCGACTTTAGCTGCAGGAGAGATTTAAACTTAATGCTTCATTTTTAGCCGTTTGAAGTTCGACTTCTTTTTCTAATTTTGCTAACTGTAGTTTAGCAAGTTCAATTTTCTGTTTTTCTAAATCCCTTTCGTTTCGCGATACCCTCTCATCTATACAGTTTTTAATTAAAGTTTTAACGAAATCTGGATCACTTTCAAATGTACTACTGTTCTCAATTTTAGTCTTTAGTTTAGCTATGGTGTCCGTACTGTCCACAGTACCATCTAGATCCTCAACAACTCTTATGAGATCCTCTTTAAGAGCGTTTTTATACATTTTAGAAAAATATGGAAAGATCCTACCTTTTTTTTTTCTAGCTCCCTTGTTGCTCGCACGTACGATGTATCCAATAATTGAAGAAAAACGTCGATTCCACTGATTTCACCTCTTCGCAGGTAATATAGTTGAAATTGTTCGAATTGACACCTCTGCGCAGGTAATATAGTTGATATTTCCAACCTCTACACAGGCGGAATTTTCAGGGTTCGATGAAAAGTCAATTGAAGAAAAACGTTGATTAAAAGTTCCAGCCTCTACACAGGCGGATTATTCACACTGAGTTAGTTCCAACCTCTACACAGGCGGAATTTTGAGGGTTCGTTGAAAAATACACCTCTACACAGGTTATTTTATTCAACAGTTCCAACCTCTACACAGGCGGAATATTTATGCTGAGTTCAAACCTCTACACAGGTTGAACGAAGTTTCCAAAAAATGGCGGCGCGTCTCCTTCACGGACGCTGCCGTTTGTTTTTTTCACTGTCCAAACTTTGGTTCAAATCGAAATTTTATCAATCCCGGCCTCTACACAGGCGGAGTATTCATGCTGAGTTCAAACCTCTACACAGGTTGAACGAAGTTTCCAAATCCCGGCCTCTACACCGGCGGAGTATTCATGCTGAGTTCAAACCTCTACACAGGTTGAACGAAGTTTCCGAAAAATGGCGGAGCGTCTCCTTCACGGACGCTTTTGTTCATTGTCCAGACTTTGGTTCAAAATCGAAATTTTTTTCGATCGCGGCCGAGCCCCCATAATTTGTGGGAGACAACAAGGGGTCCAAGACGTTTGTCTTTCTTCTATTTTATTTTAAAACTTAACAAAAATTAATTAAAAAGGTAGATAAGTTTGACAATGATATGCAGAAGGTAACGCCTGCTCGCGCACCTCTCGCGTTCTCTCTGCTGTTCTCTTCAAAGTACACAGGTTAATCGTTTCAGTTTCAATTCACTGCGCCTGCGCGCGAAGACTGTGCTTGGCTTTGGCTGCCATATATATATATATATATATATATATATATATATATATATATATATATATATATATATATATATATATATATATATATATATATATATATACAGGGTGTCCAGCCTTAATGTGATCACATAGCTAATTCCCGAACCGTTCAGTTTAGGTATGCACTTCCAGTATGAAAAATGTTTTAAAAAAGGTAAAGAATATTTTTACGTGCTTTTCGAACTAAAAAACCCATTTAGAAAAAAATTACAAAAATTAAATTTTTATACGGCCCCCAGGTCCAATCACTTACTCTTAGGAAAAGATGCAGTGCACAAAAACAAAGTAAACACAAAAAGTTTCATTTTATTACGATACAAACAGGCGGACTTATGGAACTTTGAAAATCATACATTTCATCCATTTTCTCGACCATTTTCAAGAAGCTAGTAAGGGCCGTCTCCAAAGTAAAATTAATTGGAACTCTGCCAGGAAACTTTCGGTCTTGTACGCCCCTCTTATGTAAATCATTTTTAAATATAAAAGTACAGTACAATCCCACTAATCCGAACATCCGGTTAATCGGAAGGGCTCCGCGGAAAATTTTTTATAATTTTAAGGACGAGAAAACGGTGAATATTTCAATATAAAACAGTGTAAACCTTAATTCAAAACAGTTCTTTATTTAATATTCACGCACTGTACATCAAGTTATGGTACAAATTTTAAAATGGAATAAACTACAGAACAGAACACTAATGTTTAGTATGAAAAATTGTACAACATAAGATTAAATATAAAATATGTACAGTACAGTACTGATAATGTAGTGAACAAGTGAGTGTTTACGCTTACTCGCCATAACAATCTGTTTACGTACACTGTATCACAGATAAATGTCCAAAACACACACAACAAACTGTTTTCACTGTAGAATATCACACTGTAACACTGTTATTAACACAGAGACAAAAGCGGACGAGTGTAGAACGAGCGCGGAACGACTGACGGCCAACAGTACGGGCACACGCACACGCAGTCACACTAAATTAGGAGTGGTGGAGGGAGGACACACGCGTCGAGGAGTGGGAGTACAGTCCACGCGGCAAAAAAGCGGGCGCGTACGCTCACATTACGACAAAATACATAGACACAATAGACCCGTACTCCCGGTTCAAATAGTGATTTCGCTGTTACTCCGGCTAATCCGAACAATCACGTAATCCGAACAGGGGTCGGTCCGATATTGTTTGGATTATCGGGACTGTATTGTACATACATTACGTTAATAATACAATACTTGAGAACTTAAAGCATAAAATTTATTCTGTGTGCGTGTAAAACATAGACAAAATAAAATATTTTGGAAGAAGAAAAGATTTCAAAAGCAGTTCCAAAAAAATATACTTATTTGCTGCATTTACAGACTGATTTGTTGCGGTACTGATCATGGCGAACGTTAAAAATCTGTTGTGTAGTCGCTTGCAATTGCTTACAGACGTATTCTAATGCTACGAATTCTAGTAAGGGAGAACGAGATGTATGCAAATAAAAAATACTGCGGAATGGTGCTGTTGTTTGGGCAGTGTAATCGAAATAAGAGAGAGGTGGCAAGACTTTATGCCTTTAAATTTTCCAGTCGAAGACATCCATCTTATTGTACAATTGCCCGTGCTGTTCAACGCTTGTATAAAACTGGGAGTTGTCACAGATGTATTCCTTTGCCTCGTGCCGCACCTTCAAGTTTCTGGATACCCGCTGAAGATGTTCTAGAATATTCCCTGGCTCATCCTGAAAGTAGTGTCCGGGATATTAGCAAGGCTCGTTCCTACTCAGAATCGACGGTGTGGATGGATTGATTGAATATTAACGTCGCACTGTTCAGCTACACGAGGACTTTTGGCGACGGACCACGTAATTTTGAACCATGGTCAAGTGACGTGGACGACACCTGAGCTGGAACCCCCCTCTCCTAACTACCACACCACACCAACGGGAGGACGTTTCAGCTCTCGACAGATTTAACGTGCATCGCTGCCCTACACGGTGGGTCTTTAGTGGTACTGGGCTCGAACTCGTGACAAGGCAAGCCACGATCCGATACCTATACCACTCGGCTACCGCGGCCACATCGACGGTGTGGAACATATTAAATACGTACGGTGCACATCCTTATCGTCCAGTCCTGGCGCAGGAACTAATGCCCGGAGACCAGGGCCGTCGTTTTGATTTTTGCACTTTCGTGTTAAACACACTGGATGAAAATACAGATTTTTAAAATAAAGTTTTGTGGTCGGATGAATGCCAGTTCTCGAGGCAAGGCACTATTAATAGACAGAATACGCATTATTAGTTCCTCGAAAAACCACATCTAATACGACCGAATCGCCACCAAGTGCGTTGGTCGGTGAATGTGTGTTGTGGAATATGGAAAAGCACCTTAATATTGGCCCAATGTATTGCGATGGACCCTAAACATCATAACCATACGGAAATTTTATCTGGACCATTATCCGATTTTTTAGAAGATGAAGCTTCCTTACGGGATTTGTCACACATGTGGTACCAGCATGATGGTGCACCCGCAGTCAAATCTATCTGCTCAACCATGTACATTTTTTGGCGCAGACGTTTGTCACTCGAATAATAGGCTACGGAGGTCGACAGGAGTGCCCCCCCCCACACGATTACTCAACCTAAGTCCTCTGGATTTCTTTATCTGGGGCTTCCTAAAAAGCAAAGTGTACGAACGTAAATCCACGAGTAAATTCGATTTACTCAATCGAATTAGCATGGCATGTAGGTCTGTGACACTGTTGTAGAAGCTACAGGCGGAGTTTTTGACGTGGGTTCGGTACTGTGGAAAGCAGTCATTTTGAACATTATTTATGTTAATTTGGGCATTCTGATATAATAAAGCCCGTGATTCATGATTGGCGCATCTTTCCCATTATGCTATAATTTGAACGTCAAATCATGTATTCTTTTGCTGCTATTTGTTAAAACAAGCTATTTTAATCTTTTCGGTACATATTGTATTTAATTTATTTTTTATTGTTTGCCATACAGCAATACAAATTGTCAATCTATGATGTTTGTTACGTTTTTATTTTACTATGATGTTTTTCTTTTGCTCTTTCTGAAGATAGTGAATATTACTGTTCTCTTAACTCAATTTATATACGACTCTCTTTTCTGAGCACTTCAATTTTAAGTAGGCATAACTCGGTCAATTTTTATCCTAATAAAGTAACCTTTTTGTGTTTACTTTATTTTTGTGTACTGCATCTTTTCCTAAATGCAAGTGATAGGACCTGGGGACCGTATAAAAATTTAATTTTTGTAATTCTTTTGTAAATTTTTTTGGTTCGAAAAATGCGTAAAAACATTCTTTACCTTTTTAAAAACATTTTTCAAAACCGAACGGTTCAGGAATTAGCTATTGGGTCATATTAGGAGTGGACACCCTGTATATACACAATAAAAAAACAATGCGACAACACCCAGGAGTCGCCCGCTTGTAATAAAATTTCTTATGCTAAGCCATTCGTACCGAATATGCAAAAGATTAAAATTTGGTGTCCAATGAATGAATAGAGGGAGTTACAGCGCATCGGAACTGCGCACTCAGCAAGTGTATATAAGAAGCGATTCTCAATCTTATGGTCAAAATTTCTGTTGCATTATGATTTAGGATACCTTTCAACGACTGGAAAAATGTCTCGCCGCAGGATTCGAGCAACTGTCAGTGTTTGAAAGAGGTTGTATCATTAGATTGAAAAAAGCAGGTTGGGCAAATCGGAGAATCACTCGTCATATGGGTCGAAGAGATGCGGCTATTAGAAGATGCTGCAAGAATGGGTGGAAAATGGCAGATTTCAGCGTCATGATGGTAATGGTTGACCTATGGCCGCAGCAAATCGGGAGGGCAGATTGATTGTCAGATCAGCTGTCACAGTGCCTTATTCGTCGTATCAACCATCAGACTTGTGACCCGCACACTAATGTACACCACGCCCATTCACAGACGGCTGATAGAGCGAAATTTAATCTCTTACTGAATGCTGCGCCAACTGCCACTTACACCTGCACACTGTCCAGCCAGATTACAGTGGTGCTTGGCTCGATCAGGTTGGAGTGAGTGAATATTTACGTCGCACTTTTCATCTACACGAGGGCTTTTGGCGACGGACCACGTAATTTTGAATCATGGTCAAGTGACGTGGACGACACCAGAGCTGACACCCCCTCTCCTAACTACCACACCCATGGGAGGACGTTTCAGCTCTCGACAGATTTAACGTACATCGCTGCCCTACACGGCGGGTCTTTAGTGGTACTGGGCTCGAACTCATGGCATACCTGCCATGATCCGATATCCTGACCACTGGGCTACTGCAGCCCTCTGATCGATCAGGTTGGAATCATGGTGACTAGGGACGTATAGTGTTTAGCTACAAATTCCGCTTCCAACTGTGTCCTGACGATTATCGAAGAAGTGTCTTGGGACGCCCAGGGCAGCATGTCGATCCTGCTTTCCCTACTGCACGCTACTCAGGTCCTGAACCAGAAGTTATGGTCTGGGGCGCCATTTCTTTTGACAGCTGGACCCATTCGGTCACCATTAATGGCACACTTGCAGCAGTGGTACTTCGACGACATTCTGAGAACTGTTTTGCTGCCGTTTCTTTTGCAGTACCCTGGCCTTATTTTTCAGCAAGATAATTCCAGACCACATATGGAACGTGTTGCTATGAACTATCTTACAGCTTGTTAAACACTTCCTTGGCTCGCCAGATCTCTCTCAAATCGAGTATGTCAGGGATATGATGGAAAGGCGACTGCATCTACCAGGGACTGTTGATGACCTGGCTCGACAATAGGAGCAAATTTGACAAGAAATACCACAGGAGACATTAAGGTGCTTTATCACTCTACGTCACGCAGAGTGGCAGCTTGCATCCAGGCTAGAGGTAGGGGAACACCTTATTGAGCTCGTTACCCCTTTATGTACCGGATTATGATTTACTGCAGTTTTTTTCATGCAATATTTTTTTAGATCACTACATTGAAAATTAAGGGATATAAATAAATAAAATACTGAAATTTAGGAAATTTAATCCATTAGAGCTAATTAATATTAATTAAGGATATTCAACTGTAAAATTAATTATATACACTGTTAACTGAAAATAATTAGTGAAATCATTTTCTAAGGTCTTCATTAACATACAAAAAAATAAGACACTTAAATTGACATTAACTATATTTTCGGGACAAAAATGATAATCTTCGCAATCCGCTGAAAACGCAATTTCTCTATAAAGCTATTCGCCTTCCCCAATAAAATACTCAACATAGAAAACGTGCTGCCATACATCTTGGTAGAGTAGATTTCAAAGAATATTCCTGCTAAGTATCGTCAGAATATTCGTAAAAATATTATTCTATGTAACTTTAAAGTGAGTGGTACTCTTATAAGTACCGTTGGTAGATAAAGGGTTACTTTGAAACTCTTAAACAAATCATTCAATTTTACTCTTCTATACATAATCTTTCTACCCACCAATTTTTGTCTCTATAAGACAACTCGTTCTTGGTGCATTGGTTGTTTTTTTGTTATAGAGTGTATAATAGCACTGGTGATATTTGTTCGAGTGTTTTTGAATTCTCATTTACGCGTTCTATCATTATTTTATAATACTTTTATGTTATCTCAGATAATCTTAACACAAGTGCATTAAATATTTCATACAGAAGGTTTCGGTAAGTGAAATTTTGAATACTATTTTGTTGAAGGAAATATTTGGTATTTTCTCCTTAGAACTACATTTTTCTACACATAGCATGTAAGCGGTTTTGCATGGTACTTTTCTGAGAATTGAAAAAAAAATGCTCGAAATAATCTCTATAAATTTTTCTGAATAGATTAAAATAAAGAACTATATGAACAACTTCGAACCAGAAACCCTACTGGAAGATGATCGATGTGCTTTTTACCGTATTCCGGACATTTTCTTGCAATTTGTCTCTATCGAATGTAAATAACATTCCTAACCTCTTTGAATTGGGAAAATATAATATGTAACGGATATTTGTTGATTAATATTTCATTATAATATACTCTCGAAATGCTGATTTTCATCTTGCTGTATGAGACATTTTCTTTGAATGTGGTGTAAGGCCATTTTTGACAAAAAGTTAATTATAACATTAAATGCAATCTGCCATGAGCTTTTTATCTATGAACAGTTCACCAAAAAATCCTTCAAAATTTTTATCGTTTGTCACGATAAATTTACATAATTAATGAAATTACAAATACAATTACTTTGAAAGAGGTAAATATCTCCATGTAATATATAAAATGGACTTACACCACTTTCACAGAAAACCACTAATATGTTATTTCAATTTATATTTAAATTTTATTGAATTTTTCATGTGATTATTAATTTTAAATTACATTTTCACAAAAGGAAGAGAATTCACTATTTTAACATATTTCAGTAAAAGGATAAGAAAACAAGAAAAAGTGGCATTACAAATAATTCCATAATAACTTGAATTTCAAAAGAGAATTCCAAATATCTGTGCAAAATATAAAAATAAGACTTTTTGAATCCAATGGGCACAGATCGATCTTTTAACTAAATCTACCTAAAAAGCATTTTTCTAAAAAAATTTTTTAATTGATTTAAGTTCTAGAATAAAAAAAAATAAAAGAAATGCTCTTTCTAGAAAAGCAATAAAGTTCATTTTTATTGGTCAAAATTAATACATTCACTCTATAAAAAAACATTAGGTAATACATAACATTGCAAAATTAAAGTAAAATTATCATAATCAACAATGATCACTATCCACAAAAAAATAAACAAATCTTTTTGTTGAATATTGACACAAAATTATGATACTGATTATTTCACATACCTACTCTTTCATTCGAAAATATGAAAATGATACATTTAAGTAACGGCAATGCAAGAAAGAGAGATTTTAAAAATCTTCACAAATTAAAAGTTTCTAATTTTTTAAGGTGTAAATATTTATAGAAAAAAAATGCTGCTTTTAAAAATAAAGAGCTGCAAATATCGAAAACCTAAGGTTTTTGTTTGTCATGAGTACGCACATGTTTTCTCAAACTACCACAGTGAGAGAAAGCTTTATTGCATACTGCACACACATGAGGTTTTTCACAGTATGAATACAAAAATGTTCTTTTAAATTAACACTTTGTGAGAAAGCCTTGTTGCATATTTCACAAACGTGAGGCTTTTCTTTTGTGTGAATACTCAAATGGGATATTAAATTACTAGTTTGAGAGAATGCCTTGTTGAATATTTCACAAACATGAGGCTTTTCTTTTGTATGAACACGCAAATGTTTTTTCAAATCACCACTGAGAGAGAAAGCTTTATTGCATATTTCACAAACATGAGGCCTTTCCTTGGTATGAATACGGAAATGCTCTTTTAAATTACCTTTTATGGAGAATGCTTTGTTGCATATTTCACAAACATGAGGCTTTTCCTTCGTATGAATAAGTAAATGTCTTTTCAAAATACAGCTTTGAGAGAAAGCTTTGTTGCATACTTCACAAACATGTGGCTTTTCAGTGGTATGAATATACAGATGCTTTTTTAAAGTATCTTTTAGAAAAAAAGCTTTGTGGCATATTTCGCAAACATAAGGCTTTTCACTGGTATGAACTTGCAAGTGTTCTTTTAGAGTACCACTTCGTGCGAATGTCTTGAAGCATATTTCACAAAAATAACACTTCTTGTTTGCATGAATAGGCCAATGATGCTTTACATTATTATTTCCACAAAGAGCCATCTTGCTAATTTTAAAAGCAGAATTTTTTTATTTATTACACAGGAAAGAGAAATGCAACATCTTTCTCATTATGAATGATTTATAATTATATTATTTTGCATAAGAAGAAATTGATTCCTTTTTAAGGTAATATTTAAATTGGAAAATTTACTTTACTGGTTAAAATATGCACAAAATGAAACACAGCTGGATATTACAGATTCTTATACAGAATTGCATGATATTTACTTTGTAGGTTGCTTAAGAGTTTGGTTTGCTTTTAGGTAGTGTTTACTCAAAATAAAATGTTAAACACATTCAGTGTATAGCTAATAAATTTTATTTATACAGAACCTGCAGATTAATATAAGTTTATCGTCAACAATGGGGGAAATGTATCATGTTGAAAGGTTAAAAAATTCTTGGTGGCAATTTAAATCGAGGCTTGCACCTTGTTTTGAAGTATAAAACAATGAAAATGAGAGAAAACTCCAAACAGATAATTTAAAATTTTACAAGGCTTTAACATTCAAAAAGTGCTGTCCAAAAATTTATAGGACACCCAGACAATTTATGTAAAGCAGAAATGGACCAATATGTAAAACATGGTCCTTCAAATAAAAAGAAATATAGAGACATTTTTATGCTGAGTGTATAAGATTTTTTTCTTTTGTTTCAGTGAGCTGAAATATTTCTATTGAAATGTTTCTATTTCCACTTTATAAGTATTAAAAACTTCCACTTAAAACAATAGTATCTTTAGTAAAACTTTCCATACTTATGAAGAGTTCACTTTCTTTCTTTTTTTTAAATACTTAATTTGTTTTTCTTTCAGAGTTCTGGTAATCCTTGAGACATTTTAATTCAGTTGTTAAAATTCACATATCGAAAAAGAGTAAAAAATATTAGATTTTGTAAATATTCAATTTCTCTGAAGAAACATTTGAGAACATTTGGAATCCATAATTAAACATAACAGCTGCACATTCTCCACTTCTTTATAGTTATTAGAACAAACACTTTTTTTTTTATATTCTACAGCACCATATACCATTCCAACATTTATTGGCATATTGAGTTTTTGAAGGTCAACATTTCATTAAAAGTTCCTGAGAGAAAAGGATATGTGTACACTGGATTTTCACAGTACTGAATTACATGTATAATTAAATAGTTTTCTTGAGAGAATTTTCTGTTTGCCAAGTTTCTTTCAGAAGTAACACCAGCTACTATTCCCTAAAAGACATTAATCATACATATTAGATTTTGAAAGAACTAAACTGACATAAAAAATTAAAAGTTAGTGATTCAGGATTTTCCTAAACCATATTTATCAATTAGAGCATTTAAAAATAAGATTAGAAAGTAATAGTAAATTAAAAACCGAGTAATTATACAAAGGTGAAATTATTGAGAAGTAAAATTATACTTTTTCGAGAGAAGGAGAGTTTATTAATATTGCTATTAGTAATGAATCTCATAATTTTGAAGTGTTACGCAGTGATGAGGACAACACCAAGATCATTTCCCAGGGAAAGAGATGTCTACATATATATGTAATCCAATGAATCAGAATAATATTTTGTTGCCTAGATACGTGGATTTCTCATAAGAAATGGCAAGCTTTCAGTGGTGTAAATCAGAGCAATATGAAAACGTTTATCTGTTTCTATATTTTTACAAAAGTAAAAATACAGTGGTGGCTAAAATTGTGGAGACAGTTGGAAATTTTTGTTTTTTAAATTTGTATGCTTATAGAAAATGCAATGTTTCTCAAAATACAAAGTCGTATATATCATTTTAAAGAGACTTTAATACTGATTTCAGTACAATAAACAAAATTCAGATATTTGCAATAATTACCAATATATATTAGAAATTGATGATAGCAGTGAATTATGAATACTTAGTAGGGTAACCTTTTTTTATTACAGCTTCACATTGATATTTTATTGAGCTGACTATGGTGTTAAGCTCTTCTTTTGTAATTGCATGATGCCAGGAAACAATTACAGCATCAATTAATTCTCATTTATTTGATGGATGCCTCATTTGGACAAGAATTTTAAAACAGCGCCACAAATTTTTTATAGGATTAAGATTAGGACTGTTTCCTGGCCAGGACAACAATTCAATTCTCTTTGTGGGAAACCACTCTTTCGAATAATTTTGGTGTGTGGCAGGGAGCAAATTCTTGTTTTTAAAAAAAAAGAAGCATCGTTGGGAATGAGATCCCTGATGGAAAGTAGGTTTGGGTTTTACAATAGTGTCAATGTATTTTCGGGCATTCAGCCTCCCATCAATGACATGAAGGTGACCAATACTATCTGCAGACATGAAGGTGACCAATACCATCTGCAGACATGCAAAACCAAATGATAACACTAAGTGGACTCTTCACAGTAGCCTGAATGCAGTCAAAATGTAGCTCTTCTCCTATTCTATGTCTTGCATATTTTTGCCCATCACTTCCGAATAATGATATCTTTGTTTCATCGCTCTAATGTAACTTGTGACCAATGATCATTTGTACAATTAATGTGTTCCCTTGCCCACTGTAGTCTTTATTTGCACTGCTGAAACTTGAGACAAGGATTTTTTCATTGAATTCTACCTCTTAGTCCAACATATGTTAATCCTCTCCTGGTTGTTCTTGAACTGACAAAAACATTAATGTAATACAGATTGCTTCCGATGGCATTCTTCTATTTTCTATTTCTCTGTCATCAACAGATGTGGTGCCCTTTTCTTGCTTTGTTTTTTTAATGAATTAGTCTCTTTATATCATAAACAAAACTCTGGAGCAGCATGATGTAGTCAACCACTAACGTGTCCTGCAATTTTAGCAAAGGAAAGACTACTTTCTCCTAACACAATTATCTTACATTTCTTTCTAGGAGTCCAATCAATTCTTTTATTTGATGTCCTTGCTTCATGATTAAATATTATTGTTGTCATGGCTAAGAAACAGTTCCGACTTCAATGCTGTCGAAAACGTGAGGTACGATTTGAAAACTCTTGTCTGAATGAGGCACCCATTAAATAAAAGAGAATTAATTGTGGCTATAATTGTTTCCTAGCATCATGTAACAACAAAGGAAGAACTTAAGCTCCTTTTCAGCCCAATGAAACATCCATGAGAAGCTGTAATAAAAAATAAAGACTACTCTACTAAGTATTCATAATTCACTGCTATGATCAGTATCTAATGTATATTGGTAATTATCGCAGCTAAAAAATTTTTTGTATTGCAAATATTTCAGTTTTGTTTATTGAGTGGAATTCAGTATTAAATTCTCTTTAAAATGACACATACAACTTTGTATTTTGTGAAATGTAACATTTTCTATAAGCATACAAAATTTTAAAAACTTAAAAATTTCCAGAAGTGTCCAGACTTTTGGCCACCATTGTATATAAACAGTTAAGTTTAATGTTTATGTTAAAATGAAGAAAAAAAATTCTAAAATAATACTAATCCAATTTTAATTTTATACTCAGGTATCTCTATAAGGTACTAGTGAATCAAGGTACTATTGAGTTTCAAGGCCCCTGGCACAGGAGGATTTGAAGGCATGGGTTAACTGCATGGCCATTTTAAACCTCCCCAGCACCCTAGGTACTTCCAATTGTTTTATGTCCCCCTCCCACAATATTTGTAGAGCACCCTCTTTATTAGTTCTTACATTGACACTTTTGGTCCAAGAGAGATTTTCCCTTAACTCTTACTCATTTCTTTTTTTGCTGTTTGGAGTCTTTCCATTATCCACCACCTATAGATTTGCCATTTCCTGTACTGGCAATCCTAAGTTAAGGATAGTGTCATGGTTTGGCCACTCTTGCTCATTTCTTACTTTACAGCATCACCAATCACCCCACTCTTTTGTAAATTAGTACAGTAACACGATAAAATCCTTTGCAGTTACATTATAAAGTATACATTATGTATGAACTGTTTTCAACTTATTAATTATCATCTTTTTCATTGATAAAGATATTTATGAATGAAAAAATTTTCAAATCAAATTTTTTTCTTTATAAAAGATATCCTTATTATTTGTTGAGTCACTATCGTTGTATTGGTACAAAACAAACCGATTTTCTCAAATTTTGCTTATGGTTTATTATGGTTAAATCATTAATAACATCATTGTAATTAATTTCCATAGTAATATCATCTTTTTTTTTTACCATATGCACATGCCTAGTGTGCCTAAGCAGAAAAGTGGTCATAGCTTTATTATTTTTTACTTTTTGACATCCTTATTCTTTGTTGGGCTACAGACATTGTACTTGTACAAAGAAAATTATTTTCGAAAAACTACTGACTTTTCAAGAAAATCATTTAAAACTTCATTATAATCACTTTCCCTTGTGATAACAATTTGACTGCATAGCAAGATCAAACTGTTTAGCTTTTCATTTTCCATAGTAGATCTCATTTCAGTTTTTTCTCCCTTGAGGGCAGAAATGTTTCTCTCATGATTAGCTAGGTGGTCGTATGATCACTGTAAATTTATTTTTTTAAATCTTTTTTCACCCTCTAAATTTTCTTGCCCTAGGTATGTGCCTAAGCAGAAAAGTGACCCTGGAGCACAGGGCCTCAAGGAAAGACAACATTGGTCCCTGGCCCACAAATGCATCTAGCAGAGGGGGATTGTAACAATCAAGCCTCATATTAATTTAAATTTCAGTCCTGCATATCTTTTCTGTGCATCTTAAATATAAAAAATACCCTTTTCTAAATGTTCAGTCTCATTCTATTGATTTTATTACATTAGGTATTGGTAACAAAGTGCATCCAGTTACATTTTAATATGCCTTTACTATATTACACACAAAAGGCCCAATAATCATATTGAGGGTATATATCAGTATAATCAAGTAGCATTAGTCAACAAAAACCAAGACACACTTCTAATTTATGGAACTGTTTAAGAACAGATAATATTGTAATCAAATGAGTTATATAATTGAAATCCCTTGTAAAGAGACTGCTAACAAAACAAAATTACACATGAAAATAATAATGATCATTAAATGATAAAAAAAATCATTATTTAATTATTTGTGCAAATTTTCAATGTTTAAAATAGCATAAATACGAGCATAGATCAATTTTGATATAACTATCTATTGCACATCATCCAAGAACAAAATCAAATGCAAACACATATCCTCTTCTTGGTTCATTGCTCTTTCCATAAACTTTGGCAAAGAAACAAAATCCACAAAATAATTACAATAACAATACAAATACTACTTTTACATGAGAAGCTTTTTTCTTAATATTACTTTTAAAAAATGTAATTAAAAACAATCAATATCATTAACAGCAGTATTTTTTAATTATACAACTTTACTAAGATAATGTTCTGAATTTAGCATCAAAAAACCTTTCTAAATTTATGTAAAAAGATGCAGAATTACAATCTGATATTCTTTAAATAAACTCTTATTTTAAATATAAATGTTCAGAAAAGTTTTTCAAAATATATCAATGGCCATGCTGGGTTATCAGTTACCAGGTGTTTTTTCACAAATTTTCAAAGTCATAATGACATTTTCATTTTTTTTAAAAAAAATCCAGCATTAAAAAATTTATATTACTTGTAATTATAATTTTAAGATCTTTATCTATTCAATTACTACATGCAATTCTAATTCTCTATAAAAAATGTAGTTTATAGGTTCTAATAATTAAATTTAGTCTGCATTATAAAAATATTTGCTCTGTTTTAATAATTTCTCTGCTTTTCAATACAAACTGAAAACCAGTGATAAAAGAACTTAATGCATTTTACTTGAATGATATTAAAATGTTTTCACAGGTATTTTTCATCCAATAAATAAATATATAAAAATATCTGGGATTTTTATTCTCAAGATGAAAAATAATGTCTGAGCATTCAAAAATTTACAAGCGTTAATTGACTTTGCCTACAATTACAAACATTTGAGAATCACATTGAATATGAGCGTGTGTATTGTAATGTACAGGAAGTTTGTTACGTTAAAGGTCAGAATTTTCTTATGTTACTTCTTAGTTAGAACAGGTAAAATATAACAAAATTAATGTTATATTTTACCTATTCTAGCTGGGTTCTTTTAAAAATTTGTTGAAGTGTTTTATAAGTTCTTTCCAGATAACTTTTTAGTCGATGAAATCCTATTATTCCTAATTGGTATTTCTATACTTACAGCTTAATATTATAAAACATTCTTATTATACATTGGAGAGAATGATTTCTGCAACAAAACAATGACATAAACATAACTCTTTAACACAATTTCTCTTCCTAAAAAAATCTGCAAATGTTGGAAAATATATAAATATGGTTAGAGAATTTCTGAAATTTCATTTCTAACACTGAGTAGAAATGTGTTATTTGGAGCCTAGTAGTTATAAGTTTTGACATGTTCCCTTAAAGAACAAAACACTTTCAGAATAAATTAGATGTTTTTTAAAAGAATTTAGCATAATAATCAGGATTAATTTTAATAACTGACATGTATACTTCAGAATATGTGAGACTCATCATATGCTTAGTTTATTCAGAGCAGTGGCTGCCAACCATTAGAACTTCATGGACCACTAAATTTAAAATTTTATATTTGGTGGAACACTAAAGTGATTGTCCACTATATGGTAGACCACTGTTATAGTTATCTACCATATAATGCACAATCATATTAGTGGTCACTCATTATATATTGTCAGTTATTTACATCTCTGTTTCCATTCCCATATCACTGAAAAGCAACTTCACAAAAACTGGCAATGTAAAGCAATGTCAGCAAACTAAAGTATTATGCTACTAATTTAACGTGGTTAACAAATCTCACTTTCAAATGTTGTTAGGATATACCAGCAAAAAAGCAATTAATTTTGCAATTTTGCAAAAAATAGTAACCGAAGTTTAAAAAAGTATAATTCACATTCTTTAAGTTTTGTTACTCATCATTTTTGAAAGTGAATCTTCATGAAAATATAAATTATATTCCAGCTTATTTTCTGAAGACCATCATAAATCTTTAACAAACTACCATTTGGCAAATGCTGATTCAGAGTACATTTAGAGATTCATGTTTTACACTTAATTGAAAATTTATATATATATGCATAAAACACATATTCAATATATATGCATAAAAAAGAATTCATTACAACATTTAAAAGAAAAATTTTAAAAATTGTATAAATTTCTAATATTAAAAAAAAAACTGTTTTTTTTAAAACTATCAAGAGAAAATGAGTGTTTGTAATAATTAATTTTAAAAACCTTACCTAAAATAAGTTTGGTGCACTCACTAGATTAGCTAAAGCGTATGGCAGCAAAGATTCAATCATATATCAAATATGAAAAAGTCGATACCATTCTTATCACTTCAAAGAAATCAAAACATAATGTATTAGAATAAGTGCACATGCAAGGTTAATAATATGATCAATATATGCTTTTGATTCAAAAACAAGTACTATAAAAAAAATTTTAAAAGTCAATTCCTACTTTGAATGGATGAATAGAAAGTATTTTATTTATGAATGAAAATTGGAATAGGAATTAAAAAAAGAGCATGATTTGTCAGGATTGTTGTAACAATGCACACCCGGTTTGGCTTAAAACAAGGTTTTCTATGCCCACTTTTGTCTTTGTTTTAAGTTACATTGTTACAACAACAGAGATGAATCTAAATTGGTGTCAAAAATTGATAATTAATTATTAAATTAAATTAATTAATATTTTAAAAAACTGAATTAACATCAAGTGTCATGCACTAAAACTTTAAAAAAATTTATTTGAACTTGATTGGATGAATAGAAAGTATTTTATTAACTATTGAAAATTTGAACAAGATAAATAAATAAATAAATATATATAGAGAGAGTAAGCTGATAGTAAAAATTTAATTAACTATCATACAGGATTCTAACTTGTTACATAAAGACTAAATAAGTTAAATTTTTTGTGAGCCTCTGAGTCATAAAGACAAATAAAGGCAACCTCAGTAAGAGAGGAAAAATCTCCAGATAAAAAGCTGTTTTAATATCAGAAAAAGTTTTCTGAGCACATTTTTCTTTACGTTTTCGGACTAAAACCTCTGAATTGAACTCTGAGTAGCATTGGTATATTTTCATGTATACGTATAACAATAGCTAAACTATACATGAACTTGCAACATACAGCAAAAAACTTTAAATGAAAAAAAGCTTAAGATGAAATATCAGTTTACACGGAATCACACAAGGATCACAACAAACTATGTATTTTCATGCATCTTTTTTTCTTAACATGAAACAAAAATTGCTTAACACAAAAAGATTGCCCTTCTGGAAATGAACAAAGTTAGGAAAACAGCAGTCCTACTGTATCATCGGAAGCATTCGTTGCAGTAGATGATAATGGGTGCACAGCCCCAATTATGGCAGACATATTTTGGAGTTAGTTCAAAGCTCAAAAAAATATCTTTGATGTAGATTCCAAAGAGAAAAATGAAATGAATATGTAATTCTTGTTCCTATATCATCTGAAATGATGGACATCATGAAAAGTATGCGCAATTATTTAGAGCACATTCCAATGATAAAATGAACAAAATAGATGACATTGATCAATTTGTAGACAATTTGATGCTAAAAAAGAATGCAAAGAAAAATATCAGATTATGTTTCAAAAGCTCAATAAATGTTTTTTTTTTTTCAAAAAACTTGAAAATTCTGCATCAAATTTCCATAAGTTATTCTGAATGTTTTTGTTTTATGGATTTTTATTAAATGCATGTATATATATATACATATTTATGCAAATAAAACATACTCTAATTAATTCAAATTTGTTGAATTCTGTTTTTTTTTTTTTGCAATAACCTTTAACACAAAAAAAGTATTTCATATCCCTGAGTTTCATGTTGACCAATTTTCACTTGTATTTTAAATTAGCATGATTTATCCTTTATAACCATTTTTCACACACACACAATAAGTATTCTTCCTACCTTAAGTGTACACTTTGATTTTGATGGAACAGTGGAATTGCTAATGAGATAGAATGAGATCAGAGAGAAAGGCGATGAGAGAGTGTACCAAATTTCTGTTGGAAATTAGCTTGACAACCAAGAAAACAAATATGCAAATTCTATGAAACTTTGCTTCATATATAATTCTACAGATTTGAAATTTGCCATAGAAATTTTTATTTCTTATGTAATTTATTTTATCATTTATGAACAGAACAGTACCTACAAGCTGTAAAAACTTATAAACCATTGAACCCAATTAAAAAAAATTGCAAATAAGTTCAAAACTTTTAATTGGGACACAGATGTAACTTAAGAATTATTTTACATCATTACATACACACATATAAACAATCTATAAAACATTGCTATACTGTTCAAATTAATTGGGACAAGTGAAAAAAAAACTATTTTTTCTAAGACCTTAGCGTTTGATCATTACATACCTTAAGTAGACTGAAAAGTCTTTTTATTAGTACGAATTATGTCCTTTAGCAGAACTAAGCTCTTGAACACACCTTGGCATTGACTCCACAAGTGTAAAACACATATTCTTGACTTCATTATTGTGGAACCACACTTGTAAGCACTCTTTATCGTTTGCTCTGTTGTCGTGCAATTCATCTTAGTTATACGATTCTAGATAATAAGCCATAAGTTCACAATAGGATTTAGGTCTGGTGAATTACCAGGCCAATCAAGCACTTTTATTTTATTTTAATGCATAAAATTCTGGATCAATTTAGAATTATGACAAGGGACCAAGTCATATTGAAATGTTCCATTAAATGTTTCCATGAATGGAACAATTCTAATATGTAATATTTCTGCATATTTGACAGAATTCATCCTGCCATTAAGATGAATTAAGCTTCCAGTGCCATTTGTTGTGAACCCCCCAAAACAACTTTTTAGAAGGGTGTTTTACAGTCTGATGGATACGACTTGGTTGCAGAGTTTCACCTTCCCATCGTCTAACTACCCTTGATTTGTATCCCTCTCCAAATAAATGTGATTCATCACTGAAAATCACCTTATTCCAATCATTAACAGTCTGTGATTGGTATTTTTTGGCAAATGCTTAACATTTTCTCGTCGTTTTTTTAGTTACAAATTGTTTTTTCCTCAGTCTTGTTGCCTTGTGGTCAAATTCCAGAAGCCTTTTCCATACAATTGAGATATTCACTTCAACTCCATAATCCAATAAATCCCTTCAAAAGTCTGTGCTTGGATTTATTTTGCTATTTCTTAATAAAATTTTATCAGCTCATGGAGTAGTTTTCCGATTGCACCCACAATTTCCTTTTTGTTTTGCAGACAATGATCCAGAGCCTGAAAATCCTATTAAAATTCTTGAAACAGTTGACTAACCCACACCAATAGCTGTAGCTATATCTCTTACAGTCATAAAAATGTGTTCATTGAAAGCAATTATTTTAGAACACCCCTTGCAGTAATATCCATCTTAGAACAAGCAACATTAACACAGAATGAAAACTTATAAACACCAGATGTCACACTGAAACTAAAATCAGTCAAACAAATAAATTAGAGTCAAGGTTAATCCATCACACTATCTCTAGGTAGATACAACCGATGTAAGGCTATTCAGAACATCAATGGTAATTACATACCAACTTAGACAAGAAAAATCTGTTTCTCCCAATTAATTGTAACAGTATAATATCTCAAGTTCCTACTTTTAATTTTAGTAGTATAATATTATTAAACAAATGTACTCTTATATTCATTACATACATGTTGTCACATAAAAAATATTGATGTGAAATATTAGTCGTTTTAACTAGCTGCATGGCCCGGCATTGCACAGGCTTTTATATAAATTTTTCCTTTCCTTCACAAAATCAGCACTTCTAATATTCTTTTTCAAAATGACTTCCACCCCTCCCCTTTTCCTCCGCTTAGCCTGGTGTTGCTCAGGCTTTTACTGAGGCCATAACTTAAAATTCCCTGTTTTGAAATTTTTTCGCTTCTTTTCTTTGTCAGACAGGTTTATTTCCCCTGGAGTTACACGAACATTTTTAAATGCATAACATATTGTCATGGAAATTCCCCTTTCCCTCTCGCTATCAGAGCTTTCGAGTAAGTGAACAGTGGGACTTTAATATTCACTCACTCACTTTGCAACTATTTAGACCCTGGAAAGGAAAATGTATCTTTTTAAAAATAGTTGTATGTTGAAAAAAGTAGAAATTTTTATAATTACAAAATTTCACAACTGTGTTAAATGTTGAATTAAAATTGTGAGCTTTTTGAATGTTTGACACATGGAAAAAAAGTTTCACACAATTATTTTTATAAATGAAGAAGCTATAAAAACTTTGAATTTCTCATTAAATTTGAAAACTTGAAATAGTCTGATTTTTTTCAATATCATTTTCACATAAACGCATCGATATTCATTCATTTTAGAAAAAATAATATAAAATATGTAAAGTATTGTTGTTTTGTAAAAAAAAAAAAAAAAGAAAAAAAAACAATACTGCATCGTGACGAAGTAATTTAACTTTCCAATTCATGCAATTGTTTTTATAAATGAATAAGTTATAAAAAATTTGAATTTGATAAGTAGTTACTAAATATTTAAAATTTGAGTATTTTTTAAAAATTCGTAAAAAAAAAGTTTTTGACATTATTTTGATCCAAAGTAATAGACGATGTACCTTTTAATTAACAAAGAATGAATTTAGTAATGAAATAATAGAAATAATCCTTTAAAAAAACATATATATATTTATTAAAATCAAATTTCTAGAAGTAATAAATAAAAGAAAAATTTACAGATAGCTATTGAAATGATTGCCTTTTTCTGAACATTTGATTAAACATATAAATATATATAAAATAGAAAAAAACAGTATGGGGGAAAGCCTAGATTTATATATACATGTACTGAAAAAAACATTCAAAAAGGGAAAAAAAAACCAATCTGATAAAAACATTTTGATATTTACATTCTTATTTAAAGATTTATTTTAACGTTTTTCATTCCACTGTGTTTAGTAAATTATTTAAACATGTATCTGACAAAAAAAAAATATGTTATACAAAACTAATATATAATGAAGAAAACTACCAGTTGTCTTGCACTCTTTAAAACATTTATTTGTAATGTGTAATGAATTGAATACTGCTATAAACATCAATTAACGTAAGTGATGAAAACAGCAAAATTTGCCTTTCAAAAACAGTGACCTTATCTATTGCACATGCAAAAAAATTTCACCCGTATCCTCAGAAGTGAAGCTAATAACCTTGGCAAAAAAGAGCTTTTCATGAAATATTTAAAAGAATTTTTAAGAACATGATTTTTAAGTTAATGCTTTCAAACTTAACACATTGATTACAAACAACGGTCATTTTTAAACAAAAATAATGCTAAAATATTTCTTGCAAAAAGGGAAAAAAACAAAAAACACATTTTTTTTTAAAAAAAACTGTAATTTTTCAGCAATTTTTTCAATCTTTGTACAGATTATGGATAATATCGCTCTACACATGGGGAAAAAGTTTTGTGAGATTATTTTTATAAATATAGAAGTTAGTAAGTATTTAAATAAAATTTTGAGTATTTTTTGAAAAATTGTAAAAAAAAAAATTGACATTTAGTTTTTTAAGTGATTGATTCTAAAAGAGAAAAGCATGAACTTTTTTAGTGTAAAATATTGTTTTGTTAGCGTGAAAAAAAATGCAAGCGGAACGATTTAGAAATTTTAATAAAAACATTAATTTTGACTCATTTTAGAAAAAATCGTAAAAAATGGAAAACATCATTATTTTGTAAAAAAAATTATACCATATCTCATGGTGAAGTAAATGATCTTTCCGATTCTGTAATTATTTTTTGCCTGCGTCCCATAAAAAAAATTAGATCTTGTTTTAGAAACGTCTGGTCGGAAAAAAAAAGGTTGAAGAATTGGAACTTCGCCACCTGGTGGTAAAAAATGGCAATAATCATGCCTTTTAAGGTTATTAATTAATATATTTTGGTACCTTCAACGATTTTCTTTGTCATGCGGTTTGTGAGAAGATACACCTAGTCTTATACACAGATAGAAACGTTTGTTTACCTTCGAATTTTAATAGTGTGGATGTACTTATTCTGAATGAAAAAAATTGTATTTACATAAAAAGTTTAATTTTTAATGTAGCATTTTAATTTTCAAAGTCAAACTAAGAGCTACCAAAGCCCTTTTGACAATATTCAAAAAAATAAAAATGTTTCCATAAAGAGCACATAGTTTTTCAAGATTAAATTTTTTTTTATCATTCAATGTTCCATTCTCTTAGAACTGAATAAATGCAAGTTAGAAGAAAATTTATAGAATTTACTTTTTTAAATATATTTGCTTTAATTTGATGTCTTATAAACTATTTTGATTTACATAATTAGCACTTTTTAATTACATAAAAATAATGCACATAAACGATTAAAAGCCATATTAATCAGATTGTATTTGAAATAAATTATACAGAATGCTCTACCCAGCCTTCCCTTTGAAGCAACATATTTTACATTGCTTGCCTTATAAAATCCAGTGCTTCACTCTCCTTACATGTTTCTTCACATTTCCCTAGGGAAAAAACCCCACTTACTTACTGTTCAAATTAATTGGAACAAATGGAAAAAAAAAAATTTCTTTCTACAACCTTTGCCTTTTATCATTACATACCTTACATAGACTGAAAAATCTGTATATTAGTGAGAAATATGTCGTCCTTTAGCAGAAATGACCTTTTCAACCCATCTTTAGATTGACTCCACTGTAGTAGCACACATGTTCTTGATTTCATCATCTTGAAAACACACTAGTATAACCTTTTTAATCATTTGCTCTATTGTCTTGTGATTCATCTAAGCAAAACAATTCTTGATAATATGCCATCAGTTTTGATTAGGATTTAAGTCTGGAGAATTTTCAAGCCAATCGAGCTTGAAAATTCTTCAGATTTTATTTTCCGCATAAAAGCATGGACCAATTTCGAATTGTGACAAGGGGCCAAGTCAAGTTGAAATGTTCCATTAAATGTTTCCATGAATGGAACAATCTTACTACACAATCTAATATATATTATAAATGCGAAAGTTTGTGAAAATCTTTGTTGGTATTTCACGCAAAAACTACTGAATGGATTTTAATGAAACTTTACAGTAATATAGCTTATACATCAGAATAGCACATAGGCTATAATTTATAGCATAAACTATAATTTATAAAGATAGTGTATGAAGTGTCCAAAATATAACGATATTTGTCAAGTAGGAAAAATTCTGTCATCTACTAGCAATTCTGGCATGCGCAGCAAAAAAAACCATGTCTGCATATATCTATCTTTTGTTTGTGAAAAACCATTTTTTGTTTTGGCTACGCAAGGTGCTCGCTTCTAATTAATTCCTCTGATATAATGCCTATTTTTTTTATTTCAGAATCAAACTAAGTTTTGAAGGGAGAGGTTGTTATAAATCTCTTTATTTTAATGTTTTTTTAAACATTTTATTATGCACATTTGGTAGTAAGAAATTGATCTTTTTTACAAATAAATGCTTTTATCAGTTCTGATACTTAAAGTAAATAAACTTTCTCTTTCACACTGCATCATTTGGACAAATTTTCAAAATTTATTTGTGGTTAGTAATTAATTATAACACTATAATTTTAATTGAATAGGCAGATATTGCATTTTTAAGTATAAAAATAATTAAAACCACTGCATTTTTAACGAGTGAATATTAACGTCGCACTGTTCAGCTACATGAGGGCTTTTGGCAACAGACCACGTAATTTTGAACCATGGTCAAGTGACATGGACGACACCTCATCTGGCACCCTCTTCTCCTAACTACCACACCACACCAACTTAGAAGGAATATTCTACCAATACTTAGCAGGAATATTCTTTGAAATCCACTCTTCCAAGATATATAGCAGCAAGGGTTCCATGATGAGTATTTTAGAGGAAAGAATAGTTTGTCAAAATTTAAGTGTCTTATTTTTTGTATGTTAATGAAGACCTTAGAAAATTATTTGACTACTTATTTTATGTGAACGGTATATATAATTAATTTTACAGTGGAATATCTTTAATTAATTTATTAGCTCTAACGGATTAAATTTTCCAAAGTGGAGTATTTTGTTTATGTATATTCCTTAATTTTAAATGTAGTGATCCAAAAAAAGTTTTTTATGAAAAATGCAGTAAATTATAATGCGGTTGGATAAAGTATTAACGTGCATCGCTCCCCTACACGGCGGGTCTTACAAGGCTCTAATAAAGCTCGAGTTATAAAAGTAGCTAGGCATTTGCCAACTTTACTCTATCGTTAACATTTCGCTATGTTTTTTATTGAATCGTCATTATAATTTAATAAACGGCGTTGCTTGTGAATATTACAATTTTAATATAAAATAAATACTACAGAAAGTAATATTAATGTATTATACTTTCAGATAAAAATTATTTACACTATTTTAAGCGTTCCTTACACAAAACTTTTAACAATGTGTTTCTTTTGCTGAGCAGAGATCAGCTTAGGATGGTATTTTCAAAAATCGACCCTCAAGAGTGTTAGGGGAGTTATAAATAAAAAAATTCCTTTTTATCAGCTATTAGATCTACATACTTAAAATTTAACAAAGGTGTTTTATTTCTCTCTTCTTTTTTTTTGTTTTGCTGAGCTACGCAAAAAAAGCTTTTTTTTGTTTAATTTGCAATTCACGTAAAATTAACTCATTATAAACTTCTTTATCCTTCAATCTGTGTTGTTTAATTTTTCAGTTCACACGTGCGAAGAACGGGTATACCAGCTAGTATTTCTATATATTTGACTGAATTCATCATGTATTTAAGAGGAATAAGGCTATCAGTGCCATTTGTTGTGAAAAAACCCCAAAACATCTGTTTAAAAGTGTGTTTTACAATCGGATATGATCTGGTAATAAAGTTTCAACTACACTTCTAACTACACTTGATTTGTATCACTGCAAAAATAAATGTTTCATCACTCAAAATCACCTTTTTCCAGTCGTTAGTAGTCCACCATGGGTATTTTTTGGCCCATGCTTAACATTTTTTCATCATTTTCTGAGTTAGAAATAGTTTTTTTTTTCAGTCTTGTTGTGCCTTAAGACAACCTTTCAGAAGCCCTACCACAGTTTAGGTACTAATTCAACACCATTACCCAATAAATTCCTTCAAATGTCTATGCTTGTCTTTCTTGGATTTATTTTGCTACTTCTTATTAAATTTTATCAATTCTTGGAGTAGTTTTCCACTTACACACACATTTTTCTTTTCTTTTTGGAGACGAAGATGCAGAATTTTAAAATGTTCTTAAAACATTTAATTCGATCACAGCAACTGCCATGGTAATATCTCTAACAGTCACAGAAGTTTGTTCATTGAGAACAATTTAGAATGGTTCCTTGGAGTAAATATTCATCTTTGAACAAGTAAAAGTAACATGTCTTATACAGAATGCAAAATTGAAATTACCAGCTGCCCAACTGAAAGGCTCACAACTGAGCTTTAAACCATTAAACTACAGTCAAAGTTGATCTGTCACACTACCTAATGGCAGATATAACAAGTTTGAGGTGGTTCAGGACATCACTAGTAATCACATTCCAACTCAAACAAGAAAAACATGTTAGTCCTAATTAATTCGAACCGTATAGTACTGTATTACAAGCAACATTGAAATCCATCTTGTATAATTGTTCTATACGTTCTGAAGCTAAAAACAGAAGGACAACAAAAGAAATAGCTTCCGAAAAGATTACCTCTTCTCCATTAAAAAGTACTAAGCTGAAAAAAAGGTCCAAAAAAGGAAGCATTCAAAACTATTAAGAAATAGTATATTTTTTATGAAAAAAAAAAAGGCAAACAGAACTGTGGATTGAATAAATACAGTTTCCTCTCTCCCTTTTTACACAAATAGCTCATACACGCTGAATATTATTTTTTTTACATAGTTTACACTCCACGCAGCTCTTTAATAACTGTTATTGTACAGTAGTAGAGATATTTGTGTATGGTTTGAATGTCATAAATAAGACATACATACCTTACCAATTGCAACATATAACGTTTTCTTCTTGATGGTAAAAATGAACACAGCCCCTTATCCGCATTTATATGGTATTACCTTTGATGCTATAATAAGAAAGTTAGTTATAGTAAGATTTTTAAAAAAATTAGCTTTCACATCAAAATTTCAACAAATAAAATGCAATTTGATATTTTTCTAATTCGTTTTATTACCAAACAATGATGTTAATAAAGCTCCAATACTTTGTTTATTATTTACAAACTCTTTATCTAAGCTTTAAATGCTTTTTTCCTGCCAGAAAAATAATTTTATAACTTCGGTGGTTATTGATTAATTGAAAGTAAAGAGCATATTAAATTTTATTCAAATTTAGACAGGTTGCATGGCACAGTAAAATCGTGTTGATGTTGCGATGAAAAGGTTATTTCTTATAGTAGCAGCTCAATAGATTTTAACAAAGATTTAACGGAATGAGACGAGTTAAATATAGACGAAACTTTTTATGTTAACTCAAAAAACAAAACAATCGAATAACTAATGTTGCCATTCAATAGGAGTTAAATTACAGTATAAAGGATGGTTGTCACACCATTCTCCTTATTGAAAAAGAAGTAAAATTAAGAAAAAAGTACATAGTCCTTATAATGCTTTGGAAAATGCACAGCACGTCCTGTAAGAGTATGAGATGAGAATGCCGTTGGAGCTGCATTAGCTTCTTTAACTGTGATGTGTGGGCCTTGTGGTCCGTATTTGCAGATTCGTAGGAGCTTGACTGAGGGTCGGATGAATACTCCAAAATTTTGAATATGTAACAATCGACGTTGGAATATCAACAGTTGAGGCTGCAAGTAGGTGAGCAGGTTTAAATCTGTAGATTAAGATGGTGCATTCCTTTTCATTTATAAGCAAGTTGAAAGCTTTTTCTACGCTTGATTATTCTGGACGTCTCTGGGAAATGGAACGCGAAGCATTCTTCCATCCAGTGCCGGTTTAAGCTCATTTCGGATACAGGGTGCTGAAGATCTATAGACCCCCTTCACACAAGCGGATCAATCTTTATTACCAGTGAACCTGGTTAAGTCCAGCTAATCTGGTCTCTTTTTATCCCTTCCGAACCCCTGGGCACCAACCTCAAGCACCCAATGGATAAACCGGTACTGCCTCCATACCATATTTAAAGGATTAAAGCTGAATGCACACCAAGGCTTTCAGCGTCGAACGTTGAGCGAATCAGACTTCATTTCGGGTGAGATGAAGTCTCTAAATCGTTAGACGCTCAACGCTGACAGCCTTGGTGTAATGCAGCTTAAATGTGGCCTGATGTGGTAAGAGTTGTGGTCAAGGAAACTGCTTCGGAGGCATCCGAAGTTAATGGGAGATTTTTCTCCACGTTTAAAGCCGCATTCACACCAATGCAGTCAGGGTGGATCGTTGAGCGTTGATCCAATCAGAGACATCATCTCGCCCAAGATGAAGTCTCTGATTGGCTCGACGCTGGCTCCTTGGTGTGAATGTGGTTTAGAGCAGCATATGGTCCTGTGTAGGAAGAGTGCAAAGCATTCACTCGAAGAATCACATGACTACAAGTATTTAAATCAGGAGCGTAGCTGCCACCGTATCAATGATACGGGGCCCCAACATGTGTTACAGTCCCACTGACAGTGTCCTCATGTCTAAAAAAAGACCCGAAGGAATTTTGTTATAGGGCCCCCTCAGAGCTAATTAGGCCAGTGATTTAAATCATTAAATACCAAATTTTTTTTTTTTGGCATGAGACGAGGGTGATGGAAAAAGAGCTTTTATGTGCTCGTTCAGTTTAAGCACAAAATCATGTTGTGTTGTTGTTGTCGTTTCTCATCCCGAGATCAGCAGAGCTAGATCAGGTCCATGAGTCCATTCACCCTGAAGAAGTCCAAAACCAATTGGGGATCTTGAACCAAGTTCTGCCTGGTAAGCCCCAATCAAGATAAAATGTGGCCAAGGGAGGCCCTGAGCAGAACACTTAGTGCAAATTTTGAAATGTTTAATGACACCAGATGACCACTAAAGAAACGAGTAAGCACAGTTTGATCTCGTCTACTGCTGCCCCGAACAAGAAGCCACCAGGGTATTTGCTCTGATACCATGGGTGCACCGGTGGGGTCATTCAAATGGCCTTATTCTTTGAAAATATTTCCAAATAAGTAAGAGAAGTGGCAGGCATTGTAGTTTAGCCAGCACTAGCCCTGGCTAAGCTATCCGCAATTTCGTTCCCAGCAATGTTGACATGAGACGGGATCCAATGGAAGTGGATCTGACGAGAAAAGGAAAGTCTTTTTAGTATCTTCAGGATGTCTGTACCTGTGCGATCCCTCACGTTATGCCAATTGGCCAAGCGCTGGATGGCTCTTCTACTATCCGAAAAAATCCAGATGTCGTGTAGATGTGGAAGCCACTCAATGGAGTTCAGTCCCTCAAGAATTGCAACAAGCTCGGAACGAAATACCGAGCAAGAGTCCAGATTTTTTGTCTGGATTTTAATTTCCTGGTCCCGAAAACTAATATGGATGCCACTGCCAGAACAATCACTACCAAGTTTACTGCCACCCGTGTAGATATGAACAGCGTCCTTGGGGACATTATTAATTCTTTCAAGAACTAACTATTTCATGTAGCACGGCAATTCCTTTTGTTTGCTAACTTGGATAGAGAGGTCAACATGAAAGTAAATTCCATCAGGACCCTTAGAAGGGTCAATAATCTGAGATAAGCTGTGATGTGTTCTATACAACTAGCAACAAGGTGCCAAGAAACAACGTGTCCAAAGGGACTGCCTCGTTTGAGCCCCTGGTGACTGCTCCATGACCTTAGAAATTTCGATGTACAATTCTGAAAGCCAAGACTGGAGAGCTTGTTGTAGTACTTCACTAAGCATACATTTCTCCTAAGACTTAATGGCTACAGGCCAGCTTCATAGAGCACAATATCTTTTGGGCAAGAATTGCGAAGGCCTGTAATAATACTTGCAGCACTGAGTTGAACACGTTCAAGTTTTTGCAAGTTTGAATCAGCGGAGCAACAGAAGATGGGGAAGCCATATTCCAAAATGGGACGAATGAGGGAAACGTAAGTGTTTCTGAGTACCAACATCAGCACCCCAATCACGGCCGGAGATGTACTTTAGGATTTTAATGCATTTGCTAGCTCTCAATGCAAGGTGTTCCAAATGTCTATTATTTAAAATCTCAGGATCTAATATGAAGCCCAAATACCTTGGGTGTTTCTCTATTTCCAGGGGCTGACTGTTCAACAGGATTCTTGGTCGAAAATTGTATAGTTTCCTATTAGCTGTGAAGAAACCCACAGTAGATTTTGACGGGCTAAAATTCAATTTGTGGTTTACAGCAAAGCTCCACACGTCAGCCAGAACCAGATTCACACTCTCCTCTACCTTTTCAGTATCAGAACCGGAACTCCAGAGGACAATATCATCTGCAAAGACTCCAATTTCACAGTCATTATTAATGACTTTTTCAATTCCTACAAGAAAAGTGTAAACAAGGTAGGGCTCAAAACCGAGCCCTGAGGAACACCTTGGCTTATTTTAAAACCATTTGAGGTCTAACTATTGAATCTCACCCTAATGTGCCTATCTCTCAAAAAATCATAAATCCAGGGCCGCTCTCTACCAAGTATACCGAACTTAACATACAATTTAGTAATCAGCTTTTGAGTTCAAACCCTATCAAAGGCATTAGAAAGGTCAAGAAAAGCGGCTATAGTGTGGTTTGTAGGTTTCCTGTTTTGAGCGTCTCTGACGCTCTGGCTAAAATAAAGCACCTGGTCAATTGTGCTATGGCCCTCTCTAAGACCATATTGCTCCTTCGGTAACAGGTTGTGGAAATTTAAATAAAACGTAAGTCTCTTTAAAATCATTTTGTCCATAATTTTACATGTTATTGAAGTCAAAGCAATTGGTCTAAAACTCCCAGCAGAAGCAATGCCCTTGCCAGGTTTTCTAATAGGTACCACAATCGCTTTTTTCCAAGCTCGAGGAAGACGACCCAGCCTACTGGAGTTGTTTAAGAGGTCTAAAATCTCTGTTTTCCATGTGGGCCCAAATGACTTATCATTTGACCTGAACACCATCAGGCCCAGGTGAGGTGCTTCAATTCCAACCTAAAATCGCAGCATCAAGCTCTTGAGCTGAGAAGGCTCTGCTGAAAATAGCCGGACCCACATGAGGATTACTGTGACAACCATGAACAACATTACTCTCCATAGTCTTCGCGTATTTGTCGTTGCCAGTAAAGTTCAGACAACTTATTAATTGGTAGTGTTCCCCTAAAATATTAGCTGCTTGTTCATCATTCTGAGCCAAAAGTCCCTCTGTAAGTTGAATAGCGTTGCACTTTTCAAATTGGAGCTGTTCTTCACTAATGCCCTTCACCAGCTTCCACAATTTACTGTTGGATGATCTTGAATCCGGACTAGAACAGAGTTCATTCCACCTGCCTCTCTTGATCTGCGCATACATCTTTTTTAATTGTGCATTCACTCTGTTTAGTTTGATTCTATTGGTGTCACTATGGTCAGAATCCAGATCCTTTAGTATTAGTCTTCTCTCTGCAATTAATGGTTGAAGAACAGACATTTTACTAGTTAAGTAAGGCCTCTTTCTTCTAAATTTGCCCCTAGGAATGGACTGGCCAGCAGCAGAGTAAATGGTTCGTTTAAAAGGCAGCCAATCAGTCTTTAGGTTATCAGTGAGGAGTTCCGCACATATAAGTTTTTCAGCTCGATCAGTGTAAGCTTTCCAATCGGCACGCTTAAAGTTCCAGCGTCTATTACTGATCTTATAAGTAGTTTGCCTCTTATTCAGTTCAAATAGGATTGGAAGGTGATAACTTCCTATGTTCTCAAGTACTTTCCAGTTACATGCGGGGCTGAGATCAGGGCTAACTATGTTTACAACCAGAGCCTCTTTAGAATTGTAGCTATGTGAGTAATTAGTGGGAGATCCATCATTAAGAAACACAAAACCATTATCATCGACCTTGTTCAGTAAATCGACTCCTCTAGAATTAATTCCAGAGGAGCCCCACATAAAGTGTTTGGCATTAAGATCGCCCAAACAAATAGTACTTGGCAAGAAGAGATTTTGCAGGTCAGTAGGTATTTTATTGAGGTCAGGAGGCTGATATCTATTAAATATATTAAGGTATTTGCCTCTCCAATTTATCCTGATACCCTGAATCTCGAGATTAGAGTTACCAATGGTATTGCTACTAACATTTATACTTTGATATTTTATATCTCTGATGAGGAACATTAAGCCTCCACCACTCTTATTTTGTCTATCTGTTCGATAGATATTATAGCCCTTAACCTTGAGATGAGTATCACTCTTCAACTTTGATTTTTGCAGAACAATACCTTTCACACCATAATTCTCAGCCAATTTTAATACTTGATCTAATTTGAATCTGGCATTAGTAGAAGTGATACCATTTATATTGATCTGGAGTGGCTTCAATGAGCTTAAATGCTTCGGAGACTGTAATAAATTTTTCGAACCTGGCCCTCAAACTAAGTGGACTCAGGAGTGCGGTCCTTTTTAGACTGCGCGACGATCGAGGCAGCATGAAAAACAATGCGTGACTTGTTCATGGATGGAGTAAGAAGCAGCTTCTATGGTCAGAGACCTGAAGCACCAGTGGCAGAAGACTAAGCTCCGGTGCCTACAGACTTTAGCTGAACAAAGTGGAGTGGCCTTCACGCCTTGGTTGGCCCTACTAGGAGGATACACTCTCGACGTACTTCACCCACCCCATCCAGTGTCACCCCTTCGCCATGGTGAGGCAGTGTGTAGGACTTGAGTGGGACAAAATCATTATCCAACTTAACGTTCTAACGTAGAACGAAATATTATCCCGAAAGACTATTGTTTTTTCCATAAACCAGCTGAGCTGTTGAACACAGTATCTCGGGGGAAGTCTTGAATGTCCGAGTTTGAAACCAGTTTAAAATACGGCAAGATTACGAGACCGAGCGAGTATCATTCAAATATGGCTGTCTGTCTTATAGATAGATCTTTTTACCTCTGGCTGCGTCACAGAGATAGAGTCAATGAGTGAGATATTGTGTGATTCTTCCGCAACATTGAAATACAATTACAACCTTTAAGGCTACACAGTACCCTACAAATTACACGTATACCATTTTTTTAAATTTTTTTTTGCATTTTCTTGTGTCTCATATCATTGAGAAGCGTGCCACCAAATTTAAGATCTGTTATGAAATTAGTTTTTAAGATATTTGACGCTTTCTGAGCTATGGTTTGGTTACGATTTCATTTTAAAGCATTCTTCCACTCTTAAATTAAAGTAATTAAAAATATTTTCGAGAGCAATCAATTCCCTTAGTGTGAAATGTTTATTAATTCCAATTTTCATTACTAAAATCATTTCTGCTTGATAAAGTTTTGAGTTTATGAATTCTCATAGTTAATTAATTAAAATTCATTTCAAGGCCAATGTTTTCTTTAAAAAATGTTATGTAGCTTAGAAGCTTTACCAGTACTTTTTTCCTGTTGAGAAAATGCCTTGGCTAAAACATGTGTTTTAATCATTCTCTTCTTTCTGATGTGAGCTTCACGCTTACCTCTATGTAAGCCCCCATGCGATAATTTGTGGTGTACGGGGTTATAAATGCTTTCAATATAATAAAAAAAATTATAATTTACTTTTTCAGTAATTTCACGCGGAATTTATTTCTTTATAAAAAAGACGAAGATTATAATTATTTTTACAAATCAAAACTTCGTTCTGATAAGGGTATTTCAGTTCTTCTTACTGCGATTAACTTTAGTATTGTATTTCCGTTTTAGTTATCTGTTTTGGATAGTATGAAATTAATATAATGAATATTAGTAGCGCGCGCCTATATTTTATCTTTCTCTCCAGTAAACCTTACTTAATGTAATATATAATCTTTGGGTTTTTTTTTTATTTTTAGAGAGAGTACTTACGTTTATTTTTTTTTTGTTTTTTTTCATCAATTGTGTGTATCGCAAATAAAATGACGACCTCACTAAAGTATAATTTTGCACTTATTGGTGGGTGTCTTAATTTGGCGAAATTAATCAACGGGATTGTTTTTAGTTGTGTTTTTTTAACTGTTTTTGACAATTTTTTAAACTTTGTTTGATGTTTCTCTAAAATATGAAATAAAGATTTCTAATACATATTTTTTGTTTGTACGAAATCGTTTCTATTAAATTATTCGAAATACTGTGTGAGCCATGTTTTATTTTTAATATCTTTTTATTATTTAATTTTATTTTATAAATCGCAAAAGAAAGGATTTCACCAAAATATTGTTTGCCCATCGTGATGCCTTTGGCGAAATCAATCGAAGGGTTTGTTCTTAAATACGTTTTATCTTCATTTGACAATTTTTTAAATTTTGTTTAATGTCTGTCTGAAACACGACATAAAGATTTCCTAATATATATTTTTTTGTTTGTATGAAACTGTTTACATTGATTTAATCAAAGTTATAGTTAATATATTTCTTTGGGATTTGGAGCAACAAAGGCTATTATCCCAAATTAATCAAAGTACTGAGCCTTGTTTTATTTGTTGATATTTTTAAGATTTAATCCAGCGTTTCTCAAACTGTGGGGCGCGCCCCCTAGAGGGGCATGATAATCCTACAAGAGGGGCGCGAGCATATCGAAAATAAAAGATTTTTTAAAAAAATTATCAATTTTCTAAAACTAAATCGAAACAAAATACATTGCGAGATAATAAAAAATACATATTTACACTGATATAATACACTTATAAATGTATCAGTACTTCACCATGTATTTTATAATTAATCATAACGATACTAAATTAAGAACAAGTTTAAAAATTACCGGTGACCCCATGGGATTGTCATACAAAAAATATATCCCAAAATTAATATTTATCTTGATAATTTGTAAGGATTATAATTAATCCTTTAGCTGCAGCGCGCGCGGTTTAAAGTTACCTCAATCGCTCCCCAATGCCACCGTTTTCCACGTAGACTCGCGTATGGGATGTATTGGGGATTAAGGGGGGGGACGAAACGGAAGAAATAAGCAAATACTATGAAGTTAGTAAATCCTTCGCAAACACTGTCAAGGATTTTCTATTGCATTCCAAAGCCTTCGGAATAATTTTATGGATAGCAGAGCACAGGAAATATCGTAATTCCGAAAGACGTATATATACGTCCGGGGCAATTATTGTTTGGGTTGAGCGAGACGTTTATATACGTCGGTGGCGCTTGAGAGGTTGAAGTCGTGTTGTTGCTTTAGAGTCAAAGTACAGTGTTATTGAATTCAAAACATTGTTATAGTATGGAAGGGGGGCACGATGAAAATTATGATTCAATTTTGGGTCGCCAATAGTGAAAGTTTGAGAAACACTGATTTAATCTTATTTTATAACTAGCTGTACCCCATGCTGCTGTGGCTCAGTCTGTTTAAAAAGACCTGTGCACCCCAAAGTATGCCACGAGGGTTACAAAAATAAATAATACACAAAAATTCAAGCAAATAAAAGAAAGGGGACTTTTGTATTATTGCAGCAATCGCCAACTCTATTATAATTCGCCATTTTGGCAACCCCTATTTCCTAAGTGTGGTATGTGTTAAATTGGCAACCATGTGCTTCGTTTCATATAACGTCGCTAATAGGATGCAATTATATATAAGTACCAAAGAAAGTATCCAAATAAGAATTTTCAACAAAAACATGTAAATCAGAAAAATATATAATAAAGAACCATGAACAAAAATAAATGCGAATCATTTATATTTATAAGAAATAATAGTACTTGCGTATTATCGCAATCATAGATTATTCTATTACTGATTGCCAAGTTAGCAACCCCTATTTCCTATGTGTTGTATGCACTGAACTGGCAACCAGGTGCTTCGTTTCATATAATGTTACCAATATGCTGCAGTAATATGCAAGTAACCAATAATTTCAAAAATACATAAATAAGTTCATGCATTTCACAAAACAATCAAAAACATAAATGAGAGGTAGCCTTAAAAAGAAGAAAAAAATTACTATATTAATTTGAATCAAAAAACTATCTTATTAGAATAAAATATAGCCAAATTTGACAAACTGGTTCTGCTCTGGAGTCCGTAAGATGAGAGATTTTAGAATGCTTTTGTGGAGACAGTATTCTGTGCAGCTTCATTGGGTGTGCAGATATTAAAATTATTGTTTGATCTGTGGCTACTCTAGAGCACATCAAATAAATGTCCGTGTGAGAAGAAAACCATGTCTAGATCTAAGCCACTCAATTTTAAAGTTATGCCTCAAACTTTGTTAATAACACACGGTTGGAAATTATAAAAATCTTCAATTATTATCAAAGCTTTGTCGAAGATTTATGATGTGAATTCCATGTTCATATATTTAAATTTTCATTATATATTCAATGCAAAATATCTTTAACCATGAGTGATGCATATTTTTTTCTTAACTCTGTTGGAGAACAGGCACTGTCAATATATGATTGCGTATGATGCACAAATTTCATTTAGTAGTGTTATGTTACTCGCGTCATTAATGATACTTCTAGGTGTCTTTTAGATTTTGAATGTAAGCAGTCACTTTAATTTTTTTTAAAATATTTTGCGTTGCTGTTGAACTGTGTCTTTTACTATAATGTTAATTTTGTGTGAGTATAGTTCATTTTTTCATTGTTCTTTATTTAGTTATTTGTTTTTCTTAGTTCTGAGAGCAATTGGTGAGATTCTGTTCTGTCAAATAATTTTCATTCGCTTTCAAACTATATTGTGAAATTGATCTCTTTGGAGCATTTTGTTCAAGTGGAATGAAATATTTTGTTTTCCATTTTATCAGAAATGAGCTGTGTTGTCTGATTTACGTTTGAGGTTAAAATATTTCGTTAGTATTTTTATTTCCACCCCGTTTCGCTCCTGTTTCTTCCTTTTTTTTTAATGTTTTTTGCAATTTTATATGTTTTAAATTTAACTTTTTCTTTTTTTAAGTGCAATCGATCAGCCTTCAGTGTCTGCTACATTTGTAACGTAAGCAGCCAACTTAATTATTTTGTGATACATTGCATTGCTATTCAGCTGCGTCTTTTACGATAGTGTTGATTCTGTGAGTATAGTTTATTTTTTCAATGTTCTTCATTTAGTTTTTTGTTTTTCTCATTTTATAGTGCAATTGGTGATAATTCTGTTCCGTCAATTAATTGTCATTTGAATTCAAATTCTAAATTAAAGTTCACCTTTTTGGAGTTTTTTGTTCAAGTGGAATGAAATGTTCGGTTTCCCATTACATTAGAATTAGGCTGTGTTGATAGATCTACATTTGAAGTTCAAAATTTCGTTAGTACTTTTATTTTTCCCCATTTCTTCGTTACTGTTTTTACCCCTTTTTTAATGTTTTGGAATTTTATATGTTTTAGTCTGAAATTTCTTTCTTCTTTTTAAGTGCAGTCAATCAGCTTGAGTACATAAAAAAAATGCCTTGCCGAAAATCAAACTTAGGTCACAATACTCTCAAACAGAATCAGTACGACGAGTAATTGAGCATCAAACTGAGGAAGAACAAGCATCAGCGAACGAGAAAAGCCGAAAAATACGTGCTGTGGAAGCAACAGAGCAACGTGCATTGAGACTTGATGACGCACGTTATGGAGTACGCAGTCACGTTCTGCAACAATAGATAAATTCCTTTCTCAACAAAGAGAACACAATAGGCTACAAATGGCCGAAAGACGTTAACAAGAAACAGCATATGAGCCTTAAAATCGCCTTGCATTCCGGTACAACCCAGTCGAGGATTATAGTTTGAGCCGGCATGTTCTAATTGGCACAATGACGGTAGTGTGTCCTTATTGCAAGGGTCTGAAATTTAGCGGAGAAACAAAAGGAATGTGTTGCGCTGTTGGAAAAATTAAACTGCCTCAAATTAGAGAGTCTCTCGAGCTATTAAAAATTCCCCTTGCTGGATATTCTGGAATTAAAGCATTTTCTTTCTAATATCAGGAAATATAATTCCTGTTTCCTAATGACATCGTTTGGAGCAGAAATTACAACACATTTCATGCCAACTTTCAAAGTGAAGGACAAATTTACCATAAAATTCGTTCAGTGTTTCCTTTCCCAAACGGTCAACATAAACTTTTACAAATTTATTTGATTGGTGATGACAAGGATGAATTAGACGCTCATTGCGGAATTTCTACTGGCATATAAAAGACTCCCTTCACACCAAACGACTCCGATTCATTCACCATCAAACTTGTCTGATCTACCAGGATTCGGCTTCGTAATTTCCCGCTCAAATAAGTCAAGATTCGCTTCCCGTATTCACACCAAACAAAACCGGTTCAATCCGCTGTCATTCTGACTTACGCGTGATTCGGCAGGTCAGATTTTCTTCCGTGATTCACCAGCAGCCGGGAGCTATTTCTTAAAGAAAAAGTGAATTTAAACAAATAGTGTTTATTTTTATTGTTTTTTATATTATTAGTGATTATATCACATAAAGTTTCTACTAAAGAAGCTAATTTTAGATATTTAAAGATATTAATGTTCTTGTTAGGGTTAGCATGAGTTTGTTTTTATGCCAATAGATGGCACTTATATTTTTGTGTGGTATTCACAGTATTCTTTTTCATTATGTAAACTAACTCTAGTTCTTGTCGCCGAGTGTGTAGGCTGTATTTTATCCCTGCTAATCTAGCGCAAATAACAAAATTAATTTTGCATGTATTATTTTATTCAATTTTAAGAAATTTGAAAACTTCATTCTTCACTTTTTAATACTTTAAATCAAAATGTGTTGTTTTTTTTGGGAGGGGAGGGAATATTCTAATTTGATTTGATTTAATATTAATATCGCACTGTTGAGCTACACGAGGGCTTTTGCCGACGGACCACGAAATTTTGAACAATGGTCAAGTGACGAGGACGACACCTGAGCTGGCACCCCCTCTCTTAACTACCATACCGCACCACACCAACGGGAGGAAATTTCAGCTCTCGACAGATTTAACGTGCATCGCTGCCCTACACGGCGGGTCTTCAGTGGTACTGGGCTCGAACTCCTGACAAGGCAAGCCACGGTCTGATACCTATACCACTCGGCTACCACGGCCACGAGGGAATATTCTGAAGGATGTTTGAAATAGCTTCGGAGATCAATTTGATAAGAATTTATTTAATTTTGGGAGAGAAATTTTTTTAAATATTTAGTAGCTGGTATACCCGTTCTTTGCACGGGTGAATTTAAAAATTAAAAAATACAGACTGAAGGATAAAGAAGTTTTTAATGAGTTAATTTTACGTGAATTGTATAAATTAAACAAAAAAAGCTTTTTACATAACTCAGCTGAACGAAAAAAACCAAGTTTGCTAAATTTTAAGTCTTTAGATATTATTGCTGATTTTTTTATTATTGTTATTATTATTTATGACGCCCGTAACTTTCTTGTGGATCGATTTTTGAAAACACCTACCTGCTCAGCAAAAATAACACATTGTTACAAATTTTGTGTAACAAACGCTAGAAATAGTGTAAATAATTTTTATCTGGATGTGTAATACGTTAATATTACTTTCGGATGCATTTATTTTATGTTAAATAGCTGTTACCCGCGACTTCGTCTACGTGGAATTTAACAAGAAAGTGTTTATTCACTTCGCAGAGTTTACGAAAACTTTTCTTCTACTTTGTGAATCTATGTTTCGTTTTTGTTTTATTTTTTTTTCTTTGCTTTTTGTTGAGCAAAGGGTGAAAGGGACGCATGATCTTTGACACTGTCGATGGGTGAGGACTAAAATCTTTAGGATCAAAATAGGTATAAGTAGCAAGTAGGGTGAAACGCGAACACAAACGAAGCCACAAGGAAGGGGGTGAAAGGGACACATGACCTTTGACAATGCAGTTAACGACTGTAAAATCATTAGGATCAAGACATGAATGGGAAATGTGGCGAATGGCAGCAACCTAATCAAAGAAAAAAGTTTGATATAACTCTTAGCAATCGTTGAGACAGAAGGCTCGCGAAATAAAATAATTCCTATTAAATAAAAATAATCCCTATTGAATAAAAATAGTCCCTATTTGAATCGGATATTGTTCACTATTTTATTGGTTTTAATTTTATTTTCCCGGAATCCTAATTTCTTTTTTCTAAAATAAAAGTAGCCTAAGTTATTCCTTATAACATTAGCTATCAGCCAGTGAAAGTTTCGTCAAAATTGGTCCAGCCGTTTCAGAGATTAGCCCAAACAAACAGACGGACAGAAAGAGACCGACAAAAGTTTTAAAAATTGATTTTTTCATATAAGTACCGTATATACTTTTAAATGCATTTAGTAAAAAGCTGTTAATTTCAAACTACAAACAGACACTTCATTTTTATTTATATGTATAGATAAGAATGCTAAAATAAAATAAAACACCGATATTGTCGATAATTTTAATTTTTTTTAAAAAGATTCCATTTTATTACTACATAGATCTCAAATTTTGTTATATGAAACAAAATGTAAATGGCATGTAAAATTTTTAATTCATTAATGTATTAGCAAACCATTTTTAGATGCATAATAAAAAAATAGTTATTATATGCTACAAAAGCTGTAGTATATAACAACATTTGAAATGCCTTTAAAAACATTAGATATATTATTTGTAAAAGTAATTGCATTATAAAATAGTTACAATACATATTTATTATTTGTTACTACTCTTCAGACTATAATTACACTTGATACTAACAGGCAAAATATAAAATAAATAAATAAAATAAAACCGTTCTTATATTTTTGTCTTATGTATTTCAACTTCAAAATAAATGAAAATACAGTTGCGAAATTAATAGCTTGAAACGTTAATCGTCTTAAAATATTAAAAACAGCGCCCATGTTCGACAACAACTGATGGAAGAATGATTGACCCGTGGCGGTGTGAAGGCACACAAATCTCTGTTCATTCAGAATCGCTGTGAATTGGAAAGATTGCTACAGACACGGAATCGTTCGGTGTGAAGGGAGCCAATGATTGATTGATTGAATATTAACGTCGCACTGTTCAGCTACACGAGGGCTTTTGGCGACGGACCACGTAATTTTGAACAATGGTCAAGGGACGTGGATGATACCTGAGCTGGCACCCCCCTCTCCTAACTACTACACTACACCAACGGGAGGACGCTTCAGTTTTCGACAGATTTAACGTGCATCGCTGCCCTACACGGCGGGTCTTTAGTGGTACTGGGCTCGAACTCGTGACAAAGCAAGCCACGATCCGATACCTATACCATTCGGCTACCGCGGCCACGTGAAGGGAGCCAAAGGGTGCATTGTTTCTCGAATACAAGAACTTCAAGAAAAAATCCCTTTTGGCTTGTTACTATTTAATGAACTACATGAACGTATTTATATATTTAATTTATTATTATGATTATTTTTGTGATTTGCATTTATATAACATATTTATTTATTATTATTTCTGATATATTTTTGTAATATGCATTTATTTTGGCTTATGAGAGAGATTATTTCTGATATGTATTTTAAGATTTGCATTTATTTTTTGTTTGCGATTATTTCTTATATGTTTTTGAGGTTTTCATCTAATTTTTGCTCATGGTTATTTCTTATATATTTTTGTGATTTTCCAGTACATTCATTTGTCGGATTGAATCTTTAAATTTTTTGAAAGAATGCCATCCCACCAATTGCATTTGAAATTTAGCGTGCCAATAATCATGTTGCGAAATATTAACCAGCCAAAGCTGTTGAACGGTACGCGACTTGGAGTAAAAAAAATTAATGAACAACATAATAGAGGCAACAATTTTTACAGAACCTACAATGGTGAAAAGATGCCCTCTTTCCTCACATTCCTATGATGCCAACATATTTGCCATTTCAGTTTAAGAGATTACAATTACCATTTCGATTGGTGTTTGCAATCACTAACAATCATGCTCAGGGGCAATCTTTAGAATTGTGTGGCTTAGATTTAGAGACAGATTACTTCTCTCTTAAACAATTATATGTTGCATGAGTAAGCAATCTCGACAGTATATATATCTACTCTGAAAACGGAAAAACGAAGAATATTGTTCACCCAGAAGCATGGTAAAATTAACACTTAGCCCTCAAGGACTCCAGGGTAGAATCATTTCCAATTTGTGTGTATTTTGACTGTTTAAGACAGTTGTTTTTATTTAAATTAATGTAATTTTTTCATCAGTTTTGGGCTGGTTATCCTTTTTTTATATTTATTATTATTTTATAAACTGCATGAACCTTTTTATGTATTTTTGCATTTAATTTATTATTAAGATTAGCTGTACCCTGCCACGCGCTTCTGTGGCTCAGTGCGATTTAAAAAAGAGAATGAGAAAGCACACTTTTTTCTAATATTTTTAACCATTTGCTTTTAAGTATGATTGTTTGCATTCGCACTTAAAGTCTGATTCTTTTTCTAAAAAAATATGTATAAATATGCATAAACAAAACTTTTCTAAGCAGGTTTCATTTTTATATGGAATACATAATTTATTGTAGTTTGTTTTTGTCTTTTGAACCTAAAATTGTTTATGTTGTCTCTATAATGAAGGCTTAAAAGCAATAATTTTTTTTTTCGGTGAAGAAGCTTTTGCAGTTTATAAACAATACATCTTCTTATGCCAGTAGAAATTCCACAGAATCCATTGAATTCATACTTGCCATCACTCATAAAGAATATTTGTAGGAATTTCTGTTGACAATCTGTGAATAGAAGCAGGGAGCCAGCTTTATGATAAATTTGTCCTTTCATTTTGAAAGTTGGCACAAATTGATACAATTTCTGTTCCAAACGATGTTTATTGGTAACATGAATTGTATTTCCTGATGTTAAACGGCAAAGGCTTTGATTCCACAGTATATCTAGCAAACAAAGGTTTTAATGTCTCTGGTCATTCTTCAAGTAGAGGCACTTTAATTTTTCTAGAGGTACAACACATCCCTTTTGTTTCTCCTTTAAATTTCAGAGCCTTGCAACTAGGACACACTTCAGTCATTGTGCCGATGAGAATATCCTGGCTCAAACTATAATCATCAGCTGGGTTGTACTGAAGTCAAGATGATTGAAATAATGTTATTACTTTGCCCAAAGTCATGTTTGATGATGTTTCTCGTTGACATTTTTCAGTCATATGCAGCCTACTATGTTCCTTTTGTTGAGAATAGAGCTGATCTGATGTTGCAAAATGCTAATTCTGTGCTCAGAAGCTTGCATAGTCAAGTCTGGCTACACGTTGCTGTGCTGCTTCTTCGGCGAGTATTTGAACCATTCTTTGTCTGGTTTGCTCGTTCGCTGATGCCTGTTCTTCCTTAGTTTGATGCGGAATTACTCCTCGCATTGCCTTTGCTAGGCGAGTATGATGACTTGGATTTTCTTCAACGCATTATTTTTATGTACTGAAGCCAATTGACTGCACTTAAAAAAAAGGAAGGGTTAAAACAAAAACGTATGACTTTTTTTTTTTAAAAAAAAAGGCAAAAACAGGGATAAAAAGAAGGGAAAAAATAAAAATGAAAAATGTAAACAAAATATATAACTTCAAACAGAAATCAAATTTCAACAGAAATCAATATTGCCCAATTTCAATGCAATGAGAAACAGAATATTTCATTCCATTCAAACAAATCACTCCAAAGAAGTCAATTTCAATATATAGTTTGAAGTCAAATGAACATAAATTAACAGAGCTCAATTTCCGTCATTGCACTGAGAAATAAGGAAGGCAGTTAAAAACTAAATGAAAAAAAATGATAAAAATATAAAATATACTTGCATAAAATCAACACTGCAATAAAAGACGCAGCTCAATACCAACGCAGTGTAGTACAAAATAATTAAGATGACCGCCTGTGTTCAAAATATCACCGATAATTAAACCATATAATTAATGACATGAGTTACACTTTAGAACTAATTAAAATATGTGCATTGTTTGCAAGAAATTTGTTGCCTGCTTTCCTTCATCTCCAAAAGAGTTAGGGTAGAGATATAAATCACATAGCTGAAGATTTTTTTTGCTGAATATGCAAGGAAAATTTAAATATGAACATGGATTTCACAGCAGAAATCTACGACAAAGCCTTGAAAAAGATTGAAGGTTTTTGCAATTCTGAATTTGACTGTTATTTACAATCATTATCAACAATGTTCAGGGTATACCTTTAAAATTGAGCAGCTTAGGTCTAGACATGGATTGCTCCTCACATGAACAATTATCTGTTGTGTGTTCTAGAATATTCGATGATGGTAAGGATGAATTGAATGCACACTGTGGAATTATTACAGTTACAACAGTGCTTCTCAAACTTTTGACCCAATATTCAATCATAATTTTCATTGCGCCCCCCTTCCATACAATAACAATGTATTAAATTCAATAATACTATATTTTGATGCTAAATTTATAATGAGACTGTAACCTCAAGTGCGTTTATAAACGACTCATTCAGCCTGTGCGTTGTTTGCCCCGGACGTATATATACGTCTTTCCAAAGTACGATCTTTTCTGTGAACTGCTATACATTAAAATTATTCCGAAGGCATTTGGAATGCAATAAAATGATCTCGACAATGTTTACGAAGGATTTTCTTATTTCGAATGTAGAAACTTATACTTAGTATGTAGAAACTTATTTTTATATACTTAGAATGTAGAAACCAGCAAGCATTGATTTGTGCTCATTAAGTTTTTTCTACCCCAACCCCCAAACACCACATACGCTCGCCACGTATTATCCGGTGGCATTGGGGAGTGAATCACGTAATTTTTAATCGGCATTTTAGAGACTAATCATAAACCGTGCACAAATTATTAAGATAAGTGTTAATGTTTGCATATCTATATATATAAAGGAGAAAAGCGACTCACTCACTCACTGACTAATCACGATATCTCCGGAACTATTGAACCTACAGACTTGAAATATGGTAGGTAGGTTCCTTTCATGGAGTAGACGTCAGCTACGAACGGATTTTGCAAAGTACGAACTCCAAGGGGCGTTATAGATATTTCCATTAATAAACTATTAGATGTACAGTCGTGAAAAAAAAAACTTGGTACACAGATTTCTTTCATAAAGTAGAGATTCCCTACATAATGATTTTTAAGAAAATCTGCCTCCAAGGGGCGTTGAGGGCGCTTAAGTGGCGTTATACATAATTATTTCCATTTTTAACCTATTACACGTACAGTCTTCAAATTTGGTAAGCGGATTCCTTTCATAGAGTACAGATCCACTGCAAAATGGGTTTTGCAAAATCGAATCCCAAGTGGCGTTGTAGAGAATTAAGTGGCGTTATAGGCAATTTTTCTCCTTTTTTAAACTATTAGGCGTAAAATCTCGAAATTTAGCAAGCTGATTCCATTCATTAAGTAGAGATCCGCTATAAGATGGGTTTTGCGAAAATCGTTTCCTAAGTGGCGTTGCAGAGGCTTAAGGGGCGTTATAGATAATTATTTCCATTTTTGAACTATTAGACGTACAATCTTGAAATTTGATAAGCGGATTCCTTTCATAGAGTACAGATCCCCTACATAATGGGTTTTTTGAAAATCGACCCTAAGTGACGTTGTGGAGAATTAAGGGGCGTTACATATATATATATATATATATATATATATATATATATATATATATATATATATATATATATATAGGCAATTACCTTCTTTTTTAAACTATTAGACGTAAAATCTTGAAATCGAGTAAGCAGATTCCATTCACTGAATATAGATATGCCGTAAGATGGGTTTTGTGTATATCGTTTCCTAAGGGGCGTTGCGGGGGCTTAAGGGGCGCTATAGATAATTATTTCCATTTTTAAACTATTAGACGTACAGTCTTAAAATTTGGTAAGCGAATTCCCTTCATGGTGTAGAGATCCGCTACAAAATAGTTTTGGGGGAAATTGATCCCCAAGGGTCACTGAGGGGGATTAAGGGGCGTAATAGATAACTATTTCCGCTTTTCAACTAATAGAAACACCTGCTTGAAAATTAGAAGGTATGTTCCGTTCATGGAATAAAGTTCTTTTACAAAGATTTTTGCGAAAACGGACCCCCAAAGGAGTGGGGTTGCGAGGGATTAAGGCGTGTTACAGAAAAATTCCTGTTTCTGAATTTAACTCATTTACTTGGAATTTGTTGAGCACTTTTCTTTAGTTGAATAGAGTTCCACTAAGAATGGATTTTACGGAAATCAACTCCAGGGGGAAGCGGGGAGAGTTATTGGGGCGTATTGATAGACAAAATTCCCGTTTTCGAACTGCTAAGACTACAATAATAAAAATTTGTTTTGCATGCTTCTTTTGTTGAATTGGAATCCGCTAAGAGTGCTCTCAACGAGGTATTGATGATTAAAATTCCGTTTTTGCTCTGTCAGATTTAGACTTGAAATTTAGCACGCATGTTTATTTTATGGAGTAGAGATCCACTGAAAGTTGCTTTGGTGGAAATCCCCTTGATTATTAGGTTAAGTGAGCGAAAAAAATCTTTCTCCTTCAATTTTAGATATAAATAGAAATTGGATATTATAATTTATGTTCTTTTTATATCAAGGGGCGAGAGTGTAACAGCTATAAATATATTTTTCAATACAATCGAATTCTTAATGCTAGATATCAATAATTCATATATATGTAAACAGTATACATATATACAACATCGTGAAATACCCAGTGAAGCGGGTGGGTAACGGCTAGTAATTTTATATATGACAAGCCCATGTGGTCATTGGTAATTATTAACCTTGCTCTTAACTTATTATTGTTATAAACTAAACATAAAATGCATTGCGCAGTAATATGTTTATAAGTGTATTATATAAGGGTAAGAATGGAATTTATTTTTATTATGTATGCCAGAATTTTCTTTTTTACTTTCAGTAAATTAATAGTTTTTTTAATAATCTTTTATTTTCGACTTTTCAATATGCTCACGCCCCCTACGGAGGCGCATCCCACAGTTTGAGAAACACTGCGTTACAAAAAGGTCCATTGTTTCTAGACCACAAGAACTTTAAACTGAAAAAAAAGACAATTTAATGCACATTGAGGCCTTCACTATTGAGACAATGTAAATAATTTTAGATTCATATCATAAGGAGAAAAATAAATCATTTTAACTTCAAGAGCATTCCGTTAACAAATAACAAATGAAATCTGTACGAAAAGTTTTGTTTATGCATATAGTTATACATATTTTTTTCATAAAAAAAATCACACCTCAAGTGTAAACGATTAAATATATTAGAAATGTATGCTTTATCATTATTTTTGTTTTAAACCAGATTGAGCAACAAAAACGTGGAGCAGTGAACAACTCGTTTTTTTTAAATAAAAAAATCATACCTAAAGTGCAACTGAGCCACAGCAACGTGTGGCTGGATACAGCTAGTTATAACAAACTGAATTCTTAAAAAGCTATCAAAAACAAAATAAGGTTCAATATTTTGAGGGGAAAACCATAAACAGTTCCAAGCAAACACAAAACATGCATAAGAAAATCTTAATTTAGCCATTTGTATTTCAGGGTAACATCAAATGAAATTTTGAAATCCCACCAAATAGATCCTTTTTAATCAGTCTAATATGTAACTGCCCCAACTCTGAGAAATTTTATTAACTATTTGGCAGAAAAATCCATATCCAAGGGCAGGAAAATATTATTTTATTCAGAGAAGTTGGGGGGAAACCTCTCTCTCTATATATACAGACACTATATATACTGACAATGTTAAATTCGCTGTTTTCGATGTACTTTTTCTAAAAATCTGTTATATGTAACATGCTCGAAATTTTTAACGCAATTAAAGTACACCTCTCTCATTATACTAAAATGAGCTTTTAGCTAATTTTGAGTTTTTAAATAAATTATAAAATATTTTATCAAACTGCGAAATTTGACCCATTATTCACTTAAAAAATCTTAAATGAGTTTTTTTTATAAAAAGCTTCTTTCAGTATATATTAGCCATCATTATAAATACATCATGACAAATTTACATACCTGTGAACAGTAGTTTGTCAGAAAAGGTACACATCGCACATTAAAATTTACATTTTGAGATATATTGATTTTAATGCATACATTGAGACTTCTAATTGGCTAGGAAATAAAAAAAATAAAAGGCTCAATTTAAAATAAAAGATACATGTTTTGGTTTATATCCACGTTACTTTTTTGTCATTAAAATGGGCGTGAGCCAGATTTAACGATTATTTAAAAATAGGTTTTAAGAGCTTTTAAATATCCCAGAGGTTAAAGTAAGGTAATTTTAGAAAGGTTAAAATCTATACAATTTGAAAATGTAAAAATCTCAAATTTTCAAGAAAACAAGATTTTTGCTTTCCAACAATAGCACGATTTCTCTTTATTGAATAGCATTTGGCGATGTCTTCTGATTTGAGGTGAATGATGGACTGAAAAAAAATGTAACCGCTAATAATAAAAATTATATCAAAATTTAATTTAGATATCTTCTCCTAAAGTTCTTTTTAAAATAATCCGAATAATCAAAAATAGAACAAATCCTAACTATTCTTCATTTAATATTATTGAAAATAACGGAACCATATTAACAAACGAACAATCCCAAGTAAACTGTTTTTTACAATATTACACAAAACAAAACGGTAATATTCCAAATATTTCTATTCCGGACAATAGCCAGGATATTAATAAACCTTTTTATTTAAAAGAATTAGAAATAGCAATATCTCATCAAAAGAACAGCAGTCCAGGGCTTGATAAAATTTCTCTCCAATCAATAAACCATCTCCCCATAGAAGCAATAAATCTCCTTCTGAAATCCTTTAATGACAGTTGGTCTTCAAGTCAAATTCCAAAAGATTGGACTCACGCAATTATCCTACCTTTCATAAAACCTCACAAAAATCCCAAGGAAGTTTCGTCACACACCGTCCTATTTCTCTTACTTCAGTAATTGCCAAGTTATTAGAAAGAATGCTTCTACATAGAGTGCTAGATTTCAGTTTTCAAAACAAAATTTTTCATGTTAATCATCATGGTTTTTACCCTCACAGAAGCAGCATTAATACAGTAATTCAATTACATGACATATTATACTGGCTAGAGAACGCAAAGAATATTTTATTTTAGTAGCGTTGGATATTAAAGCAGCATATGACTCAGTGTGGCCAAATGGCCTTATTTCTAAATTAAACAAAGTTGGATACTCTGGTAGATTACTACGATGGATTCAAAAATTCTTACATCAGAGAACAATTCAAATCAAATGCAGGAACATTTTTTCAAAAATCGTTACAAACAATTATGGTGTACCCCAAGGGTCTATCTTAAGTCCTTTCCTTTTTATGATTTATATGTCAGATATTTTTGAAATTCAACACGACAGCCATCTTCTGGTTTATGCTGACGACATATGTTTATATAATAGTGGTACACAAATTGGAATAAAGCAATAGGCGAAATGCAAGAATTTTTAAATAAAATTTCAGTCTGGTGTAAAAAATGGAAATTGGCCACCTCTCCAGAAAAAAGCAGTCTAATCAACTTTTCCAGAAAAAGAAGCACAATACCCCCATTACTTAAAATATGTGACAAACCTATTCCCGAAGTGAAGAGTCTGAAAAAATCCTGGGAATCATCTTCGACCCCAATATCACCTGGAAAAATCATATTAATTACCTACGTCAAAAAGGATTCAAATATTTAAATGCCATTAAAGCCTTATCTTTTCCGAAAATAGGAACAAGATCTGATCATCTTTTAAATAGTATTAATGCCACAATCCGTTCTATCTTTGACTATGGAAGTCAACTTTTTTCCTTTTCTAGCAATAGCAACAGACAGAAACTAGAACCGATTTACAATGCTGCCTTACGTTTAGAAGTATCCTGTTGGATTTATTAAGAGCAGAGTCTATGAATGGAAGTATTAATACTCGCCATAATTTCCTTTGCCAAAAATTTATAACCAAGCAAATAGCATTAAAAGACTGGTCCCCGAACGCAAGGTTATTTTGGAATATAAATAGTATTTTTTATAAATATAGAGAAAAAGATATCAGTATTTTTCAAAAGACGATCAACCTGCTCCAAGAATTATGTATCTCTAAAGTAGATATTCTTCAATGGATCCCTCCTCCTCCAATCTACGAAAATCGCAAAATAAATATCTACACTCATGAACTACCATTTCAAAACAAGGATCTTCCAGATGACATAGTACAAAATATGTTTAATGATTACATTCAGCCAAAATTTAATAACAATATTATAATAGCAACCGATGGTTCAAAAAATACTAATCAAACATCAATAGGAATTTTGATCCCTAAGAAAAAAAATTCGACAAAATTTCATACTGAAAGAAATGATTTCAATATTCACAGCTGAAGCTATAGCCATATGGACTGCGTTAAAAAACCGGGTTTCTGAAACAGAAAATTATATCATCTTGACAGACAGCTTATCAGTCCTAAAAAGCATCCAAAATGTTAATAAAAAATCCAATACGATAATATTAAATTTAAGTTCAACTTTACACCAGTGCCTCCAAATATCTCAATCAATTACATTCATTTGGGTACCAGCTCACAAGGGAATGGGAATTAATGAAGTAGATAAATTAGCTAAAGCCTGTCCAGAGCCGTGGGATATTATTTCTTGGATAACTTGGGAAGATCTACATACACACATTTCAAAAAACAACACAAAAATAAAAGTGAAGAAATATGGAAAAAGAGCAAAAGACATAAAAATTATCTTTATATTTCTCATCTTGAAAAATGGAACAGACAGGCAGCAAAAAAATAGAAATACAGAAGTTTTAATAAGTTGCGAGCTAAAAAATTACCATTAAATGATATATATTTCCTTTTTAAACAAACAGATTCTCCTTTGTGTACAGATTGTAAAGTACCAGAAACGAGTGAACATTTTATATTCAACTGTATCAAATACAAATCGCAGCATGAAATTTTGAAAAATTATATCTCCAACCACGGAGAATGGTCTTATTCCTCAATAGCGAAATGTAAAACAATAGAGCATGTTCAAAAAGTTGAAAAATTTCTGACATCCAATAGATTCTAAAATTCCAGTTACTCTATACTCTACTTTCATCAATCTCAGGTGAAGCACAACGCGATAATTCAAATTACTGATGGACAGTGCAATCACGAACTGTGCGTTACAACTTGGATTAAAATCTAATCAAAATTTTATCGGAGCATAAGACGTTAGCCAAGTTCTCCACTATTACAGTGATTTCACTGTATTGAACTGAACTGACTAATTTAGATTATAGAGAAGGAATTAATATAAATATGTACACTACTCGTTTTTGGCATGATTTTGGAATCACGCCAAGTAGATCTTTGGCAGCATCTAATGTTATCATTTAAACTTTAAGAAATTTTAACTATTTCCTGGAAAAATGAATACCATACTGAAGTCAAATCAGTATTTTAGATGTAAAAATTATCTAAGGCAGAGAGAGATAACCAAAATTCGGAAATAAAGGGTGTTTTTTTAGAGGTATACAACTTTAAATTGCAATAAAACAACAATGTATTATTCGATTGACATGAATTCTTTTTTATTCGAAAGATAATCTTGTGGCATTACATTTTAAATATGATTTCTGGCATAGGACTGCCACGGCTGGCTCGGATGTAGTCCAATCTGGACGTCCAATTTTCGATGACTTTTTCCAACATTTGTGGCCGTATATCGGCAATAACACGGCGAATGTTGTCTTCCAAATGGTCACGCGTTTGTGGCTTATCCGCATAGACCAATGACTTTACATAGCCCCACAGAAAATAGTCTAGCGGTGTTAAATCACAAGATCTTGGAGGCCAATTCACAGGTCCAAAACGTGAAATTAGGTGGTCACCAAACGTGTCTTTCAATAAATCTATTGTGGCACGAGCTGTGTGACATGTTGCGCCGTCTTGTTGGAACCACAGCTTTTGGACATCATGAATGTTCAATTCAGGAATGAAAAAGTTAGTAATCATGGCTGTTTCCTACACTTCTCACTTAACTGTAACTGAGTGCGCCAGACTTTCCACTCCTCACTTAACTGTAACTGAGTGCGGGAGATTTTCCCGCTTTCCTACCCCAACGGAAACTTTTTTGGAACCGGTACGGGGACATTCTGTAAACTGAAACGCAACGGACGGACGCAAGGTCTTGTTCGCATCAATCCGCAGCACCTTCAAGGGTGTAATTTTCATTTAACCGCATTATTACCTTTTAGTGTAAACTTTAACTGTAAATATTTATTTTCTTGTAATATAAATTTAAGTACTATCTCCATCTCTGGCTATTTATTCGAACTCAACCAACGGCATCATTTGGAGGCACCGACGAGATTCGTCAACGATTCAGAGAAACAAGAGATAAGTACTATTTTACATTTTCATTCAACGTTTGACTTTGGTTTCTCTTACTGATTCATTCCATCCATATTTTGTTTTATCAATTAATGGATGCCGAAACGGCTACAGTGCTTCGCGGCAGAGCGAAGGCTGCACTTACAAGAATTATAAATTTCATTGATAAAAATGATCAAACTTTTGACAAAAATGATATACGCAACAAGTTAGAGAAACTTGAATTAACTTATACGGAATTTGATAAAGCGGATGCTGCTTTACCTATCGAATCCTCTGAAATGGAAGAATTCGAAACAAAATATTACGAAACCAAAGCCAAGCTACAGAATATCTTAGAAAATTTATCTGTGAGAACATATGTATATAATGATAATTCTGATGTCTTTGAAAATGTCTCAAATATGAAATCTAGCAATTTTAAGTTGCCAAAAATTAATATTGAGCGTTTTTCTGGTGATTATAAAAATTGGCCTTCATTTAAGGATTTATATGTATCATTAGTGCATGATAATATGTGTTTATCGAATATACAAAAGTTTCAATATCTTAGAGGTTTATTGCTGTCATAACCAGCAAATATAATTAAGCATATTCCCATTACTGAAACGGTTTATAACGAGGCTTGGGAAAAATTATTAGCTCGTTATGATAAAAGAAGCAAATCATTTTTTTCACTCATTAAAACCTTCATGGAACAACCTTCTTTTAACGATACTAACTCTCACAACTTACGCAACATAGCAGACACTTCCGACGAAGTAATTAGAGGTCTTAAATCTATTGATACTAAAGCAGAGTCTAGAGATGTATGGTTGATTTACATTTTGTTACAAAAGGTTGATCCTAAAACGCGCCAAGAATGGGCGCAATTCTCAAATAATATTGATTTTCCCACATTTGAAGCATTTATAGAATTTTTAAATAACAGATGTACGTACTTAGAACTTTATAATGTTAGCGTTACTCATGAAAAACAACCTTATATTAATAAATCGAAATTTAACAATAGTTTAAAATGTTCTTGTTGTAAAATGAATCATCTTGTTTTCAAATGTTCTAAATTTAAAGAAATGTCTGTTAACGAGCGTATACAACTTGTTAATAAACAAAAATTATGTATGAACTGTTTATCTGATAGGCACACTGAGTCACATTGTAATTCAACTTTTACTTGCCACTATTGTAAGAAAAAAGCATCATTCGCTATTACATGATAATAATTTTAAAAATTTCGCAATGTCAGCAAATAAATCTCATCGTGCTGAAGGTCAAAACCAGACAGGAAATGATACTAATCAAAACAAAGAAGTTGCAGCTTCCGTGAACTCTATACAAACATGTTTTTCTTTATTACCAACTTTAAGCGTTAACATTAAAAATATTTTGGGGGAGAACTGTCAAGGTCGAGTTATGGCGGACAGCGGAAGTGAATCAACATTCATTTCGGAAAAATGTTTAAAACTGCTAGGCCTGAAAAGAAAAAACGCTAGATTTCAAATTAAAGGATTGCAAGATTCTAAAATCGCGATGACTAGAGGGTGTGTTGAAATAGATTTAGTATCGTTACATGACCCCAAGGTCAAACTACCAGTTAAAGCATATGTTTTGGAAAAACTAACTGCTCCGTTACCAACGGAAAAAATAAACGAAACACATTTCTCTCATTTAAAAAATGCCTGCTTAGCGGATCCGAAATTTTTAACTCAAACAATATCGATATGATTCTCGGATCTGACTACTTTTTTTTTTTCTATTTTGCTTCCTGGGCAAATTACTTGCTCTCAAAGTAATTTAATCGCTCAAAATTCCATTTTTGGTTTCCTAATTTCAGGCAAATTAACTGAGTCTTTAAACTCAAATTCAATGCTAAATCTTCACATTAATGGTACAAATATTGACAATCAATTAAAGCAATTTTGGGAATTAGAAGAAATTCCTAACGTAAAAGATAAATTATTAACTTCTGAAGAGCAATTTGTGGAAACACATTTTCAAAATACTTATGCATGTAATTCCGATGGACGCTTGGTTGTAAGACTTCCATTTTATAAATCAAATTCAGAATTGGGAGACTCAAAACCCGCAGCAATTTCTCGCTTATTAGCAATGGAGCGGAAATTTAAAAATAACCCAGATTTTGAAAAACAATACAAAGAATTCATGAACGAATACGAATCGCTTGGTCACATGAGCTTAGTAAATTCCAGATCCCATACTTCCAAAGATCAGAATTTTTTACCGCATCACGCCGTTATCAAGCCATCCAGCCCTACAACAAAGTTAAGAGTAGTTTTTGACGCATCTTGCAAAACTACAAATGATACGTCATTAAATTCTCTGCTAGGAGTAGGTCCCAAATTACAAAGGGATATTTTTGAAATATTGCTTAATTTTAGAATTCCTAGAATTGTATTTACAGCGGACATTGAAAAAATGTACCGTCAAATTTTAGTAGCTGATGAAGATCAGAGATACCAACAAATTCTGTGGAGAAATAACTCTAGTGAAAACATTCGCACATACAAGCTAAAAACTGTCACCTACGGTTTAGCCTCAGCTTCCTTTTTGGCCACTAGGTGTATTAAGCAAATCGCTCTCGATGATAAAGATAATCCCAACCTCTCCCGAGTTTTACAGGAAGATATTTATATGGATGATTTACTATCAGGAGCAGATACGCCAAATAACGCAATCTCCATTTGCAAGGACATTGCTCATGTTCTGAGTACTCGCGGATTTCATTTAAGAAAATGGAATTCTAATTCCACCGAATTTCTCGCTCAATTTTCAGAACATAGTTCTCATGATGCACGAGTTGAATTTTCCAAAGATTCTAATGAAAGTTCTAAAGTATTAGGCTTATTTTGGAATTCATCCAATGACACTTTTGGTTTCCAACCATCGCTTGAACTTACACCACCACTCACAAAGAGACGTATTTTATCTGAATCTTCCAAAATTTTCGATCCTTTAGGACTTCTTTCACCTTGTACAGTATTCATGAAGATTTTTTATCAAAAACTTTGGCTTACAAAAACAGATTGGGATTCTCCCATTCCACAACAATTAACAGAGGATTGGCTTAGGTTTCAAAAGGCCTTTAATGCCATCAACTACCTCACTGTTCCCAGATGGGTCATCCTTACAGCAGACAACATAGTAGAATTGCATGGTTTTGCAGATGCTTCTTCATTAGCTTATGCTGCTGCAATCTACTGTCGGCAGAAACACAACGGCAAAATAAAGGTTCAACTACTTGTATCAAAAACTAAAGTAGCCCCTGTCAAACAAGTTTCCATTCCTCGACTGGAGTTGTGCGGTGCACATTTACTATCCAAGCTATTTAAATCGGTCTTACGGACATTAAAATATTATACCTTTGATGTATTCGCTTGGACGGATTCTAAAATAGTTCTCTCCTGGCTGTCTGGTCATCCTCGCCAATGGAAAACTTTCGTAGCAAATAGAACATCTGAAATTATAGAAGTTCTACCTACAAAGCATTGGAGACATGTGCCTTCTAAGGAAAATCCCGCAGATATTGCATCCCGAGGTATTGATCCTAAATGCTTACCTGATTGCAAGTTATGGTGGCAAGGACCACCCTGGCTAAGGCTAGAAACTTCTAGTTGGCCCAAGGCTGAATCCAGTTGCGATGAGGCTTCGGATGAGGTAAAAGCGGAACAAAAATCAGAGTCTCCATCTTCAATCTGTTTACTCACACATCAAATGATGTAATTCATGGTTTATTCGAACATTACTCTTCACTCACCAAAGTAATTCGCATTTTTGCTTATTGCCAAAGATTTATTAAAAACTGTAAAAAGATAGCATCTCAAGGATCATCGATCAGTTCATCCCATATTAATACTACTTCACTTACCTTTTCGGAAACCAAAACCGCTGAAGAAACCATCATTCGTTGGGTTCAAGGTTTTTACTTTCAGGAAGAAATACGAAGCATTAAAAAACAGATTTCTCTGCCACCCAAAAGTCCATTACGTTCCCTCCACCCTTTCATAGATGAACATGGTTTAGTACGGGTGGGAGGGAGATTGCAAAATTCCCAGCTTCGATTCAATTCCAAGCATCCTATCATACTTCCTTCTCAGCACAGAATTAGTGAACTCCTTATCAAGGAACAACACATCGCTCATTTACATGCTGGGCCGACTTTGTTAGCTCACGTTCTTCGACAGTCCCATTGGATCGTAGGAAGTAGAAAATTAATTAACAAATGTATTAGAAAATGCTTAAAGTGTAACAAATTCAAAACCTCCACCACAACACCACAGCTGATGGGCGATTTACCAAAACACCGTGTCACGCTGGAGAGACCTTTCTTCAGTTGCGGTATTGATTATGCTGGTCCTGTACTGATTAAATGCAACAAAGGTCGAGGGACTAAATCTACAAAGGGTTACATTGCTTTATTTGTATGCTTAGCAACTAAAGCTGTTCATATTGAAGCAGTCGGAGACTTAACAACTGATTCCTTCATAGCTGCACTACGTCGTTTTAGTGCTCGTCGTGGGGCTCCCCGCCACATTTATAGTGACAATGGAACCAATTTTGTTGGAGCTCGTCGAAAACTTGACGAAATACGGAAGTTATGGCTTTCCTTACCAACTAATGAAGCCATCTCTTACTACTTATCCAAATCTTCAATAGATTGGCACTTTATTCCACCCTCATCACCACATTTTGGAGGTATTTGGGAATCAGGAATTCGATCCGTCAAATTTCATCTGAAGAGAGTATTGGGAGAAACCATATTAACTTTTGAAGAGTTAACAACCTTGCTCACGCAAATCGAAGGATTACTAAATTTCAGGCCTCTCTCCTACGTTAATGACTCTGACATAGAATGCATATCTACACTCACACCTTCACATTTTCTTACAGGTGATGTTCTTCTTTCAGTTCCAGAGGAGCTACCTTCAACCTCCAACCACAGAGATCGTTGGGAGTTGCTACAGAACATCAAACGGGGCTTTTGGAAGAAGTGGAGCTCCGAATTTATCTCCTCCTTACAACCTCGCAAGAAATGGCAGGATGCACAACCAAACTTGAAGGAAGATGACATCGTATTGATCAAAGAGGAGGGTCCTCCTGGTACATGGCCAATGGCTCGAGTTCTTCAAGTGCATCCAGGCAACGACGGACTGGTTCGTGTTGCAACTGTGAAAACCCAAGACTCAGTGTTTAAACGACCTGTTCATAAACTTCACAAACTTCCCATATATCCGAACTAGTTCGGATATAGGGTGGGAGTATGTTTCCTACACTTCTCACTTAACTGTAACTGAGTGCGCCAGACTTTCCACTCCTCACTTAACTGTAACTGAGTGCGGGAGATTTTTCCGCTTTCCTACCCCAACGGAAACTTTTTTGGAACCGGTACGGGGACATTCTGTAAACTGAAACGCAACGGACGGACGCAAGGTCTTGTTCGCATCAATCCGCAGCACCTTCAAGGGTGTAATTTTCTTTTAACCGCATTATTACCTTTTAGTGTAAACTTTAACTGTAAATATTTATTTTCTTGTAATATAAATTTAAGTACTATCTCCATCTCTGGCTATTTATTCGAACTCAACCAACGGCATCAATGGCTCTATACCGATCACCATTGACTGTAACGTTGTGGCCTTCATCGTTTTTGAAGAAGAATTCCACCAGCCCATAAAGCGCACCAAACAGTCAGTTTTTCTCGATGTAACGGTGTTTCGACATACACTTGTGGATTAGCTTCACTCCAAATGCGGCAGTTTTGTTTGTTGACGTAGCCATTCAACCAGAAGTGCGCTTCATCGCTCAACAAAATTCGCTTATGAAAATCGGGAACAACGGCAATCTCGTTTTGGGCCCATTCGACGAATCTACGCCTTGCTCAATCGAATAATACATCGTTGTTTTATTGCAATTTAAAGTTCTATACCTCTAAAAAAACACCCTTTACAATATACACCCAACACATTTTCTACACAATTTCGAAATGACATGGTTCACAAATATACTTTTTGTACACAAGCTTTTGTTTTAAAATGAATTCCTCTTTTTTTTCCCTACTCTAATTTTAATCAGATGATGGTCGGTTTATGCCCACATATATGTGAGTGACTTGATCTATAAAAATTCAAGGCTTTTTTACTTTATATTTTAGAGTTTCGGAGAGAGAATACCTGATTTTTTAAATCACTTCTTCCTTTATTTTGTTGTACTCTCTCTCAACAGCACTTTGTTCCTCAGTATAATTGCGTTTTGTATTAAAGTGATCAGTTTGTAGGATGCAATAAATAATTTCAATAAATTTCTAAAAGTTGATGTTAAAGTTAATTTTTTTTTTGTATATATATTCAATGGTGACTCTTCCAGTATTATCAGGGTAATATAGCAGCAATGAAAATGCGTAACATAAGGCAAATGTTTCAATGGAAATCCATGGAAAAAAATTTGATTGATTGATTGATTGAATATTAACGTCGCACTGTTCAGCTACACGAGGGCTTTTGGCGACGGACCACGTAATTTTGAACCATGGTCAAGTGACGTGGACGACACCTGAGCTGACACCTCCCTCTCCTAACTACCACACCACACCAACGGGAGGACGTTTCAGCTCTCGACAGATTTAACGTGCATCGCTGCCCTACACGGCGGGTCTTTTAGTGGTACTGGGCTCGAACCCGTGACAAAGCAAGCCACGGTCCGATACCTATACCACTCGGCTACCGCGGCCGGAAAAAAATTTGACTGTTATGGAAGCGTGGAGAAAGTTAACGATTATGGATCACATTACACATGCTTTTTTCGCTATTAAACAGTTATGCTAATCAATTTTAAATGCTCGTTCGAGAAAGATTTTCCCAGCATGCATCAAAGAGGAAGTTTCGTAGTACAAAAATCATTTGTGTGGTCTGAAATTATAACTCTATCAAATAAAACTGATGGCGAAGGTTTTAATTACATGCAAAACACTAGTTTAAATTTTTTCTGTAATAAAAATTAATTGTTTTTGTTTTATCCATACGTAACATGGATTTCATTTTTACATTTTTTTGCACAGTTTTCTAAGAAACAAATTTACCTTCGCAAAAAACAGTTGGGTGTAACATCGTTAACTGATGTAAGAAGATTTGAGCAGACTTTATCAATCTGAAAGCATAATTAAAAATTATTACAATTTTCGCTTACTAAACAGGCAAATCAATTTAACATACAATTACCTGAAAAATTGAGCAAAACCGTAAACATTGGGCAACGAAAGCCTATCAGAATGTTACAATCAACTTAAATCTGAAAAACCTATTGAAAACAAAATAAGGTTCAATATTTTGATTTTTTTTAATGAGAACATTTATAACCCCGTGCACCAGAAATTATTATACCGTAGCTTACATAGAAGTAAGCGTGAAGCACACATCACAAAAAAGCGAAGGATTGCAACACAAACACCCTTTTCTTAACCAGGATTTGAACCCAGACCCTACGGCACCGCAATCAGCGTCACTAACCACTATATGTGATGTGCGACTAATATTTTGGTTAAATCACCATAAACAGTTCCAAGAAAACCCAAATACATGTCATAAAATCTTAATTCTGCCATTTGTATTTCAAGAGTAACATCAAAGAAAATTTAAAAATTGCCTAAAACCTAGGAAAAAAACATACTTATCATAAAATCCTGTCAATTAATTTCGCCAAATTAAGACGTATTCAAGTGCTGAACAATATTGTTTTTCAACATGCACGAAATGATTTCTTGTTGAATGCCTATCTCAGCATTTGGCGACGTCTTTTGATTTGAGATAAATGTTCCATAGGGATTTACTGGAGAAATATAAAATAGCCAGAAATATTAATCGGTAAGCTACTCGTTTGTGGCGTGATTTTGAAATCACGCCAAACAGATCTTTTGCGGCCTGTCTTATGTTATCATCATAACTTTTAGAAATTTTCACTATTTAGCAGATAAATCTGTAGCCTACAGAAGTCAAATATAATTACAATCTTCTCTTAATATAGCGATAATTAAATTTAGCTTAAAATTACAGAAAAAAGACGTCGTAATATATAAGCAAAATCGTAAACATTGCACGATAATATTGCCGCACGCATAATTTGCTACAAGTCCCGATAGCCGAGTTGGCAGAGCGTTGGACTGAACTTTCTGGGGTTCGAATCCCGGCAGATTTATCCAAAGACTGGAATTTTGTTCTCGTTTTTAATGTATTGTTTCTCTAGGTTCTAGATGAATCCAGATCATTCTTTAGAGTGCATACTGGGTATTTCTCGAATATTCCGAAGTGTATAAAAGCAGAGTTCATCGCCAGTTGGGCATGTTCTCAGTCCAGTGTTGTATCGAGCTCCCAGCGTTAGAATAAATCTAATTGTTTGTTTAATTGAACTGTGTACTTCTTTCGAACTCCGTGACAAGTTTGGTGGAGGCGCGGGGTACAATTACGTCAAACGTGGATAATAGCGACAACCTTCGCAGGAGCCTCCGGTTAAGAGGATTATCCCCCGAATTCGGACTGTTAAAAGAAAATAGTAGGAAGAGGACAAAAATGCCGACCGAGCAAGAAGCCAAGCCCGCCGTAGTAACACCTTCGTTACAGCAATGGAGGAGCCCATCGACCTTCCGAGGAGCGCCTGGGGAAGACCCTCTCAAATGGCTTAAAGAGTACGATCGAGTAGCCAACTTTAACAAGTGGGATGACATGATGTGCCTGGCTAACGTTTATTTCTTTCTTGACGGTACTGCGAGACAGTGGTATGTCAACAACGAAGACGCCTTAGATTCCTGGGAAGCGTTTAAAAATGGACTAAGTGGACTTTTCGGTGACCGTCAAAAATATACCAGAGAGAAGGGCAGAAGAACAACTAAAATGCCGAGCCCAGCGTTCAGGCGAGAGTACACAGTCCTACATACAAAGTGTATTAGGACTTTGCCAAGAGGTAAATCCTCTGATGAAAGAAGACGAAAAAGTGTCACACCTAATGAAAGGTGTTGCTGAGGATATTTATCAGGCCCTGTGTTGACGAGAGAAATCAACGACACAGCAAGTTTTATCAAATGGTGCAACTATATCGAAGATATGAAGCAGGAGAGAGTTGGTCGACCGAGATTTGAAAGGCTTCCAAACGTCGTACCGGTTGCATCCCTGACGGATGAGACTGATTTGGTCTCTCTTATTCGCACAATCGTACGAGAAGAAGTCCATCGACTAGTTAACCAGACGCAAGAATCTTTGGACTCCGATCCCCAATCCTTAGAAGAGATCGTTCAAGACGAAGTTGAAAGGGTTTTGGCCCCAGTGTCAACAAAACCTACAGAAACTAGACCACGACCAACATACGCCGCTGCTGTTGTCAGCCGTTCTCCACACATCTGTTTTTCTTGGTTCAGGTGGGAATTTCTGAACAGGAGCTCTGTATTTCCTGGTTACAGCGGCGTATGTTGGTCGTGGTCTAGTTTCTGTAGGTTTTGTTGACACTGGGGCCAAAACCCTTTCAACTTCGTCTTGAACGATCTCTTCTAAGGATTGGGGATCGGAGTCCACAAAGATTCTTGCGAATCCTGTCATAAGTTTTCGCGAAACCAAGGTGTCCTGCCGTGGGGGCGTCATGAAAGTGCCTTAGTATGTCTGCTCGTAGATGTTTAGGAATGACTGGTAACCACAACTTTCCATCTGGATCAAAATTCTTCCTGCAAAGGATACCGTCGACAAGTTTGGTGGAGGCGCCGGGTACAATTACGTCAAACGTAATCACACAGAATGTTGCCAGATATACAAAATAAAATTTGAGTTGTTGGAAGAATAACGATTAAAAAAAGAATTTATTCAAAAAATAATCCTAAATAAGTATAAAAAAACAGAATCCAGTCATTAAATATAAGTATAGTAAAAATATGTAATAATCGTGAAAAATCATGTGTAAAGTAAATATTTTCGCATTTAGTGACAGACGTGACATCCGATGACGTCATAGCACCAGAAAAACATTTAAAAATTAAATTATAAAAAAATTTAGAAAGAATTACGAAATAATAAGTGCATAAGAACCGGTCTGGATTTAAATGCGATGTTGTGTAAAAATTTGAGAGGAAATGGTTCAGTAGTTTCGGAGATTAGCGGCTTTGAACAAACACACATTGCATTTTTATTTATATAGATACTTTTTTTTTGTCATTTGCATTTCATTAACTTTGCTTATGATTGTTTCTTATATATTTTTGTGATTTGCATTTCTTTTAACTTATGATTATTTGTGATATATATTTGGGACTTTCATCTGATTTTTGTTTATGGTTATTTCTTATATATTTTAGGGATTTGCAAAGCATTTCATTGTTTGATTAAATCTTTAAATGTTTTGAAAGCCCCTAGTGTTTCCTCATGTTTTGAAACTCAAACCTATTTAAAGTTCTCAGACCTCCATCTCTGTAATGAAACCAGACTACCCATTAAGAAAATTATGCCCAATATACGATTCACAATTGGCTGGATGGACAAGCTCTTTTCTGTTCCATTTATCCAGATTGAGCCACAGCAACGCGTGGTAGTGTACAGCTAAATTTTAATAATTTTTTCTTCAGAATAATTATTTATTCCTTCGAAATACTTCTTTCTGTAGACTTCGTTACAAACTGTCTTTGAAAATTATTTATCAAAACATCTAGAAAATTTCAATGGAGTACAAAGGAAGATTTTAAAAATTCTGTTTTTCTGACATAATTATGCTAATTTTGCAGGGAGCATGGATGAAAATATATTTTTGATGCTCTATTTACTCTTCTAAAAATATATCACATTTATTAATAGTTATATAAAGGACACATCTTTAATAAAAATAGAAACTTTTAAAAATCTGAAAATTAATCAGTCGAGGCTGAATTGAAATCTGAAGAAAAGAAACGGTTTTTCCAGAACGAAAACCGGAACATATGCTTTCTGAAATCCTATTTTAAGAATGAATAATCAACATTATTACACATACATTTTAATTCCTAAGCTCATTATATAAATAAGTATTGATTTTAGAATTTGTATGTATCCTCATTTTATATAATTATTATTGATTTTAATTAAAAATAGCTTGTTTTTAAATTTTTTGAAATATGGATGTATTCCCGGGATTTTCCGGACATTACAGGTAATTTAAAAACCTGGGAAATCGGGAACTCCAAGTTCAAACCGTAAATTGTGTTTTTTTTCATTTTGAAATGCATACTATACAACAGAATTACGCAAGAAATCACTGTATATATAAATTCATAACTTTATGCCGGCAGACACTGAGACACACTTGCATCTCCTCGTATTTATATTGGGTTGTTCGGAAAGTAATTTCGTTTTTTCTCGACAGAGGATTTAATTGCATTTTTTTGCACCCAACTTCACATTTAAGCCATATAATTTTTATATGCTTTGTGAGCTCATATAGCAAGACTTGTGTGTGAAAAATTCCAATTAATTCTACGCAGTAGTTTCTGGTTGGTGCCCTTTTAAATATGGAGAGCGATAAGCAGCATTTTCGACATATCTTACTGTTTTACTACAGAAAGGGTAAAAATGATGTTCAAGCCAGAAAGAAATTGACCGATGTGTATGGAGAAGGTGTGTTGACAGTACGCCAGTGCCAGAACTGGTTCGCTAAATTTCGATCCGGCAATTTTGATGTCGAAGATGCACCACGTTCGGGAAGGCCGGTTGAAGCTGATAAAGACGCGATAAAGGCATTAGTTGATGCGAACCGGCGAATAACAACACGTGAGATCGGACAGAGGCTAAATTTATCAAATTCAACAGTTTATGACCACTTGAAAGGCCTGGGATTATCCTCGAAGCTCGATGTATGGGTTCCCCATGTTCTCACAGAGAGAAATCTGTGTCGCCGCATTGACGTCTGCGATTCGCTTCTCAAACGTCACGAAAATTATCCGTTTTTGAAGCGCATCATCACTGAGGACAAAAAAAGTCATGGAGCAAAAAAGAGGAACCATTTCCAAAGCCGATATTCACCAAAAAAGGTGATGCTGTGTGTTTGGTGGGATTTTAAAGGAATCGCGCGGTTTTTTTAAGCTTTTACCGGATAACACAACGATTAATTCGGAAGTCTACTGTCATCAGTTGGACAAACTGAATGATGCACTTCAACAGAAAAAGTCAGAACTAATCAACAGGAAAGGTGTAGAGTTTCACCAAGACAACGCGAGACCTCACACAAGTTTGGTCACTCGCCAAAAGCTTTTACAGCTTGAATGGGATACAACGTCACACCCACCATATTCTCCAGACCTGGCACCATCGGATTATTATTTGTTCCGGTCATTCCAAAATTTTTTAGACGGTAAAACCTTCACCTCAAATGAGGAGGTCAAAAACCACCTCGATCAGTTTTTTGCCAGCAAAGACCAAAAATTTTATGAGCGTGGAATTATGCTACTATCAGAAAGATGGCAAAAGGTGTTGGATCAGAACGGCCAATATAAAGAGTATTTTTTTCCAGGTATAGAAGTTTAAGTTGGCATTACTTTCCAAGATGGCGACCGATTTAACAGCTGTCAAGTGATTTATTCTCAGTTTGGTTTGGCAATTCATCAAAACGATCATCAAGCAAGACGTAGATTCGTCGAATGGGCCGAAAATGAGATTGCCGTTGTTCCCTATTTTCATGAGCGAATGTTGTTTAGTGATGAAGCGCACTTCTGGTTGAATGGCTACGTCAACAAACAAAACTGCCGCATTTGGAGTGAAGCTAATCCACAAGTGTATGTCGAAACACCGTTACATCCAGAAAAACTGACTGTTTGGTGCGCTTTATGGGCTAGTGGAATCATTGGTCCATCCTTCAAAAACGATGAAGGCCACAACGTTACAGTCAATGGTGATCGGTATAGAGCCATGATTACTAACTTTTTCATTCCTGAAATGAACAATCATGATGTCCAGGAGCTGTGGTTCCAACAAGACGGCGCAACATGTCACACAGCTCGTGCCACAATCGATTTATTGAAAGACACGTTTAGTGACCGCCTAATTTCACGTTTGGACCTGTGAATTGGCCTCCAAGATCTTGTGATTTAACACCGCTAGACTATTTTCTGTGGGGCTATGTAAAGTCATTGGTCTATGCGGATAAGCCACAAACGCGTGACCATTTGGAAGACAACATTCGCCGTGTTGTTGCCGATATACGGCTACAAATGTTGGAAAAAGTCATCGAAAATTGGACGTCCAGACTGGACTACATCCGAGCCAGCTGTGGCAGTCCTATGCCAGAAATCATATTTAAAATGTAATGCCACAAGATTATCTTTCGAATTTAAAAAATTCATGTCAATCGAATAATACATCGTTGTTTTATTGCAATTTAAAGTTCTATACCTCTAAAAAAAACACCCTTTATTGTATGAAAAACTGAGAATTTTGGATGGTATGTCAATTGGCTAAATGTTATGACCATGGTCGATGTATAAGTCTAGAAAGTGGCGAAACGGAGAATATTAGGGCCTCCTGCAAAGTCAGCCTTTGGACCCCAAGCATTAATACGAATTTGGCGTCAGACAGGGTTTCCCCCACCCCAGAATCCCTGCCTCCCCTTGCAATGCGGGGGTGTATATTACGCCACTATGTCTAGGCCTACCACGATTCACCATCATTACTTCTGCAGTCTAAAGGTGGCAGTCGGTAGAACCAGTTTGTGTGATTGTAAGATACATTTATTCACTTCGGATTATTGTTTGTACGAGTATTTGACTACGTATGGTATGTACTGTCTACTTTTAAAGGTCATAGGTGGGTGGCCTTCATTTGTGTAGGGGACAAGGTCTCAAGAAGTCTTAAGAAGTTCCTGGAGGCAACCTTTGATTTTGAAAATTCCTGTATTCAGAAAACAAAATCTTTTCTAAAATAATGATTTTCATAAGTACATTAATTCTTTGATAAAGAGCTTAGTTCATTTTGAAATCTCAAGTGTAATGCGAAGCATACGTTAAGAGCGAAACTATTTTTCTCAGAAAAAATCAAAGTAAAATAAGATAACGCGCTTCCTACCGAAAATTGCTCAAAAAAAAATTTTTTTTGTGTAACATTTTTTAAGTTGCTTGGCACCCTTATCCCTTCACATTGTTGCTCCCCTCACTATTTTCAAAGTCCACTTTCCTTCAGTTTTAACCTTGCTGGTTATGATTTGGGAGCGATATTCCCTTTGCTCCTTTACTCTTTGTTTCTTTACTTGTTTTTGCTCTTTGGAGAGTCTTTCGATTATCCAATACTTAAGGACCCGCCGTGTCCTGGACTGGTAACCAATAACCATAAGGAAAGGATAGTAACATGGTTTGGTTATTCTTATTCATTTCTTACCATGCAGCATCTCTCTCTCTCTCACACACACACACACACATTCCCCCCTCTTCATTGGTAAATTAGTAAAGTAAATTAATGAAATCCTTTGCAATTACAATATAGAGCACACATTATTGTATGAACTGTTTTTAACTTCTTCATTATCATTTTTTTCATCGCTTATCTCTTTACTATTTTTAACTTTTAGACATCCTTATTCTTTGTCGAGTCACTGTCATCGTGCTTGTACAACAGGAATTTTCTTCGAGCTTTAATTATTGCTAAATTATTAATGGCATCATTGTAAGCAATTTCCATCGCAATATCAATTTGATTGCATAGCAACATCTAACTGTTAGGATTTTCTTTTCGCCCGTAGATCTAATTTCAGTCTTTACTGGCGCGTTAAATATATCGAGGGTCAAACTTCCTCCTGTTGGTGTGGAAGTTTTTAAAGGAGGGTGTCAGCTAAGGTGTTACCCTCATCGCTTGACCATGGTACGAAACTTCGAGGTCCATCGCCAAAAACCTTCGGGTAGATGAATACTGCGACGTTAATATTCACTCACTCACTCAATCTTTGCTCTCTTAAAGACAGAAATGCTTTTCTTATGATTGGCTAGGTCGTGATACGTTCGCTGTAATTTTAATTTGTTCCCTTTTTCGCCCTCCAATTTTTTGCGTCCTAGGCATACGCCTAGCATGCCTATGCGGAAAAGTGGCCCGGCATTTATTCGATTCTGCGATGTTAGGATTACTGAAACTGATAAATAAGATGATCACTTATTTCAAAAAACGAATTCTCCATTAATTTCTGACGAAAGAAATTGAATTATAAAAAAAGCGACCTTGTTTTTTCCTGAGTCGAATAAATAAACAAATAATATAAAATGAAATATCTACAGTGTTGTATAAAAACCTTCTGATAAAAGGAAATCATTTACAAAAGGGTTGTCGCAGTTTTTTGCATTTATTCCAGCGGAAACACCGTTGCAAAAATAATTACCGATGTAATGTAACTTCATTGAAAAATAGTTCAGCAGCATATTTTTAATTGGAAAGTTTTAACGCATTGGAGAATTCCTACTACACATCAGCTTTTAAAAAATTAATACAAATGTGAGAAAATCGTCTTAAAAATAACCGATGGCAGAAGAAATTTAAGTTATCGCGCCGCCGCATCATACGGAAACAACATCATGTAAGTACTCATAAATACATATATGAGCGAACTCAATTCGTTTCATATTTATCTTCATATTCTACACTCAGGGAGTTTGGACACTAAACGAAGCCTTTTAATGTAATTCAAAACAGTAGTCTGAGGAATTCAAAGCTTGAAGCCCACTTCTGTGGAAGTTAACGTGAGATTTTTCGTGATAATACTGCGTAGCTCTTCGTGACTGACATCTAATGACCTCCCTCGTCTGGGTTCATTTTTCAATAAAAGATAATCCAAGCAAAATTTCATAAGCTATGTTTGACATGTTAGAGCTGTTACTGCTTCCTACGCGTCACACAAGTTTTTTCACAAATTTTTCAATCGTTTAGTATGGATTTCTTATAATTATGATGAATCAACCGTCTGAACTTAAAAAGTTTAGACTTTGCTCTTTTAAAATCAGTGGTTTAAAAAAATTAAATACCAAAAACTTTTTTTTTTACTCTTTTCAAAAAATGCTCACAATTTTAATTCAACATTTAATAAAAATGTAAAATGTTGTGATTTTAAGAATATCTACTTTAAATCAGATACTTCGTTTTTGACTACAAGAAAAAAAATTGAATCCTGTTTTGATTTTAACTAATATTCTTCGATTAACTTATACTTCTCGTTTCAATATTTTGTTAAATTTTGCAACTTTATTTTTTTAAAAAAATATCTCGCTGCTCACATGGTTAAGTTAATTGACAAAACAATTTTAATCGAAATTTCTTAATCCGCATGAACACAATTACCGATAAAATGTTACGATAAAGTTCTTTGTATTAAATCAAAATATGTGCGAATATTTGTAAGCGTCCAAAATTCCTTTTAAAACATTTAATCATCTACAGTATTATGCAAATTAATGGGAAGAAACACAAAATTTTTCACATATATTGTTTTATTAGTATAGCTTAACTTACACGCAAGGTATATCAATCTAATTGAAAATATGTTCTCCTCTAGCTTTAATGAGATCCTGTATACGGTTTGGCATGGATTACACTAAATTAGAACGTAAAATTTTGATTTTATCATTACGAAACCAAAATTTTATAGCATGCCCAATCACTGTTTTCTTTGTTGAGCAGTCCATTTAACTCGCACGTCTCTTTACAATGCTCCATAAATTTTCGATGTTGATTTATATCAAGAGAATTACCAGGTCAATTCAAAACCGTTATTTTCAGCTTTCGAAAACAAATCATTGTTAGCTTAGAAGTATGGCATGGAGTAAAAAAGATCTTGTTGAAGGATACAAACACCATCAGCGAACGTTTGCACCATAAGCACAATTTTACTTTCTATTATATGGATGTTTTGCTTAGAGTTCATCATTCCTTCAACTGGTACTAAGCTGCCAGGTCCTACAGAAATAAAATAGCCCCAAACATCTGTTTATGAAGGTACTTAACTGTTTGAATAAGATGTTGTTCCCTGATGGGTTCTCCACCACTTTGTCTCACAAATCTTGGTCGAAACCCTAGCACAAGGAAATACGTTTCCTCGCTAAATACAACCTTCTTTCAAGCTTATGCAGTACAGTATTGATATTTCCTGGCCCGATACAAAGGTTTTTCTTCATTGCAGGTGTTAATAACTGTTTTTCGATTGATTTTCATGCAAATCTCCCAGCTTCAATACGCCTTCGTCAAACTGTCGATTCCACACTCACACCAGTAGCTAATAATTCTCTCGGAAGATCTCTGCTTGTTTTGTAAAGATGCATTGTACTATTTCATACAAGAAATTTGTCTGTTCGAGGTGGGGTCTAGCATTTGTATCCACATTTATTCCAGCGCTTTGGAGACAACTGTTCCAAAATTCTTTTGCTGATTAATAATCCTAGAAGGACTAGATTTTCCAACCCCAGCTGTTGCAACAATATCTCTCACAGCCATAGAAGTATGCTGACTAAGGGCAACAATTTTAGTTCCTTTCCTGGGAGTGATGTCCATTTTTTAAATACACGACAGAAGGAAAAAATTCACACAAGCAACCAGAGGCCGATTAAGCGGGTGGTAGACCTAGAGGCCACCAGGGGCCTCACGCTTGATGGATTTTAGTTATAAAATTAACGTGTAACAAAGAAATCTTGAATCAATATTGCAACCCGTTATGATTTCCCCGGATTTGAGTCGTAGAGCAGCGCTAACCATCTTTTATCCGCACATCTGTATTATTGCAATCTATAAAATTTTCACATGTGTTAATGTTTTCTTGAACAAGCGAATACTATTCAAGTAAAAAAAATTCGTTTTTTGTTTATATCCGTGCTTAGTTACTCTCAGATACATTTTACACTGATGGAAAAAATATTCTTACACCAAGAAAAAATTACTGTCGACTAATGAATCTTTGGCAATGCATTTGTATAGATAACATATTTAATTGATTAAAGTTTCAAGATCACAGGTTAATTAATGTAAGTGCGATAAGATCCATTTTAAATATGAAATGATGGTACATTAAAGACCAGTGTAATCTCCAGAATTTTAAATGTAAGCACGCAAAGTTGCATACAATGCATCGCACAAGTACCGGATGAGTGTGGGATGGAATTGCATGCCTGTTGCGCTTGGTTGGTCAATATAAGATTGTTGAATTCTTGTTTGGGATGAAGCATTCCTTGTCGTCCAATGATGTATCATTCGCGCTCGATTGGAGAAAGACCTGGTGATATAGCAGGTCAACGTAACACTTTGACACCTTATAGAACATGTTGGGTTACAACAGTGTATGAGGAAGCACGTTATCCTGTTGGAAAACACTTCAATGATGCTTATAAATGAAAGTGAAGTAGTTTGAATCGCTATATTGTTGCAGTCAGTTTGTAAATTGACGTCGGTAGTGCTCTTACAGTAAAAAAAATTGCTCGTGCCACACCAAAACTCTAAGTGCAGACCCAGTGTATCTAGACCATAGAAAGATTACTTGCTGGCGCTCTCTCTCTCTCTCTCTGACCTGGACTTTCTTTTAATCAATATACAGCCATCACTGCAGTGGTGTTATGTACAACCCCTCAACCCCACACCGCAACGGGGGCAAGATTATATTGAGCCCATAGCTTGATTGACTCGAAGTACGGCTTGGGACCCAAAATCTGACTTTTCAGGAGACCCCTAAAATTCAAGGTTCAGCCACTGTACCACTAACACCAAGACAGAAACAGCTTTGATCGGAGAAAACAACACATCGCAACTCCGCTCTCCAATGATCTTTAGCATGATATCACTGAAGTCTCAGATGTCAGTGATTTGGAGCTAATGTTGTGAACGCTACAGGGCGTCAGGCTGGGAGGTATTTCTCAAATGATTTATTTGTTGCAATTCACTATGTCACTCTGGTGCCGAAAACAACTGCAATTTCTGCTGTAGATGCACTATGACAGTGGTTCTCAAACTTTCAATACTGGCGCCCCACTTTTCAATCACAATTTTTATCGCGCCCCCCTTATACATTAATATTGTACTGAATGCAATCATAGTGCACTTTGACGCTAAAGCAACAATCTTTATTATAAACCGAAAAAATTCATGACATAAGTATTAAATTTTGTATATATTACTTTTAAGCAAAAAAAAAAAATAAAATAATAGGATAATTATTATGTTATTTTTCCTTACTCTAATTTTTAAATTGGAACATATTGCAAAATGCGGTGGTTGCTTAGAAGACAAAATATACATATCAGCTAAATGTAGGAAAAGAACTCAGAGGGTCAATTTCTATTCATAAGCATTCCTTTGAAAAACTTTGCTCTGTAAGACAAGCCCATGGTAGTCGCTAATACTTATTAAACTTGTTCTTAAATTAGTATTAATTAATTAGTTATAAAATACTCTGTGCAGCACTAATGCATTAAATGTATACCGGCTGAAGTACCCGCTCTTTGCACAAGTTCATTTATAAGGAAATAAAACATTGATATAATCGCTTAATTGTAAGGAGAGTAAAGCCAAGTGTGCGACAATGTTTACAAAAATGTAAAATGATTTTTTTAAAATGATTGCTCAAATTATAATTAGTTTTAAGTGAACTGTAATTTTAAGCCTCAAAAAATTAGCATTTAGAATTGATGTTGAATAATGAACAATAAAAAAAAAACTCTGATGAAGAATAATTGTATTATTTTTAATATTTTTAAATCGAAAAGACTCTTTAACATGTTTTAACCCTGGAGCAGACGCGCACTCGATACTAATGGTCGAGCGGGGTTAATGAGTCACCCCAATCCTTTTTTTATAATTATTGTTATAGTACACAATAAAAATCGTTATTCCAGTGAATAATTTAATTAAGAGAAAATATACTCACCTACTTTCAAGGACACAGAAAAAATTTCGGAAAAAAAGTTATCACACCGGGAACTCAGACAAAACAAGTACCTTAAGATCGTAAAAAAAACGTCTGTCACTCCCAAAAAAGAGAGAGATATGTGACAAATATATTTTGGTTCACGTTAAGATTGTCAAACGGGAGGATAGTGTCAGGGCCATTGGTAACAATTAAACAAAATTTTGCCAGAATTACCGATTTCCTCTGAGTGACCGCTCCCGGATTAAAAGTGTATTTTTATTACAATATGGATGTTCTTAAAAATGATGTAAAACGTTTTTCTTTATGCTTGGCTTAGTATATATATATATAATCCTTCAAACTTCCCTAAATGAAAAAGAAATACATAAGAGCAGGGACGTAACTAACCATACAAGTAAGCTCGAAGGTCAAACCGCAGCAAATACATTCTGCTGCCTACATCTGATGTCAATAATATATAACAGTGATGAATTTTTTATATTCCTAAAATTTTTTTTTGATTATGGGTCTGGGTTTTGTCTTTCCTCTGAAAGAGTAGCATTTCCGCTTTGAAAAGAAACGTAATAAAAAAATCTCTTATCATGGGATTACAGCAAATCGAATAAAACGTTTTTTATTTGGTTATAGTATCAATGATAGCTAAAAAATAAAGTTTTGAAGTAGAAGATTTTATTTTTGATGATGTAAAATCGCAGATAATATATATATGTATATATATATATATATATATATTATATTATTATCCGTGTAAATGTGTATATTTTTTTAATTATTTCCGTGTAAATGTGTATATTTTTTATTATGTCAGAAAGTATTTTGTTTTACTTCATTCTAGTAAATAATTTTTTTTAAATCTCTTATTTTCGATATGTTCGCGCGCCCCTTGTAGGTATATCGCGCCCCCCAGGGGGCGCGCCCCACAGTTTGAGAAACACTGCACTATGATGTTCCCCAGCCAGTGGTAAATACGACGGTCTACTCTGTCAGTGTGACCATTGGATCATAATTTTCTTGAGGTAATGTTTTCCCAGAGGACCACAACTGCCAAAATTCATGCACAGTAGATACATTTCTTCCAAATCTTTCTACATCATGGAAAAAAATCCACCTTTTTTTAGCTCTATCATACTACCTCGTTCAAACTCAGTGAAGTGTTCATATTGGCTTCTTCATCTTCTTAAAGTCATTCTGGTCTAACATTAACACACTAAGTAAAATTTCAACGATAAATAATTCTCACTGACTTTATACCGCGTATAACTTGACCTGATTCACGGATGTTCAAAGTGGAATAACTAGCATTCACTTATGCGCTTAAAGCCGCATTCGCACCAAGGAAGCCAGCGTCGAGCTCTAGCCAATCAGAGACTTCTTCTCGGGCGAGATGAAGTCTCTGATTGGCTAGAAGCTCAACGCTGACTGTCTTGGTGTGAATACCGCTTTACGCGGTGGCCGCGGTAGCCGAGTGGTATAGATAATGTATGGTGGCTTGCCTTGTCACGAGTTCGAGCCCCGTACCACCAAGGATCCGCTGTGTAGGGGAGCGATGCACGTTAAATCTGTTGAGAGCTCAATCGTCCTTCCGTTGATGTGGTGTTGTAGTTAGGAGAAGGGGTGCCAGCTCAGGTGTCGTCCAGGTCACTTGATCATAGCTCAAAATTACATGGTCTGTCGCCAAAAGCCCTCGTGTAGCTAAACAGTGAGGTGTTAGTATTTAATCAATTAATCAATAAGCATAACGCGAAATTTGAATCAAAGTCATCTTTCAGATGTATAGGCAAACCCTACCAAATTTCGTTCTCCTAGCACAGCTTCTTCTCGGGGTTGGGATTTTCATTTTCATCGCAGTATTTTACTGATGAAAATAAATGAACAAAAGGGTTATTTGTTCACTGGAGTCAATTAATTGTTGTTCAAAGCAAAGTTTTTCAAGGTAGTGGAATTTAGACCTTAATAGCAAGGTAAAGGCCCTAGCTGAAATTAGGGAAACGAATGAGGAAGAAAAAGACCACAACGCTGTAGGAAACTCCCCTTTTGAAACAGATGGACACATATGAAACTTTCCTAAAGACTATGATTTGTGGAATGCCATACTCCAGAGAATAAATGCTACTAGCAAATCATTTCAATCAGGGACGATTTAAGGCTTGGTTCTACTGGGCTAGTCCACAGGATTCCTCCTCGGTGGGAGCCTCGTTTTGTCCTCAGCTCTGTCTTAATAAGATCATAATCTAGATAAATTTAATTGTTCAAATATTATTCCCGTATATATTCTCCAAAAAGCAAAGAATTTCAAACTGCAAATCAACTGATAAAACTGGTAAGACTGTATTAGTATGTGATGATGGTTGTGCCTGTCTAGGCCTCTGCTTAATACCACAAACAATCATTCAACTCATTTAGTCGGAATGCGAATCGGTTTGTACCTAGGGTTTGAGAATTAAATTACCGTTTGAAACAGAATTCGACAATGCATGCTAAGTACTGTCTACTTTTATAGATCTCAGGTAGTATCTACTTTGCATCTTTGGCCTCAAAAAATTTTAAGATTTCTCTTAGCCTGGAATCTTAAGACATCACTGATTGCAGTCAGTTGAATGTGAATTATTAAAAAGGATATAGTCTACTAAAATCTTTGAAAAATTATATCGAGAATTTCAGAAATGAATTTGTTAAAGTTGAACTTGAAGCAACTGATCTATCAGGGCTCTTCTTGAAGAGAAAGCTGGACAATCTCGCAGGTAGCAAAAGCAAAAAATTATTTTCAGTAAAAGTAAAGAAGTCGGGCGTGAAGTTTTCAATGAAGGGAAAATTTCATCATGAATTCATTTTATAAGTGGTACGTCAAAAGGACTATGAGGACGAGTTAAGATATATGAAACCGTTATAGAACACTTTCTTTTTTAAAAAGAGATAGATTATTACCTGAAATTAACAAGAAAGCTACATAAAAATTAAAGGACATTTACAAAACCGATATTGAATCTTTTAATTTTGACGATGAATTGGATAATTTTTCTATTTTTTTAAAAGAAAACAAAAATATACAATGAAACTCCACTGAAAATTCATCGAGTTGCAAGACTTCAACTTCCCTCTCTCTCTCTCTCTAATGTAGAGATACTTCTGAAAGTATTTTCAACAGCACTGATATTACATGCATCAGGTGAGAAATCTTTTTCATTTTTAAACTGCGTAAAAGCTTATGTAAGAAGTACACTGGTGTGCAAAACTTAAGCAACAATGCAAAAATTTAGCAAATAGCCATCAAATCGCAGAAATGGAAGTCTAGAGATCAGTACAGTGAACACGTAAGTCAGTAGAAACGTCAAGCATATGCAAATATCAGCAACGAAACGTCAGAAGCGACGTGAGAGTACGCAAAACGCGTGATGTCTGCTCGCGCTGCTCAACAGTAGAATAAAATGAAGGACGGAGACGCAATTCAACATGTTCGCTGCAAGTGCCAGTGAGTCAGTTCGTAAAATATGGCCAGAAGAAATCACCTGGATGACTTCACACGTGGAAGAATGATCGGAAAGCTGGAGGAGGGGCGTACTTTCACCAGTGTAGCTGCAGAGTTCGGAATCAACAAAAGTGTCGTTTCGTATGCTTGGAAAGCGTTCCAAACCACAGGTACAGCTGTTAGAAAGGTTGGTGGTGGTCGCCCGAGGACGACAATTGCAGGGGATGACCGATTTATCATCTTGCTGGTGAAAAGAGGCCGACGGCAGTCAGCAAGCGTCATTGCTCAGCAACTCTCTACAGAAACGGGGCAACAAGTGTCCCGGTTTACTGTGGCCAGACGCCTTCACAAAGGGGGCCTATTCGCCCGCCGTCCTGAACGCTGCCTCCCGTTGAAAGTTGAGCACCGACGCCACCGTTTACAGTGGTGCAGAGAGCACAAAAACTGGACAACTGATCAATTGAGTCGTGTCCTCTTTACGAATGAGAGTCGGTTCACTACCAGAAGCGATTCTCAACGCGTTTTGATTTGGAGAGAGATCGGGACACGGTTTTATACCAGTAACATCAAGGAAAGACACCATTACGGTGGTCCTGGAGTTCTTGTCTGGGGAGGCATTATGCTGAACGGGCGAACTGTGAGCTCCACATTTTCGATAGAGGGTCTGTAATTGGGGATCGCTATTGTGAGGAGGTACTTCTTCCCCATGTGCGTCTGTTCCGAGGTGCCATTGGCCCACACTTCCTTTTTTTGGATGGCAATGCACGGCCACATCGGACTCTTGCTGTTGAGGAGCTGCTGGAAAGTGAAGATATCACTCGAATGGATTGGCCAGCCCAGATTTAAATCCCATCGAACATGTGTGGGATGCTTTGGGTAGACTTATTGCAGCACACTTGCCTCATCCGGAGAACATCCAAAAACTCGAACAGGTTCTGATTGAGGAATGGGTACTCCTACCACAAGAAATGGTGCACCAGCTGGTTCTGAGGATATGGTGCGAAGCAAACATTGCAATGAGGGGAAGGCATATACCATATTAAGGACCATCTGCTTGTTGTTCTTCCTGTTGGATAGACAATCATGTGTCAGGATATATACGCTGAGTGTCTTTGGGAACTGGATTATAAATCCTCCATCTCATATCATAAAAAGTTTTAGAGTTCTTGGATGTTGACGTCTGTGGTGAGATGGAGCCTCCTGATTGGATAGAAAAATTGCTATTATGATGGTGGTAGTGAACAGGGCAGTGGATGACGCAATCGTCTGTTTTTGCAGTCCTGGCGATTTGGGTAGCAACGGGTTGAGGTGACTCATGATTCGTTGATGTTGTTGGGATGGTGATTGATGAGGATGGTACGGGATGATGCTGTCATCTGTTGGATCGGTCCTGTTGGTTTAGGTGGCAAAGGGACGCGTGTAGAAAGAGCAATTCTATTGACTGTTGCGATCTAGTGAGTTTCCTCTTCCTTGGCTGTACTGGAGTTAATCATAGGAGGGGAATTTAGAATTGGGAGTTTGCCTGATGAGGTGCAGCAATAAGAGAAATTTCGCTGAAAATAAAAATAAATAAATAATTAAAATTAAAAAATATTAAATTAAGAAGTTCATCCACCAAAAGGTGAATGAATGGTTGGATATATTACGGTGGATTATATGAGTCTAAGAGAATTCTTCTAGGTCTCTTATGATGATCCAGTGGGGTGTAATTTTCAAGACTAATGATGTTGCTATTATTAATATTGGGTAGATCATCGTAGAATTTTTTTTGCTAGATCTGGAATGTGATATTTAAAAGGAGGAATTTTGATAGCTTTGTAGATATTGGTATTTTTGGTGTAGATACATGCTTTGACTATGGTTCTAATAATAGAATTTTGTGCAGTTTCAAGTATTTTGATATTCGTATTTGCTGTGTATCCCCACACACGGCAAGCACGACTTAATATGGGTCGCAAGATGGCAGTGTAGAGAAGTACCTTATTATATAAATGAATAATAGAATTCCGGTTAATTAAGGGGTAAATTGATTTTAATGCGATCCGGAATTTATCTCGCGAGTGAAGAATATGATGTTTCCATGTGAGGTTCTTGTCTAGAATAACACCTAGAGGTACTTAATACTCTGAAACCAGTGGAGTGGTGTGGAATAGACCGTGGGTGGTATGATTGGTTTGTGCCTTTTTGTGAATAAGATTGCAACTGTCTTATCCACGTTGATTTTGATCTTCCAGGTGGTGAAGTATTTTTCGAGAAGAGCCAGGTGTTTGTTAACTGCGATCGTGACGGATTACATCTTTTTGTATGTGGCTGAAATTGTTGTATCGTCCGCGTAAAGATTAATCATGGTGTGTGGGAATGTTATTGAGATATATGTTGAAGAGCACGGGCCCTAATAACGAGCCCTGCGTGACGCTAATGTAATCATTGTGTGTTCGTGAGAAAGAGTCGTTGACTCTGACTTGAGCACGGGCCCTAATAACGAGCCCTGCGTGACGCTAATGTAATCATTGTGTGTTCGTGAGAAAGAGTCGCTGACTCTGACTTTGCATGATATATTAACGAGGTAGGAATTCAGGATGTGAATGATAGAAGGGGGAAAATGGTTAGAGATAAGTTTGTAAATAAGTCCATTCGTCCAGACGTGGTCGAATGCTTTTTGGATATCCAGAAAAACCGTACCAGTAGTACTGCCTCTCTGAAAATCCGAGGAAATATTTTCCGTGAGTCTGAGTAGTGGGTAATAAGTAGAAAATTGTCTTGTGAAACCAAACTGATGAGTCACGATACTGTGCGTTCAATAAAGCTTGTTTTTGTTTGATTCCATACCGTATGCATTGTATTCCTTTTTCAGCTCCGACGCTTTCGTCATCCTTTACGTACATAATACTCTCCCTCATTTCTGAATTTCATGTCTCTCAGATGATTTTTCGTGAAGTTATGGAAATTGTAAGATCGTCTTGTAGTTTAATTAATCACCTCTAATTAACCGGATATACCCTTTTTATTATTTCCTTCAAAACACATCACTATATTAACAATTTCATTTTCAATTAAAAATCGCATCGGGAACTACAGGCATCTTCCTCCATTTTACGTTCGAGACCACCTTCTTCTTCTCTCCTTCCCACTCAAAAGTCAAAACACTTCACAGCAGCGCCCTCTTTCTAGTCTATCGTGTGCTATGTGTCACAAACACACACACAAGCCTCCTATGTCCCATGCTGTTACAGACTAATTATTTCCTCCCATCCTGGAGAAAACTTTTCACGATAGTTGAGTGGAAAGTTTTACTGTGATACCAGAAAAATACTTGACATAGGATCAGTTTATGCAGCAGTAGAGAGTTAAGAATTATTTCTTGAAATCCTTTTCTTTTAAACGGAGCAAAAAATATTTTAAAAAAATAACGTGCAAGTACCTGTTCTATCCGAAATTAGTACCTCATTTTAAGGAAGGCATTAAACTTATCCCTACTAATCTATGTAAACTTTAACATATACAAAATATCATTTGGTGAAATACTGCTACCAAATGCAAACTTTAAAACACAAATACAAATATTAATTATCAAAAAATTAACATACAAATATCAAAAAAAATTTTTAAATATTAATACCAAAATTTAAAACAAAAAATTCCAAATATCAAAATAGAAATACAAAAGTTCAAAATACTAATACCAAATTTCAAAATACCAATACAAAATATCAAATTTTAAAATACAAATACAAAATATCAAATATTAATACTAATATACAAATACCAATCATTCTGGACAAAAAAAATAATATAAAGAAAATTCTTATTTTTCCATCAATTCTCATTGCAAGTGTTTTTTTCCAAGTCTTAAGGGATACGGCTTAAAATCAATTTTTTTATATCTACCACCTTACTGGACTGATCTCTACTTCAACCCCCATTTCCTCACATACTGACAAAAGATCAGGTTTATTACCTTTAGCTAAATATGCCATGATTTAGGGACTAACAAGATCAGAATGCTTTCCAAAAAGAAAATTAAAATAAGACGAGTAAGAAACTTATTTTTCGATATATTATTTAACTAAAAGTAGTTATCTATTTTGCACTGTACCAAAATATGCAAAAATATACACTTAAACTATAACGAATACATACATATTCCGCACTTTCGAATTCTATTTTTCAAAAGTTTCAAGTGATTAAAATATTTACGTAACTACAATACCAGAATAATCAAACAAGCATAAAAATAAAAAAAATAAAACTTTTCAATGCAAATTCAATAACATACACCCTAAGTCCATATTATCTCTTCATAAAGTCTCTTCAAAATTCATTAATTGTCATTCATTGTCATCACTTGTCATTCATTAATTGTCATTTATTTTCAATTTAAAACAAACAAATGCGAGCAAATATGTTAAAAAAAATGCTATCTATAGAAATTCTACAACATCGCCCTTAACTCGAAATTAATAATAGATGCTTATAGTTGTAAAAACAAACAAATTTTTTTATTAAAAATGTTTCAATGTAATGACCACTTTTAACTCAAAGAACACCATTCAAATAAAATCTACAGATTTTTTTTTTCAGAAAAACCAAACACTTCTATTCGCAACAAAAAAAAACCTCAGGGGGCTCACCTTCTTTATGTGAGTGCGGGTTTCACGCTCCCGAGGTACCCTAGTGATCTTTCCCTTTTCCCTAGGGGTTTACTGTCTTTGGTAAACACGGGCTTCACGAACCCGGGGAACCCTAGTGATCTTTCTCTATTTTCGGCCCTCTTTCTTGCCATTAAAATAAATTTCCCTTTTCTTCATTTCACGTCGAGACCACAGACCTACATTAAACAATGAACTTTGTTCCAATTTTGTTTTTTTCTAGTAAAAAAATTGATATTTTTTACTACCGTATTATGGTTTACATTTTATATTGCGTTCTTTTAATTTGGTTTTCTTAAATTTCTTTAAATATTTTGATTTTTTTGCTTCTTTTGTGTTCGATTATTGATTTTGTTGCTTTATTTGTGTTCAATTGACAATGCTTTTCTTTATTTATTATCTTTTTTTTTCTGCCACGAAGTCCTGTGGCAGACCAGAACTGAGTGGAATGAAGTTGTGTCTGATGTTTTTTCACTTTTGGTATGATGAAACAACAGACTGCTCCCTGGGAAAACTGGCACATGGAGCGGGGTTTTGAACTGAGGACCTTTGGACTAGTGAGGTGGGGTCTTGGAGGAAACGGCCATGTAGAGGGTACCGGAGAAAAGCTGAGTTTTGCGTCTCAGGCCGCCAGATAGTACAGGAGCCCGGGACAGCCTAGCCAGCATGTCCTGGCTGCTCTATCAGCTGGTGTATAATCCCGCCTGTCTTGTAGTTCCAGGTGGTGCCTGGATGGGGTCCTGCATTGTAGAGCGGGGGGCTCTCCCGAGGCCACTACTGGTTGCTGAATCTAGGGCTAGCCCTGCCAAACTGGTCATCTGAAATTCTAAAGGGACTCTCCTCCTCCTTTCTCAAAAAAAAATTCAAAATACACAAAAATAAAGAAAAAAAATCAAAACGCATTTATTAAAAACCCCAACCCACCCTACCCAACTCATGATGCTCAGCCCATGGGGGGATTCTTTGAATTCATGCAGTGGTGAAGACCTCGTTTTACCCAACCTTACCCTTGACGATATTGCTAAACACGCACGATTTTTAATTTTATCACTACCAAACAATGACATGATGAAAAAGTCGCCCTTTGCAACTCACAAAGCACCAATTGGAATAGGTGGCGAACCTAAATCGATAAAACGCTTACGTTCAGGTGATTTATTAATTGAAACCAGCTCTGCTGTCCAAACGAAGTCTTTTTTTCTCGCCAAAACATTTCTTGATTCTCCATTAACAATAAGTCCTCACAAATCCCTTAATATTTCCCGTGGTGTCATTTCTGAACCCGACTTGTTGAGCACTCCTGAAGCGGAAATCCTTGACGGATTTTCTGATCAGGGTGTGATTCAAGTCAGGAGAATTACAATAAAACAAGATGCTACTATTATTCCTACAAAACATTTAATTTTAACATTCAATAGTCCGAAACTTCCATGTACAATAAAAGCAGGTTACTTGAACTGTAAGATCCGTCCCTACATACCGAACCCTCTGTTCCCAAGCTTCCTGCCGAGGTCAATTTATATGCTCTAGATGTGCGCCCGCTGGGCATTCTTCCACGGACTGTTCTCTAGAGCCGAAGTGTATTAATTGTTTACAATCTCATGCATCAGATTCGAAATTATGTCCAAATGAAAGTTAGAGAAACAAATTCAGGAAATTAAAACAAATAAAAGTATTTCTTACTCAGAAACACGCAAACTAATAGTTCCTCAGCCATCCCAGACATGTGCTCAAATTACAAAACCTACAGCTATATCCACAACTACACAAACAGATCCAAGTATAACAAAAATAATCTGCCCTCCTCTACAATGTTTATCTCCTATAAGCTCTACTTCGTCTTCAATGCCTGCAGCCTCCACATCATCTTCGTCGGCTCAAATACATCTGCTTCCTTCCACATCTGCAGAAATACCCACAATACAAAGTAAGTCTTTGTTATCAATACCCATTCCTACTACTATCCCTAACAATAACCTGAATACTTCTGCTTCATCTTTAGAAACTGAAATCCGCCCTCTTACATTTTCTAATAAATTTACCGCACTTCAACCATCAGTTCCGTTATCAGAGTCTGCAACTATTACACCCAATAGCGAATATTCTAATACATCTAAAGTCCCACAGAATGTTAAACAGATTTTAAAAAATAGAAGAAAATGCACAAAAAGCAGAAATAGAAGTAAAAATGGCAAAACATAAACCCAGAAAGTCAGAACCTACAGAATATACAACAGATGACGAAGATATGATTACGTATGATGTAGAGTCGGAGGAACTAGAGGACAAATTTGCCATGAAACAATGTTTTATACAAAATCCTGACAAATATATACGCGCGTTGACTCTCACCCGATTCAGGAAAAGTAAAAGCTAATTTTTTATACCATGTATTTTATGCCTAACTTTGTTTTAAACTAACGAATTCCATTCGTATTTTTCAATGCCTTTTATTTTAACATATGATCTGACTTGGTGGGGGAAATTCCCCACCAAATTTTATTTTTCCTTTAATTACTTTATAACGGTTTTGTGTTATTTGAAATTTTAACTTTTAAAACTATTGTCATTATTTTTATATATTTTATAAAACATTTTCAGTTTTATTTTAACAAATGTTTGGCGCAGTATAGCCAAAATTGGCTCTTGCGCCATAAAACCTTAAATTCACTCACTCACTCGCAACAAAAAAAATATTATAAGACAATAATGAGAGTAAAATAATTCCACTAGTATTCTGAATCCACAGAAACAAAAATTTTACTGAACAACTTATAAAAAATAAATTCTTATATGATTCGAATAGCTACATAATTTATGCTTAAGTTTTGCACACCAGGGTACTATGGGAGAAGACAAATTGAACATGGCCATATTATATAGAGAGAGCAAGATATTTTGGACAAAGTATAAACGGCTAAAATAATTGATGTGAATCTGCCAAAAAAAATGCAGATGTAAAAATACATTGCAAAATTGTAAGCTCTTTTGTAAGAGTTTTAAATTTTAGAATACGGTTAAGGTTTTTCTTCAGCCGTTGAGATTAATTATTAGCAATACATTTTACTTTGATAATTTAGAGTCAGCGAATCTTTTCACTATTTTAGTTTTTCGACTCTTGAGACCATGGGCCTCTAACCTTTTATCATCAGGGGCCTCCAACTAGCTTAATCGGGCGCTGCAAGCGACCACATCTTGCAGCAGCTGAAGCACAATTGAAGGAAACAAATTTCGATACGTCATGATCACGTGGTCAAACTGGTTTAGAGAGGTTAACCCTTTATCTACCGATATGGTACTTATACCACTTACATTAAAATTACATAGAATAAAACAATTTTTTCAAAAATATTAAGAAAATTTAGCAGGAATATTCTTTGAAATCCACTCTTCCAAGATATGTGGCAACACGAGTTCTATGATGAGTATTTTAGCGGGGAAGGCGAATAGTTTATAGCAGAAATTGCGTTTTCAGCGGATTGCGAAGATTATCATTTTTGTCCCCAAAAAAATAGTCAATGTCAAAATTTAAGGGTCATTTTTTTTGTATGTTAATGAAGACCTTCGAAAACGATTTGACTATTTATCTTAAGTAAACAGTGTATATAATTAATTTTAGAGTTGAATATATTTAATTAATTAATTAGCTTTAACGGATTAAATTTCCCAAAATTGAGTATATTGTTTATGTATATCCCTTAATTTTCAATGTAGTAATGCAAAAAATAAATAAATAATGCATGAAAAAAACTTCAGTGAGCCATAACGCTAGATAAAGGGTTAAGGGCAGTCACGGGTTGTAATAAAATGTGGTTGAAACCGGTTTGAGGCAGAAAATCTCCGAGAAATGAACAATTTTCTTAACAAATATGTTTGTCGCAATTAATTTGCACAGTACTATACTTAAATGACAACAGCATGATTATAGATATATATTTTAAATAGTATAAAATACTCCTTTTCTTAGGAAATAGACTAGATAATTAGAAGTCATGTTCACATATAACATATAAGGATCCTTTTAAAAAACTTAATTTTTTCAAAAAAAATTTTTTAAACAGTTCTATAAAAAAAAATATGAAAATGGTTTCACAAATGCAAGACTTCATGTCTAACATTCGTTCAATCTGCTGTTTGGGATTATGTTGCCCATGCTTGAATTTTCCATAAAAAATTTGTAATTAATAAAACAAAAAGATTCTTAAAAATCTACCGTTGGAAGAAATATTACAACCATGATATTTTTTAATTCTTTCTTTAATTATGTAGCTCGGAACATCTTAATACACCCAGACATTAAATTGTGTTTAAAATTGATACGGGATTTTTAATGTGGTGGGTGGTCTCCTCGAATGGCTATGGCCACTGCACACCTATTTAGCATGAACGTGATGAAGCTTATCAGTGAATCTTTGGGAATACTGTTCCACTCTTCAAGGAGTGCAACCTCCTCGTCCCGGACAGTAATCGAAGAGTGTGATCTCGCTGAATGCATTGCCCGAATGAGTCTGAAGTATGCTGGATAAGGTGTAGGTCAGGAGAACATGCTGAATACTCCATACGCTCCATTTGTTTGAACTTTAAGAAAGTTCTCCACAAGATGAGCTGCATGATTGCTGATATCCTGCATTAAATGAAAGGAATCAACAATAGCTGCAGCATAAGGTATGACATGGGGTCTTAGGATCTGGTTTGCATACCTTTCAGCCATCAAATTGCCATTCCGTATGACATGCAGGTCAGTACGCCCACTTACGCTGATATCATCCAATACCAGCAAACCACCAAGTCTATAATCTGATCTTTCCTGAATGAATTTTGGGTTATTTCACTTGCCTCTTTCTCGTCATACCAAAACAAGTCTGGCGTCTCACTCTACACTGAATCCACACTCGTCGATAAACAGCACAACTCTAACCAATTTGCATCCAATCTCGATGTTCAGTAGCCCACTTTCTTCGGGCAGCACGGTATCTTGTTGTCTATGAATGCACGCCATTAGCCTGTATACATACAGACCACCCGCGAGAAGTCCATTTCGGTTCGTTTGGCTAGAGACCTTTCGTTCTGTTGCCTAAAGAAACTGTCTTTGAATCCTCGTCGGATTGGCTGTTCTGTCTCAACGAGTTCTTTACAGGGCATATCGGTCATTATCTGTAGTGGTAATCCATCAACGATCTTCTCCTGGCTGACGTCGAACATGCCCTGCTTCTTAGAATCCATTCCACCGTATTACAATGGCATTTATTGTCACTCCAACAGCATCCGCTACAGTTCTTTGTGTTTTCTTGGACTACTGTCTCCTAATAATACATCAAGCCATGAATTCCAATAGATAACACTGTCGGGACATTTTCCATTAACCTTTTCTCAAAACAACAGCCTGAGACAATAGAAAACAGCCACTTCTAAACCAGAATCGGCAACCTCTTACCTGTGGCGTGCCAGACCACTCTACTAATATGATTCAGCGTGCCTCACAGTAGGACATTTTTGAAAAATTTGATTCCCACTATAATGCATGCAGTTAGAGAATAGAGGTCAATAATTTAGATTTGCAGATTTATTACATACTAATATTGCATCATTTTAAGATATTTATTTACAAAAAAATAATAAATAAAAATTATAAAATATAACTATTTCTTCAGTAAAAATAAGAAATAATAAAATTGTATACATATATTATGTATTTTTAAACATTTATTAAAATAAGAGAAATAGACAACATATAAAATATAAGTATTTTCCTTCATTATAGTTAAATAAAAATTTTAATGCGAACCTAGTGCTTGCACCGATTTTCAATTTGACACGATTTTGAGCATTCTGTTGTCAAACGATTTCTTAGTGGACCCAAAATATTTTTCGTATGAGGAAAGTTTTTTTACTTAGATATGTAGAATCACACACACCAAAAGTTCAAAGCAGAGTACATGCAATTTTCTTTCTTCATACAATTAAATTTCTCCATGAATGACATTCAATAATTTCCAAATGAGCTTTAAAATTAACTCTAGGGTTATCTTCCAAGTTTTTTCGTAATTCCATACGTGTCCAAAATTCTGAAGATGTTTGCCGAATAAGGTCTATTACAAATTTATCAACTTCCATACTCTCAAGTATTAACAAATCTGTAGAGTAGTGCAGCGTGCCAGTGAGAACTGTACCGTATGCCGTTTATGACACGGGTGATACAGGTTGGCGACCCCTATTCTAAGCCATTACGATTTCTGCATTAATCTCATTTTTCTGATTTTGGGTGTCATGAACGTTGATTTGCATTATGCGAAGTGTTCTGTTTTCGGCTACACTTTAGACTAGGAATGTTTTGTTTTATGTTAGCTGTAAGAAGAAATATCGTTAAATACACGTGCTCCTCTGATTTTTTTGTGCAGTGTAATTTTTATCCTTCTTTCACAAAACGATACGGCAACGCCAGTCTTCACTTTGCAAAGTGAATTAAATCTAAGTCGAGAAAAAAGATTTTTTTTTATCATAAAAGGTCAGCTAACGACAACACTATAAGGTTAGAGGCGAACATTTTTTTAAAGCGTATTTTCTTTTTTTTTTTTCTTAATTGGGAAACTACACAATAGCATTGATAATTTTCAATTGCCGCTAAAATACGGTCACTTATTGCCACAGATCTGCGGTCAACACACCTATTATACTGTCATTAGCTAACCCATTGCGTAGCAATTGCTCTCAATTTATGTAGCATACAAAAGTATTTTATAAATAAAAGTGGTGTGAAAATTTGTTAATTTACTAAATTTTTTTTCATATTTGAGTTTATAATAAAAATAATAATAATATATATATATATATTAATAACATATTTATGTTTATGAACTAAGTCAAAATATTTGAAATTCAATGACACCGTTCACAAGCATAATAAATTCCCATTTAAAAATAGCATACAACGCAATCAAAATCACTCTTTTTATTATAATTTAAATAAATGGACACGCATACAAAGTGCTGTAATAGAATTTTTTACCGTGTGTCTTAATTTTTCGAAATATGTATGAAAATGTGGCGGGCGCGAAAAATCAGACCAGACAAGCTTTCACACGCTTTTCACCGTGACTATAAAAGAAAAAAAGGCAGTTCTATTATTTTAAGAATAGCGTGCTGATTGCGCCACTTCCCGAATTATGAAGACACTTTACATAAATTGCAGCACCGTAGGCTCTTAAAGAACTGTCGCAGTACCCATGGAGCTCTGTAAAGGACAGTTTTTGTAGAGATTTTCTCTCGCTAGATGGCTGCACCTGTCAACTGTTTTTCGAATTCTCTAAACGGATATTGGCAAGATAGAAATTAATTCTATTCAAATAAATGTTAAACTTAAATAATAATTGTTAAACTTATATTTTATGTAAATGCATTTAATTTCTGTTAATTTTTAAAATGGTTTTCATAATTTATATTTCTGTTTTTATATTTGTCTTTACTCATGTAGTCGTATCGATTGTATTATGCTTAACTGCAGCATAACTGTGTAAAATACTAAAAACGTGGCATTTTCTGTACAACGTGTAGATCTATGTTTGCCGCCGTGGAATGAACACGCAGAATAAAATTCCAGTAGATTTTGATAAAGTTTAATGTTTGAATTAAATGAAAACTCAACACACTTGAGTATTATTTAGAGTGCTATGAAGCAAGCACCTAATAACTGGTGACCCTGGATTTTTTTTTTTTTTTACTGGAAAATGACAAAATAGCGCATTGGCTAACAAGATCGTGGAGATGGCGCTAAGAACAATTGATGCTGCAGTGGTTCAGAAAAATTCCTAAGAGTGGATGAACTCCTCTCTAAATTAGTAAGTCTGGAAGAACAACTTGCCTCTTTGAAGCTACAACGAAAGTTCGGAGCTCAAGCCCTCATCACCGTCAGAGGAGTAGAAGTCGCAGCAAATCAAGGCGCCGCTACAATCCTCAGGGACGATATTGCTTCTACCATTTCCGATTCGGGAAGAAGTGCCTCCCTGGTAAATGCGTACAGCCGTGCAGTTTCAATGAGCCGGGAAACGAATCCCAGCAGTAGACGCCGCGGCGAGTCCTGCTGCCGATATTTTAGGCCGCAAATTCCGGTTATTTGTCAAGGACAGAGAAACCGGATGTCAATTCCTTGTGGATAGTGGAGCAGACGTCTCGATCCTCCCTTGGACAAAAACGAAAGGTGAGTGCCAAGCCTCTCAATATAAACTGTATGCTGCTAATGGCACTGAAATTCCAACATATGGTCTAAAAATTCTCACGCTGGACCTAGGCCTAAGACGCCCATTTCAGTGGCCGTTTATTATTGCCAAAGTTGAGCGAGGAATCATAGGTGCTGATTTCCTTCAAAAATTCCAGTTGCTGATAGATCTGCACAACAGGAAATTAATCGATGGAGTAACAAATCTTTCAATTAAAGGAGAAGTTGCTACCATCCAAGAAAATAATGATCTCAGCACAGTCAATAGAGCCTCCAAATATTTCAACCTGCTTAAGTCGTATCCTGATTTAACCAAGCCAAACTTGGTTAACAGAGTTGTCAAACATGGAGTAAAGCACCACATCTAACAACTGGCCAACCGGTTTATTCGAAGGCAAGACAACTAGCCCCTGATAAGTTGAAGCTGGCGAAGCAAGAATTCCAATTTATGCTGGACAACGACATTATTAGACCCTCAAAATCTCAATGGGCAAGTCCATTGCATTTAGTAAATAAAAAGGATGGCACATTAAGACCATGTGGCGATTACAGGCGACTCAACGCACAGACAATACCAGATCGATATCAATTCCTAGAATTGAGGACTTTAATCACATCCTGAAGGATAAAAAATATTTTCAAGATAGATCTAGTAAAAGGCTTATTATCAGATACCAATTGCTGAGGAAGACAAAGAAAAAACTGCCATCACCACCCCATTTGGCTTGTACGAGTTCAATACTATGAGTTTTGGACTGAGGGAATGCTCCTTCAACCTTCCAACGTTTCATTACTGAAGTACTGTATGGACTCGACTTTGTTTTCCCGTATCTTGATGATGTACTTGTTGCCTCATCTACTGAAGAGGAACACAGTGAACACCTAAAAATGGTATTTGAAAGATTCCAGCAATATGGACTTCGAATAAATGTCTCCAAATCAGTGATGGGAGCTGCCCAAGTTGAATATTTGGGATTTCTGATCACTGCAGAAGGTTCACGGCCATTGCCAGAAAAAGTTCAAGCTATCTTCAACTACAAACTACCAGAAACTATTCATGACCTGCGAACGTTTCTGGGCATGATAAATTTTACCGAAGATACCTAAAGGATGCTGCTAAGACCCAAGCACCTCTACATGAACTGTTAAAAGGAGCGAAAAAGAAAGACCGCAGAAAAGTGCATTGGACTGATGACACCAGGGGAGAAGCTTCGAAAATGCAAAACTGACCTTGCCGAAGCTGCTCTTTTATCATTTCCAAGATCTGGACTACCCCTATCACTTTGCACAGATGCATCAGATTTTGCTGTGGGCGCAGTACTCCAGCAATTAGAAAACGAGCGTTGGAAACCAATAGCTTTTTTACTCAAAGAAGCTAAATGAAACACAAACAAGGTATAGTACCTATGACCGAGAACTATTGGGAATATACCTTTCAGTGAAACATTTCAAACACCTGCTGGAAGGGAATGATTTTGTTATATATACTGACCACAAGCCTCTAACTTTTGCATTTAAGCAAAAAAATGAAAAAGCATCACCAAGACAACAACGACAACTTCAATACATTTCAGAATTTAGTTGTAACATTAAACATGTATTGGGTAAAGATAATGTTGTTGCAGATGCCTTATCCAGAATTCATTCAATTTCCGAAATCAACTTTGAGGAAATTGCAGAAGAGCGTAAACTACTGACGAAGAGTTGCAAATATTATTGCACAACAATTCTTTAAAATTTAAACCTTCGACATTGCCATCTGGGAAAAAACTTTGGTGTGACATCTCAACACAAAAAAATTAGGCCTTACATTCCACAAAATTCAGGTTTCAAATATTCCAACTAATTCATGGCAGCTCACCCTGGTATTAAATCTACAGTTAAACTGATGATTGAAAAATATGTCTGGTCAGATATTAAAAAGCAAGTCAGAGAATGGGCAAAAGCTTGCATTAGATGCCAAAAATGTAAAGTCAGCAGGCATACAAAATCCAAATTAGGAGACTTCGAACAACCAGATGAAAGGTTTAGTGTAGTTCACATAGATCTCATTGGAAAACTACCACCTTCAGAAGGGATGCAGTATTGCTTAACCTGCATTGACCGATTCTCTTGCTGGATGGAAGCAATTCCTATACCTGAAATAACAGCTGAAATAGTTGGGAGAGCATTTTATGAGAAATGGATTTGCAGGTTTGGAGTACCTGCCAAAATAGTCACAGATCAAGGTCGACAGTTTGAGGCAGAACTATTTAGAAGCATAGCTGCAATATGTGGTGCTAAAGTAGCCCACACAACATCTTATCACCCTCAATGTAATGGGAAAGTTGAACGTTTACATAGGACCTTGAAAGGTGCTATAAAAGCTCACAACAATATTAGATGGACAGAGTCATTACCCACTGTGTTGTTAGGTTTAAGAGCTGCCATAAGACCTGACATTAGTTACACAATTGCACAGATGGTCTATGGTACTTCCATTAAATTACCTGGCGAATTTTTTGATCCCCTACTATTAACATGGATCCACAGAATTTTGTCGCCAAATTACAGCAGCACATGGCAGAGCTAAAGCCACTGAAGTCTCCTAGCAACAGGAAGCAAAATATCTTTGTGCATAAAGATTTGAAATCCTGTTCCCATGTGTTTCTTCGTATCGACAGAGTTAAAAAAGCATTAGAACCACCATATGAAGGACCATATACTGTACATAAAAAGTATGATAAATATTTCACAATCCTAATCAAAGATAAAACAATTAATATATCTGTAGATAGACTGAAACCTGCCTATTTGTTAGCAGTGGACAATCAAAATGAACAAACTAGTGTTGGACAAAAAAATGAGATTTCAAATTGGAAAGAACTTTCCCCAATGCCTGATGAACAATCTACTACCAGCTGTGGTAGAAAGATAAAAAAACCAGTAAGATTTAGAGAGAATAAACAAAATAGCAACTATTATGTATGTAAGTGTTAAAGTTTGAAATTCCTTATTACTAGTAAACTGTAATTAAAAATTAGTAAATTTGAAAATCCCCATTTATAAAAATGTATCTAATTGATTAAATATATGCTTGGTAATAATTCTCTTGGTAATGCAATTCATGTACATATAGTGAAAAAGTTATAGTAAACACTGCTTTAAATGTTGTAGATATGCTTATAAAATGACAATGTATGTTAATTCCTGGATTTTAGAATTGAAAATTGACTCTTAATTGGTTATATATACATGTATGATTTTTATGCTAGTATTGTGAAATTTAAATAATTATTCTTCCACTATCCTGATATAACCTCATCAGTAAGTTGTAAGCTTAAGTAGAATTGTGTGTAATTTCATAACAGCGAGAACCTAAATCAAACAAAAGCTTTGTAAATAAAAAGAAATTAAAGAGCATGATGTAAAATTTTCCATATATATTCTCACATTCAAATTAATGTATGTTATACAAAGTTCAACTTTATGTCACAAATAATTATTCATTACTACTGTTTTTACATTGTCGACAGAATTTCCCTCATTAGTATTACAATTTGTGGGCATCTCATCTCTTAAATGTGTTATAGAATGTGTGTTTTTTCTTCATTGGAAAGTATGTATTTTAACAAAATTATCTATTATGTATTTAATAGTGAACATAAAATTTTCAGGATATCAATATAAATAAATATATGTTAGCATCAAATTCTATGTTTATAAATAGATATGTGTTAGCATCAAATTCTATGTGTAGAAATGATATGTGTTAGCATCAAATTCTATGTGTAGAAATAATATGTGTTAGCATCAAATAAAATGTGTATAAATAGATACTGTTTTTGCATAAAAATGCTCAATTGTGGTAAATGGATTGTATTAGTGATTAACTGAGTTATAATTAATTATGTGGTGAATTGAAACTAAAGTTTTCTGATATTCTTTCTTGTAAATAGGAAGTTTTCTGTATGTATATATTATAAAATTACCCATTGTGTATGTAAATATGAAAATTGATTTTTAACACTATTGGATTTGATATGTTTCATAATATTCAAAAAAATTAAGGTGTTGTCATTGCAGAGTAACTTGAAATGTTTTTTTTAATGGCATGTTAACTTTCATTGGAATATGAATGATTTTTTTTTCGCAAAATATTTATGTACTCCTTAGTTTCCCATGTTCAAATATTGACTGAGTTTTGTGTATTTGCAAAAGCATTCTGTAGTTTATTATTTTTTTTTTGAGTTATTGCATATCTTATATATACTCTTTTTTGACTTTGTTTAAATTTGATTGTTGCTCAGTATAAATATACATTTAAAGTAATTGCTGAACATTTTAGTTGTATTTTTCCATGTATTTTTAAGAAACAGGAAGGTAGCTGTGTTTTAATATTTTAAACTTGTAGCATATTTTGTGCATTAAGACTTCTGTAGCAATCCTGTAGTAGTAATTTTTGTGTTGTGTAATGCAATGATTAGTAATAATTGTGTTAAAAGCGGTTTGTATAAGTTTAATTTGTAAAAAAAAAAAAAATGAAATTATAATCTGTTCAATAAGTCTGAAACTGTCCCTGCCATATATTTTTTCTTGTATCGTAACTTTGTTACTGGCAAGGGAGTAATGTAAAGGACAGTTTTTTGTAGAGATTTTCTCTCGCTAGATGGCTGCACCTGTCAACTGTTTTTCGAATTCTCTAAACGGATATTGGCAAGATAGAAATTAATTCTATTCAAATAAATGTTAAACTTAAATAATAATTGTTAAACTTATATTTTATGTAAATGCATTTAATTTCTGTTAATTTTTAAAATGGTTTTCATAATTTATATTTCTGTTTTTATATTTGTCTTTACTCATGTAGTCGTATCGATTGTATTATGCTTAACTGCAGCATAACTGTGTAAAATACTAAAAACGTGGCATTTTCTGTACAACGTGTAGATCTATGTTTGCCGCCGTGGAATGAACACGCAGAATAAAATTCCAGTAGATTTTGATAAAGTTTAATGTTTGAATTAAATGAAAACTCAACACACTTGAGTATTATTTAGAGTGCTATGAAGCAAGCACCTAATAGCTCTATTCTCAGTGCATCGTCCAATAAAATATATCGTGGAATGTTCAAGTTGTTAATTGCAGCTAAAGACTTCACAAATCTTTTCCACTGCGTTTCAAATGTATTGGCAGGAATCTTTCCAGTCAATTTTAATCTCCATAATTCTTGCATCACCAGTTTCGCCTTCGTAACTACAGGCGAAATGAGACCTAATGGATCAAAAAATCTTAGCTGTGGTTGATAGGACTGACCTTTTTTGTAATTGTACAGGAATCAGAGACATCTGCAATAGAAGACACCGAAAATGCTAAAGTGTCCTTTTGAGGTCTCCACAAAAGTCCTAAGGCTTTAGTTTCATCAGGAATTGTGAGAGAAACATCTCCACCGGAAACATCGAAATTAGAAAGCAATTCAATGCAGTTGGAGGACCATTTATGCAACTGCATGCCAGCTCCACTGAAGAGGGATATAAGTTCCTGTTTAAGTTGCTTTGCTGAAGAAATGCTCGAACAGCCACTGATAAGATCATCCATGAAAATATCAGCACTCACAGCTGAGGCCGCTAACGGATATTTATGCCCATCATCCGTAACTAATTGCTTAAGCACTCGTTGTGCAAGAAAGGGAGCACATGTTGTACCGTACACTACTCTATTCATTCGGTACGTTTTGATAGAGTCGTCAATACTGTCCTTCCATACAATTCGCAACAAGTCTCTCTGAGATTCATCTATGAATATCATGCGAAACATTTTTAATATCTGAAGTCAAAGCGATTTTATTTTTCTGAATCTCAATAATATCGCGAATAAATCATCTTGAATGACTCCTCCATTTGCCAAAATAGAGTTCAATGACTCGCCAGTCGAAGTAGAACATGATGCGTCGAAAACAGTTCTAAGCGGTGTGGATTTGGAGTCGAGACGTAATACACCATGATGCGGCATATAATATGAAACTGTCGGTTCAGATTCATCGGATAATTGCTCCATATGTCCCATATCCAAATATTCATGGATAAAGTCTCGATATAACTGTTTAAGATTTGGATTGACATCTAATTTTCGCCATAACGAATTTAATCGACGGACAGCCGTTTGTTTGGATTCGCCAAGACAACTAGTTTCCTTTAAAAAGGCCATCTGGACAATGTATTGTCCCGATTCATCTCTCCGATGATTATTTACGAAATGTTCTTCACAAAACTTGGCTTGTGAATTTAGATTACGAGGTTCATCTTCAATCGTTTCTAACTGCCAAAATTTAGAAATTAAACTTTCTAACCCTTCTTGTTCAGAAAGAAGAAAACACTGCTGTGTTTATCATCGACTGCCGGAAGCCCTCCAGTAACTATGTAATTAAAAACAGAATTTTGCAAAGTTACTGAATCATTTATTTTTATCTGATCTGCCTTAATAATTTTGAAAAACACTTGCGCGCCTAAGAGCATTGAAACCTTCGATGGTTTGTAAAAAGAAGGATCCGCTAACTCAATGTGCTTTGGAAAAGAAATTTTTGTTATGTCTAACGTACACGACGGGGTAAATGATGATATATTTGGAACAACGAGAAACTTCAAGTGTTGATTGAAAGAACCATCTCTATTTGAAATATTAGCACTTACAGAATAGTTTATCTTTTGAGCAAGGCCGTTAAAGCCAGAAACCGTTGAATTTATTTTGTTTCTCTTTAATCCCAATGTAGTTGCACTATCTGAATCGATCAAATTTATTTCTGAACCACTATCCAGAATTATTCTTACTGGAATATTATTTATGTATATGATTGCTGTGCTCAGCATATATTTAACTCGCGGTGATTCATCTGCGTTCGTTGCAAAACATTGCTCGGTATTGACCTTGGATGCTTCGCCTGGCGTGGGTGAAGAGGCAATTAAACTATCAATTTCCTTCTCTCGATGTAGTTTAGTATTATGAAATTTATTACATATCTTGCAACGGGATGTCGACACACATTTTTTATCAGGGTGGTAATTAAGGCAGTTCGTGCAAATGTTATTCTTTTTACATAGTTTATACCTTTCTAAAGGAGAATGATTTAAAAATGATTCACAATTAAATATCGGATGCTTATTTTCTTTATGACAAATCAAACATTCCCTTTGGCCTTGGATAGATTCAACGGAAGTGGTTGGTTTTAATTTTTCTTTAGTCAGAAACGATTTCCATCGCGGATTAATTAAACCGGGAGTTGGTTTATTTTTTATTGGAACATTTTTCGCCACGATTTCGGGAGGTTTAATGACTGCTTCTAACTGAATGCATCTTAGTTCCAAAAAGGAAATAAATTCATCTAAGCTAGGTACTTTAGTAGTAGTTAAACTTAAATGAAATAATCGCTGAGATTCTTTATCGACTTTGTTGCTTAAGACATGCAATATAATTGCATCAGACAAAGGATTCGATTCAAAATTTAAATTTTTTAAATATCTCAAATGGTTTCTTACTTTATCTATGATTGATCGAATTTGTGATGGATTTTCGCTGTTAAGTTTATTTATAGAAAGAATTTCTGCTATATGAATGTCTACTAAAGCTCTTGTATTTTCATACCGGACTTCCAAGGCCTTCAATAGTGAATCAAAAGTATCTTGATCACTCTGAATTAGTGACGCTTCATTTTTAAGTGCTCCTTTGAGATAACAAAGTTTCTGTACCTCGTTTAAAGACGGATTATTTCCGATTAGATTCATAAACTGTAATTTAAATTGTTCGAATTCTTGGAACTTGCCACTAAAGATTGGCAATGGCAGATCTGGCAATTTAACATGAGTATTCTTTGAAGTATTATTTACAGTTTCAATTTTACTTTCATAATTGGATAAAAGCACAAGAAGACTTACCTTGGTTTCTTCAGCCTCATCTTGTAAATCGCTTAAAGAATCCAATGCGTCATTTAAATTGATTTTATCCGGAAGGGCACAATAGTCGTTTTGAAGAATGTCCAATTATTTGATAATATTTTTTATATTGTCCAGTTTCGATTTTAAGGTGATGTAATCCTTCGTACTGTCCGTTGGTTGAAAAATATTAATGAAATTTTTTACCTTCGAAACTTTATTTCGAAATGTCGTTTTTTTACGATTAAGTTCAATGATGGTCATTTTTGTTACACAATTTATTCCTCGTTCAGGAATCGATTTGGTTATTATTCCTTCGTTCAGGAACCGAATTACGATTATATTCCTCGTTCAGGAACCGCTTATCGATATGGTGTGGTGAGAACTGTGAATGATCAATTAACCAGGGCTACTTCAATACGATAGTTAAATAATTGACTCGTTGTATCCATAATTAAGCTAGAACGACTCCGGGGAGTCGGACCATCTAATGATCGAGAATTCAATAGAGAGCAAGAGGACTGTATTGTTGATTTATATGTTCAATCTGATAAATGAAGAGCCCTTGGTATACAAATAAGTTTATTGATAATTAAACATTACTTCACAGCTCTACACTACACACACACACACCAACATTTAAGAACTATTTAACTATTTACAGAGGGTTAAGAATAATTTTCGCTTAAACGCACTGCCAAAGCATCATGCCTTTCACCTTAATTCGATCAGTTACATTCGCGTTCTGACCTCATTCCATCGCGTTACATATGTTTTTCCTGGCAACCCTGAAGTCGCCAATTCCGTTAGAAGGCGCCAACAAGGTAGATCGACGCCAAGACAAAATCACGTGACGAGGATACTAACATTTCCACGCGCTTTGAATAAGTTTGTAAATTTCGTATGCTTGATATATTTACTTCTTGTGTGTGAAGCTTATTTCTTAAATTTTATTTATTTTTATTATATTTTTGCATTATCCTTGTTTAATAATTAGGTTTGAAGTATTTTTCGTAATTTTTTAACATAATTTTTGTTTCAGTTAAGTATATTTGTCATTTGGTGTTAGTGTGCGAAGCCGGTGGTACTTGCAGTTTGTTTATATATTTATTAATAGTTCTAGATTATTTTTAGCATCCTTATAATAAGTCCTTTGTTTTCATTTAGTTTATCATGTTTATTTACGCACAGTATGTTATACAGTATAGAATTGAGAACATTAAATTTGGAAAAACTTCTCATATGCGTCCAATTACTTATTGGTACATAGTGTATCACTCCACAAAAATTCATAAAAAAGTGTAACTTATAAGAAACATGTAGATATGAAATGGTCCCATTTTGAAATGTTAATGTTTATACCTTTCATTGTCTGATTCCCTTAGTAATTACCAGCTACAAATATTTAATGTTTTAGAAATATTATCTCTATAATTTCTCTCTGGAACATTCAGAAACATGAAATGCAAGTAAATATAATTTTGGAAATGAATTTATAATAAGATATGTCAATAACATGGATATATTTTTGTTTATTTAAAAATTTCATATCTATTTCTAATGTTTAACAAGAGATTTATACTTTTAGAGCAGAATGTGTAAAATAATAGTTGGTTAATAATGAAATTTTTTTGATTAATAGTTAGGAATTCTTCTGTAATGGAAATGAAATTGTTTTTAACATCATTTAAAGGTTTGGGATATCTGAAATAATTTAATTATAAACAAACATTTGATATGTTTTATTGTTTGACTTCCTTTGTAATTATTACCCTTCAAAAGGTTTGAATTTTTTTAGAAATGCCTGTCTCCAACATTCAGAAAGAATTGAGTTTGACTTTTTTAAAAATAAATTAAGAAACATGCTTAAAGAAATAAGCTTTTAATAAAATTATTTTATAGTAGAACAAATTAAATAGTTTTCGTGAAAATTTCTCGTAAAATGAAGCAGAAAATTCTTATCGGAGAGTTTTCTTCAATAATCATACTCATTTTAATATACATTATTTACTGACACTTAATTTTAACATTACATGAGTACACTATAAGTAAATAAAGCAGTCCATGATATGCTGCATAAATCAGACTCTATGAAGGTAACACTACACTATAAGGACAAATAGAGAACAAATCGAGGATCTAACTGTCAATATTTAACGTGCATAATATTTTTTTCAATTATTATATCTCAATTTTTATCTTATTGGTAATATCTAATAAAATTATCTGAAAATCTTATAAATGGCTTTTTCAATTTATTCACAATAAAAAAGTATTAAATATCATCAACCCAAACAAAAAAGAATGATACTGTAAAAAAATTAAAGAAAATTCTCTACTAAATCACTGATTAAACATCTAAAAAAAGGTCAAATTATGCAGAATTTCTGAAATTTTTTCTAACTATATTTAACTCATTAGGTTTATGACATAAAAACTTAAATTTTTAAACACCACTACAGGCAATTAATAGTAAACAAACAAGTAATTGGGTTGTCTCTCTGTTCTTTAAAACAAGCTGAGAAGTGTGAAGATTCGAGAAGACGGCCTGTGACACGTTTGCGTCCGGACGTACTTTTGAACGCTCCGCATACGAATTCCGGTGCACAGTGCCAGCGTGCTGATTGCGCCACTTCAGTATCGCTTTGAGCTCTTTTAGAGCCTCACGCTTTATCCTGCTTATTTGATTTATCTAAATCAATGTTATCATGGCTGACATTATGGAAACGACCCCGGAAATGGACTTAGACATTGAACTGATTAACGGATTGGACAACCACGACGACCGACACCCGACACCCGTGAATGAACAACCTCTACCTGTAGATGACTCCCGACCCGGAACTCCACACCTCACCAACTGTGAGCAGAGGAAAATACTCGCCAGAAATATGAAGTTCTACACCATCACCATAGAGAATATCAAGGCCAATATAAGATCCCTCACACTACACGGACTTACGGATGAAGACTGCCACATCATGAAGGAACACGTTCAAAGATTGGATAACTACACCGCACTCAACGAGCTAACGGTAAGTGAGTTTTCCTCTCTTCAAGCTGTGATACCTCCGGTTGTGCAGAACACCACACTCCATTAAGTACTCCCACCACAGTTAACGATAATGATTTTCCAACTTTACCGAAATCAGCCTCACTTAAAAAAAAGATACCGAATTCGAATTTATTTCCCCACCTAACCGCAAATTATCTAAAAATCAAAATACTCAACCGAATACTGAACAAAACTTTAGGCTAAATCTTTCCAATAAATTCAACGCCCTTGAAATTAACGACTCCGAAATCGATCCCGTTGAAGGAACCTCGACCGGAACTATAGTTAAAAATGTTAACACAGTAAGTAACAAGAAAAAAACCCGCGACTAATACCGCCGTAAATAAATCAGCCGACCTGACGAAAAATCTCCCCCCACCAGTCATGTTAAAAATAACTCTTGATTTCCGAGAACAAATGAGAGTGATTAACAATTTCATGCCTAAAATACGTAGCAAAATGACCGGTGAGTATTTCAAGTTATATTGTGATACTCACGACCAATACCACGAACTGCTTACTTTCCTTGAAAAAATACAATATCAATTCTATTCAATTAAACTAAAATCCGAACGACCCATCAAGGTAGTGATTAAAGGACTACCTAAAAAAGCTAAACCCGAAGATATCCATAATGACTTGATCGATCTGGGATTCACCGTTGATCGGGTCTCCCAACTAACTGGTAAAATTACAAACCAATTACTCCCCGTATTCTTGGTATCTTTACCAAGAAACATGACTAACGCCACCATTTTTAAATTAGACAAACTTTCATATTTAAATGTATCAGTAGAGGGCTACGATAGCAAAGGGGTGACCCAATGCTATAAATGCCAACAATTTAATCACACGGCAAGCAATTGCCACATAAAACCTAAATGCCTCAAATGCGGGGAACCCCATCAAACGATTGATTGTAAGATCGATAAAGTCGAAACAATGTACTGCGTTAATTGCGAAGCCTATGGCCACATGGCCAATTATTCAAAATGCCCGTTGTACCCCAAACCACGTAAAGGCGCGTCAATCAAACCTAATTATACTAGCATTGTTAACAGTCTAGTCCGCCCTAATGTTTCCTTTGCGCAAGCAGCAGCCCAACAAGAACGAAGTAAGATTACCGCTCCCACCCCCCAACAGATGACACCACGAAACGGTCAGGTTCCTTCTACGATACCAACACAAACTCAGGCCGCAACAACTCACATCACTAAGCAAACAAATACCAATAATGCTAAAAGCGAATGCATGGGTCTCATAACCCAAACACTTTCTCAAACCATTCAAGCTCTTTCATTATTAGTTCAACAAATCAATAGTATTGATTTTTCATCAAACACCCCTCAACCATCCAGTACTAATAAACATAAAACCCAACGCAAGAAGGAAATACGCGCCTTAGTAGAGGCTCTTTTAGACGATTATGATGAATAGACACCAAATAAGCGGCCTGAGTTTGTGTTCGTGGAACGCAAACGGCCTTCTAAGCAAAATCTCCGAATTCAAAATTTTCATAGAGAAGTACGACCCTGACATCTTACTAATCCAAGAAACACGTTTGAGACCCACCCTCAACATAAACATTTCAAATTACACATGTTACAGGAACGACCGCATCTCGAACGGGACTACTCCTACTCTCGGTGGTACTATTATTTTTATTAAAAAATCTATTCCGCATTTCTCCCCCCCCCCCACTCTGCATCATATTGAAGCTACCACCGTAACTATTACTCCCCCGAATATCAGAAACTTCTCAATAACCTGTATTTATATTCCCCCTAGATCTGATAAAAACTTATTTACTGTAGATATTGAGGCTCTCATTCAGGCCAACAGTAACTGTGTGATTTTTGGCGATTTTAACGCCACACACAGTGCATGGAATTGCTCCAAAAACTCTCCCAGAGGCATTCGATTAAAAGACTTTACTGACGACAATAACCTAGAAATTGCATTTCCCAAATCTCCAACCAGATATGGATACAACTCCTCGAATACTCTAGATTTCGCAATAATTAGTAACTTTAACTACCCCTACAATATTGTATCCATAAATGACCTCTCGTCAGATCATAATCCTGTCATGTTAAACTTTAATATCACTACCCCCATCCATAAAGATAATCCAAGAGCAATTACCACCTGTTGGTCTGCTTTCAGAAAAAATCTTAAAAACGAAATTAAACTTTTTGACTACGCTAAAATCAATAATGAATCTACACTCGAAGAAAAAGTAGCGAAGTTCGCAGATGCGGTTAGCTCCGCCCACAACTTAGCTTCTAAACCTATTAAAAACACCCGACACAACTACACGCCACAACACATCAATTACTTAATAACTTGTAAAAACAGGGCCAGGAAATTATATCAACAGACTCTAAATCCAATACACAAAACTGAAGCCAACAGACTTCAAAAATTAATTAAAAAAGAAATCAGGATACACGCACAAAACACTTGGAACGCCAAACTAGAATCACTCGAAACTCAAGATAACAGTCTCTGGCATATGCAAAAATACTTTCGCAAAAAACGCTCAGACATTCCAAATTTAACCGGACCCAATGGCATCGCTAGCAACGAGGAACAGAAGGCCAACTTAATTGCAAACACGCTCATAGACAATTACACAGGAAATAAAAGACCAGGAAAACACACTACCAACATCGACTCTGACGTCACTAATACACTAACAAGATTCTTTTCTACTCCACTTTCATCTCCTATCTCTCCCACAGACCCAGACGAGATCTGTGAATATATGAAAAAACTAAAGAATTCCAAAGCACCTGGAATAGATAATATTACCAACAAAATGATAAAAAATTTTCCTTTCAAAATCATTCTAATTTTTACCTACATCATAAATAAAATTCTACTATTCAGACACTTTCCAAATGAATGGAAAGTTGCAATCGTTTTTCCAATACACAAGCCTGGAAAAAGTAAAAATTCTCCTGATGCCTACCGGCCAATCTCTTTATTATCTTCGCTCAGCAAAATTGCTGAGCACATTATTCTAAATCGAATTAAAAATCATATCTATAGCACTAACATTTTAAACCCTAATCAGTTTGGATTCACTCAACAACTTTCTACCTACCACCCGCTACTCAGATTAACGGAAAAAATATCCTCAGGATTTCAGAGAGGCAGGACCACTGGTGCTGTCTTCCTGGATATTCAAAAGGCATTTGACCGTGTCTGGATAGACGGACTCATTTATAAACTTATTACTTATAATTTTCTACCTGCCATCATTCATATTCTATACTCCTACCTTACTAACAGGAAATACAAAGTCAGAGTGAACGACACGCTCTCAATTACACACCGCGTCAACATTGGGGTAACACAGGGTTCCTTATTGGGCCCTGTGTTATTCAACATCTACGTTAATGATATACCCTCACACCCACGCACCATGATTAACCTATATGCTGATGACACTGCGATCTCAGCCACTTACAAAAATACAAAATCAGTTACAATAGCACTAAACAAACACCTGGCCCTACTCGAAAAATACTTCAACGACTGGAAGATCAAAATCAACGTGGATAAAACCGTTGCGGTGTTATTCACTAAAACTCGTAAACCAATTGCACCACCCACTCTATATTCCACACAACTACGCTGGTCTCAAACAACTAAGTACCTTGGAATTACTTTTGATAAAACTCTCACATGGAAGCCTCATATTCTTTATGCGCGAGATAAATTCCGGATCGCATTAAAGAAACTCTACCCCTTAATTTGCCGGAATTCCAATATGTATTTATACAATAAAGTACTTCTCTATACGGCCGTCTTGCGACCAATTCTGAGCTACGGATGTCCCATCTGGGGCTACGCAGCTAATACAAATATCAAAATTCTTGAAATAGCTCAAAATTCCATCATTCGGTGTATTGTAAGAGCATGTAGATACAACTCCAACAAAAACATTTATAGAGCAATCAAAATACCTCCTTTTAAAAAAACATATTCAAGACTTAGCCAAAAATTTCTATGATAATCTCCCCAACATCAATAATTCTAACATCATCAATCTCGAAAATTACACCCCTCTGGACACTCAAAAAAGACCTAGGAGAATTCTCCTAGACTCCTACAATCCGCCATAATTCACATAAACGTTCTTTCACCGATCGGCGAATGAACCCCTTCTTGCTAAATTTTAAATTACTCTTCATTAATTTTTCATTAAACTTTAAATTTCATTCAACTCCCCAACAATTCTACATTCAATGCATCTAACAGGAAATTATTCAAAAATTTCCCCCCACTACTTTCTGCACAACCTACGGCACGGCCAATAGAGAGGATTCTCACTTGCTGCAACATCCAATAGAAGTGCCCTATCTCACACAACAGGACCGACAATCAACAGAAAGACCACAAATCAAGACTGACAGCCCACTCCTCTACGAGATGACGTCACTCCTCCTGACAAGCGCTTCACCCCATCAATCACCATGCTGCGACGACACACTGCTAAAGAAAGCACGGCTCCTTGCGAGCTACAACGAACTGTCAAGACTCCACATTAATCACCTAAGACAGCAAAAAAACTCTGGAATCAACATAAGGACATTTTGGACAGTACAATTTTAAGAACTCAAGTGAACTATAATTACTATTAAGTGCATTTTTAATTTCCAATTACCACATTTAATGATTCAAATACTTCAGATATGGGACGGCGGATTTCATAAAATCCAGTTTCCCAAAGACCCCCAACTTCTTCTTCTATTATTTTACCTATGGAATAATTGCATTGCAGATTGGTTGCTAGTAAAGTGGAGTGAGTTACAATACACTTCCTATTTACTGGGCCTCTTTTAAACTTGTGTTGAGCTATAATAGTAAGGTGAGTAGAATAATTAAAAAATATTCAGTTTTTCTCAAGAAATATTTAAATAGCTTCTACAGGATGTTTCTTTTCAAGCGAGGCTTTTTCATGTACTTTTAACTGATTTCAAAAAAGGAGGTTATCAATTCAATCAATTTTTTTGTTTTTTTATGTTTGCCCAGCGATTACTTCAGCATACCTCAACCGATTTGAGAGAATTTTTTTTGTTTGATAGGGTATGTTACCGAATTGGTACCATTGTTAAAAATGTGGTTTAGAATGCCATCACCTAATTTTGGGGATAACATTTGGAGGTTGATAAAAAATAAAAGTTCCTCCAAATAATTAAAATTTGATGTGAATAAAGCCACTGGGAATCCAAATAAAATGCAAAACTAAATTTCTTAAAAAAAACTACCCCTTTCGCCTTTGGGTTTAATATCAAGGGGTGGAAAAAAAATTTAAAGTTTTTTGATTAAATAAGGTTTACTTTAAAAAAAAACATAAGGCACCCGATTTAAAAATATATGGATTTACTTTATATTACTTCAGTGTGAAGTCGGTTAAAAATAATTTTATACTTTTGAGTGCTTTTTTAAGTCAGTTCTATTTTTTTAAAAATAAAATTGAATTAAAATGGTTTCTGAAAAAAACACTTAATAGAGAATTCATTAATCCATTGATATAAAGCAGTAGTCTCCAAACTGTGTTCCCCGAGGTATCTCGTTCCACGAATCAAAATAAAAATTCGAAGAAAAAAAATTAAAGAGGTGTATGCAAAATATTCACGTTTTCTCTCTCTCTCTCTCTATGGTGTCCTAGAGTATTTTTTAAAACGAGTATTTATTAGTATTTTATGGTATAATAGGTATTATGCCTTCAGGGGCTATCTGCTTTGTATCACATTTACATTGTGGCAGAAGTTCAGACAAGGAACTTTTTCTTTGAAGTAAACCAATGGATCTTCTTGAACTAAATGATGTTTTTATGGCTGATAAAGGGTTCTTAATTGAAGAAGAGTTAGACAAAATTGGTTGTAAATTAAAAAGCCCTTTTTTTTCAAAGATAAAATTCAATTTTATGATTCTGAAACTGTAAGTAACTGCAAATTGTCTGACAAGCGAGTTACTATGGAAAGAGCTGTTTACACAATGAAAGTTTACACAATGTTGACAGTGTAGTTATTATAACATGTTGTGTAATTTTTATGACCCTTTAACAAATGTAACACAAGAAAGCTCTTAATATAATGTTTCACTTTAACTATACACTTATTCTATGTATATATACAAACATTGAAACTAATTAATCGATAATTGAATTCCAAATATGGTAATAAATTCAGGCATTAAAATTTTCAGATTAAAATGTGTGTATAGTAAAATATAAATTTGTGTCCATATATAAAATATAAAAGTCCTGTTCACACACATCCTTACATGATCAAAATAAAAAAATCCAATTTTGAATCTATAATTATCTTACAAAAAAAAATTGCAACATATTTGTGTGGTATTTATGAACACAACATTTGTGTTTTTTAAAGTTTGAATGTGGTATAAACCTATCATACAAATGTAGAAATTTTTTTACTATACATAACAAATATGCACACATTCATTGGTTTTTGCACAATTTGAAAATGTATCATTATAGATTAGATTTATTTTTGCATAAATATAAAAGTCTGAAAAAAGACTCATATATATTGATATTATCCTGCTTATAAGTCCTGAATTAATTTGTTGCATTGAGTTACTTACAAGTATTGACTCAAGAAGAGAACTTGGACAATTGTATATTTATCGAGAATTAGGATCATGAAACACAGTAATAATATAATTTTTTAAAGTTTACTTTTTAACTTTAAAGTACTAAAATATAGTACTACAATATATTATCATATAGTTTGGTACATCATGAAAATATTCAGTTTTATCTGCAAAACTAGAATTCAAAAGTCTAATTGCATTATCAGCTGAGGGGGATTTTTAGATGCATCATTTTCAATAGTGTTCCATCTCTTCGAAATATTGTTTCTCAACAAGAAAAAATCAATGATAAAGCTTCTAAGTTATATAAACAATTTTTAAAACAGAAAAAGCCTTGAAATCAATCTTAATTAAATATCTATGAGAATTTAAAACATAATCAAGCAGAAATGCTTTTAGTAATGTTAACCGAAATAATTAATCATTTCACACCGCAAGAGTCAATTTTGCTGAAAAATATTTTTCATTGAATTTAAGAGTGGAAAATGGATTTAAAATGAAACTGAAACCAAAACCTAAGCTGTAGCCTTAAAATAGTATGATTTGTACCAATACATTGTGAAGCCTTTAAAGATATGTTATAAAATAATAATATTTGGCACTTTGATAGTCTTAGTAATTATCATCTATAAATGTTTGAAAATTATTTTTTAGAAATCATTGTCTCCTTAGTTGGAAAAAAAGAAAAAGAAATGAATCATACTAAAATATGGAATTATTTTTAGGAATTGTTTGAAACAATCTATTACACTATAGGGAAACATCCTAAGTTATTTTCGAGAAAATTTTTCCATACAGGAGCATATAAAATTTTTGTTAGTTAGCTAGTTTAAATTAGTAATTAAAATTTATTTAATATGCATTATTCATCAACATTTAATTTTAATATTACATGATTATAATACAAATGAAGCATATGAAAATTTTATTTTTAACTAAGAAATTCATTGTAGTAATTTATAAAATACTTTTATCATATTCTGTTGAAAGACTATCAGTGACATCGCTTCATTGTGTTCTCATGAAGAGTATTTTTCCAAGATGTATGACAAAAGAGGTTTTTTTTTGTCAGTTTCAATCTTTATTTGCATTAATATGGATATATAAAGTTTAAACATTGTTATTGTATACTATTTTTTGAAACAACTGTTCTTTAAAAATTCCCAAGACATAGTAAGATTTTTTGAAATATATGATGAATCTGTAATGAAATAACATATTCCAGCTTTGATTGTCTGACGTTAATTAATAATTATCATTTATGAAGGTTTGAAATTTCTTTTAGAAATGACTGTCTTCAAAGTTCAAAAAAGAAAATACTCCTGGTTCAAGAAAGGAATCATGTTATTACATAATTTTTAGAAATAATGACTAAATTTTATTGGATTATTCTTTATTACAAATAATTTCTTATGAGTTATTGAATTACATATAAATTGTCTAATAGATGTATTAAACCACACAAATATTTCCATACACTTTTAAAAAAATAAATCAATGAACAATATTAAAAGTTTTTGATATCCTAACAATAATACTGAAATGGATTTTCAAGAACAGCGAAAAGGAAACTTTATATGAATATTAAAAAATAACAAATCAGGCTATTTTTTTTCATAATTACAAGAAGTTTCTATGTAAAAAATTATAATAAAATTTGCTAAGGAATAGGTTTGCTTACAAAGAACGAATGAATGTATTCCAGCCGATCTGCTCTGAAACAAGACATTTTAGAATGTAAAAATATTGTTCGGAGTTCCAGGATTTAATGCTATCAATCCAAAAGAGCAAGACAGTCTTCAGGAGCGATGAAAATTTATTGTTTAGAATCCTTAGAAGTGCCAGATACAGTACCTTTACAACTCTAGAAATACAAATAACTAATGTATTCCGTTAGCAGTAACTCGTCCTATTCAACAGCTGAAGAATTAACTAATCGTTGGCTGACTTTTCAGTAGTCAAAACAATACTTTGTTTTGGCGAGCACCACGCCCTATTTAGTCTGCTGGAATTTTTCTCAAGAATTCGTTTACATCAGAGACTGTGATATTAGTAGATTTCTTTTTAGAGAAGCATCAATATATAATCACCAAAAATGATGCCAACGAGGCTATGCTTCCATTGAATCGCCATTTTTATGTAACGAACAGAATTGTTTGCGATTTTAACATAATATAAATACAACAGAAAGAGTAATATTAACGAATTACACATTCAGAACAAATTATTTACCCCATTTTTAGAGTTCAGTGCACAAATATTGTAACAATATATATATATATATATATATATATATATATATATAAATATATGAAGTACCAGCAACAAATAACTTGCAAAAAGAATAATATAGCTATACGAAGTAACAAAACAAAGTACGAAAGTGTTTTGCGTTAAGCGGGAAACAATTGAAAACAAATATCAGTAGATCATAATGTCATATGAATTTAGTCCATTATAATATTTTACATTTTAAAACAAGTAATATAAAAAAAAATTTAAGTCAATTCCTTATCAGGGTCAACAAAGAAAAATTTTACTTTAGTTACTTTTTACTAAATATAAACTTGTATACACATATGAAGGAATCACAATATTAAGTGGCAAAAAAAATTTGTTCAATAGAGCGTTGCATAAGTATTTAAATCACAATGTGGCTGGCACTAATAAAAAAAGAATTTCTGAACCTAATAGTATGCAAAAACACGAAGCTAAAGAAAAGAAGAATAAACTTAAATCTAATACTATAACTAAAACTATATATATATTTAGTCACGAAGCAAAAACTAAAAAGACTAGAAAATATATTAAAAATATTTAACGTAGTAAAAAGAATTTAATATAAAATAATATTAGCAAATTCGAAAGTTCGCACACAACCACAAGTGTAAAACGATCGGCTGTTATTGTTTACTTAAACGCAACATGGAAAGTCACTTGTTATGGGAGTGATTGCAGCGCCCTCTAGTGATGAATTGAGCCCATTGCACTTTAAACTGAGGCTTGATAAATAATCATGAGATATATTAAGAAAAATAAATATTTTGGAGAACAGATGGCGCTAGCATTGCATTAAAAAAAAAACCCTATCTGGGTACATTAGCGCTGTCTTGATATACTCCTCAAATCTCTTACACCCTATGCACGCGGCTAGCGTGCCTAAGGGGAACTCGGCCCTGATATTAAACTTTCTTTGAAAAAACTTTGCTCTACAAGACAAATCTTTATAAAATTTGAAATCAGATTTTACTTAGTTTTGTTTCCTTTTAATAAATTAATTTTTCTAAATAATCTTTGTAATTTGACTTTTGGATACGCTTACGCCCCCCAAGGTAAGCCTATCAGCTCGAGAACACAATAATATATAAAAGAAAAAATCTGTATATGATATGTACAAACTTTTTTACCACTAACTTAAATAGACAAAATTTGTTATTTTAAGTCGTTGTCGAGCGTTGGCTTAAAGTTCATTTTTTTTTTCGATTTTGAAATATCATGATAGTTCCCCAAACGTGGGAACAAATTATACGTTTAAATAAGACGCTGGGGTCCGAATAGCTCAAACCTTGTGGGGCTCATAGCATCCTTCCTTAAAAGACTTAGCGAAATTCTGTACCGGAATTTTTTAAGGAGGAAACTGTTTCAAGCGCCCTGTTTGTTTCTTTAAATCTGTCATAACTATTGCCTGAATGGCGAAGAGGACAGAACAAAACTAACATATTTTTTACCTATGAGTTATTGATTTGGGAAGGCCTCTACTAGCGTTTAGAAATAACTGCACCCTGTGAATCCGATTATTTGTAAGCACCCCTTTCGTATTTTCCTCTGCGGATTCTGTATATATTCCTCACTTGAATGAGTGTAAGCATTACCTTCCATTGATCCTTCTGTTTGAGTTTCTCACACACCTTCCGAAAAATTAAAAATATCTCCGATCATTTTATACCTGCTCATACTCACTTACAATCGAGTTTTCTTTTTTAAATTAAAATAATTTAATTTATCGATATTAATTTTCTAATAAATAAATTTCACACAAGTGGATATTCCTTTCGAACGCATTTAGAGGTGATATTAATTGTAGATAGCGCGCCACCTAGCACCGTAACCTCCTAGTTCATCGAAAATTTTTGTGAATAATGGAGTACATCGTAAAATGGAATTTGGCGATTAAAATTATGAAAAATATGTGCTTATACACGGGAATTCACGCAAATTATAATTGTGTGTTTTTATTTAATAAGTGAGTTTGGTATATTAATTAGAAATAATTTTATTTATATTAACTTTATGAGAAAAAAGAGCTTTCAGCTAAGACTAGTTTTGAAATAATTGATTTTTGTTTTCCCACGTTGGAATAGATTTGAATTTTAAATCAATTTCTGTGCTGAAGAGATTCTGTATTTCTTTTAAACAACTAACACATTCTGCATGGGTTTACATTTGACATAATTTGCTTTGATGCTACAATCGAATAATGTAAAACTATGAAGAGAAAAGCAAATTATTTTTACCGAATGTGCATGTGTTAAATGTGCATTCATGATTTTATAGAAACTACAATAAATTTCTGTAAAAAAAATAATGATATAAAGAAATTCTTTTTGTTTTGAAATAATAATTTTTTAAATCCATAATTTAGATCAGCAATCTCTATTTAAAAACTATTTTTATCGAAGTGCTCCAACTTTTTTAATTTTGTGTTTGTTTTTTGTATTTAATTTAAAAATGAGGGTACAATTATTACAATCATTAAATAAAGGTATATTTAGAAATAAGAACGAAACCTGTGAATGGCTGAAGGGAAAGTATTTGGATAAATAAAAATTTTGAAATTATGGAGCAATTTCAACAACTTAGTTTTTCGTATCTCATTTCAGAATGATTTATCCTACGAAAATGCACACGCAGAGAATTTGTGGTTAAAAAAAACACAGCTATTTAATTTTCAAAAGACGGACTTAGTGATTCTCAGCATGTTTTAAATATAAACCAAATTTTAAAACTGGAAAACTGATTTATTATAAATTATTGATGTATTAATTTTTATTTGTGGATAATTCTATAAAAAGCATAAAATATTACTGGGAAAAACTTAACCATCAAGTATGAAACAAATCTCTAGGAAGAATAGCGATCTCTGCGCCACCATGTTTTACAGATAGTTTTCATTATATTTCTGGATTTTAATACACTGGAAACTCGAAAAATGGTGGATTTTGTGACTCTCGACTCCCCTCTCCTTAAAAAATTCCTGTGTGTACTGCTAGACCAGCTTTTTTCTTGTTTATCTGAAGGGAGTTAAGCATGATTTCTGTGATCGTTAGAATTATCACAGAAATCAAACATAAATAAAAAAAAACTTTTATTTTAAAAAAAAAAAGAGAAATTTTCTCCACTATTTTAGATAGACTATTATGCATTTATTGTCCATGTCATCATTTTCTAAGCCGCAAAACCCGAGATTCAATCCAATCTCGAAGAAAAGGATTCACAGTAGAAAATGTTTTCCAATTAATTTCAAAGAAAACTAAAACCACCCTCCCATTTTTCCAAGTCACCCTCCCCCGGAACGCCCTTAATCAAAAAATCTTCGATCTCAAAACAATTGGCTACATGCAAGTTATAATAGAAGGCTACCTCATTCGAGGTTTTACCCAATGTTTTAACAGTAATAATTTCTTACACACGGCAGAAGACTGCCACCTCAAGCCAAGATGTCTGAAGTGTGGAAAAGAACACCCCACCCGTCAATGCCCGATAAAAGAGACAGGAAAATCCCTATTGCATAAATTGCAAAGAATATGGTCATTCGGCCTGCTACACCAAATGCCCCAAGTTCCCTAAGTCAAAAAAGGGCACGCTCCTTTCCGCGAATAAAACTTTCGAAAACAACGTTCGTAGAGAGGTGTCTCTTTCGCTAACGTTGTTAGTGGACCCTCCTCCGCCCCCCCAGTCCACAAGTTAACTGAGAAAACTAATGCAAATTCAAATAACACAGTTTCCCACGGAATCCAAGCCAAAGAAAATGAAAATTCAGACCTAGCTCAAGTGATTGAAGCTCAGCATGATTTCTTATATCTTGAAAGATCACCCGAAATTTTACAATTACTTCCCAAATTAAAAAATTCCGAAGATGACAAAGCTAAGGCTTTACTTCTTTTCGAAGCTATGTTATAGATACATTTTAATCACCTTATTCTGTAATTTCTCTTCCTACAATAATTATTAAATTTTTCTTTTTAATTCCTTAAATGTTTTATTATTAATTTATAAACTTTAACATTAATAGCTACTTTTTAATATTCCCAAGTCCAATTTTCGAAGCTCACTTCTAACATTCAATCAAACCCTTTCAATAGAAGTTCTGCGTCTGCTACCCCATTGGTTCCTGCCACCGATTTCCACGCCCACCATCACCAACCAAGGAGCAAAACCAAGCCGTTTCAAAAACAAGATAGAGGACGGAGGGATTGACGTATCCCAGTTTCTTATCTCGCCACCTAAATTCCCTGATGAATTACGTTGCTCGCAAATTAAAAGCGTGCAAATGGAAATGCGGATCTTCACCGCAAGAAAGACTTACGTCTCTGAGTTGGAGATAGAAAAAGAGACAAATGGCCCGAGGACGGAAACGGCGCAGAAGTCAGAAGAAGAGATGACGTCCCTCGATGAAAAGATTTCTATCCTGGAAGGTAAGATGCACGAATTATTACCTTGCCCAATTGCATTATGTTCTCATAATAGTAAAAATAAAGCGGTTAAAAGAACCGCCGATCCGGTAATCAGACCGGCTAAATTTACGGCAAAAGCCACTAATAATAACAATAAATCTAATAATATTAGCAAAAATAAAAATGATGTTACTGATTTCGTTTTCCCTAAGAAAACAAGTAAAATTGTTCCAGTGAAGGAATTGGAGCAACTTAAAACTACCAACGCTTTTGGAGCTCTCAACACTGCAACAGTCGACGCCGAGGACGTCTCCCCACCCAAACCAAAAATAAAACCAATTTTTATGCGAATTATAAGCTCGTACAACCTAATCCTTCAAGAACTACATCGTTCCTACCCCACTGCAACTAATACCCACATGAGGGGTTATATTAAAATTGAAGCTCAAAGCACTGATGACCACAGGGACATCACAAACTACCTAAAAACAAAAGACTTAGAGCACTATGTAATAGATCCCCCCTCTACCAGACCACTTAAACTGGTCATAAAAGGTCTCCCTGACAATATTGATCCCGAGGATATTAAAAACGACCTCATATCCAAGGGTATTAAAATTATTAAAATAGCCCAACTTAAAAAATTTGTAACAAAAACTCCCCTACCTCTCTACATGATAGAGATAGAGCGCGATGAAAATGTCAATGACATTTTTCAAGTGCGCAGCTGCCTCTATATGCAGATTAAGCTAGACCCCTTAAGAAAGGGTAATCGTATTACCCAATGTTACAATTGTAACTATTTTCATCATGCGAGTCAAAACTGCAGTATGAAAACGCGTTGCTTAAAATGTGGTGAAAACCACAGGACAGGCGCGTGCGAAATAAAAGAAAAAATTGAAAATCCCCTCTGCATTAATTGTAATACTAGAGTCCACATGGCCTCCTCCACTACATGCCCCCAATTTCCCAAGCCCAAAAAAGGTAAAGGAAAATCCCTATTGAAAACCTAAAGCGTAATATCGCTAGTAACCCGGTTATCCCTGGAATCAGTTACGCGCAAATCCTTAATCCCAATCCGAAACAACAGATGGCAGCACCCACGAAAGGCCTCCTCGGCGCCAAATAAAACTGAGAATAGTAAAAACGAGCAAATTAATTTGGAGGCACTTAATGCCACTCAATCAGAAACTGGCGAGTTTGGCTTTCTTCAAGCCATACTCGAAATGCAAAAGATTTTTACTCTCTTTCCCTCACTTCTCAGTGAGATGAAAAAATCATTTAATTGCACAAATCCAGCAGACAAACTCAACTGTCTGTTAAAGGGAGTCTGCTCGTCCCTAAACAATTTAACGGTGAATAATGTCTAGTTCTTTTTTCGGGCTCTCCATTTTTTCCTGGAACGCTGACGGAGTGAGATCGCGTATTGTTGAGATGCGCGATTTCATTGATAAGCACGCCCCCGATATATTTTTAATCCAAGAGACACATCTGAGACCAGAGCATTCTTTTAAAATTCCAAATTATTCTTGCTACAGGAACGACAGGACCTACCCAGCCCCCGGCTGGGGTGGAACTGCGCTCCTTATTAAAAATTGTATTTCGCACTACCATGTCCCCACCCCACCCCAGTTTACAGGTGTCGAAATGACTCTAATCATGTTCACTCCAATAGATCATGAACCGATCCTTATTGGATCAACCTACATCCCTCCGGTAAATGAATATTTTAGAAATCTAAATGCTGCCCTCGACCCCATTTTTAATAGCAATAATATGACCATTTTAGTAGGGGATTTTAATGCAAAACACACCTCGTGGGGTTGCCCTGTTAGCGACACCAGAGGAAATAAGTTATATCATTACATCATGAATAATAATATTGACGTCATAGCACGCCCTACCCCTACTAGGTTTGGTACTGCTTCAGCTACAATTATTGACTATGCCTTAATTAAAAACCTGAACTGGCCCTGCAATATCGACTCAATCCCGGAACTCAGCTCGGATCATAACCCAATCAAATTACATTTCCCCAGAACAGCTAAATTTGAAATTTCCCCACCCCAACTTAATACTAATTGGAATATATACACGAATACCCTTGCAAAAACTGAAAATTGCCACTTACCGCATGCCACCTCAACCCCGGAGATTGAGTCTCAAGTCAGGGAACTCACGAGCGAAATTCTCGCTGCCCATGCCAAAGCTTCACGGCCAATGACCCATTCGGAGCCACCATTTGTACAGGGTGAGCTCAAATACCTGTTCAAAGAGAGGAATAGAGCCAGAAAGCTCTGGCAATTTACAAAATTCCCTCAACACAAAACAGAATTCAAAATAAAACTAAAAGAAAAGTCGGACAATACAGACAACAGGTATGGGAGGATCACCTTACTTCCTTGGATGCCGAAGACGGCTCCCTTTGGGGAACCGCTAGAGCATTCAGGAAAAAGGCTTCCCCGATCTCCGCCCTTAATGGCTCCAACGGCGTCGCTCTCAGTGACACAAACAAAACCGAACTAATTACACTTTCACTTGAGAGTCAATTCTAGTTAAATGACATACACAACCCACGCAAAGATGACATCATTACAAACACTGTGGATGCATACATAACAAATCATACCAATAATAATAACACTGATCCTATCCCCCCGCTCTCCCATCGGAACTAATTACTTACATTAAAAAGATCAAAATATTAAGAAAAGCCCGGGAAGAGATGGAATAACAAATAAAATGATTAAAAACCTTCCTCTCATTACTGTCTTTAAAATTACTAACATTATCAATAACATGTTTAATCTCAGATACTTTCCGAATGCATGGAAGACTGCAGTAGTAATACCAATTCTGAAACCTGGGAAGAATCCAACGCTGGCCGATTCCCACAGACCGATCTCTCTACTACCAATCCTAAGTAAACTGGCAGAGAAAATTATCTCAGCCAGACTTAATGACTACCTTGAGAGGAATAACATCCTCACTCCGGAGCAGCACGGGTTCCGACCTCGTCTCTTCACCTCCCATCAGCTACTCAGAGTAGTAGAGTACATTAAAGATGCAATAGATAGAAATCAGTATACAGCTGCAATGTTCCTTGACATTCAGAAAGCTTTCGATAGAGTTTGGCACACTGGCCTCCTCTTCAAACTAATAAAATATAAAATTCCACCCCCACTAATACTCCTCCTAAAGTCCTGTATCAACGACAGATCTTTTACGGTAAAAATTAACAGAACCTACTCACAAATTAAATCGGCAAAAGCCGGAATTGCCCAAGGCTCTATTCTTGGCCCTGTTCTCTTTAACCTCTATGTAAAGGATATTACTAAAAGCACTAATACAATGATTTGTATGTATGCAGATGACACTGCAATACTAAGCAGACACTACGACCCCAACACACTTACAAAAAATCTAAATGATCACCTGGCTCACCTTGAAAAATGGTTCTCCGTTTGGAAAATAGCCCTGAACACTTCAAAAACTGAAGCAGTATCCTTTTCTCGAAAGCGTCCACCCCCTGAAATTACGCTCCAAAATCAAAGAATCCCCTGGTCTCAGCACACCAAATACCTTGGTGTTATAATTGATAAAAATCTCACGTTCAGACAACACATTACACACATTAGAAATAAATTTAAAGATGCTTCGCGTCAACTTTATTCCCTAATTGGTAGAAAGTCTAAATTGAATAGACATAATAAAATGCTTATCTACACTCTGATCTTAAAACCCCTTCTGACATATGCTTCCCCAATCTGGGCGCATGCAGCAAGAACGAATATCAACCTCATTGAAAGCTCTCAAAATACAATCCTTAGACAGATACTCGATGCCCACTGGTATATGAGAAATGTAGATATAAGAACGTCATGTAATATCCCAACCATCAGACAAAGTATCAGAAACATCGCAATTAACTTTTTCAGCAATATAGATGGGCATGACAACCCAACTATCAAAGCCATCTCAACATATCCCACGTACCCATTCATTCGTAGACCAAGAGACATCTTGGTAGATCCCGATTTTACTTAGATTAATCATTTTATCTTTTCATTTTATTTTATTTCTTTTCATTTTTTCAAGTCAAAATTATTCTCCTTCCTCTCTGTGATCCAACTCTGTTGAATCGCAGATTGCTCTGATTGGCTACCATTTCTAGCAATGTCTTATACCCCATTAACTGAACTCCTGGCTCGGCCAATAAAATCGCTCGCTTTCATTCCACAGCCCATGTTCCCACCTCCTGATATTTTTTCCCGCACTTTCTGATCTCGGTTCTTGCTGCAACCCGATTGGCCAACGTAACTCCGCCCACTTAATGGACGCTTCAATCTTTGATTTTCTAGCTCTTAAAAGAGCTTTTTATTCTCTTTTTAATATAATTTAAATGTTTTACACCCATTAAATTCTTATATATTCTAGATCTACCCATATTAATTATTCATTTAAATTAATACTTTTCTAAAAAGAGCAATGGTATAATTCTGTACAGTCATCTTAAAATTCCAGGATAGGAGATTAGAGTCCGGAAGGACTAAGAGCTCCAACAGTCACCCCAACGCTAGTTTCTTATAAATTGTAATCATCCTACTGAAGCCCATAGAGACAGAAAAAATCCTAATGTTAACGATAACCTAAATCACCAGGGATGCTGACATCGTGAGGGGAAGGGAAAATTTCCCTCATTACCAAAAGGAAAAAATTTTGAAAATTATTTTCCAGTTTAGCATAGCGAGTGTGTCCGTATCATTTTATTTTTTGAAAAGGATATATCCTTTGTTTCTAGATGTAAGTAATTATCATTATTTAACGATTATTAATGAACATCAACATTGTTTTAAAAACTAATTTCATATATTGCTTTTTACAAAATATTAATGAATAATTTAAATAAAAAGAAACCCGCGTATTTTCTTTGAACTTATGAATGAATGAGGTTGATTCATGTGATTTCACGATCACGTGTTGAGGAGGGCACGTAAATATGTTTTGGTTTGTTTCCCGCTTAACTCTAAGCTAACACTTCTTTTGTGTACTATTTTGCTCTTGCTATTTTACTTTATAACTCGATTACAGTAAAAGATCAGATGATTATTTCGGAAAAAAATCTTTTTTTTAATATCACGGTAAAAAAAATTCGAGTGTTTAGTTAACATGATGAAGCGTAAGGATTTTAAACCATCTCCTCACTTATTATGCTCTGACCACTTTGAATAATCTTGTTTTCAATACCAAACATTTAGACATCATTGCCAGCTCCATTCCTACTATTTTGTGTTCACAAAAGAAACTTCTGCTAAAAGGAATTTGGATAGATATCTACAGGAATGTAAATACTTTTTGTTTATTTTAAATTAAATTATAAAGAGAACATACATAAAAAGATAAAATATATTTAGTTAATTTAAATTTTAATTATTTTACACATCTTCAGAGTAGTTAATAGAGATATTTCTGTATTAACCCTCCAACCGGACAGCACGGATTTTTCTGCCCTACTAGAGAGGCTTCGAAAACGGACCACACTGAATTTTTCGTAAGGCCGGGGACTCACCAAAAATGAACCAAACTGATTTTTTCCTCCTCAAGTAATGTGTTGAAAAACGGTAAAGTCGTGTTTTTCCGAATTCTTTCCCCCCTTTAAAGGTTTAGTATCTTGAAAGATAATTAGAGACTGTCGGGGAGACACAATGGGCATTGAGGGGAAGTTTTATGGCTCACGGGGAGACCGGTTCCTGCAGCAATCGTAAAAAACTGGGAATAATTTTTTTAAACCCTAAAGTGTACGGAAATAATTGCAAGTCAACGAGTTGAGAATTCTCATTTTTTTCTTTACCTTAAAATTCTCAATTGGAATTAAGTTTTTATAATGTATGTCTAAGTTTTTAAAAAATATCTGTAGTATTTAAATTCAAATTATATATTAAAACATTGAAGATAATTTACTGTTTCATTTTTCTTATTTTAATCAATACTTTCAGGGATTTTTTTTAAAAATGATTATTTTGTTATGTGTCAAAAAATTTAAAATTTAAAATCTTTTAAAATTTCGGACACTTCTAAACACGAATAATTTTTAAGCTTCTGTATTACATTATTTGCAAAAAATTTGTATGCATTGTTAAAAAAACCCTATTTAAATCTTTTAGTTTTTCATAATTTTAAAGCCAGGTATTCAGGGCATCTTACATAGAATCCCTTGTTTTGTATTGTTCAGATAACAAATTATATTTCAATTTTGAATGTCTGAACATTAATTTCATTCAAAGAGAACTTTAACTACAAGCTTATATTTTTGAACTTGAATCTTCAAATAAGGAGTATTTAAAAGCATCTGGACAAATTTACAGTTAACATTTGCGCATATAAATAAATATAAAGATCCTTTTTAAATTCAAGTTAAAAAAATATTTATTTATGCATAATCCCTTATCATTCATGTTCCATTAGTGGTTGACTGAAGAAAAGGTTATTAAAATTTGGACATTTTTATAATCTTATCCATGCAAAACTAGGAATTTTGTATTAGCTCCACTGAAATTCTGCATTGGAATTTCTAAAAGATATTTATACGTGTCTCACATAATCAGTTGAAAAAAACATGTATTTACCATAAATACTAATAATTCTTTGGATATTTAAAATTATCACTAGATTAATTTTTTAATATATATATATATATTCGACTTTTCTAATATTTTTTCAAGTATTCCTTAAATTTCATATAATTTAATTAAGTGAGGGGATATTAAAGTCGCACTCTCTCTCTTCTCTACTCAACTACTTGAGGGCTTTTGGCGACGGACCTGTGGCTGAGGTACCAGGTGGTTAAGGTATCGAATCATGGTTGGCATGTCTCGAGTTCGAGCCCAGTGCCACAAAAGACCCGCCGTGTAGGGCAGCGATGCACGTTAAATCTATCGAGAGCTGAAATGTCCTCTCGTTGGTGTGGTGTGGTAGTTAGGAGAGGGGGGTGCCAGCTCAGGTGTCGCCCTCGTCATTTGACCATGCTTCAAAATCACGAGGTCCATCACTAAAAGCCCTCGTGTAGCTGAACAGTGCGACGTTAATATTCACTCACTTGGCAACGGACCTCGTAATTTTAAACCATGGTCAAGTGACGAGGATGACGCTTGAGCATCGCGCCCTTACACGGCGGATCTTCAGTGGTGCTGGGGTCGAACTCATGACACGCCAGCTACGAGTCCGTTACTTTGACCATTAGGCTACCGCGGCCTCACAATGTGGTTGAAAACTGCATGTTATGAGTAAAAATATGCTGAAACATTTGATGAACTTATAATAGATTTTTGCATAGAAGCTAGATGTGTGATATGCTAAAATGACAATATGTAAAAGTTATGAGAATATCGATGACAATATTTGAAAAATTCAATTTAAGTTTCAGTTTGAAACTTGTTCGTTTTTTTTTCGCATTTAATATTAAATAGTCGCGATAACAAATTAATAGTTTAACGCATTCATAGATTATAAAAAATAAAGGTATAAATGACATTGTTGGGAATAATAAGTTTTTATAGTTTTTAATTCAGACTTCTTTGCAGGAGTGTAGACTATTAAAAGGCTGATGTAGAAGTTAGAAAACTAACATTTAAAATATATGGAAAACAATATCTGCAATTCCATGATCTTGACGAGCAGAAGACGGCATTTTTACTTAGTAGGGCAGAGTAAGCATAAGGTAGGAGCTTGTGGAGTAAACAACCAGGCCTCTGCAGTTTTGGCAGGTAATGAACTCCCATTTGTTGCTTTCAGTAAGGAATATAAAAATAACAAATACAAAAATAAGTCATGTAAAATTTTATATATTTTAATAACAATGAATTGTGAACTTAATTTCCAATTCATTGTCACGAGTTGGCAGTAAGTACGGTACTCTATCGACCGTACTTCTTATATGTATATATATATATATATAAGAAGTACGGTTGATAGAGTACCAATAATTTTAACGCAATTTTATATTTCGTTCTCGTAAACTTTACTCCTTTTAAAACATGTATTGCCAAAATACTCTCCTTTTGTATATTTATAAAATTTTAAAAAATATAATGGTTATCTTACCCAAGATTTTAAATCAGGGGTGGCAACTGTGTAGCTAAGACGTGCCAAACCAATCTGTCAGTATCATTCAGCGTGCCACATAGTAGGAAATTTTTGAAATCCTTCGATTCTTACGGTAATATTTGCAGATTTAAAGAATAGAGGTAAATAATTTAGATTTACAGTTTTATTTTATATTAATTATGGATCAATAAAATACATTTATTAACATAAAAATAAAGAATATAAAATGTTACTATTTCTTCAACAAAGATAAAAAAATTAAAAATGTATGTTTCCAACATATTTATTTAAATAAGAAATAGACAAAGTGAAATATAAATTATTCCCTTCATTACAGTTAAATAAAATTTGTAATGCGAATTAACTCTTTCACCACTCTTCTTTCATATCGCAAAACCAGGGGTATAATGCGTGACACGATTCTGAGCATTCAGTTGTTAAACAATTTCTTTGCGGAGTCGAAATATTTTTCATATTAGGAAAGATTTTTTGCTTTGATATGCCGAATCATAAGTGGAAAGCAGAGTACATGCAATTTTCTTTTTTCAACAATTAAATCCCCTAGCAATAACATTCAATTATTTACAAAATAGCTGTAAATTTATCCTTAGAATTATCTTTCAGATTATTTTGTAGTTCCATAAATGTCCATAACTCAGAAGATGTTTGTCAAATAAGGTCTATTATCAACTTCCATCCACTCAAGAATTGACAAATTTGTAGAGTAGTGCTGAGTGCCACTAAGAATTGTACCACGTGCCACAGGTCCATAGATTGCCGACACGTTTTAAATGTTCTTATTAACTAACCATCTCCTATTCAAACACAATTTATATGATAAAAAAGGGTTTTCATTCAGTTTGTAGGGAATTGTATTAGATTCAACCATAAGTAATTTTGTGTATCAAAAAAATTACATTGTTTCGATCAAAAAATTTACATTGTTGCTAACGATCCCCTTAGAGCAAAATGAAAGGAATTTGACATAATTACAGTAAGTTTCTCTAAAAGGGGAAACGTTCACTTTGAAAATACACTGCATAAAGTGGTTTTAGGTGTACGAAGTTATATTCACTATTATTCCTAAAATAAATTTTGATATTTTGGTTTTTCGTTAAGTTTTGAAGTTATTTCTTCAAATATACTTCTCCATTACATTTCTTTCAAACTTGCTATTTTCTTTTGAGGCCACGATAGCCTGATGGTCATGGTTATGAACTCGTGTCCAGTGTTAAAGCCCTGGTACCACAAAAGTTTAGCGTTGAAAAGGAGCTGATGCACGTTAAACACATCGAGGTCAAAAGTCCTCACGTTTATGTGATGTGGAAGTTTGGAAGGGGAGTTATCAGCTCAGGTATCGTCCTCGTCACTTAGTCGTGGTTCAAAAATACGTAGTCGCTCGTCAGTAGCCACCGTGTTTACTTAGAATGCAATATAAACCCTTGACGTGTCCACTTGAGTTAATTCGAGTACGCTAAACAGTTCCAAATATCCACATTAGATGTAATTCAAACGAGGTCGCATTTTATGCTGCTGTAATTTTCTCACTCAAATATCAGCGAGCGCCGTCTGCACTCGTGATATTTGACTGTTGTGTCTTATATTTACGATTTAGTCGTGAAACATCAAAAATTTGGATAAAATATTTGTATAAAAAATTAAGGGAAAAGAAATACTTAGATTTTAGAAGCAAATTACTAGAAAATATGTTAGGGAATATTTACAAGATATTTCACGACTCTATCTTGAACAGGAAAATGCCTAAGGGATTACAATACACTCTCATCTTCCAAATTAAAAATCTGAGAAAAACATTTAAAATTTGTAAGGGCATAAAAAAATTCCAATGCCTGTAAAGCTTTAATATTTTAATATGTTACTATCCAACTTATGTTCTACATGAAAATTCTACTTGAAATAAATATGACTGAAAATATCTTTTCTAATTCAAAATTTTCTTCGACATAATATTGATAACAATTGTTAATTTGATCAATTATTCCGTTTTATCAGAACCTTATATATTCTCAAGAGTTTTAAATGCAAAATATTTATACAGAAAATAGTAGTGATACAAACGTAATACAGAAATCACCAAGATTGTAAATAATATTTTTTTTCTCAGTTCCCCATCATGGCAGGTAAGCAAGTTTAAGTTTTTGTTGCATGACTTTAAAATACTGTAATGTAGTACTACAATATACACTGGTGTGCAAAAATTAAGGACGAAGTCAAAAAATTAGCATATCAGCTGAAGGAAGAGGCAGAGCGGACAGAAAGGCCAATCAGGAGATTAAGTAAGGTGATGTACGGTAGCACATGCGCAGATATACAGGTAGACGTAATGGGAGAGTGTCTGAGTAGTATAAAGCATGTTGTCGGTGTAAGATCAGTATTTCTGGCAAAGAGATTGCACGCCGTATAGCAGTTAAAATCACACCGAGTTGCTGCCTCAGCGAGAAATGGCGAATAATCAATCTGTTAGACGACATCTGGATGCTTTTACCCGAGGTCGAATCATTGGGAAGTTGGAGGAAGGCCGCAGTGTGACAAATGTGGCTGAAGAGTTCGGAATTGCTCACAGCATCTTTTCACGACTTTGGAAACAATTTCAAACTACAGGAACACATATCCGGGGGTTCAGTAGTGATCGTCCACGAGGAACCACACCCGCAGATGACCGGTACATTGTCTTACAGGCCAGAAGAAACAGGCGGCAGACAGCGGGATAAATCGCTAGACACACGACACGGGCGACTGGACGACCGATATCGCGTTTTACCGTGGCCAGATGACTGCACGTTTTGGTCTGTTTGCACGACGCTCTGTACGGTGTGTACCTTTAACGCCTGCCCATCGGAGAAGGCGTTCTCTGTGGTGCCGGGAACACCGGAATTGGAGAGACAATGAATGGGGATGAGTACTCTTTACAGATGAGAGAAGATTCAGTTTGAGTAGCGATTCTCATCGCATACTCATCTGCAGAGAGCGGGGAAGCCGCAATCATCCCTCGAACATCCTTGAAAGGGACAGGTATGGAAGTCGCGGTGTTCTCGTTTGGGAAGGCATCATGCTTGGTAGTCGTACAGACCTTCACATCTTCGACGCAGGTTCAGTCAACGGGACCCGTTATTGTAACGAGATTCTTCTTCCATATGTGCGTCTTTTTAGAGGCGCTATGGGTCTGCAGTTCCTTTTCATGGACGACAATGCACCATGTCATCGCACAGTAGCTGCCGAACAGCTCTTAGAGAGTGAGGATATTGAACGTATGGATTGGCCGGCACGATCTCCGGATCTCAATCCCATCGAGCATGTATGGGATTTTCTAGGCAGACGCTTGGCAGCTGGTACCTTACCACCAGTAACGATTCGGGAGCTTCGATTGGCGCTGCAAGACGAATGGGCAGCAATGCCTCAACAACTCATTGACACCCTCATTCTCAGCGTGGGCAGACGCTTTGAAACCTGCCTAGCAGTCAGTGGAGATCATATCCCCTACTAAAGACCGGATGTTTCGTGCTGGACACCTATCACAGGGATGTTTCGGCCTTCAGTCGCATTTTGCGCTCCATGCTACTTTTTCAATCAAGCTTCTTTTTATCCCTCTGATTCCTCTTTTAGTAAGTGTTGCTTACATTACACATGTCCTTACGTATTGGGGATCTTACGGTATTAAATGTGTTGATTTGGAAAGCTTTTGTGCAAAGTTATATTGAAAAAGCCGTCTCGTCCTTAATTTTTGCACATCAGTGTATTTATTATAATGTAGTTTGTGGTACGTCAGGGAAATATTTAGTTCATTCTGCAACATTAGCATTCTGTAGTCTAATTGCAATATCACCTGAAAGCTGGATTTTTAGATTTACCATTTTCCGTCATATTCCATCCCTTTCAAGTATTATTTATCACAGTAGCCTGCGTACATTTTGGTCATGGCATTTTTCAAAAGGAAAAAGGAATAATGAAAACAAAGTAAAGAGCTTTTAAATTATATAAACTATGTGTCAAAAAATAAATTGGTCTTTAAATCAATCTTTATTACGTAAATGTGAGAAAACTTAAAAACATAAGCAAACAGAAAGGATTTTAGAAATTAAAATTGCAGTTAATAGACATTTCACACGAAATATTGGATTGTGTTAAAAAAATATTTTGAATTATTTCAATCTAGGAATTCAAAAATGCTTTCAAATGAAACCGAATTTAAAATCAAAACTCAGAAAATTAAAATTTCTTAAAACCTAATTGGTTTTTAGATCAGAAATTGAGCAAGTTTTCCAAATATATGAAATATATATATATATATATATAAACTATAAATTTTTTAAAACTACAAAAAAATGTGTGAATTGTTTTGATAATCAGAATTTTTTTGCTTTCCCTTCTGTATCTAAACATTGTCGAGTTAGAATTTTTAAAACTCGAATTTTTTGGAACTCTAAATATAAGAATTTATCGCGTACAACAAAACGAAATATTCATTTTTCCGATAGTATAGATGAAAATCAGAGATAATGATTTTGGTAACATATTAGAAACTCGGTTTTTCAGAGATATTCATGCTTTAAAACTAAAATTTAGACCTTGCACTGATAAAAGATGCAAGGCGTGTGGCATGATGAGTGGGGAACAGTTGGATATGGATGCAGGTTATATATTTTGTAAGACTTTTAACTGTGTTTACAAAATGACATGCAACATATGTAAATTTGCTTACATAGGTCAGACCTCTAATACTCTATCAATATTAGATTGAACCAGCATAGGTCTGATACAAGGAAATTTGATTGCTACAAAAACCAGGCTAAGATTGAGATAGGACACTTTCATAAACATGGATTCAATAACATAACTGTACATATACTTAGAATAGTGCCAAATATTAAACAAAGATTATGGTTCGAAAACTTTTTTATAGATTCATTTAGATCATATTATCCTTATGGTTTGAATGTTATATGGAAAGGTGAAAGTGTCTTATTAACTTTTAAACAAAAATCCGAGAATTCATTATATCTTCCGAATTTTAATAAATTTATTGATAATAGTAATAATATTCGTTTAGCGAGAATTTCAAAAGCTAAAGGCAGAAAAAGAGTTACTAGAGACATGTCAACCCTCAAGAATTCTATGTTAGAATTAGCTGCTAAATTTGATGATAACTACAACACAGGCTTAATTAAATCGTTTATGTTTGGCTTGAATAAAACTGAAATTAAAACTATGACAGATATTTTAAGCAGATATAAATTTTGAGATTCTCATGGTATGCTTATGATTCGAGACCTTAATAACTATTTAGTACAAAAAATGAATATTAAATTAGATGCAAGTAAAAATTACTCTACAGAATATTGTACATTATTATATATTTATGAATAAATCCTTTAACAAAATTAATTTTTCAAGTATATTTCAAAAATATCAATCCTTTTTTTCCTATTAAAAATATTATTATTAAAAAAAAGGCTTTCAAATACAACAAGAAATTTGGTAGATTTATATTTAATTATAATCAAATCTCGGAGCTCCTAAGTTCTGAATCATGTAGATGCAATCTATATCGAGACTATATTGATGATTATCATCAGCACGTTGTCACAGGAGACCTTAGCATCGTGAAAGATGATTTGTTAAGAAATTTTATGGAAAAAGGTACCGGTTTTAGACTGATGATCACAAAAAATAAATCTAACGTTATGAAACAAATCATAAAAGATTTAGATAAATTCTACCTTAAAATGGCAATTAAATACGGAATGACGATTGAAGCATTCAATCAATTTAGATCTTATGTAGCAACAGAAATTCGGGAATTAGATTTTACTGTTGAAAATGAAATTATGTATAAAGATCTTAAATCATCAATAGTAAATATCCAAAATGACTTCGTTATTACATATGTTGATAAGGTCTCTGCTAATTATGCCATAATTTGTAAATATTTTTACAGTAAAATATTAAGTAACCACATTTTAAATAATAATTCATTTCAAAAATCAATTCACAATAATAGAGATGATAATCGTCTTTTAGCTTTGAACAAAAGACTGAATATTCATCTAAATAATATTAAATATCCAAGTATTTTTTTAACTCCAAAATTTCACAAAAGCCCTATAAAATTCCGTAGTATCACTAATGAATACAATACATATATCACGAAGTCTGGGAAGATCTTGCAATCTCTTCTTCAAAATCTAATTGATAATTTACAAAACACGGCAATTATTAAAAATACCTTAGAGATTGCTAGAGTTACTAATGATATGTTGATTTTTTCTATGCATGGTTTTGATTTCGAGGACCTTTTTAATTCTATAGATATTGACGATATGATTAAGGTTCTTCAGTTAATTTATGATAAATATGAATTATATACTTCAATGAAAAAAGAAAAATTTGATATTCTTGTTAACCTCGTTTTAAAAGAAAATTTCATTACATTTTTGATCATAATCTTTATAAACAGATCAAAGGATTACCTCAGGGTGGTCCAGCTAGTAATTGTTTAGCGAACCTCTATATTTACATTTTTTTGAAATAGATCATGTTATAAATGACTCTTACTTAATTTATCGTTATATAGATGATATAATAATTTTTGGTAAAAATAGTGAATACAAACCAAATATTACATTCTACCCTGATTATCTCAAGCTTCTTAAAACTAACTTCAACTCTAATAGGGTGGAATTCTTGGATTTAGACTTGCATCTTATTAACAATAATGTAGTCAGTAACATTTTTGACAAAAGAGATTCGTTTAAGTTCCATATAATTAAAATTCCCGTATGGAACAGTAATTTTCATATATCAATTTACAGAAATATCATTTTGAATTTTTTATTTAGAAATGATAACTTAACTACCCACAAAATAGATAAATACAATAATATAAAAAAATTTTTTCAATGTTGTTTAGATCATTTAACAGATCTTATATTCACACACATCACAAATACATTAACCGTCTTGCTACTTCGAATTCCAAATCCACCACACAACAATAGGTTTTCAAAGTCAGCATGTTAGTGGTCTTGCTGTGAAGATTATATCATAACACTCATATCACAGTTTACATTTTTTCCACACACATCTTAAACATCTTACACATTGTTGACAACCAACCAAATTAGAGAGCCTAGCAAATTTACATTTTTGACAATCAACCAATTCAAATTTTACCATATTTGATTGTCGTCATTTTATACTTGTCTTTGCTGGCTGGTTTAAAAGTCAGCTCAAAAGATGTGTTTATGTTTTTTCGAAATTTTTTAACTTGGTGAATAATTGACTTTCATTAATGGCAAGATGCTTGTTTCTCTTCGTAAAAGCTTTGTGAGTAAAGAAATTTTGTTAAATTATTTTTTGAAAGATACTTTTCTTATGTAATTGTTCTTGTATTTTTCTACTTTTCTTACATAATTATTTTGTGATTTTGTGATTTTTCTGCAATAAGAATTTGGGAGAGTTTGCTACATAATAGTAGTGATTGGTTTTATCATGCTCTCTGAGTTATACTTTCTCTGAAGTTTTGTATATTTTATTTGGTTTTCCTACCGAGTTGCAAATTGGGAAGGTTGGCGCCTTCAAACTAGTTTAACCCCACTTATTCGGTCCTAAGTCCGAAATTGCTTTAGACTCGCTAGGTTCTTCTTTTTTGTAGTTCTTTTATTTCTCTATAATTTTGTTCTTCATGTTCAGCTTTCATATTTTTATTGCGCTATTTCTTGTTATGTTCTTTATCTATTATTTCTTGTTTTTGATAAATAATACATATTTCTTTTATATATATATATATATATATATATATATATATATATATATATATATATATATATATATATATATATATATATGGGAATATAATCAATCGAAAAAAAGCCAGTGCTTTGGGGGTCTGGACCCAAGAATCCCTTCCCTTGTGAGCGCCACTGATTGAATGTGTATTATGTGTGCAAATGCTGACGTAGAGAAGGGGATTTTCTCTCAGTGCAAGTTGTTATGTTGATTTATAGCGAAAAAAATCATTTAACAGAAAAATATAAAGATATAAATTTGCATAAATTAAAAGTATTGAAATGACTTTTTATGTGTTATTGTTAATTAAAAATATAAAAAATTGCAGAAATCCAAGTTTTATTTTACAAATTTATTCAGCATATATAATGCTACTACATTTATTATATTTTTCTTAAATAAAAAAATAATCACTTTTACTTTTTTTCTCATAATTAAAAAAATAAAAAAATAACAGGAAAATATTTTTGAGTTTTCTTCGTCTGATATTCAACAATGATTACAGAGAGCTTCTGTATGGTTAAAGTTGTAACTACGAAATAAAAATGTTCCTTTTAAAAAATTTTAAGGCTCTTAAAAATAACAGGAGAAAAAAAATAAATTTTCTTTTTCTTATACATTTATTAAAATATTTTTCAACTTTGAATGAGTCATTTCTTTAAAACTTTATTTTTTACTTTTCATTTGCTTGTTTGCAATAAATTGGGAAGAGTTTCTGTTGGCCGTGAAGTGGAGAAAATGTCCATTTCACAATCCTCGCTCTAGGCCAGTGGTTCTCAAACTTTAACTACTGGTGCCCCAATTTTCAATCATTACTTTTATCGCGCCCCCCTAAAAATAATAATGTATTGAATGCGATAATAATACACTTTTTGGCGCTAAAGCTACAATATGATCATAATTATAAACCGTACAAATTAACAAGATAAGTATTAAATTTTGTATATGTGTTACTTTTAAGTATATATATATATATTTTTTGTTATACATTTTAGTTCGATTCACTATAAAAGCGTGTTTTTTTAGTTTGTTTTTAAACTATAACTTGTTTTATAATTATTTTTACTATTCACGATAAAAATCACAATTCCAGTGAATAATTTAATTAAGAGAAAATATACTTACCTACTTTCAAGGACTTTTTAATTTTTCTTTGATGATTTCAGAAAAAATCCAATAAAACTAAGGAAAATGTTCCAAATGCGCGTGTCCTTAAAAAAGGACATAAATCACAGACACTTTTCGCTAATACAGAAACGTTATTTTCCAGTAAAACTGTCATATTTTGTTCACGTTTTGCTGTCGTTTGATGATCTACAAATAAGCATTTTGAACTTTTTCTTCCTTGCGTCTTTTTGACAAGGCGAAGTGCTATATTTATGGCTTCATAGTTTTTTTTATAGAGTTCTTTAGGCAGAATTTGAAAATTTCAATTCAACTCAAACGTTTCATGTCTATCGCTTTTCTCATATTTACTTTCGCTGTCACGATTAATATGCATTATTTCATCAGGTTCTTCAATTGCTTGATCAGTTTCATCTTCCTTCAATAAAGAGATCACAAATGCCCATTTTTTATATATTCTGCCCATTTACATTTATAAACCATAATAAGTCGTACAACACAGCAATCAAAACCACAAAGTTAATCATAGGGGAAAGTATAGCATATTCATAGAAAATATTTTTGTACAAAAGTGGTCGTGCAAGGAACTCGATCAAAACAAGTACCTTGATTGTAAAAACCCGTTTGCCCCTCTCAAAAAAGAGGCATGCATGTGACAAAAATTCATTTGAGTTTTCATTAAGACTGTCTAATAGGAGGATACTGTCAAGGTCACTGTTAACGAATAAAGAGTTTTACCAGAGTTTGGAGTGATTCAGCGCCTCATGCGACCGCTCCCATGTAAAAAGTGAATTCGATACAAATACATCGATGTCAGTTCTAAAAAAATAGTTTAAAACTCATAAAATACATCTCATACAACTCATAAAAATACAACTTGGCCAAATAATCCTTCAAAGTGCTCAATATGCTTATCAATGTATCATAAAACTCATTTACTTGGGGAAAAAAGCAACAGAAAAATATTATTTACAGCTTTCCTAAAAGAAAAAGAGACGGAGTTAAACATGCCAATAAGCTTGAAGGTCAAAGAGATGATAATCAAAAGTAGTATTCTAAGGGTTAAAAGGAACGTAATAAAAAAATCTCTCATCGTGGGATTACAGGAAAGCAAACAAAATATCTTTTTTATTTGGTTTTAGGATCAAAGATAGCTAATGAGCGTTTGAAAGTGGAAAACCAGATGATTAATATAAATTATATCAGTGTAAATGTGCATTTTTTACTTTGAAAGAAAGCATTTTTTTTACTGCATTCCAAAAAATAATTTTTTAAGCCTTTATATTTTCAATATGCTCACGCTCCCTCGCAGGGGTATCGCGCCCCCAGGGGGGCGCGCCCCACAGTTTGAGAAACACTGCCCTAGGCCACAGCTGTGAATGAGAAACCTCCCCTTTCGAACAACACAGAAACCGAAAAGCAATATAATCATCCCCTGCAAAACCATTTGAGGACCTCCCACAGTTTTAAGGGGGGAGAAGGCATAAAACTGCGGTGCGTTTTCGAAGCAGTTCGCGAAATTCATCCGAAACATTTTCGCTACCACTAGCTTTGAAAAAGTAGACCACTTTCGAAGTGAAATTCAATTAGCGGGTCATCCACTCAGAGGGTTAAATTATCTAAAATAAAAATACAAGAATCTGATATGTAATCCTACATGTCATACATGTAGGATTTTACCTTTGAAACATTTTGTTAAAAGGTTGTATCATATTCTTTTCAGAGGACCATTAATCTCAATTTTATTTATTACAGCATTCCGAAGCAGCGCCGTCTAGTGAGCTTTTGTAGCTCCGGCTTGAATAATTTTTCGGCAGAGGCCTACTAACCATCGCTTGTTCAACACGTCACGTCTTTAGCGCATCTCGCGCGCTGCGCGGTACCACCAGTCCTAACGTCCAAGAATGAGAAAGGTAATTTCCCCGTCTTCTAAAGGTATAACTCAACTTTCGATTAACCTAATTCCTGCATGTCTTTCTCTTTGTAAATATCCCCTTTTGTAAATATTTCCCTTTAACTTTAAATAAATTCTTTTTTACTTAAATGAAGTATCTGTGTTTTTAAATGACTTTGATTCAATTAATTCATTACTCACCCTTAAATACTTACCCCTAGACAACCCACCTCGCCAATATAAAATCCCGCCTTCTGAAGAGTCTGATTTTTATTCGAAGATTTATTAGGACTCCCACAGAAATAATTGGGGGTTCGCCTGGGATTTGATTTCGAAAATCTTCTCTAAATAATAAGTTGATGAACTCCTAACCTTCTTCTTCTTTGAAAAAAAATATTTTGGGCTGCACGCCTAAATTACCAACTCACTGAATCGAAAATGCGCGGATTGCCTCTCATAACATACTAACATTTAGGTGAATAAAACGACTCCCGGAGTCACAACTCAAGAGCTACAACTTCGCTCGCCGAAACCACGTTATTTTCTGCCGTGTACAACAACTACAAGAGCTTCATAAATCTAGTGTCTATTTCAAGATTATCAGTAAACACGTCGTCCAGCGAATCAGGTGAGTACTGTTTTTTTTTCGTTTTCCTTGCGACAGGAAAAAAAAGGGAATCTTCAGAAAGCAATACGTGAGTCATCGTTAATTTGCTTATGAAAAAATTGTTGTAGTCGATTTCATGAAGTAATTTATATTTTTAAATATCATGTGTGTTTTTCTGAAATACTATTTTTCTATTTGTGTACAGAAATGGTATCAATTAAAATTTTCTACAAGTATATCTTAAAATATTAAGAAAGTCGTACGTAATATTCAAGTTTTTTATTTGTATCTCATTTAATAACGAATTGAATTGCATTTCAAGTGTGTATGAAAAGTTTTCATTTCTTTGGTTACGTCATCGACCTTGAACTAAAAGATTAATGTCTTCCATTCCTAAACATGTTCCGTTTCGATGCAATCGTAATTTCGATGACTCAATATAGTGTAACATTTCTCTTGCAGCAGTTTGGCAATTAATTAGTTTAGTTTTATGAGTATTCGAGAAATATATTTTGAAAGAAATATGCTATGGTTTTCAGAATTTATTGATTAAACATAAAGCATGATGTTATTTTTAATGGTTTATTTTATCATTCAATATATAAGTATTTTGAGTTCATTTTTGACAGAATTATTATGCTTTCTATTGAAACATGTGTTTATCCTTAGAATGTGCTGAAGAGATCCTAAAAAGATTTTATTTTTATTGGTGTAATAAAATTATATTTGAGATTTTTCTTAAGTGACTAACTTCTAATTGTTTGCTTTTTCCAGCAAAGAACTTTATATTCCTAAATTCTTTTTCATATCACAATAAATTTAATCACAGTTCCTAAACAAGATTTATATTAATTTATTTTTTCTTTCAAATGCTTTTTGCATTTAATATAACGAAATGAGATAACTGATGTATCAAATGGTTTAAAAAAATAAAAAAAAGGTTTTGTTTTTAGTTGAAATTAATAATTTGACTATTTTAAATTAAGCATTGTGTATTTTAGCTCGCACTGTTGTCTTTACACGTTACTGGTTTAAAATATTTCTAAATGAACAAAATTTGAATATGTATTTTGATGCAATATCATTTTAACTTAATTTTTTGTAAATGCAAACGAGAATTGCCAATAGCAACATCATTGTTTTTGTTTGAACGCGTGACAATTTTGTTTATTCCTTTAGTTACTATCTAAACTTAAATATAAATTTTAAAATGGCTTATCTTGGCAAAGGTCGACGCGAAGATTTATTTGTCTTAGCCACGGAATTAAATTTAAAATTCGATAAATCGATGACCATCGCCACACTCAAAGATCTAATTATTGGTACTGAAAATTATGACCAAAAAAATAAATTCAACGATTGTTGAGGATCGCAAAGCCAGAGAAGAAAAATTACGCTTCGAACAATTGAGATTAGATGAGCAAAGACGCAAAGATGAATTTGAGTTGGAAAAGTTAAGAATCCAAACACAATCCAAGTTAGGCGCTGATACATCCAAAGAAAGTGTTACTCTAAATTTCTCGTCAAGGAAGTTTCAAAGTTTATACATCGTTTTGATTTGAAAGAAGACATCAGTCTTTATCTAAAATAATTTGAACGTCAAGCGCAGAGATTGAATATTGATAAAGAAAACTGGGTTTCTCATCTGTTAGGCTTGTTACCGACGGAAGTTTCTCACATCATAACGAGAGAGCCTGATGATAAAGCTAACTCTTACGAACACGTTAAAGAGTTACTGCTGAAACGCTTTAAACTAACTCCAGAAAAGTTTCAACAACTATTTGTCACTCATCAAAAAGCACCTGAAAGAACATGGATTGATTTTTACCATGAGTTAAACAACTACTTCAACGGATGGATAGATGGATTGAAGATAGATACTTTCAACAAGTTATCCGATCTAATCATAACAGATCAACTCAAACGAAAAACTCCTTTTGAATTTAAAGAAAATTATCTTGATGAACGGGCAAATATGAACTCCCCCCTGTTCAATTAGCAGAAAAACTAGAAGAATTCGAAGACTTTAAAAGGACTCTGAAACAAAAATCTAGCAGTCCATTTGTGAAGAAACAAGAATTTAAATCCACAGAAAAGAATCGCAGGTATGAAGCACAGGGAAAATTCGAGTATAACAGAAAAGATAAGAAGTTTCCAGCGTCAACGAATTACAACAAACATTACGAAGCCCCTGTTACCAAGTACGAATCTATTCAAAGATATCAAGACAGCGCGCAGAAAGTGTATTACACCAAAAATTACGAGAAACACTCAAATCACAATGCTTCCAAGCATGCTCAGCCGAAATATTCAAAATCGCAGAAATTCAAAGAACCTCTAAAAGAAACTTGCACACTCATTGTTAAGGAAGGTTTACGTACTAAAGAGATATTTTTTGGAAAGGTGAAAATCACGGCGCTCATAGACAGTGGTAGTACCGTAAGTTTGCTTCGAGAAAACACGAGCAGAAGAATAATGGATCCAACAAAATTATCGAAGAACAAGATGCTTCTCACAGGTATTGGTGAAGCACAAGTGACAACTATCGGTTCCTTGGAACATGAGTTCAAAATAGATGATGAAAATTACTCGTTAACTTGGCATGTTGTACCGGCTGATAAATTAAAATTCGAAGCAGTTATTGGATCAGATCTTTTGGAACAAGCATCGATAAGTTTTACTAAAGAAGGCGTTAAATTCAACAAATATGAGAATCATGCACAGCTTATGCAAATATCTGCTGAAAATCTTCAAGAAGAACTAGACCTACGTCATGTTGAAAATCGTCAAATCAAGAAGGAACTTGAAAAGTTAATTCAAGACTACAAGCCAGAAAAAACAGCATCTACTGACATCACAATGAGAATTATTCTAAAAGATGAAGAACTAGTCTGTCAACCCCCTCGTCGACTAACTTTCACAGAAAGAAGAGAAGTAAACAAACAGAAGAATGGCTCAACGAAGGCATTATACGTCCGAGTTCTTTGGAATATGCAAATCCAATCGTAATGGTAAAAAAGAAAGATGGATCTTCGAGAATGTGCATTGACTACAGAAAATTGAATCAGAAGCTTGTGAAAGCTAAATTTCCGTTACCTCTCATCGAAGATGTTTTAGACACTTTGCAAGAAGCAAAGGTATATTCTACATTAGTTTTACGCAATGGTTTCTTTCACGTCGATGTTGACGAAGATTGCAGAGAGTATACATCCTTTATCGTCCCAGATGGACAATTTGAATTCAACAAAGTTCCTTTTGGACTAAGCACAAGTCCAGGAGTTTTCCAACGCTACGTATCAAGTATATTTAGAGATCTTACTCGGAAAGGAATTGTAATCAGTTATTTAGATGATCTCGTCATTCCAGCGAAAAACGAACAGGAAGGTCTAGAAAAACTTAAAATTTATTTCGAAGTCGCAAAGAAATACGGATTAGAAATTAAGTTCAAGAAGTGCCAATTCTTAAAAAAAATTGAATTTCTATGTCACATTGTAGAAAGCGGATCTATTAAACCATCTCCCACGAAGACACTAGCTGTCCGAAAATTTCCAGAACCAACAACAATAAAACAAGTACAAAGTTTTCTTGGTTTAACTGGGTATTTCCGCAAGTACATCAAAGATTATTCAAAGATAGCTAAACCACTTAGCGATTTAACAAGAAAAGAAAACCTCTTTGTTTTTTTTTTGGGGACTCAACAAAAAGAAGCATTTCAAAAATTAAAGAAAATCATGTCCGAAGGCCCAATCTTGCACCTTTACAAGTATGGAAGAAAAACCGAACTGCATACAGACGCTTGTAAACAAGGGTTCGGCGCAATTTTTTTACAAGAAGCCGAAGATGGAAAGTTACATCCCGTTTACTACATGTCGAAAAAGACGAATACAGCAGAAGAAAAGTATGACAGCTACGAATTAGAGGTACTAGCAATTATCAACGCATTAAGGAAGTTTCGTGTTTATCTTTTAGGACAACATTTTAAAATAGTAACTGACTGTTCAGCATTTCAGAAGACTATGCAAAAAAGGATCTAATTACTCGCATAGCCAGATGGGCACTTCAATTAGAAGAATTCGATTATGAAATAGAGTACAGAGCTGGAAGTCGTATGAAGCATGTTGATACTCTTAGCCGATATCCCGTAATGATATATATGGTATGCAAAGGTACATTAACTTCAAAGCTTAAAAAAGCACAAGAGGAAGATGACAGCATCCAAACATTGAAATCACTTCTAGAGAAGCAAGAATCAGAAGAATTTTTTGAGCGAAACGGTATACTCTACAAGTACTTAAATGGTCGAGAATTAATTGTAACCCCTAAAGCAATGCAAGCTGAACTAATTAAATTGATTCACGAAAATGGTCATTTCTCAGTAGGAAAAACAGAAGAAATTGTGAAACATGAATTTTTTATCCCAAATTTATCCAACGTCGTGAAAAAATAATAGTTAATTGTGTTCCATGTATTTTAGCTAATAAGAAAACTGGCAAAAAGGAAGGGTTTTTGAATCCTATTTCTAAGGAAAGCATTCCTTTAAGTACGTACCATGTTGACTTCATTGGTCCTTTACTCTCCACAAACAAAAGTTTTCAACACATTTTCACCGTAGTAGACTCATTTACCAAATTTACTTGGCTATATCCCGTCAAAACTGTGTCTGCTGAAATGCCCTCGAAAAACTAAAACAACAGCAGAAAACCTTTGGTAATCCCATGAGAATTATCTCTGATAGAGGTTCAGCGTTCACTTCAAAATTATTCAACGACTACTGTGATGAAGAGAACATTCAACATCTACAATAGCGACAGGTGTTCCTCGAGGAAACGGACAAGTTAAACGAATTCATCGAACTTTGATTCCAGTTCTCACCAAACTATCATTAGACGACTCAACGAAATGGTACAAATACGTCGACAGATTACAGAGAATACTAAATAGTACTATATGCCGCAGTACAAAAGGGACACCATTCGAACTATTAGTGGGAACCAAAATGCGTAACAAGAAAGACATCCTAATCAAAGACTTACTTCTAGAAGAAATGGCGAAAGAATTACTAGAACAACGCGAATTTTTAAGAAACGATGCAAAAAAGAACATCGAAACCCTGCAGTCTGAAAATAGAAAGACGTATAACAGAAGAAGAAAGAAAGCTTCGTTATACAAAGAAGGTGATTTAGTAGCCATCCAAAGAACCCAATTTGGAGCTGGACTGAAACTAAGGCCAAAGTTCTTAGGCCCTTACAAAGTAACGAAAGTTAATCCTAAGGATAGGTATGAAGTGGAAAAGGTTGGTCAGCACGAAGGACCGAACTCAACCACCACCTCAGCTGATTTGATGAAACATTTTTATGCTTAATTGAATTTTTTTTATTTGTTATTATTTTTAATTTTTCTCATATTATATCCCTCTTGAGAAATTAATAGATGTTCTACGGTAACACTCGTTTGCATTAATAATTTTATATTCACTTGTAACATTTATTATATTTTCGTATTATTCTTTATCTTTCTATTGATGCGAAGGATTCTTTTATGGTTTAGTTAATTGTAGATCACAACATAGAATATTTTGTTTTTATATGCTTTATTTTAGGTCCGGAATTGTGAATATTAGGTATACATATTTTCATCTGTAATATTTTATTTTATTATCTTTAAGAATCGTATTATTTGTCTTTATTGCATCCACATTCCTATAATCATCAAATTTATAGTTGTAACTAAAAATAGTTTGTATTTAAAGTACTTAAGCTCTCAACATTTTGTAAGAGCTAAGAGACCAGCTCTGTCAGGAGAGGGTGATTTTGTAGGATTTTACCGTTGAAACATTTTGTTAAAAGGTTGAGTCATATTCTTTTCAGAGGACCATTAATCTCAATTTTATTTATTACTGCATGCCGAAGCAGCGCCGTATAGTGAGCTTTTGTAGCTCCGGCTTGAATAATTTTTCGGCAGAGGCCTACTAACCATTGCTTGTTCAACACGTCACGTCTTTAGTGCATCTCGCGCGCTGCGCGGTACCACCAGTCCTAACGTCCAAGAATGAGAAAGGTAATTTCCCCGTCTTGTAAAGGTATAACTCAACTTTCGATTAACCTAATTCCTGCATGTCTTTCTCTTTGTAAATATCCCCTTTTGTAAATATTTCCCTTTAACTCTTTAAATAAATTCTTTTTTACTTAAATGAAGTATCTGTGTTTAAATGACTTTGATTCACAACTAATTCATTACTCACCCTTAAATACTTACCCGTAGACAACCCACCTCGCCAATATAAAATCCCGCCTTCTGAAGAGTCTGATTTTTATTCGAAGATTTATTCGGACTCCCACATACATTAATACACGTTTTTGTCTATTTATATATATATATAATGTTACTATATAATTTTACATTCTTTTGGGAAACAAAAATTTCAAAAAGCATTCACTACAGAAATGAAAAAAATATCTTGATTTACTACAGGTTTATTAATGTTTATACTTGATGATATAAATTAAATACCATTTTGAAACATTAGAAATGCAAATTACCAATTACCTTTTGTAAAATTATAAGTAAAATAAACTATGCAACATTTTTAAAACCTTTATTCGCAGTACCATTTTAGTAAAAATGTGTTATTTATCAAGAATTTCATTCTGAATGTGGTAAAAAATTAAGGCATTAAAATTTTTTAATTAATTTGTGTATTATATAGAAGATAAGTTTGTGTGTATATATGAATATAAAAGTCCTGTTCTCTCCTTCATGGTCAAAGTAATAAGTCATTTTTGAATCCATAATTATTTTACACAAAAAAATAAAATTTATAAAATATTTGTGTTGTGTATCTATTCATTATGTAGTATAGGGATTTCTTAATACAACATCTGTTTTTAAGAATTTAACTGGTATAAATTTGTCACACAGATGTACAATTTTTTTTTACTATGGATAACATTTATTGAAATTTGCACAAGGGTTATCAAAATGTAAAATTCATTAATTTTGATAAGTTTCACATATGGACTATACACATAGTATTGAAGTATAGCACAGTGTATTGAAGAAATCTATGCAACCCCAGCTGGAATGTATTAAGCATAAGAATATTCTGGATTTTAATTTTTACATAAGTATTAAAGTCTAAAAGGTTCATCTTTATTGATACTATCCTGCTTATAAATTTAAAACCTGAATAAATGTGTTGTATTGAGTTATTTACAAATATTTACCCAAGAAGTGTACTTAGATCAGTTTTATGATATTTTTTTGTAATTAAGATCATGAAACCAAATATGCTTTTACATATAGACATTTGATTCTGTAGGATATTTACTTTCTAAAAGCAATCGAAATATTCGAATTTTAATATAACCTTTTTCAATTCTCTGTTTACTCTTAAATGAATAACTTGACAAATTGCCGTTCGCAATAATCTACATTAATGCAAAATTCAGTAAAAAAAAAAGCTAAGTTCAGAAAAAAAATTCAAAGTTATTTTTAATGGGTTAATTTTCCAAAATCACTGAAATTTTTATGTGACATGTGTTGAAAGGGCCAATTTGGAGCACTTGTATATTATAATATCGACTAATTTCTTCAAATCATAAAACCGCGTAATGCTACGATATACTGTACGAGGGCATTTTGAAAAGTAAAGATACACCGTACGCCAGAGGGAAAAAAACGTTTTGGCGTGCAAGTTGGCAACACAGGTGTTAACCTAGAACCGTTAGCTTTCTCCTCGCGGTCGTTCGGCATTTCAACGTTGATTCTGGTTGGTGTAGGTCGTGTTTAAAATGGCTGCGCCGATTCAGAATCCCGCCAAATGTGAAGTGCGCTCCGTCATACGTTTTCTTCATGGGAAATGCCATACACCAGCGGATATTGACAAAGAAATTGTTTCTGTTTATGGGAACATTATGAATCGACAAAATGTAACGAAATGGTGTCATCATTTCTGTGAAGGTAGGACCAAAGTTCATGACGAACAATGAACAGGTCGGCCATCTGTGATCTCTGATGCCCTTCTTCAGAGAACGGAGGAAGCAATTCGTGCGCTTGCTCATCATCTTAGTGGAAAATCATTCCACGACGATGATGAGATCAAAGATGAAGTGTTGTGTGTGCGTGTGTGTGAAATGTGGTTCCGACAACAGGCGGCAACCTTCTATGACTGTGGGATACAAAAGCTTGTGCACCGACTTAACAAATTTTTGGATAACGGGGGTGATCATGTCGAAAAATAATAAATAATCCAGTTAATAAGATCTAACTGACGTTTTCTAACTAAATGTTTTTTTTCAGGAATGCGAGCCATTGTATCTTTACTTTTCGAAATGCCCTCGTACAACCAATAGTGGAAACTGTTCATTTTCATGTTTGAACACAGTAATTATAGTGATATAATTTTTTTTAAAAATTCGAATGTCTTTTTGCTTGGCAAAATTAGTTGGCAGTTTAATACGTATGTTCCAAATTTTGGAATGGTATGAGTACTGATTTAGCATTTTTTAGACAAACTTTGAAGTAATTAATTTTATATTTGAAGTTAATATATTTTCAAACATCATATATATATATATATATATATATATATATACTTCAGAGCAAAAATTCTGAATCTATTTTCTTAATGTTGTTTCATTTTCAGTTTTTTTAGTATAAATATAATTATGTATAAAAGGATACTTTAGATGCATAATCAGTGATAACGAAATAAAATGTCAAAAAATTAATCCAAAAAAGTTTAAGTTTGTATGATCTGAAGTATATTTAACACTATACATAAAATAACCGGTAGAAATAGATATGCATTAAGTGTTGGTATGTTCAGTGTAAAAAAATCAAATATTCCCACTAAAACAGAAGATAATGCTTCATATATTTCAGAGGAATTGATTGTAGGAATTATGTAATTAGTGTGAAATTAAAAAAAAAAAAAGAAATTCCTTTGTTAATTTTATTTTGATGTAGTATATCCAATGTAAAGATTTATTAATAAAAACATTGCTACATTGCCATTTTATACGTGTATTTGTTTTCATTCAAAATTTCTTTCTATAAGTTGCATGATATAAGTATTCTAGTTTGTTTTATGTAAATTCAGAAAGTTGATTGTATAGATTTATGATCTGAAATTTTAAAATTCTTAGGATATTTCATTTAATCTGGATTCATACCATGTACAATTTCTCAAAAATACTATGAAAAGTTTTGTTGACAACCTACAAATATAATGCTGTCTCCTGATTTTGCATTTTAGTTCCTATGTCACATATCTGGGTTTTTTTCTTGAAGATTTAATTAATTTTAAAGAACAGAGAGAGACAACTCAATTACTTGTTGTTTACTATTAATTGCCCATGGTGGTGTTTAACAATTTAAGCTTATATGTCATAAACCTAATGAGATAAATAAAGTGAGAGAAAATTTCAGAAATTCTGCATAATTTGACCATTTTATAGCTATTTAATCTGTGATTTAGGAGAGGATTTTCTTTAATTTTTTTATTACAGTATCATTTTATTTGTTCTTGTTGATGATACTTAATACTTTTTCTTGTAAATAAATTGAAAAAAGCCATTTATAAGGTTTCCAGATAATTTCATTAGATATTATCAATAAGATAAAAATTGAGATATAATAACAAGATATTATGCACGTTAAATATTGGCAGTTAGATCCTCTATTTGTTCTCTATTTGTACTTATAGTATAGTGTTACATTAATAGATTTTGCTTTATTTACTTATAGTGTATTCATGTAATGTTAAAATTAAGTGTCAATAAATAATGTATATTAAAATGAGTATAATTATTGAATAAAACTGTCCGATAAGAATTTTCTGCTTCTTTATACGAGAAATTTTCATGAAAACAATTTAATTTGTTCTACTATAAAATAGTTATATTAAAAAGCCTATTTCTTTAAGCATTTTTCTTAATTTATTTTTAAAAGTCAAGTTCATTTCTTTCTGAATGTTGGAGACTGCCATTTCTAAAAAAATCAAACCTTTTGAAAGGTACTAATTAGAAACTAAGTCAAACAATATAAAACATATCAAATGTTTGTTTATAGTTAGATTATTTTAGATATACCTAACCTTTAAATGATGTTAAAAACAATTTTTTTCATCACAGAAGAATTCCTAATTATTAATCACAAACTTTCATTATTAACCAACTATTATTTTATACACTCTGCTCTCAAAAAGTATAAATCTCTTGTTAAACATTAGAAATAGGTATGAAAATTTTTAAATAAGCAAAAATATATCCATGCCATTGACAAATCTTAGCATAAATTCATTTCCAAAATTATATTTACTTGCATTTCATGTTTCTGAATGTTCCATACTCTTCTATGAGAAATTATAGAGATAGTATTTCTAAAAACATTAAATATTTGTAGCTGGTAATTACTAAGAGAATCTAACAATGAAAGGTATAAACATTAACATTTCAAAATGGGACCATTTCATATCTACATGCTTCTTATAAATTACACTATTTTATGAATTTATGTGGAGTGATACACTATGTACCAATAAGTAATTGGACACATATGAGAAGTTTTTCCAAATTCAATGGTCTCAATTCTATACCGTAAATCATTCTCGAGCGTAAATAAACATAATAAACTACATGAAAATAAAGGACTTATTATAAGGATTCTAAAAATAATCTAGAACTATTAATAAATATATAAACAAACACTGCAAGAAGCTTTTGGGTTCGCCCACTAACACCAAATGACAAATATACTAAACTGAAAGAAAAATTATGCTAAAAAATTACGAAAAATACTTCATACCTAATTATTAAACAAGGATAATGCAAAAATGTAATAAAAATAAATAAAAATTTCAGAAATAAGATTCACACACAAGAAGTAAACATATCAAGCATACGAAATTTACACACTGATTCAAAACGTCGGGAAATGTTGGTATCCTCGTCACGTGATTTCGACTTGGAGTCTCACTGTCGTGAATCAACCTCATTCAGATTGATTTATTTCTTCTGTAAATCGAAGGCAATTTAATATGTATTTCAACAGGAACTAATTGAATTTAGAGTCAAACATGTAGCATTCTACTATCAAGGAAATACAATCCATAGTAATAATAATTTTGTATTTCAGGTCAGTAGTGTGTCCGTTTTTTATTATTTGAAAAGCAAATTTTTCTTTGGTTAGCGGAAGTAATTTGTTTTTCTTTATTTAACGATTATTATTTTACATCAACATTGTTTAAAAAATTAATTCCGTGTTGCTTTTTGCAGAATAATGAATCATCTTTTTGTAAAATGAAAACCACGTTTTGTTTAGGGGTATGGATGAATTCAGATAGATTTCTCATTTGCTCATCGAAAATGATATTTAAAATATGTTTAATTTAATAGGAACTAATGGAAATTTAGTTTCAAACATGCAGTAATTTTTTATCAAGAAGATTTAATCCATTCTAATAATAATTTTATTTTATCTTTTTTTTCAATATTTAAGGATAGTTGAAGGAATACTTTATGAGTCTCGAGACTAAATATTTATTTTCATTACATAAATTTGTGTGTTTTTATTATCAATTGTTCTTTATTTTTTAAAAATATATATTACTTGTAAAATTTAGTAATGAATGGCTTTAAATGTGTTGAATGGGATAAGACCTTATCTACAATTTCGAACTTATATCGAATTGCGAAATTGATTCATAATAAGGTAAATACAATTAAACAGGTAAGATGTATTATTTGCAGTGCAGAACTCATTTCTAAAAAAGCCTTGGAGAATCACATTGATTTGGTACATAATATTACAATAGAAAAGAAGATACTCGTACATTTGACATTTTTAAAGATTTCCAGTTTTGGAAAGAAAGCATTGAGAAGCAAACTAGTTCCTTGTATGTGAAGAATACTGGAAGTAAATCAGGGAAAACTAGAGGAAAAATAACCTACTTTTGCTGTCATCGCAATGGTTTTTATAATGCAAGAGGTGATAAGAAGAGAAATATGAAAATATCTGGTAGCAACAAGATTAATAGAAACTGCCCTTCAAAGATGAAAGCAAAGTGACTGTGGAATTCACAAAAACCCATGTAGGACATGGGATAGATTTTGGACGGATGAAAATAACTAGAGAAGAAAAAGAAGATATAGCGAGAAAACTAGAAAATAAAATCCCAGTCGAGGCTATCCTGGATGATATTAGAAATTCAATGAATCAGAAACTATAAAGAATTAATTTAATAACAGAGCAAGATATAAAAAATATTAAAGTGGAATACAATATAAGCTCTGATGATATTTTGGATTCAAATTATGTGGTAAGTGTAAACAAGTGGGTTGAAAGCCTGATATAAACAGAGAGGATTCTCCAATAGTTCTCTTCAAGGACCAGAACATTTTTGTCGAAAATTTATACCCTGGTATGAGAGTAGCAGATTTTCTACTTGTAATTATGAATGCTTCGCAAAAAGATATGTTAAGATTTTATGGAAATTGTACTATATACTTGAATTTTACGCATTGAATGAATGCATATGGGTTTGATTAAGTGACACAATTAGTTTTAGATAGGAGAGAGGGATTTCCAGCAGCATTCATTTTAAGCATTCGACAAGGTTCTACAGCGTTAACACTGGCATTTGCAAATATTAAGGAACATACTTGTATTTCTCCAAGAGTTTTGATGACATATCATTCTTAATCTTTTTTTTAATGCATGGAAAACAGTTTTTGGCATTCCTGAGAAAAGACTATTGTGCACATGGCATGTAGATAGAAGTTGGAGACGTAGTATTCTTAGGTTGATAACGAAGAAAGAAATCCAAGTTGAAGCTTACAAGATTGTCCGAAGTCTTTTAGTAGAAACAGATGAAGCAGCCTTCGATATGTTAAAAGAAGTACTGAAGAATTTTGATGAAAAGGAGGAAATTGTAGAATTAAAAAGATATTTTAAACAAACCTACAGTAAGCGAAGTGAAGTATGGACATATATTGTCACAGAAAGTGGAAGTCAAGCGACTTGCTAAGGCATTGTTTAGTCTAATGAAATTTGTAAGAGACAGAGTATTTGATCGACTTATTTCTTTGGAGAAAGGTAAGGTATCTTCAAAAATATCTCAGCTGAGGAAAAGGCATAAAGTTGGCCAAAGTTTAACCAGCTTATGCATTCAAAATAAGGAAGACGAATGGTCAATTAGCTCCACAAGAGGTAAGGCCATATATATTGTTAAAAGAAATGTTACATGCTCCAAAGAATTGATGTGTAGGGAATGTAACCACTGTTTGCATAATTTTACATGTACATGCATTGATAATGCAGTTCAGTGGAATATGTGCAAAAATATCCATTTTATTTGCAGCAAAAATTTGAATAAAATCAATAGTACTATACTAGAGGAAAGACCATCCTTAGATTCACGTATAACTGATGAAGAAATGATTATTTGTGAAGATTAGAAAGTTTTGGAAAAAGAAGCACATGTGGATATAATTAGAGGGCCACATCTACACGGACAGAAATTTCCAAGGAAGAATTCCAGAAAGAATGCATGCAATTAATAAATAAAGTATCCCCAGAACAATATGATAACATTTTAACTCTTATAAGAAATACTGTCGATTCATCGCATTTGTTCCCTGAAGCTAATCAAGAAATTGTATCAAGAACTTTGAATATGGAGCCGCCAAATAAAAAGATAAAGACACAGATATGTGTTTCAATAAAAAGAAGACTTCTCAGAAAACTTCAACTACATTGAGAAAACCTACCCAAGAAGAATGTCAGTGTATCAACGAGTCTGGTTTTGACAGCAAAATCAGCATAAAAATGAATTTTTGGTTTTAACATTATTAATTTTGGATAAAAAATGACTGGAAATTAAAAGAGGTGTTAATCTAATAGCAATTTTAGAACTTTCAGGTATCCATGTGGAATATATGAAATTTTTTACTGTAGGTGTTTTTAGATTATAGTGCAGTATTATAGTAGCAATGCTGATTAACTAGAAGGCGTTTAATAATTCCTAATGATTTATGCGTATGTTCAATGACATACGCATAAATACATGTATGTTCTTTTTTTATTATAGGCAGTTTTAGGTCATTCCAATATAGAGTTCCTGATTCACAAGAAGGTGTTTAAAAAATTTTAAGTTTATATATATAAATTCCTGGCTAGTATGTAATGTGCAATATATATGTTCATTTTTACTGCAGGTTTTAAATTCACATGTTGTGAAAACTCCTGATTAATAATGTATTTATAATAGTTGATTTAAATAAATAAAAAAAAATACATTTGAATTTTTGCAAATGGGTAACTGTAACAAGTAACCTGGTTATATGCATAAATTTAAAGTCTCAATAGTAATAATTTCTTAACGAATAAACTCGTATCTTATTTGTTATCACTGCCCCATTGAAATAGATGTCATAATAAAGTTCAGCATTGTTTAATTCTAAATATTACAAGTGATTTACAAACAAAAACTTTAATATATTTTTTTAGAAGTTGATTTTGTTCCCTATCCTAAAGGTACCCATTTGTAGAGGTCCAACTGTATTCACTTCTCTGTGGCTGCTACCTTAACGTGGCAGAGAAGCTTAAGTATCATTTGAAATTTCAAATGGTATAACTAAAAGCAGTCTTAAACTAAATTATTCATAATAAAATTTCAGTTTATGAAAACTAATTTAAATACACATTCTGTATTTTAATGTATTGCTCTTTACTTCTAGAAATAATTTTTTTAAAAAAATTTAGATACACTTATAAATCAAATATTTTATGTATGGTCTTCTAAAAAATGGAACTTTAAATAAAATTTCTATAGTTATTATAAGTTCTTTTTTTGGTTTCAAACTACTTGATCAGTATTAAATAAGTCTGAGTTTAGCATCTTCCTGAATTATGCAAATGTGTCAAATTATATGAGGCCTACCACAAAATGTAAACATAGCTCTGTAAAGACATTAGAAGTAGAGTAAGTTATCTCTCAAAAAGTTTAATTAATGTTATGGTTTACACTTCTAAATCCCATAAAAGCAAGAACTGATTCAAAAGAATGCATGTAAATAAGAATAATTTTGAATAAAACTACAGTTAACAAAAGTTCTTCAAACCTAGTTCATACACAAAATGTTTCCATCAACCATTGATTATTTGATTGTTTTTAATTTTTACTCTTTTTAATAATATTTGACTTGTGTTGTGATATTGAAGAAAAAAATTAATATAACTTATTAAAGAGAAGTCTAACATTTCAGGTGTAAAAAAATTACTGTTGCATTATCATTTATATTTTTTTTTGGTGACAAACACTTATAATTTCCAATTTTTAAAGTAATCTTATATAATATTCTCTTTTCAAGAGAACATTAGTTAATCTTCTGTAGTTTTTTTATTTTACATTAACCTTGCATTTATCTGTCTTTATAAAGGGTCATTAATTCTCTCGTGTGTTTCTGATTAAAACAGTAAAAGTATAGATTAAGACAGTCTTAATTGTGTCTGTAATTAAATAAATAGTATCTTTTTATAGAACCATGAATTTTTCATCAAACCTAATTATGTTAAATGTGCAAACATTTGATCTTCAAAGTGAATTTCTGTTACACCAAAATCTTGATTCTAGTTATAGTTAAATTTGGATAAAAAATTATCTATGCCTCCATGTGCTGTAATTGATAATATTTCACTTTTTGTATGCATATGTGTTGCTCTTTTTTATGGTTTCCACCATTTCATATTTACACCTTGGAAGTTCAGAAACATGCCTTACAATTTCAAGTATATAGGGAATATTTAAATGAAAGGAGTGAAAAATACTGCAAGGTAATGCATTTGACATATAAGCGTGTATTAAAAAATAAGTAATACTACTCAAATGTATGTAAATATCTGGTTTAGAACTTTGAAATGAGAAAATGTATACTATTTACAAGATGAGTGTCACATTTTATAAAAGGTATGTTTGGAAAACTAGTGATAGAGGCCGAAAACTGTTATCTTGTACAACTTTATACCAAATTGAAAGGTTAGTAATTATAACTGAATGTCATTTTTTTGTGCATTAGATATTAATTTGAATGTAAAAATATTTATTGTTATGTTATTTTGTTGGAAATTTCAAACCAAACAAAATATGGATTTATATACATTCTTGACTTATTTTTTCAGGATACTCTTTTAATTTATTTTTATTTGTGTTTTATAAGAATTTTGTTTGATTGAGATGCTAGCTGATGTTTTTTATTAGGCTAAATGTATTTATTATTTTAGTATTTTAAGGAATATTTGTTAGTAACACTATTCAATAGACATTGCATTTGTATAATTGTTTTAATTAATATTTATTTTAATTGTACTAATATTGTGGATGTTAACTATATATGTGTATACATAGTGTTGAATTTTGTTTGAAATAAAAATTTTCTTTTGTACATGAAATTTTTCATTTGACTGGATTATATTACACAAATAATTGTAATTAATACATTGGAATAACTTTTATAAATTATTCATGAAAGTTTTTCAGGTTTCCATAACCTTAAAAAATAAGTACAAAATTGAATATGAACTAAGTTATTAAGAATTAAAAATATAGATTATATTTACCCTTGTTTGGGAAAGACAATACATTAAAATCACTACAGAAGTATTAGATATAATTCAACACGGTATTTTTTACTCTATATCAGTGGTCTTCAAACTGTGTTCCACAGAACCCTGGGGTTCCAAAAGTCAATAAAAAAGTCGAGAAGAAACAAATATGTATGCAAAATGGATTCATGTTCTCTATGAAGTTTGTACAGTTACAAGTATCTAAAGCTCATCCTATTTATTAAAACTAAAAATTTTATTCATATATAATAACTTTATTTTGCAACCCTTTTAAAACTTTTATTATAATAAAAGAATACTAAAATGTGTTTTATATTTATATATACTTCCTACTGGATTGTGAATATTCTGTTGTTTACTATCTCGGGTTCCACGAGAATTTTATACTCATTAATCAGCACAATGTCTTGCAAAACAAAATATTTTCCAATGAAAAATGCACCTTTTTATATTTGTGGGAAACAACACCTATAATGGCGGAGTGAGCGAATATTAACGTTGCACTGTTCAGCTACATGAGGGCTTTTGGTGACGGTCCTTAGTAATTTTGAACTTTGGTCAAAGACAACACCTGAGCTGGAACTCCCCTCTCCTAACTACCACACCAATGGGAAGACGTTTAAGCTCTCGGCAGATTTATTGTGCATCGTACCCCTACACGGCGGGTCTTTGGTGGTACTTGGCTTGAACTCGTGACATGCCAGTCACGATCCAATGCCTTGACCACTAGGCTACCGTCGCCACTATAATGAGGGAAAAGGAAAAAATTATCCAGAGAGTTGATGTTAAAATCTAAGAAAGAACAGCTGTGTTAAATTTTGGTTGCAAAATATACAGGATTTCTCACACAGAAATAAACATTTCAATTACATTCAGAATATCGTGTTCAAGTGAAATATATTTCTCAGCGTGAGAAGTGGCTACAAAAAAACAAATGAAATTCGGAACACACACATTTAATGCGATTGCTTTTAATCTCAATAGACCTAAACTTCGAAAGGTTGTGGAAAAAACACTGGTATATATCCCAGTTACTAAATATAATGCAAGGGTACGTGACACTTGAATCGAAAATTAATATTATCAATGAGTAAACTATATTAAAGAACAATTAGATTAGATTTTTTTTAATTGCCTTAACATTAAGTACCTATAACATGTTGATTTACTTTAAATATTATTTTTGGGACATATTCTTCGAAGTATGTATATGGAATGGGGTTCAACGAAAACACTTTATAGTTCTAAATGTTCCAGGAAAGCACTTTCAAGTTCTAGGGCTTTTGTGAGTTGAAATTTCGAAGACCCCTGCTCTATATCAGTAAATATAGTATTTTCAGGTACTGAAATCACAGGTTGCCAAATTTTCTAATCAAACATTGATAATTTGATTTCTTTTAAATACCTCATTTTTGTGTTATAAACCACTTGCACAAATTATTAATAAACCAAATATATATATATTTTTAAAATATTTGTTATTAGGTCAGAGAGAGAGAGATTAGTACATACTAGTTATATTAAATTTCCATCAGGGAGAAATATTTTAAATTAGAACTGAATGAAGTTGAGAAAAGTATCAATGATTTTTAACTTGAAATAGTTACTTTAGATACTAATCTTGGTTACTTTTCATTGTACTTTGGGAAGAAATAAGTCTCAGAAATTTAATATCCTTTATTTATTTGAAGACAAGTAATTTATCTCATGAAATTCCAAAAATACTTTTACAAGGATTTAATCTTTTTAATTTCGTATAAGAACACACAAAACTTTTTGTAAAAAACATGCTTTATAAGTGCAACTCAAGAAAACAATGTATATATTATAACTTCGGGAAAAAAATTTCTCAACCATAATTTTATGTAAATTTCTAGAGGTACATCATTAGAATCTTATGCAACCTACTTTCCTAGAGAAATGTTCTTATTTCTTACATCTTCACTAAACATTTTAGACTAGTATTGAAGGAAGTTATATAAAAAAAAGACTGCAGATTACATTTTAAAGCTGGATAACTTGCTTCATATACTGAATTGCTTTTTGGGGGGAAAATCTTGTCTTTAACTTGTATATTCATTTGTAGGCTAATAATTTTCAAAAGAAATTTTCAAAGAAAACTAAAATTTCAAAAGAAATGCTTTAAAGTAACAAACCATATTATTTAAAACAAAAATGTACATAAAAAATTTTATTTTATATCATAAGTAATTCCTTTCCAAAAAATACGTATATAATCTCTCTACTGCAATTTCCTACTCACTCAAAAATATATATTTTTCAAATATAAATTTTCTGCAGGAGTACATTTCCATTAGAATTTTGCAGTATCTACTCTCCAGCATTATTCTTCCTGTTATTTCGTATTTATAAGGAAGATGAATGTTTTCAACTTTTTTACACTAACTAGGATTGTTGAAATTTATGGATTTATTGCAAGATTAGTACATTATATTGAAGCATTTGCATAGGATATTTTCTTCTATGAAAATACAAATGCAAGAAATTTAAAATTTTATATGAACACTAATTAAACAATGTTTAAAAATAAAAAAATATCGAATTTTATGCTATGAACTGTTACAAATGGTATGTTATTTAGTTTTTAAGCAATTTAGAAGCTTTAGTTGCAACTTTGTGATGAAGCATTTTTAACTAATTACTTTTAAGACCATTGTTCTGTTATAGAAACTTCTGGGAAAAACACCAAGACAAAAATTTATTTATTGGAGATGAATTTACACACATATTTTTATTTATTTATTTGCTTATTTTGCATGATAATGAAAAAATATTCCAAAAATGCGTCAAATGTTTAAAAATTTTCTTTCACAAAATCAATAGAACTAATACTATTTCATACCACATAAACATAAAATTTAATTTAATCATCCTAAAAGTCAATTATTTAGAAAATAAGCTTCTTTACATTTAAGCTTCTTTAAAAACTGATAGAAACCTTGTTGCATCAAGAAATATCAAATTTTATTCCTTTCCTCACATATTCTAACATATTCGCATTACTACTATAGCATTACTTCTCGGATTCTTCCTGTTCAATGATCTAGGATTCTTCCTGCGACTCAACCATCTAGGATTCTTCCTGTCCACACTAATCCCTTTTTCCCCTATCGAAAAATCCCTATTTTCTAAAGATTTTCCTGCCCCCAACGTTATGCTTCATTATCTTTAGTTTAGATCAGCACATTCCTCTTAGACAATTTGAAAGGTTGACTTCTCTAGCAGTTATCATTTCCGTTGGTACACCACTAAGAAAGTCTGAGTCAAATGGCTGTACTATGGAGTTCTGATCATTCTTTTCATACCTAGGGAATTGCATGGAATTAGTTACTTAATTTTCTTAAAATCTTTATTAAAATGGGCAAGGAATTAAGTTCTCTCGAGTTATCTAAATCACCAGACAGGAGATAAACCGGGCCAAGTGCTCTACAACCCAAACCCAGCTACAAAAACCGAAGGAAAAATAAGTTTTTTTAATTTCTTTTTTATAAAAAAAAAAGTCAAGTAATTTAAATATTTGTCAAAGATCTAAAATTTCTCTCACATTCAACGAACCAAAATGATCATAAAACTATTTTCATTCATCGAATATACCGGGGGAAACTTTTTTGTTTTTGCCCTTTGAAATGCATAATTTTTAAATTAATTTATATTTGCGTGTAAATATCGAAAAATCAACGTTGCACATTTGGTGAAGAAAACATGAAACTCTGCCACCTTGCGAAAGGATACAGGAAATTCCCCCCCTGTATGTTTACTGATGAATGGTGATTTACGACTTGTTTGGTGGATTGTGAACGAGCAATGTAGTTTTCTTAGAATTTGTAGCCGTATTTATATATAGAGGATACGTGAGAAAAGAAAACTTTACTTTTAGTCCCTTTGTTCTATTGGAAAGTTTGTATACTAGTTTCTTACAAAATTATCGGGAGCTATTTGCAGTTTTTAAAAAAGTACAGCATATACAACGGGGGTGGGGTGGGGGGAGACTATTTTTTGTTTTTCCTATTATTTTGGTTGAAAAATATGCATAAAATTCCTCTAAAAAAGCTTTATGAATTACCACAATGAGTATTATTTGGTCCCGTCTTGAATATATTAACTGGGATATAATGACATGGGGGTTTTAAATGATTAATATCTTCTAAAAATTTAATCTTAAGGTAGAAAATGTGAACTACAGAAAAGAAAAGTATTGCTTAAAATATATTAAGGTATGTGACTACCAGGGTTTCTGATTTCCCGGGTTTTTCTATTCCCGAGAAAGTCTGAGAAATCCCGGGAATATAGCTGTCCCGAAACTACATCAAAATTTTTAAAAAATTTAAAATAAGTTATTTTTAAATAAAATCAATAATAATAATATAAAATAAGGATACATATAAATTCCAACATTAATACTTATTTACATAATGAGCTAAAAATACATAAAGTATATAATAAATTTATTATTCATTTTTAAAATAGGTTTTCAGAAAGCATAAGCAATTTGTACTTTTATCATTCAGCTTAGTTCTAAGCTTTGTGATGAACAATTCGCAGCAGAAAATGCTCTCTCGGCTTCAAAACTGACGTTGGAGGAATTGTTTTTAAAAAGCCTCTTATAGTTTTATAATGTTTGGTGGTGGATTTTCAGACGAGTCGAACAACTGCAGCTCTTCTTTCATGATAATGATTTTGTTGAAACTGGAACTTTTTTTTGGCTGAACAATATAAAAATTTTGTTTTTGAGTAAACTGCTTTTTCTAATTTTTCGTTCAACGTCAGAGGTTTTTCTTTCGAAACCTCCATGCTCTCTTCTTCTGGGTGCGAAGAGTTGGATATTGATTGCTATTCTTCGCAGAAAAGCCTCTTGTCCCTATCATTTGGACAAGTTTAACCAAACAATTTTTACTAGACAATAATGAAAATATTGAAAGTAACTGCTGTTTCTTCGTATTTTCTACCAAAATTCAGATATTGCATTAATCCTATTAAATTAACGTTTCTTCTCTCATTAATTCTTTAAATTAGAGAATATTTCATTTTTTTTCGCAAATTCTGAAATTTGTTCAATTCTTCAATAACGAAAGAAACTACACCTTCTACAGTTAGCAAAGTTGCAAGTCACAGTTTCAAACTCTACATTGGCCATTATTTGTTCTTCTTTAATGTCAAATAATGCTTTTAAAATTGCTGACTTTATTTCTAAAAATCTTTCAAGCATTGTCAACAAACCATTCCAGCGTATTTTAGTATCCAAGCAAACCATGTTTTCACGGCCACAAACTCTTCTTTAACATATTTTTCTAAAATATCATTCTTGAGAGGTGATTTTCTGAATCATTTTACTACATTTATAATCTTTTTTATAGATTCATTTATTTTAGTTATAGTATTTTTTTCTGCATAAGTGATATGAAACAAAGCATCTGTTCCTACACTACTTTCAAATTCTAAATCTAATACATTGTCTAAATCTTCAATTAGCTCTTCACTTTCATCATTGTCTTTATCATGTGATTTATCTTCTATTTCAACAATGTTTTCTCCTAAATCTATTTGTTTATTATAAAGCACATCACACACGGTTAGGTGTATGGCGTGTGCATAGCACAGGGGATACTCACAACTCATTATTTTTCCAAACTTAACCATCAGTAACACGTGCAACTATGTGCTTTTCTGCATGATTCAAAATTTCTTTAGTTTAGTCTCAACTGCTTTAACAGAATTTTCTGCTGAAAATGATCCAGTATAATTCTTAGCATTCCTATATTAAAGATTTCATCCTCATTGAAGAGAACTTTTATGTTCAAATACCATCTATTTTTAAGCGATGTAAACTCATCGAGCGTCAAGCTACAACGAAGTCCTGCATTTAACTTTGATACAATTTTTTTCTCACATTACACTCTTACCCCACAGTTGAGGTAACGAACATTCCATCGTCCAGGAAGTTTGGGGTGAACGATCACAGATTGCCATATAGGGTCAGCTAACGATGTACGAGAATGAAATCTACAGTCAAGTCAAATATAGATACTTCATACATAATTGAAGCCCCGTGCGATTCTCGGGAATAGAAAAAGTACAGAAATCTTATGATTCCCGGGATCCCAGGAAAGAAACCTTAGTGAGTATCCACATAAAATTCGCCGTTTTGGTGAAAATTTTCGAAATTTCTTTTATACTTTTATTTTATAGCCCATACATTTAAGATTCTAAAAACCTTCTATGTTTGTTTCTACGATATTTAGAAGCAAAGTTATGGCATAATTAGTAAACCGGAAATGGAGTTTACAAAAGCAGAAGTAGGCTTTTTCACAAAATAATTTTAAGATATTGAATTGAAATTTTCAGAACATGTTTTATTTCATTCTATCTGTGTTATGAATCTAAATCGAATCGGATCTCTGCGTAAATATTTACATGCTCTATTGCTTTTTTATGAAAAATATCATCAATTTTTTTTTAAAATCGCGCTTTTGCATAAAACATCATATTTAAAAAAAAACTTACAAATCTTTTAATTCCTAATACATATAAAGATGTTATTCACGTATTGTATAGATATTATTAGAATACATTTATAAGAATCTTGTATAACTGCAATTTTTCATCAAAATTTCACTAAAAAACGACAATTGTTATAGTCTATAAAACTCTCCAGAAAACAGCGAAAGGTTTTAAAAAAGTCCAAATTAGTTAAACATGAAGCTAAAGCTATCATGACCTATAAATATGGTGAGTTTATACTGTATTAAAATCTTTAAATGCATTTTCACAGAAACTATGTTTTTCAATTTTTTGCTAAGTTCACTAAAGGGTTTCTTTTTAAGATAATGAACTGAAATTTTTAGAAAATTCTATTGTTAGTTTTAACTTACCATTTAGACTATAATCTAATCTCTGTGTGTATATTTATGTATTTATTGATATTTTGTGAGAAAATAAAATAATTTTTTTTGTAAAAAATTGAGTTCTTGCATAAAAAATTACACATTTCAAAACCTTTCAAAAGTATTACAAATCTTATAACTCTAAGCCAGTGTTTCTCAAACTGTGGGGCGCGCCCTCTAGGGGCGCGATAAACGTACAAGGGGGGCGCGAGCATATCGAAAATAAAAGTTTAAAAAAATTTATTTACTGGAATGAGAAGTAAAACAAAATACTTTCTGACATAATAAAAAAATACACATTTACACTGATATAATTTATATATCTGCGATATTACGTCATAAAAAATTAAAGCTTCTACTTCTATTACGGTTTCTTTTCAAACCAAAATGAGAAAAAACAAAACCCAGACCCATAATCGAAAAAAATTTTAGGAAGGTAAAAAATTCCTCACTGTTATATTATTGTCACATCAGCTGTAGTTGCTGCGGTTTGACCTTCGAACTTATTGTACGGTTAGTTACGTCCCTGCTCTAATGTATTTGTTTTTTCATTTAGGGAAGTTGCAAATAAACTATTTCTGCTGCGATTTTTTCCTTGTAAAATAATTTTTATGATTTTTGGAAAAGCACAGAGAGCTCTTTGAAGGATTACTTGGCCAAGATTTATTTCTATGAGTTATTCCCAAACATATAAAAAAGCATAATGCAAAACGTTTTACATAATTTTTTTGAACATCCATATTGTAATAAATACACTTTTATTCCGGAGCTGTCACGCCGAGCACAGAGTGCACGAAATCGGTAATTCTGGCAAAACTGTTTAATTGTTACCAATATGGCTCTGACACTATCCTCCTGTTTGACAGTCTTAACGTGTGAACTAAAATATATTTGTCATATATCTCCCTCTTTTTTGGGAGTGACAAACGTTTTTTTTACAATCTTAAGGTACTTGTTTTGACGGAGTTCCCGGTGTGATAACTTTTTTTCCGAAATATTTTCTGTGTTTTTGAAAGTAGGTGAGTATATTTTCTCTTAATTAAATTATTCACTCGAATTACAATTTATATTGTGTACTATAAAAATAATTATAAAAAAAAGATTGGAGCGGCTCAATAACCCCACTCGACCATTAGTATCGAGTGCGTGCCTGCTCCAGGTTTAAAACATGTTGAAGTCTTTTCACTTTAAATATTAAAAATAATACAATTATTTCTCATCGGAATTTTATATTATTGTTCATTATTCAACATCAATTCTAAATGCTTATTCTGTGAGGCTTAATATTACAGTTCGCTTAAAACTAATTATAATTTGAGCAATGATTTAAAAAAAATCATTTTACATTTTTATAAACATTGTTGCGCACTTGACTTTACTCTCCTTAAAATTCAGCGATTATATCAATAATGTTTTATTTTCTGATAAATGAACTCGTGCAAATAGCGGGTACTTCAGCCGGTATACTTTTAATGTATCAGTGCTGCACAGAGTATTTTATAACTAATTAATTAATGCTAAATTAAGAACAAGTTTAATAAGTATTAGCGACTTCCATGGGCTTGTCTTACAGAGCAAATTTTTCAAAGGAATGCTTATATGATTAGAAATTGACCCACTGAGTTCTTTCTTAAAAAAAGCTGATATCTCTATTTTGTCTTCTAAGCAGCCACCACATTTTGCAATATGTTCCAATTTAAAAATTAGAGAAAAGAAAAATAACATAATATTTATCCTATTACTTAATATTTTTTTTGCTTAAAAGCAACATATACAAAATTTAATACTTATGTCATGAATTTGTACGGTATATAATTAAGATTATTGATTTAGCGTAAAAAAAAGTGCATTATTATTGCATTCAGTACATTATTAATGTATAAGGGGGGTGCGATAAAAATTGTGATTGATAAGAGGGGAGCCAGTATTGAAAGTTTGAGAAGCACTGCTCTAAGCACAAAGGATTATGTTATTTATGCATATAAATATTATTCGAATATGTGTTAATTCGAATTTTTAATACAAGGTTTACCGTAACTGCAATTTTTCACTCACAATTCCCAATATATTCAAAATTTTAATTTTGTGGAAATTATAATTGAATTCCTAGTTTTATGTCCCATCTATATAAATAAAAATGTAGTGCGTGTTTTTTTTTGTGTTCACAGCCGCTAATCTACAAAACTACTGGACCATTTCCTATGAAATATTGACATAACGTTGCATTTGAAACCAAACGGGTTTTTGTGCACTTATTATTTCGTAATTCTTTCTAAATTTTTTAAAACTTAATTTTTAAGTGATTTTCCGGTTTTATGACATCATTTCATGTCCCGCCTCTCATTATATGCGAAAATTTATACTTTACACGCAGCTTTTCAAGAGATTATTACATATTTTTACTATAGTTATGTATATCGGTTGGAATACATATCAAATTTTTCTGTTCTTTGATACTTGATTAGGATTATTTTTCGAATAAATCATTTTTTAATGCTTATTCTTTTAAAAACTAAAATTTTGTTTTGTAGTTTTGTAATATCTTTTAGAAAAATACTGTCGAAAGAACTACAAGCCAGGAGTTTTGAATTAGAATGTTTCACAATTGAACTCCGCCTCAATGGATCAAAATTGTGGAATAAGAAATGGTTCAAATTTTTTTTTACCTGACATGTTGTTACATTAACTCAAATAGGAAATGCCATCTCTTGCTGCACCTGGAGGTAGTTACTAATTCCATGGAATTGAATTTATCTGGAAAGAAATTGTATCTCGATAGCAAGAGACGACCATAAACGAACGAGTTAGAACATGAACTGTTTATTTACGCAAAGGATTGTTACAATGGAATGCGCAGCGTGCCATCCGTGGACTGTAAGATTAAACAAAGTGATTTTCATAAAAAGTAGCCCAAACCCAAGAAAAATATACCACAGTAAATAAAAGGGAATTTCTTGTGCGGACCGGTAGTATTTGATCCACAGACCAGGGGTTGGAGACCACTGATCTATAGAATTTAGATCAAATGATTGCGGCCCATGTGCATTTGATTTGGGGCATTTTTTCAATAGCCAAAGCATTACGATCTCAGCGGTGTGCTTCAGATCGTTGTAGTGTTGAAAACGAACCGATGATCTCAAGCCGTGTTTGGGGGTATTTTCTCTAAAATTTTTCTTAGGACATCAAGGTAATTATATTTGTTCATAATTGATTCGATATACTCCAATTTGCCAACACCATTGGTCGCCATGCAACACCATGATTCCACCGCCGCCGTGCTTTACCATTGGTACTAAATGCTCTATTTCAGTGGCCTCCAACCCTTGCCCCCCCCAGGGGCTCACCTTTTTTAGGTGAGTACGGGTTAAACGCTCCCGAGGGACCCTATCGATCTATTGCTATTTCACAAGGGGTTTACTATCTTTGGTAAACACGGGCTTCACGAAACCGGGGTACCCTAGTGATCAGTCTCTATTTTCGACCCTCCTTCTTGTCATTCAATTTATCCATTCTTTCTTTTCCCGTCTAGATCACAGAGTTTCACGTCGAGACACAATTTTTACGTCCAGACCACAGACAAATATAATAGAATGATTTTTGTTCATTTATTGATTAGTTTTTTCATACGAGAAAACTATTTATCATTAACATATTTTGGTTTTCATTTTACATTGCGTTTATTTAATTTCTTTTTCGTATATATTTCTTTAAATCTTTTGATTTTGTTGCTTTATTTATGTTCGACTAACACCGTTGGTTTGCCAACCCGCATGTTTGCCATGTGCGGCGTCCCGTAAGGAGAAAAATGGTGTTCTGGGGATACTTTGCGTTCCCTTTGCCCACACTTCTCCCATATGGAGGAGATTGATGGCCTAGAAATACCTCTGCGTTCTCTTTGGCCCACGCTTCACTGTAGACGGGTGGCAGGAGTGAGCCCGCTCTTTTCAATCGGCTGGTGGTACCCCTCTTTGGTGTCCCCGAAGAGACACTGATATAGGGTTTGTGCTGCAGATAAGGGGTGTCGGGTTTACCCGTTGGATCCTCGTCCTGATGCTGTAGCATTATATTCTGGGTGTACTCCAGGTAAGCGCCGTGTCTGGTTTTTGCCAGATGACCGGCACACTGCCTCCCTTGTTGGACTCCGTGGTGGGTGGAGGCACCCCAAGACGAAGTTCTTACGCGTGTTTATGGATCCAATGCTGGTGTGCCCAGGTAAAGGCCTCGTATTACCCAACCTAAACATTGAGCAGATTTCCTCGAATACAAGATTTCTACTTATTTCGCTTCCAAACAATGAAATGTCATCTAACTCGCCTTTTTCTATACAAAAAGCTTCAGTAGGAATAGGTGGTGAACCCAAGTCTGTTAAAAGATTGCGATCCGGTGATCTACTGATTGAAACACTCTCTTCTATACAAACAAAGTCTTTTCTTCAAGCAAAAACATTTTTGAATTCACCTGTAAATATATGTCCACTATTTTATGAGCTACATAAACCTATTCATGTGCATTTAATTTATTATCATGATTATTTATTTTTTTTATTTACATTTATATAATTTTTACTTATGGTTATTTCTTATATATTTTTGTAATATGCGTTTATTTTTGTTTATGATTATTTCTTATATATTTTTGTGATTTTTTTGCCAATACATTTCATATTCGGATTGAATCTTTAAACGTTTTGAAAGAATGCCACCCCAAATACTGCATTTGAAATTTAGAGTGTCGATTATCATGTTACGAAATATTAACCAGCGAAAGCTTTGTAATGGTACGCGACTTGCAGTAAAAAAAATTAATGAACAACATCATAAAGGCAACAATTTTGACAGGATCTATAATGGGGAAGATGCCCTCATTCCTCACATTCCTATGATACCAACAGATATACCATTTCAGTTTAAGAGATTGCAATTTCCATTTCCATTGGTTCTTGCAATCACTAACAATAAAGTTCAGGCGCAATCTTTAGAATTGTGGGGTTTAGATTTAAAGACAGATTACTTCTCTCTGGGACAGTTATATGTTGCATGTTCTAGAAGAGGGGTGTCCAACACGCGGCCCACCAGTATGTAAATTTCGGCCCTCCGACTCTTTTTTAAAAAAAATTAAATATTAGGTTTTAAAGTTTTTTCATTTTGAAATTTATTTAAGGGGAAATATATATATATATATATATATATATATATATATATATATATATATATATATATATATAAAATCTACAATGTATTTGCATCTTACTTGTTCTTGTTTTAAAATTGATCCTTTTTGATAATAGAAACGTCTTTTAGATTAAAATCGATTTATATTTTATCAAACAGTTACGTTGGATTTTACTATAATAAATTACTTTTTTAATAAACTCCGAATTGCATTATGTGCATATCCTTTACTATAGATAGTACATGATTCTCTGTGTGCGTGACTTTCATTTCTCCTCCTCCTTTTCTGTTTGGAGTGCCCAAAAAGCAAGAGGCAGTCACAGATGTTTTTTAAAGTTTAAAAAAAATATTCAGGACGGTAAAGATAAATGGCAATGTATACTTAATCGTTTGCAAATGACAGCACTATCAAATTTCAACAATGAGTAACGAAAGATAAATTCAATAGGAACACCGTAATTTTCAAGAAAATGGCAACACTAATATTTTAAGCATTATTTGATCATTTTATTATTATATTATATAAACATTATTATATTATCTATGTCTGTATACATGAAAAATAACGAAAACAATAATAATAATTCACATTTTGTTTTAAATTTTCTCTCTAATAAATGTTTTTTGTTTCCAAATCTGATATAAATGTACATATTTTTATGTGCGGCCCGTGAGATTATAATGGTTTTCCGAAGTGACTCTCAAGGTCATTTGGATTGGACACCCCTGTTCTTGAATAGGCAAACCAAACAATCTATATATCTACTCTGAAAACGGAAAAACAAAGAATATTGTCTACCCAGAAGCATGGTAAAATTAACCCTTTGCCCTGAAGGACTCCAGGGTAGAATCATTTCCTATTTGTGTGTATTTTGATTGCTTAAGATAGTTTTTATTATTTAAATTAATGTAATTTGATTAATCAGTTTTGGGCTGTTTATCATTTCTTTATGTTAATTACTAATTTATGAACTGCATGAACCATTTCATGTATTTTTGCATTTAATTCATTATTAAAATTATTTCTTATTTATTTTTGTGATTTGCATTTAATTAATTTTTGTGATTTGCATTTAATTAATTTTTGCTTCTTTTCATTGTTTCTTGTATGGTTTTGTGATCTGCATTTATTTTGGTTTATGATTATTTCTCATATATTTTTGGGGTTTGCAATGCATTTCGTTGTTTGATTGAATCTTTAAATGTTTTGAAAGCACCCAGTATTTCCTCATGTTTTGAGACTCAAACCAATTTTAAGTTCTCAGACCTCCAACTCTGTAATGAAACCAGCTTACCCATTAAGAAAATTATGTCAAATATACGATTCAGAATTGGCTGGATGGACAAGCTCTTTTCTTTTCCATTTATTTAGACTGAGCCCCAACAACGCGTGGCAGGGAACAGCAAATGATTCAATAAATGTGTAGATGAGAGACGTATCTTCACATTGAAAGCTAACGGTGATACTAAACATGTTCGCTGCCGTTGTAGGAGGTAGCCGCGGTAGCCGAGAGGTATAGGTATCGGATCGTGACTGGTTTTGTTACGAGTTCGAGCCCAGCACCACTACAGATCCGCCATGTAGGGCAGCGATGCATGCTAAACCTGCCGAGACTTGAAACGTCCTCCCGTTGGTGTGGTAGTTAGGAGACGGGGGTGCTAGTTTAGGTGTCGTCCACGCACGTGACCATGGTTCAAAATTACGTGGTCCGTCGCCAAAAGCTTTCGTGTAGCTGAACAGTGTGGCTTTAATATTCACTCACTGGCCATTGCAGGAGAAAAAAAATAAACGATTATTGCGCTGCCAGCCACAGAAATGAATTTTTTCCACGCGCCAAATGAAGGTTAGAATGAATGTTGATGATCAGTTCTTATCACGATAACACAGGATTGGCTCTTTAGGCATAATCCTACACCCCGGGATTGGGTTCTTGCGATGGCGCGGAAATGGGCAGATGGTATGTTCTCTGCAAGCTGCAAATGAATACGTCCACGCTCTATGGTCTATTAGTCTCTCTCATAGTTGTTGAAACATTTAACTTGAGAATTTTGTGATTTTATAGTGAAAATAATAATCTGTCGTATTTCAAAAGAAGAGAGCATTGTCGAAAACTAAGTGTTAATGAACGAAAACATACAATTTTAGTACCAATAAGCCACACCTAAGCCATTGGGGGGGGCCGCAAAACCTTAAAAATATTAGTAGCCCGTACTCTGGAAAAGTCTGCCCACCCCCAAAATAAAGCATGTACTCATCGAATATTCGTCCGAACGGTAATTGAAACAAATACATATGCCCTACTCACAATCTCAGAAACCTAGTCACAAACTGGCTTGACCGATGGTGGCATTTCAACTAAATGATTTGAATGATTGTTTATCATTTTAGGCCGATCATCACATTATGATACAGTCATATCACTTTTGCCAGTTGACATGCAATTGGAAATTCCTTGTTTTTCGGAGATTATGTATGAGTATAATATTTGACCATTTAACTTATTCGAATCATAATCTTATTAAGACAGATTCGAGAACTAAACGAGCCCCCCCCCTTCCCTAGGACGAGATTTTGGGCCCAATTCCCTGCCCAGACAACAGTCGCTTAAAGAGACTGACTACGTTCATAACTGTGATTTTGAGAAAGCCATAGAAATGAATAATTTTAGTATTTAGTGTCAGTTGAATTAGAATATACATGTAAAAGTGCCTTAAAAACATTATTACCAGAAAAAAATTATTTAAATGCAATTTTTGGCAAAAAATGAAGAATGACATATTTTCGAAAAATTCTTCTTTCATGAAAAATGATATTGTGCCTATATAAAGCTAGGACCTCTACACCGGGGTTGAACGAAGATTTTTGAAATATATAAGTTAAAACTGCACTGAATACATATTCATATTTCATTATATCAGAGTTGAGAAATTTTAATAAAAACACACATTACTATTTCAATTGATCGTAACTTTCAAAATAATGTGAATTTTTCAAAAATCCTAGTTCAGGCTCTATATAGAATTGATAGCTATGTATTGGTAGAATATTAATATCTTAGAAGAGCATTTTTCACAAAAAGGAGAATGTTTTGAAAGTATGTCATTCTTTCTTCATTTTTTGTCAAAAAGTTGCATTTATAATTTTTTCTATTAACACCGTTCTTAAAACAATTTTACATGTACATTCTAATTCAACTGAAACTAAATATAGCTTAACTTAATCTGTGGCGCAACAGCCCATAAGGGCCAAGGCTTACTGTGCCCAACTCAGTATACGCGATCTTGGGCCCTTGAGTGCATGAGCACATATTCCAGTTAGGTGATAAATCTGATGCGAAACCCCTGTGTTAAGTTTCGAAGCAAGCTTAGTACTTATTTATCAACCCACTGAAGGGATGACGGGCTGAATCGACCTTGCCCAGTCTGGGGTTTCAAAGACCTGTAGAGTGGAAGAGCGATGCACTAACTACTCTGCCAATGAGCTTCGACACTATATATATATATATATATATATATATATATATATAAAAGTGACACTATATATATATATATATATATATATATATATATATATATATATGAAATATACTTTTTATAATATTTCTGGAGAGTGGTAAAAATAACTATAATGTCGTGGTGAGTAAATGATAAGGAATAAAAAAAGGACAAGGGCGTGGCCGGTGGGGAGTGATTCTTGTATGTTAGATGCATTTTGTATGTTAGGTGATGTTGCACACTGATGGGTTGGATGAGGCAGTCTTGAAAGTTAGTAATCCAGTTTATTGCATTGAACATGTAGAGACACACAAACACATATTGACGGCATCACAAAGCAAACACACACAGCAAAAATACACACATTCTAACTGCAGCCGATTACATGGTTAAGGACAAAGACAGAAGAGAGATGAGAGCGGGATTGCCAGAATCTTGCTATTTATACTCGGCAGTGACTGTTTTGTAATAAGATCTATGATTGGTTAAAATAGGTGGGAGAGGGATTTCTGATACTAGTTGATTACGATTAAGGCGTTAGTTTTGAACCACCTAAAAATTAAAAGATTATTTGAATATAATTAAAAAGAGTTAATTATATAAAAGGATGCTGGAGGGAATTATTACTATTACAGATTGCTGGGGATTTATATATATATATATATATATATATATATATATATATATATATATAATATATATATATATATATATATATATATATATATTCATATGCTTAGAATTTGCATTTGGTCCAGAATCTGCCAATAACTTATTTACTGTACACAAATTTAACACGGGCTCTGCATTTTTAAGTGCAATTTTTAGGTAAGTTACTAAATCTTGTAATGGATTTAGACATTGCTATCCATTATTTTCAACAGGGTTTTTTCTCATTATTATTAAAATAAAGGGGAAAGGTTGACTGGCCACAAAATGCATTCAACCTCACTTTTACATAAATTATTTTACATATAAGCTGTCCTAAGTCAACAATGTTTATAATGCTGCAGCATCCATTTTATAAATTTTAATTACTCATGTATCCTTCAATTTATGGTTTTCATATTATCTCTGTATTTTTCGATTTTTATTGATGAATGTTCATCTCTCATTTGTAGAGAATTTGACTATGCAGGGTGTCTCAAAACGACCGCATAAACTCTTCACAGCTAGACTCCACGTTGGGAGTACATAAAAACTGCCTGAAGAAGCGTTCCAGTACGATCCATAGTTTACGAGAAAAATTCGAAGAACAAAGTATAATGTCACTGCCTGTGCAAGAAAAAAAAACACTCTATTGAACATATCAACAGCAGTATATGCACATATAAAGGCAGAAGTTCAAAGTTACCACCATGCATGTCCAGGCAGGCTTGAGCACGTCGTGGAATGGCTGTCATCACACGTCGCAGCACCGCGGGGTCCACCGAAGTACAAGCAACATGCAGACGAGCAACTGAGTCCACTTGTGTTGTCACTATGTCTCGATAGAACAGTTTCTAGAGATGGTCACATAGGGAAAAAAATCCTTCGGTGTAAGGTCTGGTGAACGTGGCGGCCATAGAACTGGACCCTGATGTCCGATCCAATGGCAGGGGTATGCTATATCCAGCCAATCACGTACAGGAGCACAGAAATGAACCAGAGACGCATCATGCTGGAACCAAAGTCCCTGTGTTGCCGCTAATGGTAAGTCATCGAGGAACTCGGTTAAGACCTCATTGAGAAACACTAAGTTTGACTGTCCCGAGAGCCACTCAGGCAACAGATATGGTCCAAGAAGGTGATCCCCAAGTATGCCGGCCCACACGTTGAGAGACCAACGTTCCCAATGTTTCTGCGGTCGGAATGCATGCGGATTGATCTGGGACCAGCTATGGCTATTGTGATGTTTGAATACCCCATCAAGAGTGAAACATGCTTCATCAGTCCACAGGATATGTGCAATGAAACTACTATCTGTGTTCTGTTGCTGAAACAGCCATTCACAGAAGGCCACGCGTTTCTGACGGTTATCTGGTTTCAGGCCTTGCACGGTTGTTTACCGAAATGGGTATAGCCTCTCAGATCGTAAAAACCTGTAAACAGTACTTTTACCCAAAGTCATCTCATGGGCTAATGCGTGAGTGCTTACCTCGGGTGTCTCTTCTACCCGGAGCAGTATTACATCCGCCTGTGCTACCGTCAGGCCGCTCCGCGGTCTTCCAGTATCGTGAAGATTGGCTGCTGGCCAGACGCTTCCCGTATTTCGCCGTCTGTTGTCCAGCCTACGGATGACGCTGATATCGGCAGGACGGATAACGATGGGCATACTCCCCCTAGCAGTCCATAAGGCATTTCCATTACATCGGCCGTACATCATGTACAAGTTGCAGTAGTCACGAACGGAATACATGGCTACCATACGAAGACTACCGGTTGCTGCAATATTCAGCCTTTTAAATACCAGTTCAACGGCGGCTTAACGTCATTCCACGGCGCGCGTACATGCATGACGCGATATGCGTGGAGAACGTTTTGAACATTATCGTCTGGAAAGATATGAAAGTATGATATGTCCAATAAAGTGTTTTTTTCTTGCATCGGCAGTGACGTTATACTTTGTTTTTCGTATTTTTCTCGTAAGCTATGGATCGTGCAGGAACGCTTCTTTGGGCAATTTTTATGTACTCCTAACGAGAAATCTAGCTGTGCAGAGTTTATGCGGCCATTTTGGGACACCCTGTATGTATATCAAAAAACGTATTCCTTTTTACGCTTTTTCAAAAACTCGGTTTCTTACGTTTATCTTAACCACTTAACGCTCACATATTTTGAGAAATATCAGCAGAAAAAATCAATTCTTTTAAACATAAGAACACACATTATAGACTCTTGTTTTGGCTAAAAAAAATTTTTATTTTTTAAAAAGTGCTAAATCAATCAAAATTTTTACTTTAAATTCAGATTTGATCCACATTGCAGAAAAGAATCGAATATTGAAAACTTACACGTACATTGATTTTATTATCTTTTTTTCGAATAGCTGTTTCGAAAAATACCATATTTTTATCAGTAAAAATATATATTTATACTTTTTCAAAAGAAATAATATTAATAGTAGCATTTATTTTAAAAATTATTCAATGTTTTTATCTGTCTAATATATTTGAAAACAAAATACAGCGAATAGCCCAACATTGCAATTATTATATATGTGTGTAACGTCTCTTTTCTTTTCCTTTTCCTTTGCTATCCCTTTTAAATCAACACAAATTGCAAAATCTTGTGAAAGCTCCTTTTTTGATGTTGGTGGAACAAAACTGAGAAAATGACGTTTCATTAGTCATAGAATTCCAGAAGAGAGATTTTGGTCAATCCGATTTTTTTTATATTCGTATCGCTATAACATTGTATGCCTTCCTATTAATTTGCCTCTGAAATCTATATTTTTTCCACCTCAATTTTAGTCTCACCTGTATGTCTAGCAAATGAATGAATAATTTTTAAAAACTAAATTGACTATAAATTTTATCTCAATTTTCGAAATCACGACAAAAGATCTCAATCAGTCTAACGATTGCAGATGCGATAACTTATATTCGAGTGTGAATATACGACTCCGCACGAATTATCTCGTTTGCGCACAGTTTAACCAGTTTAGTGCAACCGAAATAACTCGTTTACGTGCGTTAAGGGATTAATGTAATTATAATTATTTTGAAAAACACAAAAAAAAGAAGAAGAATTTGCCTTTTTAAATACTTTTTTACATAAAAATAATGCTATCCCTCCCCCTCAAGAAATAAATCATTAATTTAAGCTTGGGCATCAGAAAAGCAAGATTCTTTAGGAAAAGGGTCATTTTTCTTGGGAAATCAACAGATATGCGGCTAGCTGCTTGTCCAAGACGGACTTTCGATGCTCTTGCGTTTGATCGATAAAAGCACGCATGCGCACGAGCAAAAGCATTTGTGACAGGTGAGCTAAGATTTCGCTTTGACATCAGCTGCTGAGGGTGGTTATAAAGTTCAATCATTTCATATAATTTTACAGATTGATGGTAAATTTTAGTGCTATAAGAAGCATACGATGCCGGTCGTCGTCTGAGCGTAAGTTGTTTAATATGATTTTAGTTTTTGTTTTTTCAGTGCCTTCCTCTAGAATTTTTAAATCTTGAAATTTATTTGTGCAAAATTGTTATTCTTCCAGAGGATTTGGTTGTTTAAAATTCTGTAAAAACTCCCAAACTCACTTTTATTGAAATTCTAGAGTTACTTTGAACATATTTTGGTGCACAATTTAGATTTAAGAACATAATCAGGAGGAGGATCAGAGAAGATCACACACTTCTCTCATCACCTCGTCTTGTGCTCATTGGAGTATTTTGTGCTCCCTACAAATATCTGATCAAAATAACGACGAAATTTTTAAGATATTACCCCTCCACATTTGTAAATAATTCGTAATTCATACTAAAAATTATAAGAAAATTTATTATTAAATACGGGATGTCGTTCAATGAATGATACTATTAAGGTCTACTTTGGAACGATGATTTTAAAAAAACGCATAAATGGATACTTTTCATGATATTTAGTGTCACTTAGATTAGAATACATGTATAAAATTGTTTTGAGGACATTTTGACAAAAAAAAATATTTAAATGCAATATTTGGGCAAAAAATTAACTTAGAATAATCTTTTTTAAAAATGTTTTCCTTTTATAAAAAATGCTTCTAAAATAATAATATGTCGCTTATATAAAGTAAAGAATTTTCCAGAGAGTCTGAACTAGGATTTTTGAAAAATTCACATTATTTTTAGAGTTATCACCAATTGAAATAATTATCGGCGTTTTTTTATAAAATTTATACACTCTGTTGTCATAAAACATGGATAAATACACTTCTAAGTTATGTATTTCAAAAATTCTAGTTGAGCCTCGGTACAGAGATCTGAGCTATATACAGGCAAACTATTATTATAATAGAAGCATTTTTCACAAAAGGAGAATATTTTGAAAACTGGTCATTCTATGTTCATTTTTTGTCAAAATATTGTACTTAAATAATTTTTATTGTGATAATATTCTTAAAACAATTTTATATACATTTTCTATTCTAAGTGACACTAAATATCATAAATATTATCCATTTATACGCTTTTGCAAAATAACGGTTCGGAACGTAGTCGGATACCTTAATTGAATATAGTTTTTTTAAGTGCTAGTTAACATTTAATTCAGGGGTGGGCAATTGTTTTGGCTCATGAGCCACGTTATGGTAGCGGAAGATGCCAGAGGCCCGCACCTTTTTAAAATAATTACATTCATTAGTTAAATTTAAATCTCAAAATTGGTTGGTGTAAATAGTACCATATAAAAAAATCAATAGATATAAATTAAATAAAGTCGTAGCAGTTTTATTCAATTTACTTATTGTGCTAATTTCATATCAGCTATAGAAGAAAGCCCGTTTAATTTTGGAATCAATTCAATGAGATAAATGAACTCTGTCGCACATTTTGACATTTTTTTTTAAATTTGGAGTGAGATTGCTTGCTAAAAGTCTAATCCCAGCCTACCAGTTAATGTCAGCCAACTTATATCTCTATTTACTCTTGTTGATCTTCAAGCAAGAAAAAATTTGCTCACAAGTATATACTGAACTCCGTGGTGCAACAGCCCATGCGGGCCAAGGCCTGCTGTGCTTATTTCAGTTCACGTGACCTTAGACTTTGGGGTGCATATGCAGATGTTTGGGTCAAGTCTGACGCGAGACCCCCAGTGTTCTGTTCCCAAGCAAGCTTGGTACTCATTTATCGACCCACTGAAGGGAGGAAAGGCTGAGTCGACCTTGCCCAGTCTGGGATTTGAACCCCGTACCTGTGGCGTGGAAGCGCGATACACTACCGCTCAGCCACTAGGCTTCAAATATAGGTCGGCCCAAAAATATAAAAAACATTTCATCTATATTTTATTTTCTGACTGTCTTGTAGGGTCACTATTAGCCTACGCCTGATTTAGCTCCTCGCATATCCAATGGATCAGCTAAAAGGACAATGGAATTTTAGCTGGCATTACAAAAAATGGACAACAAAGAATGGTTGAAAATAAGAAGAATGTTTTAACAAAAAAAATAGGGTACGTTATAAGGTCATCAGCCCCGGAATCCAGGTGTTTTTTCCAATCCCGAAATCCCGGGATTAAAATAACTAGTCCTGGGATTTAATTTTTGTCTGAATTATATTTAACAAATTTTTCCATCAAAATTTTCTAAGAATTTAATTTTAGGAAAGTTTATATTTTGTTTATGAAATATGTACGTAGAATTTTTTTTGTGTAAGTAAACTAGTGCTACAAGTAAAAAAAATATTTGTAGCTTTCATTTCTCGTATGGAAGAACGTCGCACAGATTTAAGTGGCTCAATTCAATACTTACGCACACACAATAATATAAGAAACATCTCAGTAATAGATTTGATCACAGTTCCTTCTTCAATCAAATGCCGTTAATACACAGCGGACCTTCAAGAAAGACTAAAGACATTTCAGTCTGTTAATTTGATTAGAGAATTACCTTTTCCTAACTAGTTATTTAAATAAGAAAACCGATTGGGTTGCTGAATTATTATACTGTCATATATATCTGCAATATGGTTAGTCGACTTTTTTTTTGCACGTATGTAATATAGTAAGGCAGTGCTTCTCAAAGTTTCAAATTCGCTACCCAGTATTCAATCATAATTTTCATCGCGCCCCCCTTCCATACAATAACAATGTATTGAATTCAATAATACTATACATTCCTGCTAAAGCTATAATACGACTTTAACCTCTTAAGTGCCACCGGCGTATATAAATTCCTCGCTCATCCAAAGCGTTAATTGCCCCGAACGTATATATGCGTCTTTCCGATGTATGGTATTTTCCTGTGCTCTGTTATCCATAAAATTATTCCGAATACTTTGAAATACAATTAAAGGACCTTGACAGTGTTTACGAAGGGTTTACTTATTTCAGAGAATTATATATTTATTCCTTATCCCCCCAATACATCACACACGCACGCCTACGTGAAAAAAGGTGGCAATTTAGGAGGTAATCGCCTAACTTTTAATCGCAGTTAAGAATTTAATTATATATCGTACAAATTATCCAGATTAAACGTTAATTTTTGTTTTTAATTTTATATATGGCAGGACCATGGGCACACTGGTAATTATTAAACTTGTTCCTAACTTAGTATCGTTAAATAAATTATAAAATACATTGTGCAATACTGATACATTTATAAGTGTGTTATGTCAGAATAAATGTGTATTTTTTATTTTGTTTATTATGTCAGATAATATTTTGTTTGTTTACTTTCGGTAAAGTAATATTTTTTAAGTAATCTTTTGTTTTCGACTTTTAAATAGGCTCGCGCCCCCTTTGTACAGTTATCATGACCCTCTAGGGGACACGCCCCACAGTTTGAGAAAGGCTGTAGTAAGGGCATAGAAAAATCTAAAGGAGGGCACTCTATTGTCTATATCTAATGTAATAAAATCAGTGGAATGAGACTGGTATTTAGAAAAGTGATATTCCCAATTAAGATACACAGAAAGAAATATGTGCAACACCACCACCACCACTAAAATTTAAATTAATATTAAGTTGGATCTTTACTTCCTCCGCTGGAGGCCTGTATGTATCAGGGACGAGTGAAGTTTTAAGACTTTTTGAGGCCCCGGATTCCCTATACAAAAATAGGCACCACATGCGATCCTTTTAGGTAGAGAGTATGTTGCAAATATTGTTCCTACATACAGTTACCCATAACAAATAAGTATGCATGTAACTCACTTTCATACAAACCTTTGCACAAACCGACTGTTTGCCGTCTTTCGACTAAATGAGTAATGAAGGTAAGCCTATATCTAGACACAGACATGACATAATAGAATGCAGTCTTGCTACTTGCTAGTTTGCATATAGTTTCAGTATATCTGGGAATAACAACTGACTATTATTATTATTCCAATCATGATCTTATCGAGGCTGAATGAAGAACAAAAGTAGATAATTGGTCCAGTTAGCCTTTACTTTAAAATGTTCCTGCCAGGAATCTTGAAACTCACCAGTATCTTACAAAGAAAAATTCCTGAGTATGAAATTAAAATTGAATTAGTATTATTTTAGAATTTTCTCTTCACATAAACATCAAACCCTTTACGAATACTTGGACAATGAGTCTGTAAAAATGTATAAATAGGCAAACATTTTCATATTTCTCAGATTTACGCAAGAGAAAGCTTACCATTTCTCATATCAAATTCCTACTTCTAGAAAATAAGTTGTTAATTTGATTGATTTCATTTGATTTTTTTTAATTAGTGTCTTACTTCAAACCATGGGGAGGGCATTGGTATAGAGTATCGTAATTTTGAATTTTGATGATGTGGCAAGATACCACTCTCCAAACTTCGACAATACACTAACATGAAGACATCAAGCCATGACAAAATAATGTTCATCAACTACTCTATATGGAGGGATCTTCAATAACACCAGGACATAAATTCACAATTCACTTGCATCGAATTTGTGACCATGACATTAAACTACTGCAACCAATGTTATTTTTACAGAATTTCAAGTTGGACACACAAAATTACACATATAGACATAGACAGTTTTTCTGGAGAATGTTCTTGGTGATGTTTTTTTTTTACTCGATAGCACTTCAAAGTTATGAGATCTGTTGCTTTAGAGTGACATTCATAAACACTCATTCTGTGTGAGGAAGAGGATCTTAGTATAATTATTGGACTTTTCATTTGTTGTGATGCACAATTTATTTGAATTTTTCACGTTTACAATTTGATTAATTTTTTTGTTAATTGAAGAACTTTTAAACTTGTGTTTGACACTATATGCCCTTACAGGTCTGAGTGCCAAAAGTTCACACAAATGAAAGAAACATCGCGATTTATCCTTTTATACTGAACATTAAGACATTTCTGTATTCAATTAATCTTTAAACATTCATTTATACTTTGAACAATCGATGTAATATTACATCATTATATGAAAAATTTTAACTTTAATGATATTTTTTACAGTCTAATATGTATGGTCAATATCTTTTAGGGAATGATAGCTGGTGCTACTTTGAATGGGATCTGGAAAATGGAAAAGTCTCTGAAGAAAATTATCATGTTCAGTAGACTGAAAGCTACATATCCTGTTTTCTGGAAATTTTAATTACCGTAACATCCAGTGTATAAAACATACTTTGAACACAAAAAATAAGATCGAAATTTATGATTGCACATTATACACTGAGTATAAAAGCGAGAGCTTTAAAAATAAAAAAGATGAGTGTAGAGAAACATTATACCAACATCATTGAAATAACCTTTATTTATGTAATATAATTATAAATCATTCGTAAAGAGTGATGTAACCGTTTAACTTTCCTGTGTAGTAAATAAAAAAAATTGTGCTTTTAAAATTAAGAATATGGCTCTCGCTGGAAATAATAATGTAAAGCATCATTTGCCTATTCATGCAAACAAAAAGTGCTATGTTTGTGAAATATGCAACAAAGTATACTCACGAAGTCCCAATTTAAAACGACATCTACTTGTTCATACCAAGGAAAGGCCTCATATTTGTGAAATATGTAACAAGACATTCTCACAAAGAGATTCTTTAAAACGACATCTACTTGTTCATACAAAGGAAAAACCTCATGTTTGTGAAATATGCAACAAAGGTTTCTCACAAAGTAGATCTGTAAAAGAACATTTACTTGTTCATACGAACGAAAAGCCTCATGTTTGTGATAGATGCAACAAAGCTTTCTCACGAAGTCGTACATTAAAAGAACATTTGCGTATTCATACCAAGGAAAAGCCTTATGTTTGTGAAATATGCAACAAAGGTTTCGCACAAAGTAGTTCTTTAAAAACACATTTACTTGTTCATACGAAAGAAAAACCTCATGTTTGTGAAGTGTGCAATAAAGCTTTCACTCACAGTAAGAGTTTGAGAAAGCATTTCCCTACTCATGTCGATATTTAGATCCAATGACATTTAAAGGCAAAATTTTAATAAAACTTTGCGTTCAGTTTAATGTTCAGAAGGTTTGTATTTTTAAAAATGTCAAAATGTGCGCAAATACAAATTTTACATAAATCATCAACGCCATATTTACAAGTTTAAAAGCAGGTATGTGAAAAAGTTAACATTATCATAATTTTAAGCTATTTAATTTGACAGAAATGCATTCATGGACTGATCATAAAAAATAGACTTATAGTTCCTATGTCACAGAAATATATTACTTTTGACAAATAAAATAAATTTTATTGTTTTACTTGAATTAACACTTCTTGTAATTTTTTAAAGACTGTAATTTAATCACGTTTCAAATTAATCTGTGGATTTTAATACAATTCATGAAATATTCCTGATCTACAAGGGAATGTTAGGATTTTTTGTAAATTTAAAATGATACTTTTTTGGAAGAGTTTGGTAAATTCCATTATGATCTCATTTTATTCAAAATGACAAATTAGAATACCTTACACAAGGAATTTGAATTTACTTTCTGGAATTTTGATGGGATTTGAAGGAATTAAAAAGAGTGTCATTATAGCTTTTTTGTTTGTATTTAAATTGAAATATATAAAAATTGCAAAACTCTCTTTTCCTTTATTTAAAATGAATATAAACGAGGGTACTATTCACGTATAGCATAACTAAAATTTAAATGTATATATATAAAAAAATTCAAGTATTATAAATTATAATATATATTCATGAAAAAAAAACATATTTTCTTTAATTATATTTGTGAAATATCAACATCTTCTTTACTTGTAAAAATTCCATTTTTAATCTAAAGCATTAAAATTTCATGGAAAATTTAGAATTTCCTTTGTACTAAAAATAACCTTTGCTTTAAACATTTTTTTTAAAAAAAATTCTGATAATTTACTAGCTTTGGTTCTTAAAATATGCTTTCTCTCTGAGATTTTTATCTTGATTATTTTGTTATATTTTTATTGTTAAATTATATCTGGTTTATATTTCCATTTTTTAAAATTTTTCAAAAGTGATTAGAAGAATTACGCTTTTTTAAGGCATATTCATAACTGACAGTAACAAAAAATTTAAATAAGTTTATAACTACTTAGAACAGTGCTTTTCAATCTTTCACTGCTGGTGAACCAATTTTCAGTCACAGTTTTTATCGCGCCCGTCCCCCCGTTATATAATAATAATGAATTAAATGCAATAATATGCACTTAGGCGCTAAAACTGCAATATGATCTTAATTATAAACCGTACAAATTAACAAGATAAGTATCAATTTTGTATATGTTACTTTTAAGTAATATATATATTTTAAGCAAATTACTTTTAAGTAATAGGTTTATTATTATGTTATTTTTCTTTTCTCCAATTTTTAAATTAGAACAGATTGAAAAATGAGTTCCTCCATCATCTATTTCTTAAAGTATAAATGTCATTAGAACAAGTAATATAAAAAAAGAAATTTTGAGTCACAATCCCTACTTACGTCAACAACGAAAAAATTTATTTTAGTTACTTTTTATTAAATAACTAGCTGTACCCTGCCACGCGTTACTGTAGCTCAGTACGGTTAAGAAAAGGAATAAGAAAGCACACATTTGTAATATTTTTAACTATTTGCACTTAAGTACGATTATTTGCATTTGCACTCAAAGTATGATTCTTTTTCTAAAAAAAATATAAAAATATGTATAAACAAAACTTTTCTAATTAGATTTCAATTGTTAATGGAATACATGATTTATTGCAGTTTGTTTTTGTCCTTATGAACCTAAAATTATTAATGTTGTCTCCATAATGGAGGCTTCAACGTAATACATTGTTTTTTTTTCAGTGAAGAAGCTTTTGTAGTTTAGAAACAATGGACATTTTATGCCAGTAGAAATTTCACAGAATACATTCAATTCATCCTTGCCATCACCCATAAAGTATATTTGTTGGAATTTATGTTGACTATCTGGGAATAGAAGCAGGGAGCCAGCTTTATGATAAATTTGTCCTTTCATTTTGAAAGTTGGCACGAATTGCTACAATTTCTATTCCGAACGATGTTTATTAGAAACGTGAATTGTATTTCCTGATGTTAGATAGGAAATGCTTTGATTCCAAAGTATATCTGACAAGCAAAGTTTTTAATGTCTTTTGTCATTCTTCAAGTTGGGACACTTTAATTTTTCTAGGTGTACAACATTTCCTTTTTGTTTATCCTTTAAATTTCAAAGCCTTACCATGAGGACACAGTTAAGTGATTGTGCCGATGAAAATATCATGGCACAAACTATAATCTTCAGCTCTATTATACCGAATGCAAGGTGATTGTAATTATGTTATTGTTTTACGCACAGTCATCCTTGATGCTGTCTCTCGCTGACATTTTTCAGTCATAGGCAGCCTTCTGTGGTCCTTTTGTTGAGAACAGGGCTGATCTTATGTTGCAAAATGCAAATGCTGTGCTCAGAAGTGTACATCATCAAGTCTGGCTGCACGTTGCTATGTTGCTTCCTCAGCGAGTATTTGAGCCATAGCTTTTTTAGTCTGCTCGTTCGCTGATGCCTGTTCTTCCTTAGTTTGATGTGTAGTTACTCCTCACATTGCTTTTTATAGGAGAGTGTGATGATTTTTATTTTCCGCAACATATTATTTTTATGCACTGAAGCCAACTGAATGCACTTAAAAAAAGGAAAAGTTAAAACTAAAACATATGAAATTTCAAAACAATTTTTAAAAAAGGAAAATACAGGGATAAAAAGAAGGGGAAAATGAAAATAAAAAATGCAAACAAAATATTTAAATTCAAACATAAATCAACTAACACAGCCCAATTCCAATGCAATGAGAAACAGAATATTTCATCCCATTCAAATAAATCCCTCCAAAGAGGTCAATTTCACTATATAATTTGATGTCAAATAAACATTAATTGATACAGCTCAATTTCCGTCATTGCACTGAGAAATAAGGAAGGCAGTTAAAAACTAAATGAAAAACAATGGAAAAATATAAAATATACTCGCATAAAATCAACACTACAATAAAAGAAGCAGATCAATACCAACGCATTGTAGAACAAAATAATTAAGGTGACTGCCTATGTTCAAAATGTCACCGATAATTAAAACATATAATTGATGACACGAATTACACTTTACAACTAAATGAAATTTGTGCATTGTTTTCAATTAGAAATTGGCTGCCTGCTTCCCTTCATTTCCAACAGAGTTAGGGTAGAAATATAAATCACATAGCTGAAGATATTTTTTCTTGAACACGCAAGGAAAATTTAAATATGAACATGAATTTCACAGCCGAAATCAACGACAAAGTCTTGATAAAGATTGAAGATTTTTGCAATTCTAAATTTGACTGGCATTTGCAGTCAATATCAACAGAGTTCAGGTTCTACCTTTAAAATTGAACATCTTAGGTCTAGACATTGATTGCTATTCACATGGACAATTATTTGTTGTGTGTTCTAGAGCAGTGATCCGCAACCCCCGGTCCGAGGATCAAATGGTGCCGCTAAAAGAACATCAAACTATTGCCATTTTATTTAAAGTAGAGCATTTCTCTCGGATTTGCGCAACTTTCCACGGAAATCAAATTATATTCCATGTTAAATCACTTTTATTCATTTTTTGTGTAACTATATTTTATTCTGAAGGCTTATTTAAATACAACAAAATTAAAATTGTTAAATCAAAACAATCTAAAATATAAACAATCAACGTGTCCTACTCTGAGGTCCGCGATAAAATTATCGAACGTTGACCGGTCCGCAGCGATAAGAAGGTTGCGAAGCACAGTTCTAGAGTATTAGGGGATGGCAAGGATGAACTGAAAGCATATTACGGAATTACTACCGGTACAAAAACGTCCATTGTTTCTAAGCCGCAAGAGCTTCTTCACGGAGAAAAAGACTAATAAATACACATTGAAGGCTCCACTATTTAGGAATGTAAATAATTATAGGTTCGTAATAAAAGGACAAAAACAAACCATTATAACTTCAACAGTATTCCATTAACGAATAACAAATGAAATCTGTTAGAAAAGTTTTGTTTATACATATATAGTTACACATATTTTTTTTAATAAAAAAACCATACCTCAAGTGCAAACGGTTAAATATATCAGAAATATATGCTTTTAGATTATTTTTGTTTTAAACCACACTGAGCCACAAGAATGTGTGGCAGTGTAGAGAGCTCGTTTTTTTTGTTAATAAAAAATCTTACCTTAAGGGCAAATGGTTAAAGATATTAAAAATGTGTGCTTTTTCTTTTCAACCAGACTGAGCTACAGCAACGCGTGGCTGGATACAACTAGTTATAACAAATTTAAATCTTAAAAAGCTATCAGAAACAAAATAAGGTTCAATATTTTGATGAAAAAACCATAAACAGTTCAAAACAAACACAAAATATACATCAGAAAATCTCAATTTAGCCATTTGTATTTCCGAGTAACATCAAATGAAATTTTGAAATCCCACCAAATAGATCCTTTTTAATCAGTATAATATTTTACAACCCAACTCTTGGAAATCTCAACAACTATTTGGCAGAAATATCCTTATCCAAGCGCAAAAAAATATTATTATTTTATTCAGACAGTTATAGTACGATTTCCCATTATAGAATGGCATTTGGCGATGTCTTCCGATTTGAGGTAAATGGTGGAGTAAAAAAAATGTGACCTCCAAATAATACGAATTATATAACAATTTAGTTTAGAATTACTGGAGAAAGATAAATTGGCAAAAAATTTTATATAAGTATGCTACTCGTTTTTGGCATGATTTTGAAAGCATGCCATTGGCTAAGTCTAATGTTATCACTTAAATTTTAAGAAATTTTAACTATTTCCTGGAAAAATTAATAGCATACTGAAGTCAAATTAGTACTTTACACATAAAAATTATTTAATGCAGATAACCCAAGCTTGGAAGTACAGTACACCCAACTCTCTTTTTACACAATTTTGAAATGTGACACGGTTCACAAACATACTTTTTTACACAAATTTTGTTCTAGCACGAATTCCATTTTGTTCATTCTAGTTTTAATTAGAAGATGGTCGGTTTATGTCCACATAAATGCGAGTGACTTGATCTACTTCATGACTTTTATTACTTTGTATTCTAGAGTTTCGGAGAATCCCTGATTTTTATTATCACTTTTTCCTTTATTTTGTTGTACTCAATAGCACTTCGTTCTTCATTATAATTGCATTTTGTATTTAAATTACCAGTTTGTAGGATGCAATAAATAATTTCAATAAATTTCTAAAAGTTGATGTTCAAGTTAAATTTTTTTAATTCAATGGTGAAATTTCCAGTATTATCAGAGTATTATAGCAGCTTTAAAAATGCACCACATAATACAAATGTTTCAATGTAAACCCATGGAATAAAGACATTTAACTGTTGTGGAAGTATGAAAGAAGTTAACGATTATGCATTGCATTACACATACTTCTTTCGCTATTAAACAGTTGTGCTAATCGATTTTGAATGCTCGTTGGAGAATGATTTTTTCTGCATGCATCAAAGTGGAAGCTTTGTGGTACAAAAATCAGTTGTTGTGGTCTGAAATTATAACTCTATCAAATGAAACTCTGGTGGTCAGGGTTTTAATCATATTCAAAACACTAATTTTAATTTTTTTGTAATAAAAATGAATTGTGTTTATTTTATAAATATGTAACATGAATTTCAATATTTCATTTTTTGCACGATTTTCTAAGGAACAAATCGACCGTGGCAAAAACAAACCAGTTGGTTTACTAACGGTAATTGGTGTAAAAAGATTTGAGCTGACTTTATCAATCTGAAGCCATGATTAAAAAAGTTCTTACAATTTTAGCTTCCTAAACAGACAAATCAATTTAGCATACAATCAATGGCCCGAAAAATACGTTTATAATATATAAGCAAAACCGTTAAAATTGGACGATGAAAACCTATCAGAATGTTACAATGAACTTATACAGAGTGTTTTTTTCCAGGTATAGAAGTTTAAGTTGGCATTACTTTCCAAGATGGCGACCGATTTAACAGCTGTCAAGTGATTTATTCTGAGTTTGGTTTGGCAATTCCTCATGAATAGACTCACGCCTGAACAACGCTTTCAAATTGTGCAATTTTATTTCGAAAATAATGGTCGATTTTCATGAGCGAATTTTGTTTAGCGATGAAGCGCACTTCTGGTTGAATGGCTACGTCAACAAACAAAACTGCCGCATTTGGAACGAAGCTAATCCACAAGTGTATGTCAAAACTGACTGTTTGGTGCGCTTTATGGGCTGGTGGAATCCTTCTTCAAAAACGATGAAGGCCACAACGTTACAGTCAATGGTGATCGGTATAGAACCATGATTACTAACTTTTTCATTCCTGAATTGAACAATCATGATGTCCAGGAGCTGTGATTCCAACAAGACGGCGCAACATGTCACACAGCTCGTGCCACAATCGATTTATTAAAAGACACGTTTGGTGACCGCCTAATTTCACGTTTTGGACCTGTGAATTGGTCTCCAAGATCTTGTGATTTAACACCGCTAGACTATTTTCTGTGGGGCTATGTAAAGTCATTGGTCTATGCGGATAAGCCACAAACGCTTGACCATTTGGAAGACAACATTCGCCGTGTTTTTGCCGATATACGGCCACAAATGTTGGAAAAAGTCATCGAAAATTGGACGTCCAGATTGGACTACATCCGAACCAGCTGTGACAATCCTATGCCAGAAATCATATTTTAAATGTAATGCCACAAGATTATCTTTCGAATAAAAAAAAATTCATGTCAATCGAATAATACATCGTTGTTTTATTGCAATTTAAAATTTTGTACCTCTAAAAAACACCCTTTATCTTAAAAAGCTATTGAATATAAAATAAGGTTCATTATATTCCTTTTTTTATTCAGAACATTTATAACCCCATACTCCAGAAAGTATTACACGGGATCTTACATAGAAGTAAGCGTTGTGACGAAGCCGATCACTTCCCCTCAATTACTATGGACGCCTCACCCTTGCCGCCAAAGTTGCGGAAATTCCAGTCTATTCATTAATTCCTGGAAAGGAATTTCGGAACTTGGTCCTCGGCGTCACAAGAGACGCATCAACAATGTGTTTTGTTTGCTCCCGATCCGGTGACGGCAGCGCGTCTGGAAACACACAATGTGAACCCAGAGATCGGCGCCCGTGGGGCTTGAGCTGGATTGTGTCGAAACGGATGGGAGCGCTTGAGTGACAAAAGTTCAAAAGAGCCGAGTCCGATAGGGGCGGAAAAGGGAAAAACATCTGTGGATATATAAGGGAAGTGAGAGGGTCAAAAAAGAGAGGACTTGGCGTTTTGGAGGGTGCTGTGTGGAAGCCCCTGGGAGCGATACGAGATTTTTTAGAGAGAGCGGTTGTGAAACTCCTCCCGCGAAGAGACTGATTTTTTGAGTTAAAAATAAAGAGTTGTAACCAGCTGTGCAAAGTCACTACAAAGGGTAAACTTGTCTCGAAACCTATTTTGTTTGCTCCGGATTTCTCGAAGGGTTTTATTTAGCAGACGGACGCAAGTGATATAGGGGCCAGAGTTGTTTTGTCGCAGAAAATAAACGGTGAGGAACACCCTATTATATACCTAAGTAAAAAATTTTCAAAGGCAGAAAGAAATTATAGCACGGTAGAAAAGGAGTTAGCTGCGATCATATTCGACTTAAAAAGACTAAAACGCTACTTAGACTGTCAAAGGTTTATTATAGAAACCGATCACAACCCCCTGAAATATCTAAACAAAATGGGGGACAGTAATCCAAGACTGCAAAGATGGGCTCTAAGTTTGCAGCCATTTAATTTTGAAATTCGTCATAGACCAGGAAAACTGCATGGGAATGCCGACGGATTAAGTAGGTTAGACTGATGTGTTTTTAGTTTTGTTTTAGTTCTCTTTCTTTTGTGTGCGTGAATGTATGTATTGTATGTGTAAAAATAATTAATGTGTTTGTTAGCAAATCTTTGAGCCTCTTGGTATACAAATTTAAGTGATTTGAAAAAAAAAGAGAGAGGACTTGGCGTTTTTGGAGGGTGCTGTGTGGAAGCCCCTGGGAACGATACGAGATTTTTTAGAGAGAGCGGTTGAGAAGCTCCTCCCGCGAAGAGACTGATTTTTTGAGTTAAAAATAAAGAGTTGTAACCAGCTGTGCAAAGTCATTACAGCGTGAAGATCACACCGCAAAGAAGAGAACGATTACAGCACAAACATCCATGTCTTTCCCGGGATTCAAACCTAGACCCTACGGCACCGCAACGAGCATCACTAACCACTATACTGAATGAGCGACTAATATTTTGATTAAATCAACATAAACAGTTCCAAGCAAATCCAAAATACCTGTCGGAAAATCGTATATTTTCCATTTGTATTTCGATAGCAACATCAAATGAAATTTAAAAATTCCCTAAAGCATAGCGAAAAAACATACTTATTATAAAATCCCGTCCATTAATCTCACGAAATTAAGGGCGACAATGCACCATGTCATCGCACAGTAGCTGCCAAACAGCTCTTAGAGAGTGAGGATATTGAACGTATGGATTGGCCGGCACGATCTCCGGATCTCAATCCCATCGAGCATTATGGGATTTTCTAGGCAGACGCTTAGCAGCTCGTACCTTACCACCAGTAACGATTCGGGAGCTTCGATTGGCGCTGCAAGACGAATGGGCAGCAATGCCTCAACAACTCATTGACACCCTCATTCTCAGCATGGGCAGACGCTGTGAAACCTGCCTAGCAGTCAGGGGAGATCATATCCCCTACTAAAGACCGGATGTTTCTTGCTGGACACCCATCACAGGGATGTTTCGGCCTTCAGTCGCATTGCGCTCCATGCTACTTTTTCAATCAAGCTTCTTTTTATCCCTCTGATTCCTCTTTTAGTAAGTGTTGCTTACATTACACATGTCCTTACGTATTGGGGATCTTACGGTATTAAGACTTAGCCAAGTGCAGAAAAATATTGTGTTCTAACATGCACGGAATGATTTCTTATTGAATGTATATCGCAGCATTTGGTGACGTCTTTTGATTTGAGATAAATGTTCGACAGTGCTTTAATTTAGGAATACTGGAGAAATATAAAATAGCTGGAAATTTTAACAGGTCAACTACTCGTTTGTGGCGTGATTTTAAAATCACGCCAAATAGATTTTTTACGTTCTGTCTTATGTTACATCATAACTTTTAGAAATTTTCACTATTCAGCCGATAAAATTGTAGCTTACAGAAGTCAAATATAATTATAATATTCGCTTAATAAAGAGATAAATAATTTTAGCTTGGAATTACAAAAATAATACGTCGTAATGTATAAGCAAAATCGTAAACATTGCGTGAAAATATTATCAGAATGTTGCCAGAACTACAAAGCAAAATTTGAGTTGTTTGAAGAATAATTATTAAAAAAAGGATTTATTGGAAAAATAATCCTAATTAAGTATCAAAAAACAGAATAATTGGATAAATATTCCACAACCGATAAACATAACTATAGTAAAAATATATAATAACCTTGAGTTTATAAATTTTCTCATTTAGCGACAGACGTGACATCATATGACGTCATAACGCCAAAACATCACTTAAAAACTACATTATAAAAAATTTAGGAAGATTACAAATTAATAAATACATATAAATCCGCCTGGATTCAAATGCAACGTTGTGTCAAAATTTCAGAAGAAATGGTTCACTAGTTTCGGAGATTAGCGGCTTTCAACAAACAAACAATACATTTTTATTTATATAGATTTTACAGATATGGAATCCCTCAAACAATATTTACTAATGAGCTTAAAGAATTTCTTTACATAGTGCATGATTATCTGAGAATTCCCATGTATACCGAGCAAAACATGACAATTTTACATGCATGTAATAGCACTGATCATAACCAGTTCTTTCTGAACAAGCTTCCGCAATCTTTTCTACAATCTCCATTAGTCTGCAATTTCACAAACAAAGAATTTGTTGCCTTGACATAAATATCTGTCAGGAGAACTTTATCCATTACTAAATGAAAGTAGATTGTGAGGACAAACTGGGGAGAGTATCACTTAAAATTCTGTACTGATATGCTAAATATGTATCATGCTGTATTTTCAACAACTTTTCACTTCGACAGTTAAATTTCCATTTAAAATAGTTGTGAGAACCCCCCTGGGTTCCACCCTGGACACTAAGATTAACTTGAAACAAAGAATGACCAGACGTCATTTGTATAACAAATTATATTAATTCAATAGATTCAATTAGAAACCTTCTGATAACAAATATTAAACTATATGTCTACGTTAAAGAGATTTACCTTGACTATTAAATTAAATTATAAAAAATATGATATTAATCAACTACTAATCTCAATATCGAACGGGTTTACCGGAATAAGAGGATCGAGAAATACACGCAACTTGAATTATTAACATTCACTAAAATTTAACTAATTTTATTGTATATTAACTCTTGTGGTCAGATAGACTAAATTATAATATATCACCTGACTGTAATGTCGTTCTTTCCAGGTAGATCAATCTTTCTAAGGCTACCTCGCTGAATAATAGCAGCAATACTCTAATCAAGCAATCCGCTTGAATCTTCTTAACTTCGTCACTACTGCTCTTGGTTCAATCGACTTCTACATGTTAACTTACAACGCTCTCATTAAATACCTTAATTTATTTGAATATCCCATTTTCTTCTTCCAGAGCTGATTGGAAATATGCACGAATTTACAATCTCCAAAGACGCCTAAGAGTATTAGTGGAAAAGTGCCGTAAAGATTCGTCACATAGTTAATCTCTCATGTATTGTGAAAAGATTCAAAATACATATTTTTATCATTTTTGTCAAACAGAAGTAGATGATATGACATACACCATTAGTAGGCTGAATTACAATAGTTATCAAATTTTTTATTGAAAGCAGACTTTTTATCAGTCAACGCGATTTTAAAATTCTCCATGATTTGTTTAAATCTGAATGAACTTTTTTCTTCCAAAAGTAACCAGAGAAGTTTCACTTCTGATTTCAAAATTCGAAAACAAAACCATTTAATCTTTTCTTCCAAGCACATTGAAGGTGCCAACTGCATTTCGTCAGTTACCACAAGCAAATGGTTGCCAATGACTGTTTTATACAAAAGTTTGTTCTATGCGATGTACTTAATATGCGGCGTTGTTTCGAGAAGCGTCTTTATGGCCGTTATCTGGTCATCCGCTTCTTGTGGTTTAAGAAATTGAAAATGAACACTATTTTGAATTGGCCTACGATGTGGATTTTAACTGAGGGTATTCACATGGCCCATTTTTAACCTGTATGGTGTTCTACACTGGTGTGCAAAAATTAAGGACGAAGTCGAAAAATTAGCATATCAGCTGAACGAAGAGGCAGAGCGGACAGAAAGACCAATCAGGAGATTAAGTAAGGTGATGTACGGTAGCACATGCGCAGATATGCAGGTAGACGTAATGGGGGAGTGTCTGAGTAGTATAAAGCATGTTGTCGGTGTAAGATCAGTATTTCTGGCAAAGAGATTGCACGCCGTATAGCATTTAAAATCACACCGGTTTGCTACCTCAGCGAGAAATGGCGAATAATCAATCTGTTAGACGATATCTGGATGCTTTTACCCGAGGTCGAATCATTGGGAAGTTGGAGGAAGGCCGCAGTGTGACAAGTGTGGCTGCAGAGTTTGGAATTGCTCACAGCATCGTTTCACGACTTTGGAGACAATTTCAAACTACAGGAACAGCTATCCGGGGGTTCAGTAGTGGTCGTCCCCGAGGAACCACACCCGCAGATGACCGGTACATTGTCTTACAGGCCAGAAGAAACAGGCGGCAGACAGCGGGAGAAATCGCTAGACACACGACACAGGTGACTGGACGACCGATATCGCGTTTTACCGTGGCCAGAAGACTGCACGGTGGTGGTCTGTTTGCACGACGCCCTGTACGGTGTGTACCTTTAACGCCTGTCCATCGGAGAAGGCATTCTCTGTGGTGCCGGGATCACCGGAATTGGAGAGACAATGAATGGGGACGAGTACTCTTTACAGATGAGAGCAGATTCAGTTTGAGTAGCGATTCTCATCGCATACTCATCTGGAGAGAGCGGGGAAGCCGCAATCATCCCTCGAACATCATTGAAAGGGACAGGTATGGAGGTCGCGGTGTTCTCGTTTGGGGAGGCATCATGCTTGGTAGTCGTACAGACCTTCACATCTTCGACGCAGGTTCAGTCAACGGGACCCGTTATTGTAACGAGATTCTTCTTCCATATGTGCGTCTTTTTTAGAGGCGCTATGGGTCTGCAGTTCCTTTTCATGGACGACAATGCACCATGTCATCGCACAGTAGCTGCCGAACAGCTCTTAGAGTGAGGATATTGAACGTATGGATTGGCCGGCACGATTTCCGGATCTCAATCCCATCGAGCATGTATGGGATTTTCTAGGCAGACGCTTGGCAGCTCGTACCTTACCACCAGTAACGATTCGGGAGCTTCGATTGGCGCTGCAAGACGAATGGGCAGCAATGCCTCAACAACTCGTTGACACCCTCATTCTCAGCATGGGCAGACGCTGTGAAACCTGCCTAGCAGTCAGGGGAGATCATATCCCCTACTAAAGACCGGATGTTTCTTGCTGGACACCCATCACAGGGATGTTTCGGCCTTCAGTCGCATTGCGCTCCATGCTACTTTTTCAATCAAGCTTCTTTTTATCCCTCTGATTCTTCTTTTAGTAAGTGTTGCTTACATTACACATGTCCTTACGTATTGGGGATCTTACGGTATTAAATGTGTTGATTTGGAAAGCTTTTTCACAAAGTTATATTGAAAAAACCGTCTCGTCCATAATTTTTGCACACCAGTGTATTGTATAGTTAAATTCTTGAAGATAGTGTACCCATCAGGCTATCCTGGGGTTCAGCTCTTTTTTACTTAGCGTTTTGATGGATGCGTCACAGTTAGTAATAATTCGAATGTTTTTCTAAGCACATAAATGTGGGAATCTAACCGAAATCTTCCAAAAATGTTAAATTCTTTTGATAGCGGGGTTTTTGTTGGCGTGGTATCTAGGTTTTTTACGATGTATGGGTTAACTTTGAAAAAATAGACAACATAATTTAAAGAAAATCTTTTTGCAATGTAAATAATTTATCATAAGTTTTTGGAGAGTATTTACAGGGGGAATATAGTTACAGAATATAAATGAGAACGTGCATATTTTGAAAAGTGGGAAAGTTAGATTATTCCCTCTAGGAAGACGTTCGAGATTAAATAAAACTCATTATGCGTTGCTATTGTAACTTCCCGCCTAATGTTGGTGAACGAGCGCGAATGCGCGAAAGCGCTACTTCGTTGTCAATTGTTAGTTTGCCTCGGCCGAAAAAGGTTGATGTCGGCGTTTTAGTAAGCACGCTAGATGTCGTTGATGTGGAATGCTATTTTGATTAAAATTGCTGACCTCTGCAAAGGAATGTAATCCAATTTTTTACAAAGAAAGTTCCATGGGATATCCTACATAAGTGCGAAACTTTTTAAGTGCTTCGACGACTGCAACTACTTCTATTACGAAACTGGTGTACTTTCTTTCATGGTTTGATGTCTTTATTTACATGTAGAATACATGGTGAAACTGGTTGTCATGTATGAATTTTTGAAATATCACTGCCCCCAAACCATCAATTGATGCATCCATTTCATTTTGTTCGGCAAACGGTAAGCGACAGTTTCTCTGAAATATCGGCTTGTCGTGTGTAAGTGCGATATCAAGCTCAATGTTTGCAGTTTTTCTTTTCTTAGAGGCGTATGTTGACAACAGTCGTTTCACTTTAGCTGGAGTTGGTTGAGAAACATTTGGGCCGATATCAAATTTAGGAATGTCTTCAGTAACTGCTAAAATAAAAGATTCTGATGAAGCGTCAGACATTCCGGTTTGGTTTTTGAAAAAATAACACTATCAGGAGTATTAGTCAGATTAGCTTGCTTAATTAAATCACAACTAATAAACCATTAACGTTCATTAGGTGATTGGAAGCAACCTTATTTTTAACAGGAAAGTCGTGATTGTTAATGGAGATAGTTGAATTAAATGAACGGATTATATGAGTTTTTGAACAGCCAAAACCAGTTAGTACATTGCAACTATTTTCTAATGAGGGAGAGCTTAATTGATTTCCTACATTTTCTTTCATTAAGATTACTTGACTTCCAAAACCAATTAAAGATAATATTTTTTTAGAAAGAATTTTAACTTCTTTACACATAGTTAATGGAGTTACTTCGTGAACATTATTAACATTAGATAGGACAATTTTTTGAGGATACACATATATTTATGATCAAAATTTTAACACACTTTAGAGTACAATATTTATCGGGATGAAACTTAGAAATGTGACCAGATCCCGAACAATTAAAACAAGTTACTTTATTTTTATCTCTAAAATTTTTATTTTCAAAGTTTTGTGTGTGTTTTTATGCATTAAATTTTGGATTTTTATCATATCGTTGGTTATGGGATGTACTCTCAACATCACGGTGGTGGCTACTAAAGCTTGAGTTACGCGAAGTATCCTATAGAGAATGGTTTTTACCTTTATCTTGAAATATTTTTTCATAAATTCCTAACTTATCTTTAAATTTTTGAGTTGTTGAACATCCGTATAATATTAACTTATTTGAAGGAGAATTGGGGATACAGTTTATATAATAATCAATAATAGAAGTTTCGTCAAGAAATCCCTGACCACGGTTTGCTAATTATCGAATAGTGACTAAATATTTAAATACCATTTCATTGGGCCACATTTTTCTATTTCGTAATTCCCTATGTAATTGAGCTTAAATTATTTTTCCTGAACTCCTGAATAAGTATCGTTTTTATCAAATTGTAAAAATTTATACCGATCTGAGACTGAATAACTAGTTCCTGTCAAAACCATTTTACAAAAATATTTTTTGTTGAAAAAATTGCTTAATCATGTTTGAGTCGTCTGCACTAAAAGAGCGAAAAATTAATAGTAAGTCCTTAAGATTAGTCGGTAGGGTAATCACCTTCGATAAATCGATTTTAAGTTTTTGATATTTCTAAAATCTCCAAATCAAGCCCTTTCCAATGATATAATATTCTAGTAGATTTATGATTTGGAAGTATTTTAAAATGATTTTTAAAAAATAATCAACTGATTTGCCACGCCCACTTTGACAGATAGAAATTAAAACATTGGCCTTTTAAAACTGGGATGCTCTTCCAAAGCCATTATCGGTTTTATTTATTCTCACGAAATTAACTGTAGAATAACTATAAGGATAACTGTTAGAGTTGTTTCCCTATTTTTGGCGCTCTTTTAAGCACCTTCCTATCAAAGCAATAAATCTTCTCCTGAAATCCTTTAATGACAGTTGGTCTTCAAGTCAAATTCCAAAAGATTGGACTCACGCAATTATTTTACCTTTCATGGAACCTCACAAAATTTCCAAGGAATTTGCGTCATACTGTCCAATATCACTTACCTCAGTAATAGCCAAATTATTAGAAAGAATGATCTTGCACAGAATTTTAGATTTCAGCTTTCGAAATAAAATTTTTCACGTAAATCACCATGGTTTTTACCCTCACAGAAGCCATAATAATACGTTAATACAATTACAACATGATATTATACTGGCTAGAGAACGCAAGGAATATTTTCTTTTGATAGCATTAGTTATTAAAACAGCTTATGAGACCCAGCGTGGCCAAGTGGTTTAGTTTCTAAATTTTTTAAAAAAAGTCGGATACTCTGGTAGATTGCTGTGAACGATTCAAAACTTTTTACATCAGAGAACAATGCAAATTAAAGGCAGGAACAATTTTTCTAAAATCATCAAAAATAATTATGGCGTACCTCAGGGTTGCATTTTAAGCCCTTTCCTATTTATCATTTATATGGCAGATATATTTGAAACCCAACGCGACAGACATCTTCTGGTTTACGCAAACGATATATTCTTATATAATAGCTGTACAAATTGGAATAAAACAATAAGCAAATTGCCAGAATCTTTAAATAATATTTCAGTCTGGTGTAAAAAATGGAAATTGTCTACCTCTCCAGAAAAAGCAGTCTAATCAACTTTTCCAGAAAAAGAAGCACAATACCTCCATTACTTAAAATATGCGACAAACCTATTCCCGAAGTGAAGAATCTTAAAATCCGGGGTATAGTCTTCGATCCTAATATCACTTAGAAAAATCATATTAATTACTTTCGACAGAAATGATTTAAATACTTAAATATAATTAATGCCTTATTTTCTCGTCAAATAGGAACAAGATCTGATCATCTTTTAAATATTATTAATGCCACAATCCGTTCTATCTTTGACTATGGAAATCAACTTTTTTCCTTTTCTAGAAGTAGCAACAGACAGAAGCTAGAAGCGATTTACAATGCTGCCTTATGATTAGCCCTAGGTCTCCCAAGAAACACCCCGATAGATTTATTAAGAGCAGAGTCTATGAATAGCAGTATTAATAATTGTCATAATTTCCTGTGCCAAAAATTTATAACTAAACAACTAGCATTAAAAGACTGGTCACCGAATGCATGTTTATTTTGGGATACTAATCCTATTTTTTATCTACACTGTTAAAATCCGAAGGTAAACAAGCGTATCTATCTATGTATGTATGTATGAATCTATGTTTTCCTATTTTCTCATGAATTACACGACGCAGAAACTCGCCGAAGATGCCACATTTTCAAGAATGATCCGAGGAATCCATTTTGACCATTTATATTCCGATATTCTAATTAGATAAAAAGATATTAATAAAAACCTTAAAACGTATAAGTAGTACCATGTTACTCCGCCAGGGGACAACTTCAAAAATTTGAAACTTCTTTTCTTTCAGACGTTTTTAAAACGCGATCTAATCTTTTTCATGAGACTCAGACAAAGAATAATTACAGATTCGGAAAGATCATTTATTTCGCCTCAATACAGTATAATTTTTTTTGCAGAATAATCATATTTTCTATTTTTTACAATTTTTTTAAAATGAGTCAAAATCAATACGTTTTTATGAATAATATTTCTAAATCGTTCCGCTTGCATTTTCTTTCGAACTAATGAAAAAATATTTTACACTAAAAAAGTTCATGCTTTTCTCTTTTAGAATTAGTCATTTAAAAAATTTAATGTCAAACACTGTTTTTTTTTTAGGATTTTTCAAAAAATACCCAAAAGTTTATTTCAATACTTAATAACTTCTTTATTTATAAAAATAATCTCCCGAAACTTATTTTCCGTGTGTAGAACAATATTATACGTAATCTGTATAAATATTGATAAAATATCTTAAAAATTACGGTTTAAAAAAATGTGTTTTTCGTTTTTTCCCCTTTTGCGAGAAATATGTAAACACTTTTCTTAAAGTTTTTTGTTTAAAAATTGACGTTGCTTGCAACCAATATATGAAGTTTAAAATCATTAACTTAAAAATGAAGCCCCAAATTTTTTTTAACTTTAACAAATAACGAAATGAGAAATTGTAAATCTTCCTTTATTTTAAAGGTATTTTTACTGCTCTTCGAAGGAACCCACAGCGCGGCTATTAAACCCGCAGCTTTATAAAACGGTAGTTCCCAGGTTCAAAACTGAAGAGGAAGAGACATTCAATTTCGCATTATGCTACTTCTTAAAGTTTAAAATTTTTTTAGAGGAATGAAAAAGGTTAAAATTAAAATAAAATATCAAAATGTTTTTATCAGATCGGTTTTTTTAATGTTTTTTCATTACATGTATATATATGTATAGGCTTTCCCCCTTACTGTTTTTTTCTAACTTATATATATTTATATGTTTAATCAAACATTCAGAAAAAACAATCGTTTCAATAGCTATCTGTAAATTTTTCTTTTATTTATTACTTATAGATGTTAGATTTTAATAATTATATATTTATATATATATATGATTTTTAAAAGGATTATTTATATTATGTCATTACTAAATGAATTCTTTGTTAACTAAAATGTACATCGTCTATTATTTTGGATCAAAATACATTTTAGAGACCTTCTTAAGCTAACTATATGGTACGATTGATTGATTCATGAAAATCTGAAATCTGTATTTTATTATTTTAGATTCTTAGAAATTAAATTTTATTAAAAAATGAAGAACGTGTTTTGTTTTATTCTTAGCTTCAGAATCATTTTCTATTTATTGCTTCACATTAATAATTTTTTAATTCTAACGCAATATTTTTTTAGAAGGCATACATCGAATTTGAAGCTATATCTTATCTGTGAGAAGGAAGAGAAGATAGGACAATAATTTTGCATTAAAAAAGCCGTTTTCGGGCTATAGAGAGAGGAAAGTAACCTGTCTTAGGCCCCTCCTTCCGGATTCCATTGACACAGCCAACAGCCTGCATGCTACATCGCAGACTGAAAAATCCAACGAAAGCCAAGTACCACATCACAGACTTTATGATATGGGATTGAGGACTGTGTAACAGTCCAGATACCCAAACATTGACTGCTATCCACTAAAGCCTCTCCAGAACCATGGAATATTATTCCTTGGATTTCTTTAGAAGATATTGCATTTTTCAAAAAACAACATAAAAGTAAAAACGAAGAAGCATGGAAAAACAGTAGAAAATATAAAAAATCTAATTATATTTCTCCTCTTGAAAAATGAAATAGACCGGCAGCAAAAAATAGAAATGCAGAAGTTTTAATCAATAAGTTGTGAGCTAAAAAATTACCATTAAATGATATATATTTCCTTTTTAAACAAACAGATTCTCCTTTGTGTGCAGATTGCCAAGTACCATTAACTAGTGACATTTTGTATTAACATGTATCAAATTAAAATCGCAGCATGAAAAATTTTGAAAAATTTTATCTCCAACTACGGAGAATGGTCTTATTCTTCAATAGCGAATTACAAAACAATAGAGCATGTTCAAAAAGTTGAAGAATTTTTAATATCAACCAATAGATTCTAAAATTCCAGCTAACAGAGTTTCAATGTTCTACTTTCATCAATTTCAGTTGAAGCACAAGGCGATAATTTAAACTACTAGTGTATAGTGCAATCATTAGCTGTACGTTATAGCCTAAGTTAAAAACTAATCCAAATTCTATCGGAGCATAAGGCGTTGGCTAAGTCTCCACATTACAGTGGTATCACTGTACTGAACTGAATTTGGCACTCTTCCACACGTTTTGACTTGGCTGTTATCATTTATTAATATATAAAATTTCTGAAATTTAAAAATTTTGAAATTTATTATTCGTAAGATTCCTAGATCTAAAAAGCTTTTCAAAAAATGCAAAGGTAAGTATTATGAATGTAAGAATACTATTAATCCTCTGAGTGGATGACCCGCTAATTGAATTTCACTTTGAAAGCGGTCTACTTTTTCAAAGCTAGTGGTAGCGAAAAGGTTTCGGATGAATTTCGCGAACTGCTTCGAAAACGCACCGCAGTTTTATGCTTTCCACTGTTAAAACTGCGGGAGGTCCTGAAATGGTTTTGCAGGGGATGATTTTATTGCTTTTCGGTTTCTGTGTTGTTCGAAAGGGGAGGTTTCTTATTCACACACAGCTGTGGCCTAGGGCGAGGATTGTGAAATGAACATTTTCTCCACTTCACGGCCAACAGAAACTTCTCCCGATTTATTGCAAATATATATTTCATATATTTGGAAAACTTGCTCAATTTCTGATCTAAAAACCAATTAGGTTTTAAGAAATTTTAATTTTCTGAGTTTTGATTTTAAATTCGGTTTCATTTTAAAGCATTTTTGCATTCTTAGATTGAATTAATTAAAAATATTTTTTAACACAATCCAATATTTCGTGTGAAATGGCTATTACTACAATTTTAATTTCTAAAATCCTTTCTCTCTGCTCATGTTTTTAAGTTTTTGAGTTTTCTCACACATTTATTTAATTAAGATTGATTTAAAGACCAATATATTTTTTGACACATAGTGTATATAATTTAAAAGCTCTATACTTTGTCTTCATTAATTTTTTCCTTTTGAAAAATGCCATGACCAAAATGTACGCAGGGTACTGTGAGAAATAATACTTGAAAGGGATGGAATATGACTGAAAATGGTAAATCTAAAATGCAGCTTTTTCAGGTAATATTACAATAGACTACAGAATACAAATGTTGCAGAATGAACTAAATATTTCCCTGATGTACCACAAACTACATTATAATAGATCTTTTGTAGTACTACACTGCAGTATTTTAAAGTCATGCAACAAAAACTTAAACTTGCTTAACTGCCACGATGGGGAACTGAGAAAAAAATAGATATTGTTTACAAACTTGGTGATTTCTGGATTACGTTTGTATAACTACTAATTTCTATATAAATATTTTGCATTTAAAACTCTTGTGAATATATAAGGTTCTGATAAAAGTGAATAATTGATCAAATTAACAGTTGTTATCAATGTTATGTCTTAGAATATTTTGAATTAAAAAAGATATTTCAGTCATATTTATTTCAAGTAGAATTTTCATGTGGAGCATAAGTTGGATAGTAACAGATTAAAAAATTAAAGCTTTACAGGCATTGGAATTTTTTTTATGCCTTTACAAATTTTAAATATGTTTTTCTCAGATTTTTAATTTTCAAGATGAGAGTGTTTTCTAATCCCTAAGGCGTTTTTTCCCGTTCAAAATAGAGTTTTGAAATATCTTGTAAATGTTCCCTTACATATGTTCTGTAAAAGTTCGTATGGATTTAGGTCTAAGAGCTCTAGTTATTTTTTAAAAATATTTTAATGTTAATATTTAAAAAAAATTGGGTTTTTTCCAGGTTTAGCCATAAAAATAATTATTAAAATTCAACAAAGAGATATATTTTAAATTTTATACTTTTTGTTTCCAATAATCTAAGAAATATTAATCACTTACAATAATTAAATATTTTTAATAATTTAACATTTTATAAAAGTTTTAAAATTTCAAAACTGTTCAATGCTTTAAAATTGTGAAATAATGGCTTGTCAAACTAACCTATTATTTTCAGAATCCATATAATAGTATAATTTGAATATAAAACAAAAATTAATTTTACTGTGACAAAACTGTTTACGACTTCTACTCATACTGTAAAAAGAATGAAAGATAAATATATAACATAGTGGCAGTCAAAAACACATTCATAATATGTTAAATTCCTGTCCCGATACAAATTTCAATGCATTTTCCAAACTGTAGCTAAAAACAATTACATGTTTATTAGGCCAGAAATTATTTATATTTAGATATATTTTTCCTTATTAAGTACATAATGAATAATGGCAAGATAATTTGTAAAAGCCTGAAAGATTTTAATGAAGAAAAAAGCCAGACATAATTTTAGATAGTTAGAAATTTAATTATATAATACACAAATATGCATGTTTTAAAAGAAATAAGTTGGCTAAGGAAATGAAATTTACTAAAAATTTCCTGAATAAAGTAAATCAGATTTCATCCTCAAATACATATAATTGTAAGAAAAGGTTTTATTCAATTTACAATTAATTACAAAAAACCTTTTATAAAAAATAATTTTAACAGGTATAAATAGCAAAAAATATCAAAGAAGTATGAGAAAGACACATACATGTCGTTTACAGAAATGTCACAGTGTGATATTTTTCGAAACACGGCACTGCACACAATCCAACATTACAGTCTTTACATTGAAAAGGAGTTTCTTTTCGAATGCGTTTTCCATTATCATTTATCTTAAGGGGTCACATACCTTTTAAAAAGTTGAAAATGGTTAAAAATAATGAGCTCTTTAAAGCTCTATAATTTTTTATTATTGTTTCCTGGAATGTAAATTTTGGAGGAATAAACAAATAGATATTACTTTACTTAAAACATAACCAACAAACACAGTGCTAATTAGGATAAATTTTTAATTAGATAATTACAAAAAGAAATTTTTGTTTTCTTTTCGCAAGTGATATGCATTACGCGCAGCTTTATAAAAAAAGTTACCAATATTTTTTGATGAAATTTTTGCTCAGTGTTGGAAATTGTGTTATCTTTAAAATGACGAAGCATGAAACACTGATTTAAAAGTTTTAGTAAACTATAACAATTTAAAATTAAACTTTAAAATTTTTAAAAAATTTTTGCTATTTTATATTTGTAATTTTAAATTTTTTCATTAAAAATTCAAACTGGTTCGTTATTTTAAGTACAGATATGATCAGAATCTACAGTAAAAATTTTATCATTTTCCATGGCACGGTTTTGAAAATATCATGCGCGTAATGAGTAAAAATGACGTTCTGAGAAAATTGACATCAAACGTAAAATTTACCACAGTTTTATATATATGTGGGAGACAACAAGGGGTCCAAGACGTGTTTGTCTTACTTCACATTTATTTTAAAACTTTAACAAAAATTAATTAAAAAGGTAGATATTTTTACAGATAAGTTTGACGATGATATTCAGAAGGTAGCGCCTGCTCGCGCACCTCTCGCGTTCTCTCTTCTCTCTAATTCTGCTCTAATGTCCAAGAGTTTTAGTTTTGATTTGCTGCGCCTGAGCAAAAAGACTGCTTGGCTTTGGCTGCCACAATCGGCCAGCCTGACTGTACGCTGTCCGCAGCGGTACGTCCATAGAGACCAAAGGAGAATCTGAAACATGCAAAAAAGACGGAACAGACAAGGACTATACGACAAATACACAAAGATTTAACATATCATAATTCTGCTGAACTAGACAGTTTCTCCATCATGTGAAGGCACCTCTTCGACATCCGGAAGGTTCCACAGGAAAACATTGTGTTTCACAGGCATAAGAACGTCTTTTTTAACAAGTTGATCTTTGGTTGAACGCATCGATATTTTCCTCTGTAGAGTTCTGGACGTCTGTTCAAAACGATTTCTCTTTTTCCTTCGTTTCCACTGCCAGGGCTGAAAGATCCTTCGGAGCAACACAAACCGTCGATAATTACCATTCATAGGTGAAGGGGTAGGAGATCGGGAGATAAATTCCACGGAACTCGTTTTCATGGCACCATTGGCTTTCTTACACAATACTATATCAGAACATTTTTCTCTTACAATACTCAATTTTAACTTAGTACTCTTAATTTTATTACATTTATAATCCTTAATTAGAGAACTCAAATCATTTCTAGTATTAAAGTGTTTAACATGTGGCAAATCATAACTAGAGTTTTCTATCACATTTGAAACAGAAACATTTGGAAAAGAAACACCATAATCTGCACTCAAAGAGGATTCACTTTCACTTAATAAAACATCGCTCTTTGCATGGCCTAGTTTCTCTATTTCAGAATATACACTGGGATGTATAATAAATTCTTCGGTCAAGGTCGGTGATATCGCCGTTCGCACACGAAAGCTAGGAGAGTGTTGATTAAGAGAAATATTTATGGGTTTAACTTCTACCATACGCTGTTCGCCAAAACATGAACTTAATGTTATGATTTCTTCGGAAGGTGTTTGCACTCTAATTAGTGAGGAATTTAAAACTGGGATCTGGCAACCTGAATCGATCAAGAATGTTACGGGCTGATTTTCCACAAAAATGCTTACGTATTGAAGATTTGAGAATTCATCGCTATTTTGTTTTTCGCTCTCGACTTTCAAAGTATTCACGTTTATTCTATTATGGATGTGGTCGTCAGATTCTTTAGGTTTAAAACGCTTCTCACAGTCTCTTGCGCAATGAGATGAATCACCGCATATATTGCAATTTTTATTTTCTCTTTCAAGATATTGGGGATAGTTCTCTTTAATCTTTAGTTTAAAGTTTTGTGATCTATTTTTAAAGGGGTCTTGGGTATATCCATAAGTAATAGGAATTTCTTTATGTGATCCGCTTCTAGATGAAATATAAATATCGCACTCTTTAGCTAAATCAATAGGCCTAAACCAATCTTCTGCTTCTCGAATGCCAATATGAGTTGCAGTTTCCTTATTTAAAGTTTCAAATAATTTATCAGAAATTATAACATCACATAGAGATTCAAAGGAATTAACTTTTCTTAACGAACAATAATATTGGAAGTTTGCCGTCAGTCTTGCAGCAAATCGGATGTATGTCTCGCCTGATGATTTTACAGCATTTTTAAATGAGTTTAAACACTCGCGAGGGGTTAATTGGAATTCTCTGAGTACTATAGATTTTAGTTTTTCATAGTCATTTAATTCCTCTTCTTTAATATACAGTAAGACGTTATGAGCTCTTTCGCCCAGAAGATTTATTAAAATTTCAGATTTATATTCGTCATTTATTTTCTTGGTTAAAAATGCGCGTTCTAATGATTGGAAGAACAGATTAAAATTTTCAGATCTGGTGGGAACAGGAAGAGATAAAGTTTTAATACTTGTTATCATATTTTCTATGTTAGTTTCGAACTGTTTTTCTTCGACTTTAGCTGCAGGATTTAAACTTAATGCTTCATTTTTAGCCGTTTGAAATTCGATTTCTTTTTCTAATTTTGCTAACTGAAGTTCCGCGAGCTCAACTTTCTGTTTTTCTAAAGTTACCTCTCTTTCGTTTCGCGATACTCTCTCATCTATACAGTTTTGAATTAAAGTTTTAATGAAATCTGGATCACTTTCAAATGTACTACTGTTCTCAATTTTAGTCTTTAGTATAGCAATAGTGTCCGTGCTCTCCACAGAACCGTCTAGATCCTCAACAACTCTTATGAGATCCTCTTTAAGAGCGTTTTTATACATTTTAGAAAAATATGGAAAGATCCTACCTTTTTTTTTCTAGCTCCCTTGTTGCTCGCACGTACGATGTATCCAATAAAAACGTTGATACCACTGATTTCACCTCTTCGCAGGTAATATAGTTGAAATTGTTCGAATTGACACCTCTTCGCAGGTTATATCTTGAAATTGTAGTTCCGGCCTCTACACAGGCGGATTATTCACACTGAGTTAGTTCCAACCTCTACACAGGCGGGATTTTGAGGGTTCGTTGAAAAATACACCTCTACACAGGTTATTTTGTTATTTGTTCCGACCTCTACACAGGCGGAATGAAGTTGAAAAATTCAACCTCTACACAGGTTGAACGAAGTTTTCCGAAAAATGGCGGCGCGTCTCCTCCACGGACGGCTTTTGTTCACGTTCCAAACTTTGATCAAAATCGAAATCTTTTTTCAATCCCGGCCTCTACACAGGCGGAATTTTCATGCTGAGTTCAAACCTCTACACAGGTTGAACGAAGTTTTCGAAAATGACGGAGCGTCTCCTCACGGACGCTTTTGTTCATTGTCCAGACTTTGGTTCAAAATCGAAATTTTATCGATCCCGGCCGAGCCCCCATAATTTGTGGGAGACAACAAGGGGTCCAAGACGTGTTTGTCTTACTTCACATTTATTTTAAAACTTTAACAAAAATTAATTAAAAAGGTAGATATTTTTACAGATAAGTTTGACGATGATATTCAGAAGGTAACGCCTGCTCGCGCACCTCTCGCGTTCTCTCTTCTCTCTAATTCTGCTCTAATGTCCAAGAGTTTTAGTTTTGATTTGCTGCGCCTGCGCGCGAAGACTGCTTGGCTTTGGCTGCCACATATATATTATTCTGGTTACTCAAACAACAACTAAATTTAAATTAAAACTAATGTGAAGTTTTTTTAGTCAATAAACTTCAATTTATTAGAATTATTATAACTAAAAACATATATTATACCGATGCAGTACAAGCATCGAAACGATATCAAAAGCTACAAAATAATCAAAATGCAACAAAGTGATTCATTTCTCTAAAATAAAGTTAAAAATTTATAAATATTACTTAAAAACAATCAATACCTTAATTAACAACTACTTATTATAAATATTAAACAATTTGTGATATGAATGCAGTATATTACTATGATTCTAAAATGCTAAAATTCGCCACGTGCATATGATGTTCCCTCTTTTTCAGTTAATTTCTTACAAGTAGTTTTAAATTGCATTCTTTTAGCCTGTCGTACTTCTTTTGTGTAAATGTAAATTAAAATGTACTTCTGCAGTCTGAATTCTTTTTATATCTACAAGTGTAACAAATTTATGTGCAAATTGACCAACAGTCAGACCAAGCGATTGCATAATTTTTAGTCTGCCTTGATTGTCATCATTAAAAATGACAATTGCCTCATTTGTAGATATATCAACAATCTTTCTACCACAACCTAAAGTTTTTGGGCATAATTTCCATATTAATGAGTTAATGGATTCATTATTATTTTGGGTTTTACCCCCTAGACATTTTTGTAGAAGTTTAGGTTGTGATAGATCATTAAAAACAGGTTTTATGGCATCCATTACTGCCACTGGCAATTTGTTACTGTGTCTAAAAGTTTCCACACTGCCCTTTACTACTTGATTTTGATATTTACACCAAGAATTAGGACCTACGGGACAAAAACTGTGCAATGGTTCTTCGTCGCTTGAACGTATATGGAAATATACAGCCCAAACAGCTTTTCGCATATCTGACAGGCATGTTTTATTTTGTCGGATTGCATTTCCATAGTACGTTGTAATTAAGTCGATCATTATGTCGGTCAACCTTCCCTTTCCCCCAACCGACTTCCCATCACTGAGTTTGGAGCTCATTTGTTTTAATTTTCGTAAACGAGTTCCCATTCTTTTTTGAACATGTCCAACACATTCAATTTTTGAAACTGTGATATCTTCTCCATACGGATTTGGATGCAGTAATAGAAGAGAATGTTTTGGAATCCCCGATGTAAGATGTATATCTCACAGAACGATGACTTAATGAACGCTGAAATATACGAACCATTCCCACAGTCTCCATCATGCCAGCTGAACCATTGTGGTTTTTCAAACATTCTTTAACGTGAAGAATTTTCCACTTTTTGTAAGCAGGTGACCCCTTTCTTCGTTTGCAAGAACCACATCCTTTACAGAAAGAAGACATCACTTCCGCATCAATACACTTTCCTGTTTTGTCTCCTATAACAGCACACACACCAACACGAGAAGAATAGCCACGGGTTTTCCATGTTCCATCTCCACTAATTATTATATCGGAAGAATTTGTCAAAGTTACCTCTTCCAAAGCTGCACTTTGCATTGAAGTTTCTGCGACTTCTTTACTACACAATTGTAGTTTGTTTATAATGTTATTATAGGATTTTTCAGTAACTGGAGGAGGAAAGTCCATGACACCACAGAAAGTTGTCATTGCTGCATGACCCTGTCCAATTGTCCTCATTGCGTATACAAAACTTCTGTGTTTATTTCTGGAATATTTTTTCTTTTACCCAGCATTTTTGAATTTCTAAACGAACACAAGTCTTTACAGTTCTTGCATTCAATCGAAAAAACACTAAACAAACGTCTAACACATTTTTCTGATAGTTTAATATCACCACCACATTTTTTGCAAGAAGCAAAGTTTTGAATGTTTGTAAACATGATAGTTTTATCAAACACTCTATAGCCATCAAAACAGTCATCATGTTCAATAAAAGATGAATCAACATCTTGCAGCCGATTCTTTTTTCCAGATGCACTGTTGTTTAGTGATTCATCCACACTGTGTACAGCTTTGCTTCTCGTATGCATATTACCAGTAAACTTCCTTTTCTTAGGACGTTTACCAGATGGTCTTTTGGCAGATTCAGTCGAATTCATCATTCAAAAAATTATAAAAAAAATAATATTTTTCCTAAAACTTATCTTAGAATAAGATACGGTATGAAAATCAAAAACGAGCGAGTATAAATTCAAGATTCACTTTATCAAAACAAAGTAGAAGTAGAAGTTTATAAAGTTAGTAGAAGTTGTAGTTAATATTCAGAACAACAATAATAATATTTGAGGCTTAGATTCAAGCATTTGATAATAATTAGAATGAAAATATTAGAAACAGAGAAACGCAGCTGTCACCAGCGACATGACAGCTGTCACCCTGGAGCCAAAATGTAAACAATATTTAAATCGCCTTTTCTACTCTTTTTATTTTCTTAATAACGTCCGTTCTATTGGGAATATCTCTGCATGCGGTTTCTTTTAGAACACTCAGAAAGGTTTACTCTATAAAATAAAATAATAAATAATAAAAAAATCGATTTTCCGGAAATTTTAAAAGGTTGCATACCACACATTTTCGCGATGTTTTTTTTTTGAACAGTCACATTCTACCTATAAAGTGCCTTCCAATTAAGTGGACTATATTTTCAGAAATTTTAGGGGAAACAAAGTTTCGAGAAATAGAATCACTACCTCCTTCTTCTATCAATCGTTCTATCAGTTTCATTCGAAAACCAATATGATTTAAAATCCGGCCATTTTTTAAAGATAATGAAGGAATTCCACACAATTTGATTCAACAAATGTCGAAAAATCTTCTCGTATTATTTTCGCTGTTGATTTCGGGCAACAGGATAGTAAGATAGACACTGATCTGATCTATCAACACCCCCCCCCATGCTGTTATTATAAAACACCCCGGCTTTTGGTTTCAGCTTCACAGAATCCCCCTTCTTAGCTTTCACTTCCATCATGTCAGCGTTATGAAAAGTGCTAAGCATATGCAAGGGTTTTTTATCCTTCCACTTTAAAACACACATTTTACCTTTTTGGAAGGTATAATCTCCCCTTTCTTCAGTGTAGAACTTTTTAATGAAACAGTTAAACCTTTTCGGTTTGGTCGTAAAGTTCCACAGATATCCGTTTTACTGTCAATCAGTAATTCCGCTAATTCAGGCGATGTATAGAAATTATCAGTGGATAATCAATAGCCTTTCCCCTTCAATTCGTGGATAAGAGTCAGGACACTTTTCGTCGAAAGACCATAATCGTTATAGTTTTCGTTGAAGGCAATACCTTTTCCCGTGTATATCAACGAGTTCCAAACGTAGCCACTTTCTGATTCGCATAACTGAAACAATTTAATTTCAAAACGAGCTCGTTTTTGAGGAATATATTGTTTCCAACTTAATCGACCTTTATATGCTAACAACGATTCATCCACTGATATATCCGGTTTCGGTACATACACAGATTTGAACTTATGTACTATTAGATTGTGAAACTCTCTTATTTTTTTAGCTTCATGTTATGATCTAAATCGTTACTGGACTCATCATTATTTGCAAAGTGCAGGAACTTCATCAAAAGTCCATAGCGCACCTCACCCATCACTTTTCCAAAAAATGGAGTGGATCGAATTGGTCTTTTCGACCCAAACCCCTGTTCCACAGGTTTTTGTACTACGCCTTGTAGCAGCAACAGAGCGATAAATCTTTTCATCTCTTCCTTGTTCGTATTTTTCCATTTTAGAGCCCTAGAACCAGGTGTCAATTCTGCATTTTCAAAGAATGATTCGGCGTATCTATTTGTTTCCTCTACAATGAATGACAACATTTCATCGTCAAGGAACAGGTTGAAATATTCAAAGGGATCTCCAGAATCCCCGATACATACTTTTATTCCTGGATTTCCAGTAAATGGAAATTTAGGATGACTAGGTAGAGGAGAGGTAACATCTATTTGACACCAGTCTCCAGTACTATCTAAGCAATCATCATCAGACTCACTTTCAGAGGATGAACCTGAGCTGATAACTCCCCTTCCAAACTTCCACATCACATAAACGTGAAGACTTTTGACCTCGATGTGTTTAACGTGCATCAGCTCCTTTTCAACGCTAAACTTTTGTGGTACCAGGGCTCTAACACTGGACACGAGTTCATAACCATGACCATCAGGCTATCGTGGCCTCAAAAGAAAATAGCAAGTTTGAAAGAAATGTAATGGAGAAGTATATTTGAAGAAATAACTTCAAAACTTAACGAAAAACCAAAATATCAAAATTTATTTTAGGAATAATAGTGAATATAACTTCGTACACCTAAAACCACTTTATGCAGTGTATTTTCAAAGTGAACGTTTCCCTTTTAGAGAAACTTACTGTAATTATGTCAAATTCCTTTCATTTTGCTCTAAGGGGATCGTTAGCAACAATGTAAATTTTTTGATCGAAACAATGTAATTTTTTTGATACACAAAATTACTTATGGTTGAATCTAATACAATTCCCTACAAACTGAATGAAAACCCTTTTTTATCATATAAATTGTGTTTGAATAGGAGATGGTTAGTTAATAAGAACATTTAAAACGTGTCGGCAATCTATGGACCTGTGGCACGTGGTACAATTTTTAGTGGCACTCAGCACTACTCTACAAATTTGTCAATTCTTGAGTGGATGGAAGTTGATAATAGACCTTATTTGACAAACATCTTCTGAGTTATGGACATTTATGGAACTACAAAATAATCTGAAAGATAATTCTAAGGATAAATTTACAGCTATTTTGTAAATAATTGAATGTTATTGCTAGGGATTTAATTGTTGAAAAAGAAAATTGCATGTACTCTGCTTTCCACTTATGATTCGGCATATCAAAGCAAAAAATCTTTCCTAATATGAAAAATATTTCGACTCCGCAAAGAAATTGTTTAACAACTGAATGCTCAGAATCGTGTCACGCATTATACCCCTGGTTTTGCGATATGAAAGAAGAGTGGTAAAAGAGTTCATTCGCATTACAATTTTTATTTAACTGTAATGAAGGGAATAATTTATATTTCAATTTGTCTATTTCTTATTTAAATAAATATGTTGGAAACTTACATTTTTAAATTTTTTTTATCTTTGTAGAAGAAATAGTAACATTTTATATTGTTTATTTTTATGTTAATAAATGTATTTTATTGATTCATAATTAATATAAAATAAAACTGTAAATCTAAATTATTTACCTCTAATCTTTAAATCTGCAAATATTACCGTAAGAATCGAAGGATTTCAAAATTCCCTACTATGTGGCACGCTGAATGATACTGACAGATTGGTTTGGCACGTCTTAGCTACACAGTTGCCGCCCCTGATTTAAAATGTTGGGTAAGATAACCATTATATTTTTAAAATTTTATAAATATACAAAAAAGAGAGTATTTTCGCAATACATGTTTTAAAAGGAGTAAAGTTTACGAGAACGAAATATAAAATTGCGTTAAAATTATTGGTACTCTATCAACCGTACTTCTTATATATATATATATATATATATATATATATATATATATATATATATATATATATATATATATATATATATATATATATATATATATAAGTACGGTCGATAGATATATATACCGATAGAGTACCGTAGTTACCAACTCGTGACAAAATGAATTGGAAATTAAGTTCACAATTCATTGTTACTAAAATATATAAAATTTTACATGACTTATTTTTGTATTTGTTATTTTTATATTCCTTACTGAGAAAGCAACAAATGGGAGTTCATTACCTGCCAAAACTGCAGAGGCCTGGTTGTTTACTCCACAAGCTCCTACCTTACTCTACCAAGCTCTGCCCTACTTAGTAAAAAAGGCCTTCTTCTGCTCGTCAAGATCATGGAATTGCAGATATTGTTTTCCATATATTTTAAAAATTAGTTTTCTAACTTCTACATCAACCTTTTAATAGTCTACACTCCTACAAAGAATTCTGAATTCAAAACTATATAAAAACTTATTATTCCCAACAAAATGTCATTTATACCTTTATTTTTTATAATCTATGAATGCGTTAAACTATTAATTTGTTATCGCGACTATTTAATATTAAATGCGAAAAAAAAACGAATAAGTTTCAAACTGAAACTTAATTTGAATTTTTCAAAAATTGTCATCGATATTCTCATAACTTTTACATATTGTCATTTTAGCATATCACACATCTATCTTCTATGCAAAAATCTATTATAAGGGCATCAAATGTTTCAGCATATTTTTACTCATAACATGCAGTTTTCAACCACATTGTGAGGCTGCGGTAGCCTAATGGTCAAAGTAACGGACTCGTAGCTGGCGTGTCATGAGTTCGACCCCAGCACCACTGAAGATCCGCCGTGTAAGTGAGCGATGCTCAAGCGTCATCCTCGTCACTTGACCATGGTTTAAAATAACGAGGTCCGTCGCCAAGTGAGTGAATATTAACGTCGCACTGTTCAGCTACACGAGGGCTTTTAGTGATGGACCTCGTAATTTTGAATTGGTCAAATGACGAGGGCGACACCTGAGCGACACGAGGGCTTTTAGTGATGGACCTCGTAATTTTGAATTGGTCAAATGACGAGGGCGACACCTGAGCTGGCACCCCCTCTCCTAACTACCACACCAACCAACGAGAGGACATTTCAGCTCTCGATAGATTTAACGTGCATCGCTGCCCTAACGTGCATCGCGGGTCTTTTGTGGCACAGGGCTCGAACTCGAGACATGCCAACCATGATTCGATACCTTGACCACCTGGTACCCCGGCTACAGGTCCGTCGCCAAAAGCCCTCAAGTAGTTGAGTAGAAAAGAGAGAGTGCGACTTTAATATCCCCTCACTTAATTAAATTATTTGAAATTTAAGGAATACTTGAAAAAATATTAAAGTCGAATATATATATCTATATATATTAAAAATTAATCTAATGATAATTTTAAATATCCAAAGAATTATTAGTATTTATGGTAAATATATGTTTTTCAACTGAGTATGTGAGACACGTATAAATATCTTTTTCGAAATTCCAATGCAGAATTTCAGTGGAGCTAATACAAAATTCCCAGTTTTGCATGGTTAAGATTATAAAAATGTCCAAATTTTAATAACCTTTTCTTCAGTCATCCACTAATGGAACATGAATGATGAGGGATTATGTATAAATATATATTTTTTAACTTTTGAATTTAAAAAGGATCCTTATATTTATTTATATGCGCAAATGTTAACTGTAAATTTGTCCAGATGCTTTTAAATAGTCTTTATTTGAAGATTCAAGTTCAAAAATATAAGCTTGTAGTTAAAGTTCTCTTTGAATGAAATTAATGTTCAGACATTCAAAATTCAAATATAATTTGTTATCTGAACAATACAAAACAAGGGATTTTATGAATCCCTGAAGGATGATATGACCAAGTGAATTAGTAGACCATTTTCTAGATTCGTGGGATGGTTTCAAGAAGGCTAAAAGTTTAGCTGAGAAATTGGACAATTTTGAGGCGATTAAAAGAGTACATAAAAAAACAGGTCCGACGAAAACATGGGAGCGTAGAACCTTTGATAAACTGCCTCTCGAAAGTAAAAATAAATCAGCTCATTTTAGTGGTAAGGGTAAAAATGTCGGGCCCTTGAATAGGGATCCTTATAAGCATGAGGTAAGCCATGGGAGTTCTCAAATTAGGAGGGAGGGCCCCAGGGCGGGGGAGAGTCAATTTGAGAAAGGGAAGCCCATAATTTGCTATTACTGTAATGAGACAGGGCATATAAAGCAGTCTGCCCCAGATTAAGGAAAAATAATTTCGAAACAGTCGCAAATTTAACTTTAAATACCGGGAATGACGACCCATTTAAAAATTTAAAATGAACATGGAAATAAATGGCATAGATCGCGTATGTCTAAGGGATTCGGGGTCATCCATAGACGTCTGTTCGTGGAGCTCTATCAATGAAAATGACCTCCTACGTGAATACGTTTGGTTGAAAAGCCCGTTAGATGAGATTTGCTACTGTTTCCTCTGGCTAAAATTAAAATCAAAACGATGAAAGGGGAGTTTTATACCAAGGCTGCAATAAAACAGGATAGTAGTGACAATGATCTATATTTATTGGGTAACCGAACGGCTGAGCTGCTGGAGTCAAACAAACAGAGGGTGCAGTTGGTTAACGCAGTGGTGACTAGAAGTAAACAAAAAAGATTTTCCACCGAGAAAGGAAAAGAGGCGAACGAAGAGGAGCTTGAGCTTACGGATTCCCCCCCGTCCGAGGGAGAGGAAGACGATAGCTTTATCATTTCTGCTTTTGAAGGAGAAGGGGGAAAGAGTTTGGCGAAAGTGAATGGTGTTAAATTTAAAGAGGAACAAAGAAAATGCCCCGATCTGAAACCATTATGGGATAAGGCCCTAACAGGAATAGACAAAGAATTTAGGGTCATCAGGAGGAAATTAGTTAGAGTCGCAAAAACTAAGCGAGGGGAGGAAGTCAGACAGCTATGCGTACCCATAAAGTTTAGACTACTTGACATTAACAAACTTAGCCATGACGAAATAGGGGGGCATCTGGGGGTGACGAAAACCAAAGATAGAATTCTAAGGCATTTTTTTTGGCCGAACGTGTACAGAGACGTGGAGGAGTTCGTCAAAACTTGCGATTCGTGTCAACGAGTAGGGAAACCGAGAGATAAGGCGAAAGCACCCCTGAAATTAGTGCCGATTATTTCAGAGGTATTCTCTAAAATCAATATAGATACTGTGGGACCTCTCCCTGTCTCAACAAAGCAAAACAGATATCTGATTACGTCAATTTGCGTAGCCTCTAAGTACCCGGAAGCTATTCCGGTGGAGAGTATTACTTCCCCGAACGTAATAGACGCCCTCTTGAGTATCTTTTCTAGGTTAGGATTCCCGCGCGAAATACAATCCGACCTGGGGACTTCTTTCACTAGTGAATTGACCACCACCTTTTTCAATAAGTTCGGCATCAAAGTGACGAGGTCATCAGTCAGCCACCCCCAAAGCAATGCAGTGGAGCGAGTGCATAGAACCATCAAGCGCGTAATTAAGGCTTTGTGCGTGGAATCGGGAGAAGATTGGGAGGGGGTTCTTCCTTTGGCATTATTCTCTCTCAGAACGGTTGCGCACGAGAGTACAGGTTTCAGTCCCACCGAGTTGGTCATGGGAAAGAATTTGAGAACACCCCAAACGTTAGTTTATGAGGAATGGATGGAGGAGGGAAACACGAGTCAATCGGTAGTGGAATATATATTGCAGTTAAATAATAGACTCAAACGTTGCCAAGATATTGCGATCACTAGGATGAAAGAATGCCAACTTAAAAGGAAAACGTGGTACGATCGCGATGCCGTGGAACGGAAATTTGTAGAAGGGGATCTGGTAATGGTGTTAGCTACCTCTAAGCAAAATAAACTTGAGGTGAATTGGATAGGGCCGGGAAAGGTACTTAGTAGAATTTCGGATACAAATTATGTGATAGATCTACCAGGAAGAAGGGACCGTAGTACTATATATCACGTAAACTTACTAAAACCGTATCATCGGAGACCCGAGCTGGTAAGCCTGGTTGTAGAAGAGGTCTCGGACGACATAGAGGGAGATGCTGAAATTCCTTATCCAGATAAACAATGCACGAAGTTTGACTATCACGAAATATTGCGGGAAAGTCAACTGCAGCTTAAACTATCCCCCTCTCAGATCGACGAATTAAAACAAGTCATTACTAAAAATAAGGACGTGTTTTCCCCAAACCCTGGGACGACTCACTTGATGCGAATGGATATTGAACTGATCTCGGACAAGCCCATTAAAACAAAACCTTATCGGATGTCTCCGAGACAAATTAACATATTGCGAGAAGAAATTAAACGTTTATTGGAACTGGGTGTAATAGAGATAGGACAGTCCGATTACACTTCGCCCCTTATTTTAGTAGAAAGCCCAAATAAAGACCCTCGTCCATGTGTTGATTATCGTCGATTGAACGAGATAACTCGAGCTGAATTTTTCCCTTTGCCAAATATGGAAGAGATAGTAGAAAAAGTGAGTGCGGCTCCCTATGTAACTGTGATGGATTTGTCGAAAAATTACTTTCAGATTCCGCTCACGCCGAGAGCTCAGAGATACGCAGCTTTCGTTACTCCATTTGGCACCTATATCCCCAAGAAAATGATGTTCGGGTTAGTATGTGCGCCCTATTATTTTTGCAAATTGATGGCCCAAGTTTTAGAGGGGTTGGAGCAGTTTGCATTGCCGTACATAGATGATATAGCCATTTTTTCCAAGGGTGGAAAGATCACGTAAAGCATATCGATATAGTTTTAGGAAGATTGAGAAAGGCGGGGCTAAAAGTGAAACCCTCTAAATGTAAGTTTGCTCAAAAGGAAGTCTTATTTCTAGGGCATCGAATTGGTTCAGGGAGTAGGTCTCCGAGTGATCTGAAGATAAAAGCTATAGCAGATTTCCCGCGGCCCACCACTAAAACACAGGTACGATCCTTTCTCGGTCTAGTGGGGTACTACTCTCATTATATCCCAAATTACAGCACAATAGCTTCACCCTTGACCGACGCACTGAAAGGGAAAATTAAGAAAAAGAAGATCACTTGGGATGAGAAATGTGGGAAAGCGTTCGAGGAGCTAAAAGCCAAACTCGTCTCCCAACCCATATTGTTTGCCCCAGATTTTGCCACGGATTTCATCCTGCAAACGGACGCGAGTGAGGTGGGTGCTGGGGTTGTTTTATCGCAAAGAATAGAGGGGGAAGAACCCCCCTTGTTTTCCTAAGCAAAAGATTTTCTAAAGCGGAGCGAAACTACAGCACGGTGGAAAGGGAATTAGCTGCGATAATTTTTGGTCTAAAGCGATTAAAGCATTATTTAGACGGGCAAAAGTTTATTATAGAAACCAACCACAACCCCTTAAGGTAACTAAACAAGATGGGGAGTACTAATCCTAGGTTAGAAAGATGGGCGTTGAGTTTACAGCCGGTTAATTTTGAAATCAAACACAAACCTGGGAGGCTCCATGGAAACGCGGACGGCCAAAGTAGATTGGAATAAGTAGTTTGTAGATTTTTCTATTAATTAATATATATATATTTAAACTTCTGTTTTATTTGTATGTGTGCGAGTGTATCTGTGTACATTGTGGAAGAAAAATGGATGTTAGTGAAAATCTCTGATGTCTCTTAGTCAACCGTAGGCCAACAGATGTTTACTTCTGTAGTCATGCGCGATTAAGTGTAGATGGTTAGTAAGAGATTGGCATTTGACGCATTTTGTTTAAAAATTATAATTTAAAGGTGAAATGTAACTTTGAGAAAAAGAATCTCAGATTCGGATTTTAAGATCTAATTGTGTAAAGTGTAGATTTTTTTTTTGAAATTTTGATTCATGTATTATGTTAATTTTTTTATTGTGTTTAATACCGGGATTGCTGCCCTGATCAATCTCATTGATGGGACGATCTTTATGTGTGTGATTTCTAAGAACTAAATCCAACTAGGACCAGAGCAGTCCCGTGAAATGGACCTTTTTTAGGGGGAAGGAAGTTGTGACGTTCTCCTTTCGAAACGAGTTTCACTCTTTCAGGACAATACTATTTCAGGACAATACTAGACAGAGTTTTAGGTGCACGTGCAGCTGGGGTTCATTATCGCTTATTTTAGCGTCTGGACTTTGGTGCCAGTTAGACTAGTCAAACAATAATCTGGCTGTACTACAGTGGACGAAATCACTTCCGAGGCAGCTGACTGTCGCCTTACATACACAATGGCGAATTGTCCTCAAAGGCGGTAAAACGACGACAGTGGGTCGAAGGGGTTCGGCCGGCGGAGCATGTGTCGGACACCTGCTGGTTTGTGAAGAAACCGGGTGAGTGGACTATTGGCGGATTATGGACCAATGGGCTCTATTGAGTTGAGGTTCAAGGATCGACTCATATGGGCCCACCAATGAGAAGACGTGAGGGGGGAGAAATGGATTGCCCCTGATGTTTTAAAAGGTTGGGAAAACGGGTAGAGAAGAAAGAAAGGAAAAGAGAACGAGGAAAAGAGAGAAAAGAGCTCGAAAAAAGACGAGGGCTGGTCGTTTTAGGAAGCGGAGAGGAGAATCCCAGAGTGTTGTTCCGTGATGCTGACCAGGAATCCAAAACGCGGATGAGAAACAACGCCTTGCGGACTGGACCGAGACAAGCTGTGGAGTGAGCGATTTCAAAACGGGGCTACCATACTGGCTAGGCACGGAAACTATTAACTTTACAATCTAACTTAAATCGATTATCCTATTGGAGAAAAAAATTAAAAGTATTTTTTTTACTCCCACAACCTTGCTGTGATGTATTATTTTCACGCTACCTTCTGACGACGTTACAGTACTGATTTAGCATTTCTTAGATAAATTTTGAAGCAATTAATTTTATATTTGACGTTAATACACTGGCCTCAAAAAGTTAAGTTACAACCGGGTTTTTGTGTCTAATTTGCAAATGAATGAATGTAGAAACAAAAAATTTGGAGGATATGTGCATTAAATAGTTTTTTATTGAATGCGTCATAGAAATTTGTATAAGTGTATTGCAAAAACGATTTATAACAAAAAAAGCAATCTCTGCCGAAAAGTCCATTCTTGGAGAAAACAGCCCATCATAGTGTTATGTGGTAAAATGGCATAAAAACAATACAAAAATGGGTTCTAATAAGGAATGTGTCCACCCCTAACTTGAATGCATTGGCGGCATCGATTTCCCATGCTGTTTATTAAGTAGTCGGACACCGGAATAGGAAGCGAAGACCAGACACAGAGTAAGCCTTGTTTCAGCTCATGTAACGACCTTGGAGGAGGATTTAAAGAAGCAACCTCTCTGCCAAGATAGTCCCAAAGATGTTCTATTAGATTCAGGTCTGGAGATCGAGCTGGCCATTCCATTCGTTCCAAACCGTGATCCTCCAGATACTCCTCAACAATCCGAGCTTGGTGAGGTCGTGCATTATCATCCATCAGAATGAAGTCGTTACCAATAGCAGCATATGGGCGGACATATGGATCAAGGATCTTATCCCGATATCTAAGAGCATTTACGGTTCCTCCATGGAACACATGCAGGTCAGTGTGGCCACCGAGCGAGAGAGATCCCTGCCCAAACCAGGATTCCACCACATCTATAACTGTGTCTTTCAACAGTGTTGGGGATTGATGGTATCTAGTGCGCTGTTCCCTCCAGATCAGTAGACGCCCTGAATCACTCTCCATTGTAAATCTGGACTCGTCTGTGAACAGCACAGAAGCCCATTGTTGCTGCGTCCAAGAAACATGTTCTCTTGCCCAGCATAAGCGGTTCCTTCGCTGTCGTCCGTTGAGGGGAACGCACACAACTGGTCTTCTTGCATACAGACCTGCATTGTGAAGACGATTTTGCACCGTAGTAGCGGAGATTCTTCTTCTTGATGCTTGAAAGTGGTCTGCAACGAGCTGCGGCACAGTAGTGGTTCTTCTCCTTCGTGCCGAAAGAGCTAGAAAACGGTCTTCTGCATTTGTTGTAGCTCGTGGTTGGCCTGGAACAGGTCTTCTGGACACAGAATCTTCGGATTGGTATTGATCCCAAAGTCGCTGAACAACACTACGAGACACATTGAGACGTCTAGCAGCATCAGCCTGCGACAATCCCATTTCCATCCATCCAACTGCCCGCCACCTTAACGAATTGGGTAAACGACGTCTCTGAGACATTTTCTAAACTCTATTGACCATTGTCACCGAAACTGCCAACAACTGTTGAAAATCAACACAACTTACACACAAAAGTACGAAAGCTTGATATTTGCATATTTTTCTCTCACTCATAAATATACGTTCTTTTCTATAAAATAAAAGTGGTAGCATTCGTTTTTGCATTAATGTTTTTAAAATTCGTTATTATCATTCATGTAAACTATGCATTTTATTGTTACTGCCATTTTTTTTATGGTGAGCTTCGAAAAATATGTTGTACCTTAACTTTTTGAGGCCAGTGTATATTTTCAAACGTGAAACTTTAGAGTAAGAATTCTGAATCTATTTTCTTAATGTTGTTTCATTTTCAATTTTTTTATTGTAAATATAATTATGTATAAAAGGATACTTTAGATGCATAATCAGTGATAACGAAATAACATGTCAATACATTAATCCAAATAAGTTTAAGTTTGGATGAACTGAAGTATATTTAACATTATGCATACAATAACTGGTAGAAATAGGTATGCATTAAATGTTGGTATACTCAGTGTAAAAAAAATCAAATATTCCCATTAAGACAGAAGATAATGCTTCGTATATTTTAGAGGAACAGATGTTAGGAAATTTGTAATTTGAGGGAAATCCAAAAAAAGAAAGAAAATCCTTTGTCAATTTTATTTTGATGTAGTAAACGCAATGTAAAGATTTGTTAATAAAAATACAAATTAATCTAAAGAAAATTAGGGCGGTTCAAAAAAATATAATAAGCTTTAGTATTTAATATGTAATTTTACAGTTGTGATAAACAAATTTTATACAAATATTTTACTTTTAGGACATGAAAAGAAGTGAATCGAGATATTTTACAAAAAATAGTTACGTTGCCATTTTATATGTGCATTTGTTTTTTCTTATTGAAAATTTCTTTCTATAAGTTGCATGATTTAAGTATTCCAATTTGTTTTATATAAAATCAGAAAGTTGATTGTATAGATTTTAGATCGGAAATTTTTAAATTCTTAGGATATTTCATTTAATCTGGATCCATACCATATACAATTTCTCAAAAATACGATGAAAAGTCTTGCTGACAACCTACAAATATAATGCAGCCTCTTGTTTTTGCTTTTTAGTTCCTATGTCACATAGCTGTTAGTTTTTCTTGAAGATTTAATTAATTTTAAAGAACAGAAGTTGGGGGGGGTCTTTGGGAAACTGGATTTTATGAAATCCGCCGTCCCATATCGAAAGTAGTTGAATCATTAAAAAGTGGTAGTTGGAAATTCTAATGCACATAATGTAATTATAGTTCACTATTGTTCTTAAAAATCTATTGTCCGAAATGTTCAAAATGTTTAATCATGAGTTCGTTTGCTGTCTTGGGTGAAATAGTAGAGAGTCTTGAGAGTTCGTTGTGGCTCGCGAGGAGCCGTGCTTTCCTTAGCAGTGTGGTTGGAGCATGATGATTGATGGGGTGACATCGGAGGTGAAGCGCTTGTCCGGAGGAGTGACGTCATCTCGTAGAGGAGCGGGCTGTCAGTCTTGATGGATGGCCTTTCTGTCGTTGTCGATCCAGTTGTGTGAAAGAGGGCACTTCTATTGGATGTTAGCAGAAAGTGAGAATCCTCTCTAATGGCTGTGCCGAAGGTTGTGCAGAAAGTAGTGGGGGAAAGATTGAATATTTCCTGATAGATGCATTGAATTTAGGATTGATGGGAGTTTAGAGTAAATTAGAGTTTAATGAAAATTTAGAGAAAAGTAGATTAAAATTTAGTAAGAGGGGGTTCATTCGCCGATTGGTGAATGAACATTTAAATAAATTAAGGCGGATTGTAGGAGTCTAGGAGAATTCTCCTAGGTCTTTTTGAGTATCCAGAGGGGTGTAATTTTCTAGATTGATGATGTTGGTATTATTGATGTTGGGGAGATTGTCATAAAAATTTTTGGCTAAGTCTTGTATATGTTTTTTAAAAGGAGGTATTTTGATTGCTCTGTAAATATTTTCGTTTGAGTTGTATCTGCATGCTCTTACGATACATCGGATGATAGAATTTTGTGCAGTTTCTAGGATTTTTATGTTTGTGTTAGCTGCGTAGCCCCATATGGGACATCCGTAGCTCAGAATTGGACGCAAAACGGCCGTATAGAGAAGTACCTTATTGTATAGATACATATTGGAATTCCGGCAAATTAAGGGGTAGAGTTTCTTTAATGCGATCCGGAATTTATCGCGCGCATAAAGAATATGAGGCTTCCATGTGAGGGTTTTGTCAAAAGTAATTCCAAGGTACTTGGTTGTTTGAGACCAGCGTAGTGGTGTGGAATATAGAGTGGGCGGCGCAATTGGTTTGCGAGCTTTAGTGAATAACACCGCAACGGTTTTATCCACGTTGATTTTAATTTTCCAGTCATTGAAGTATTTTTCGAGTAGGGCCAGGTGTTTGTTTAGTGCAATTGTGACTGATTTTGTATTTTTGTAAGTGGCTGAGATCGCAGTGTCATCAGCATATAGATTAATCATAGTGCGTGGGTGTGAAGGTATATCATTAACGTAAATGTTGAATAACACAGGTCCCAAAAGGGAACCCTGTGTTACCCCAATGTTGACGCGGTGTGTAATTGAGAGCGTGTCGTTCACTCTGACTTTGTATTTCCTGTTAGTGAGGTATGAGTACAGAATATGAATAATAGCAGGTGGAAAATTATACGTAATAAGTTTATAAATGAGTCCGTCTATCCAGACACGGTCAAATGCCTTTTGGATATCCAGGAAGACAGCACCAGTGGTCCTGCCTCTCTGAAATCCTGAGGAAATTTTTTCCGTTAATCTGAGTAGCGGGTGGTAAGTAGAAAGTTGTTGAGTGAATCCAAACTGGTTAGGGTTTAAAAAGTTAGTGCTATAGATGTGATTTTTGATTCTATTTAAAATTATGTGCTCAGCAATTTTGCTGAGCGAAGATAATAGAGAGATTGGCCGGTAGGCATCTGGAGAATTTTTGTTTTTTCCAGGCTTGTGAATTGGAAAACAATTGCAACTTTCCATTCAGTTGGAAAGTGCCTGAGTAATAAAATTTTATTAATAATGTAGGTAAAGATTAAGATAATTTTAAAAGGAAAGTTTTTAATCATTTTATTGGTGATATTATCGATTCCAGGTGCTTTGGAGTTTTTTAGTTTTTTTCATATAGTCACAGATCTCGTCTGGGTAGGTGGGAGAGATAGGAGATGAAGGTGGAGTAGAGAAAAATCTTGTTAGTGTATTAGTGACGTCAGAGTCTATGTTGGTAGTGTGCTTCCCTGGTCTTTTATTTTCCGTGTAATTGTCTATGAAAGTGTTTGCAATTAAGTTGGCCTTCTGTTCATCGTTGCTAGCGATGCCATTGGGTCCGGTTAAATTTGGAATGTCTGAGCGTTTTTTGCGAAAGTATTTTTGCATGCGCCAGAGACTGTTATCTTGGGTTTCAAGTGATTCGTGTTTGGCGTTCCAAGTGTTTTGTGCGTGTATCCTGATTTCTTTTTTAATTAATTTTTGAAGTCTGTTGGCTTCAGTTTTGTGTAATGGATTTAGTGTCTGTTGGTATAATTTCCTGGCCCTATTTTTACAAGTTATTAGATAGTTGATGTGTTGTGGCGTGTAGCTGTGTCGGGTGTTTTTAATTGGCTTGGAAGCTAAGTTGTGGGCGGAGCTAACCGCATCCGCGAACTTTGCTACTTTTTCTTCTAACGTAGATTCACTGTTGATTTTAGCATAGTCGAAGAGTTTAATTTCATTTTTGAGATTTTTTCTGAAAGCAGACCAACAGGTGGTAATTGCTCTAGGATTATCTTTATGGATGGGGGTAGCAATATTAAAGTTTAACATGACAGGGTTGTGGTCTGACGAAAGGTCGTTTATGGATACAATATTGTAGGGGTAGTTGAAGTTACTAATTATTGCGAAATCAAGAGTATTCGAGGAGTTGTATCCATATCTGGTTGGAGAGTTGGGAAAAGCAATTTCTAGGTTATTGTCGTCTGTGAAGTATTTTAATCGAATGCCTCTGGGAGAGTTTTTGGAGCAATTCCATGCACTGTGTGTGGCGTTAAAATCGCCAAAATCACACAGTTACTGTTGGCCTGAATGAGAGCCTCAATATCAACAGTGAATAAGTTTTTATCAGATCTAGGGGAATATAAATACAAGTAATTGAGAAGTTGCTAATATTCGGGGGAGTAATAGTTACGGTGGTAGCTTCTATATGATGCAGAGTGGGGATGGGGGGAGAAATGCGGAATAGATTTTTTAATAAAAATTATTGTACCACCGAGAGTAGGAGTAGTTCCGTTCGAGATGCGGTCGTTCCTGTAACATGTATAATTTGAAATGTTTATGTTGAGGGTGGGTCTCAAACGTGTTTCTTGGATTAGTAAGATGTCGGGATCGTACTTCTCTATAAAAATTTTTAATTCTGAGATTTTGCTTAGTAGGCCGTTTGCGTTCCAAGAACACAAACTCAGGCCGCTTATTTGGTGTCTATTCATCGTAGTCATCTAGAAGAGCCTCTACTAAGGCGCGTATTTCCTTCTTTCGTTGAGATTTATTTTTATTGGCATTGGATGGTTGAGGGGTGTTAGATGAGAAGTCTATACTATTAATTTGTTGAACAAGTAGTGATAGAGCTTGAATAGTTTGAGTTAGTGTTTGGGTTATGAGACCCATACATTCGTTTTTAGCATTACTGGTTTTTTGTTGCTTTGCAATGTGAGTTGTTGCGGCCTGAGTTTGTGCTGTTATTGTAGTAGGAACCTGACCGATTCGTGGTGCCATCTGTTGGGGGTGGGAGCGGTATTCTTATTCTTTTCCTGTTGGGCTGCTGCTTGCGCAAAAGATACGTTTGGGCGGACTAGACTGTTAACTATTGTAGTGTAATTTGGTTTTATTGTTGCTCCTTTGCGTGGTTTGGGGTATAGTGGACATTTTGAGTAATTGGCCATGTGGCCATATGCTTCACAATTCACGCAGTACATAGTTTCGACCCTATCGATCTCGCATTCACTTGTTTGATGGGGTTCCCCACATTTAAGACATTTAGGTTTTATATGGCAATTGCTTGCCGTGTGATTGAATTGTTGGCATTTATAGCATTGGGTCACCCCTTTGCTATCGTAGCCCTCTACTGTAACGTTTAAAAATGAAAGTTTATCTAGCTTAAAAATATTAGCGTTGGTCATGTTTCTTGGTAAGGATACCAAGAATACTGGGAGTGGTTGATTAGTTATTTTTCCAATTAGCTGGGAAACCCGATCAACGGTGAATCCCAGATCGATTAGGTCTTTTTCTATATCTTCAGGTTTTGCTTTTGGGTAGTCCTTTAATTACTACCTTGATAGGTCTTTCTGCTTTAAGTTTAATAGAGTAGAATTGATATTGGATTTTTTTGAGAAATGCAAGAAGTTCATGGTATTGATCGTGTGTGTCGCAATATAATTTAAAATATTCTCCGGTCATTTTGCTACGAATTTTTGGCATGAAGTTGTTTATCACTCTCATTTGCTCTCGGAAGTCTAAAGTTATTTTTAGCATTACTGGTGGGGGGAGGTTCTTCGTGAGATCGGCTGATTTATTAACGGTGGCATTGGTTGTGGGTTTTTCTTGTTATTTACAGCGTTAGCATTGTTGACAGACGTTGCGGTCGAGGTTCCTTCTACGGGATCGATTTCAGAGTCATGAATTTCGAGGGCGTTGAATTTGTTGGAGAGATTGATTTTAAAATTTTGATCAGTAGCCAGTGGAGTATTTTGGTTTTTAGAAAGTTTACGGTTGGGTGGGGAAACAAATTCAGATTCATTGTCTTTTCTTTTGAGTGAGGCAGTTTTCGGTAGAGTAGGAGATTCGTTATCATTATTTTTGGTGGGAGTATTTAAAGGAGTGTGGTGTTCTGCACAAGCGGGGTTATCACAGCTGGGAAGAGAGGAAAACTCACTTACCGTTAGTGCGTTGAGGGCGGTGTAGTTGTCGAGTCTTTGGAGGTGTTCTTTCATGATATGGCAGTCTTCGTCGTTTAATCCATGAAGCTTGAGGGATCTTATGTTAGCCTTGATGTTCTCGATGGTGATAGTGTAGTATTTGATGTTTCTTGCCAGTATCTTCATTTGCTCACAGTTGGTGAGGTGTGGAGTTCCGGGGCGGGAGTCATCTTGAGGTAAAGGCGGTTCATTTTCCATAGGGTGTCGATCGTCATTGTTATCCATTCCATTAGTCAATTCAGTATCCAAGTCCATAGCCGGGGTCAAATCCAAAATTTCAGTCATGGTATTTTTTTTTTGATTTAGGTAAATCAAGAAGGCAGAAGTTTGCGTGAGGCTCTAAAAGAGCACAAAGCTTTAAAGAACAGAGAGACAACCCAATTACTTGTTTGTTTACTATTAATTGCCTGTAGTGGTGTTTAAAAATTTAAGTTTTTATGTCATAAACCTAATGAGTTAAATATAGTTAGAAAAAATTTCAGAAATTCTGCATAATTTGACCTTTTTTTAGATGTTTAATCAGTGATTTAGGAGAGAATTTTCTTTAATTTTTTTACAGTATCATTTTTTTTTGTTTGGGTTGATGATATTTAATACTTTTTTATTGTGAATAAATTGAAAAAGCCATTTATAAGATTTTCAGATAATTTTATTAGATATTACCAATAAGATAAAAATTGAGATATAATAATTGAACAAAATATTATGCACGTTAAATATTGACAGTTAGATCCTCGATTTGTTCTCTATTTGTCCTTATAGTGTAGTGTTACCTTCATAGAGTCTGATTTATGCAGCATATCATGGACTGCTTTATTTCCTTATAGTGTACTCATGTAATGTTAAAATTAAGTGTCAGTAAATAATGTATATTAAAATGAGTATGATTATTGAAGAAAACTCTCCGATAAGAATTTTCTGCTTCATTTTACGAGAAATTTTCACGAAAACTATTTAATTTGTTCTACTATAAAATAATTTTATTAAAAAGCTTATTTCTTTAAGCATGTTTCTTAATTTATTTTTAAAAAAAGTCAAACTCAATTCTTTCTGAATGTTGGAGACAGGCATTTCTAAAAAAATTCAAACCTTTTGAAGGGTAATAATTACAAAGGAAGTCAAACAATAAAACATATCAAATGTTTGTTTATAATTAAATTATTTCAGATATCCCAAACCTTTAAATGATGTTAAAAACAATTTCATTTCCATTACAGAAGAATTCCTAACTATTAATCAAAAAATTTCATTATTAACCAACTATTATTTTACACATTCTGCTCTAAAAAGTATAAATCTCTTGTTAAACATTAGAAATAGATATGAAATTTTTAAATAAACAAAAATATATCCATGTTATTGACATATCTTATTATAAATTCATTTCCAAAATTATATTTACTTGCATTTCATGTTTCTGAATGTTCCAGAGAGAAATTATAGAGATAATATTTCTAAAACATTAAATATTTGTAGCTGGTAATTACTAAGGGAATCAGACAATGAAAGGTATAAACATTAACATTTCAAAATGGGACCATTTCATATCTACATGTTTCTTATAAGTTACACTTTTTTATGAATTTCTGTGGAGTGATACACTATGTACCAATAAGTAATTGGACGCATATGAGAAGTTTTTCCAAATTTAATGTTCTCAATTCTATACTGTATAACATACTGTGCGTAAATAAACATGATAAACTAAATGAAAACAAAGGACTTATTATAAGGATGCTAAAAATAATCTAGAACTATTAATAAATATATAAACAAACTGCAAGTACCACCGGCTTCACACACTAACACCAAATGACAAATATACTTAACTGAAACAAAAATTATGTTAAAAAATTACGAAAAATACTTCAAACCTAATTATTAAACAAGGATAATGCAAAAATATAATAAAAATAAATAAAATTTAAGAAATAAGCTTCACACACAAGAAGTAAATATATCAAGCATACGAAATTTACAAACTTATTCAAAGCGCGTGGAAATGTTAGTATCCTCGTCACGTGATTTTGTCTTGGCGTCGATCTACCTTGTTGGCGCCTTCTAACGGAATTGGCGACTTCAGGGTTGCCAGGAAAAACATATGTAACGCGATGGAATGAGGTCAGAACGCGAATGTAACTGATCGAATTAAGGTGAAAGGCATGATGCTTTGGCAGTGCGCTTTAAGCGAAAATTATTCTTAACCCTCTGTAAATAGTTAAATAGTTCTTAAATGTTGGTGTGTGTGTGTGTAGTGTAGAGCTGTGAAGTAATGTTTAATTATCAATAAACTTATTTGTATACCAAGGGCTCTTCATTTATCAGATTGAACATATAAATCAACAATACAGTCCTCTTGCTCTCTATTGAATTCTCGATCATTAGATGGTCCGACTCCCCGGAGTCGTTCTAGCTTAATTATGGATACAACGAGTCAATTATTTAACTATCGTATTGAAGTAGCCCTGGTTAATTGATCATTCACAGTTCTCACCACACCATATCGATAAGCGGTTCCTGAACGAGGAATATAATCGTAATTCGGTTCCTGAACGAAGGAATAATAACCAAATCGATTCCTGAACGAGGAATAAATTGTGTAACAAAAATGACCATCATTGAACTTAATCGTAAAAAAACGACATTTCGAAATAAAGTTTCGAAGGTAAAAAATTTCATTAATATTTTTCAACCAACGGACAGTACGAAGGATTACATCACCTTAAAATCGAAACTGGACAATATAAAAAATATTATCAAATAATTGGACATTCTTCAAAACGACTATTGTGCCCTTCCGGATAAAATCAATTTAAATGACGCATTGGATTCTTTAAGCGATTTACAAGATGAGGCTGAAGAAACCAAGGTAAGTCTTCTTGTGCTTTTATCCAATTATGAAAGTAAAATTGAAACTGTAAATAATACTTCAAAGAATACTCATGTTAAATTGCCAGATCTGCCATTGCCAATCTTTAGTGGCAAGTTCCAAGAATTCGAACAATTTAAATTACAGTTTATGAATCTAATCGGAAATAATCCGTCTTTAAACGAGGTACAGAAACTTTGTTATCTCAAAGGAGCACTTAAAAATGAAGCGTCACTAATTCAGAGTGATCAAGATACTTTTGATTCACTATTGAAGGCCTTGGAAGTCCGGTATGAAAATACAAGAGCTTTAGTAGACATTCATATAGCAGAAATTCTTTCTATAAATAAACTTAACAGCGAAAATCCATCTCAAATTCGATCAATCATAGATAAAGTAAGAAACCATTTGAGATATTTAAAAAATTTAAATTTTGAATCGAATCCTTTGTCTGATGCAATTATATTGCATGTCTTAAGCAACAAAGTCGATAAAGAATCTCAGCGATTATTTCATTTAAGTTTAACTACTACTAAAGTACCTAGCTTAGATGAATTTATTTCCTTTTGGAACTAAGATGCATTCAGTTAGAAGCAGTCATTAAACCTCCCGAAATCGTGGCGAAAAATGTTCCAATAAAAATAAACCAACTCCCGGTTTAATTAATCCGCGATGGAAATCGTTTCTGACTAAAGAAAAATTAAAACCAACCACTTCCGTTGAATCTATCCAAGGCCAAAGGGAATGTTTGATTTGTCATAAAGAAAATAAGCATCCGATATTTAATAGTGAATCATTTTTAAATCATTCTCCTTTAGAAAGGTATAAACTATGTAAAAAGAATAACATTTGCACGAACTGCCTTAATTACCACCCTGATAAAAAATGTGTGTCGACATCCCGTTGCAAGATATGTAATAAATTTCATAATACTAAACTACATCGAGAGAAGGAAATTGATAGTTTAATTGCCTCTTCACCCACGCCAGGCGAAGCATCCAAGGTCAATACCGAGCAATGTTTTGCAACGAACGCAGATGAATCACCGCGAGTTAAATATATGCTGAGCACAGCAATCATATACATAAATAATATTCCAGTAAGAATAATTCTGGATAGTGGTTCAGAAATAAATTTGATCGATTCAGATAGTGCAACTACATTGGGATTAAAGAGAAACAAAATAAATTCAACGGTTTCTGGCTTTAACGGCCTTGCTCAAAAGATAAACTATTCTGTAAGTGCTAATATTTCAAATAGAGATGGTTCTTTCAATCAACACTTGAAGTTTCTCGTTGTTCCAAATATATCATCATTTACCCCGTCGTGTACGTTAGACATAACAAAAATTTCTTTTCCAAAGCACATTGAGTTAGCGGATCCTTCTTTTTACAAACCATCGAAGGTTTCAATGCTCTTAGGCGCGCAAGTGTTTTTCAAAATTATTAAGGCAGATCAGATAAAAATAAATGATTCAGTAACTTTGCAAAATTCTGTTTTTAATTACATAGTTACTGGAGGGCTTCCGGCAGTCGATGATAAACACAGCAGTGTTTTCTTCTTTCTGAACAAGAAGGGTTAGAAAGTTTAATTTCTAAATTTTGGCAGTTAGAAACGATTGAAGATGAACCTCGTAATCTAAATTCACAAGCCAAGTTTTGTGAAGAACATTTCGTAAATAATCATCGGAGAGATGAATCGGGACAATACATTGTCCAGATGGCTTTTTTAAAGGAACCTAGTTGTCTTGGCGAATCCAAACAAACGGCTGTCCGTCGATTAAATTCGTTATGGCGAAAATTAGATGTCAATCCAAATCTTAAACAGTTATATCGAGACTTTATCCATGAATATTTGGATATGGGACATATGGAGCAATTATCCGATGAATCTGAACCGACAGTTTCATATTATATGCCGCATCATGGTGTATTACGTCTCGACTCCAAATCCACACCGCTTAGAACTGTTTTCGACGCATCATGTTCTACTTCGACTGGCGAGTCATTGAACTCTATTTTGGCAAATGGAGGAGTCATTCAAGATGATTTATTCGCGATATTTTGAGATTCAGAAAAAATAAAATCGCTTTGACTTCAGATATTAAAAAATGTTTCGCATGATATTCATAGATGAATCTCAGAGAGAGTTGTTGCGAATTGTATGGAAGGACAGTATTGACGACTCTATCAAAACGTACCGAATGAATAGAGTAGTGTACGGTACAACATGTGCTCCCTTTCTTGCACAACGAGTGCTTAAGCAATTAGTTACGGATGATGGGCATAAATATCCGTTAGCGGCCTCAGCTGTGAGTGCTGATATTTTCATGGATGATCTTATCAGTGGCTGTTCGAGCATTTCTTCAGCAAAGCAACTTAAACAGGAACTTATATCCCTCTTCAGTGGAGCTGGCATGCAGTTGCATAAATGGTCCTCCAACTGCATTGAATTGCTTTCTAATTTCGATGTTTCCGGTGGAGATGTTTCTCTCACAATTCCTGATGAAACTAAAGCCTTAGGACTTTTGTGGAGACCTCAAAAGGACACTTTAGCATTTTCGGTGTCTTCTATTGCAGATGTCTCTGATTCCTGTACAATTACAAAAAGGTCAGTCCTATCAACCACAGCTAAGATTTTTGATCCATTAGGTCTCATTTCGCCTGTAGTTACGAAGGCGAAACTGGTGATGCAAGAATTATGGAGATTAAAATTGGACTGGAAAGATTCCTTGCCAATACATTTGGAAACGCAGTGGAAAAGATTTGTGAAGTCTTTAGCTGCAATTAACAACTTGAACATTCCACGATATATTTTATTGGACGATGCACTGAGAATAGAGCTCCATGGGTACTGCGACAGTTCTTTAAGAGCCTACGGTGCTGCAATTTATGTAAAGTGTCTTCATAATTCGGGAACTGTATCTACAAATTTATTGTGCTCCAAATCAAGAGTTGCACCTTTGAAGTCGGTAACGATTCCCCGGCTGGAGTTGTGTGCAGCAGTGCTTCTTGCTAAGTTAATACGAAAGACCATCAAATCGATGAAAATTTCCTTCAACGATATTGTGCTGTGGATTGATTCGACCATAGTCCTTGCATGGATAAAAAAGGACCCTTCAGTTCTCAAGCCCTTTGTGAAAAATCGAGTCAGTGTAATTCAACATCTAACCGAGGTGAGCTCCTGGAAACACGTCCAATCGCAAGAAAATCCCGCGGATATTATATCCAGAGGGATTGATCCTGATAAAATTCAAGATAGTGTATTGTGGTGGTATGGTCCATCGGGTTTGCAAAGCAACCCAGTGGTGTCTACTTGTGATGTCAGTGAAATCAACGATAATGATTTATATTTACGTGAGTTTAAAAAATCCGATCCAGTGTGTCTTGTAACACAAGATGTGGAATTACTCCCAATCATCAATAAGTGCTCATCTTTTGTGAAACTGAAAAGAATTCTTGCATGGTGCCTACGGTTTAAAGAAAATGCAAGAAACCATTCCTCGCAAAGAACCATTGGCAGTCTAACTGCAACTGAATTATCTCGAGCTTCAATTTGCCTTATCAGAAATGTTCAATCAGTGCACTTTCCTTTAGAAATCCAGTGTCTTCTTAAGGGTAAACAAATACCCAATTCAAGTAGTGTACTAAATTTGTCCCCTTTCTTAGATGAGAACAGCATCCTTCGTGTTGGAGGAAGACTTAAACACTCCAACTTAACTGTCAATCAAAAACATCCCATGCTTATTCCAAACAAAGGTCATATTTCTAATTTGTTGATTAATTATTATCATGTTTTAGATTTTCATACAGGTGTTGAATCAACTATAGCTAACATCAGGTCAGAGTTTTGGATAATTAATTGTAGAAACCAGGTAAGAAAGATTTTTGAAAAATTGTATTTCTTGTTTAAAGGTAAATGCAAGGGCAAAAAATCAAGTTATGGCAGATTTGCCCAGTGACCGAGTTAATGTATCAAGGGTATTCACCAAGGTCGGTATTGATTATGCCGGTCCTTTCTTTATTAAATTGTATCCAGGTAAATTCAAGAAATCATATAAATGTTATGTATGTATTTTTATTTGCTTCGCTGTAAAGGCAATTCACCTAGAAATAGTTACCAATTGTTCTACTGATGCTTTTCTTGGTGCATTAAAACGTTTCATTTCGCGTCGGGAAAACCCCACGATATCTTTAGTGATAACGGTACAAACTTTGTAGGTGCTAACAATGAATTAAAAAAGATATTGCAAAATCTATTCATTAAGGAAGGTAAGGATACAATTGAAAACTTCATAGCGTCTGAAGGCATAGTTTGGCACTTGAATCCGCCTGCTACTCCCCATTTCGGTGGTTTATGGGAGGCAGGTATTAAATCTCTCAAATCTCACCTAAAACGAGTTATAGGTAACACAATACTAACTTATGAAGAATTTGTTACACTTGTAACCCAAGTGGAATCAGTTTTAAACTCAAGACCCTTAACCAAAATTTCTAGCGATTCAAACGATTCTATTCTTACTCCAGCTCATTTTTTGGTTGGAACTTCCTTAACTGCTTTGCCTGAACCCGACCTTACAAATACACCAATCAATCGACTAAATAGATGGCAATTGGTGCAAAAATTAACACAAACATTTTGGAAAAAATGGTCAAATGACTATCTAAACCGGCTACAATCAAGAGTAAAATGGCAAAGGGGTGAGCAACAATTTAAGGAAAATGAATTAGTGCTAGTTAAAGATAAAGATTTTTCAAAATTACTTAATTGGAATCTTGCAAAAATTATCAAAGTGCATCCAGGTAAAGATAATATTATAAGAGTTGTGACTTTAAAAACAAATAAAGGCACCTACCAACGCCCAGTCAATAAATTGGTAAAATTGCCAATCTATGAATAACGATATATATATTATTGTATTGCATAATTGTATTTGTGTATTATATTCATTAGCATATATTGCATTTACGTATTGTATTATATTAATTATTGAAATTGTTTATCAGTATTTTGTATATATTTCATATATTAGTATGTAAAAATGTATGCAAATTTGCAATTAACATTGCAACGGGGCCCAGGATGTTGGCGCTTTCTAACGGAATTGGCGACTTCAGGGTTGCCAGGAAAAACATATGTAACGCGATGGAATGAGGTCAGAACGCGAATGTAACTGATCGAATTAAGGTGAAAGGCATGATGCTTTGGCAGTGCGCTTTAAGCGAAAATTATTCTTAACCCTCTGTAAATAGTTAAATAGTTCTTAAATGTTGGTGTGTGTGTGTGTAGTGTAGAGCTGTGAAGTAATGTTTAATTATCAATAAACTTATTTGTATACCAAGGGCTCTTCATTTATCAGATTGAACATATAAATCAACAATACAGTCCTCTTGCTCTCTATTGAATTCTCGATCATACCTCATTGTCAATGTCCCTTGGCTTCATATAACCGCACCAGTTGATAAAGCACGATTTTATTTGTTTTCATCATAATCACTGAATTGTCTGCATTGCATATTCTCAAACAACATCTATTAGATGAAAAAGAAAATTATAATAATAAAAGTAATTATAAAACTATGGATTATTGAAAAAAACATTAACAAAAACGGAGCCTTTTCACAGCATTTCGGATAGAAAGACATGGGCGGAAGGATACACCAAAAGACTGGTAAGTGGGCTAGTCTGTTTGTAAACAAACCAAATATTAGCACCAGCAAAACTACTGAGGAGCTCGCAAATGGTGCTTCCCGCTCAGCGGTGGTCGGTTGAAAGGTTGAAGGGTGGTGTATTAATTTCCTCAAGTCTTAAAAGGTTGTATCATTCTTTTTTTATTTGGTTCCCTTTTCAGAGCAAGAGGGGTTTTTTCCCTACTTTTGGTTCTGTTTTTTGGTAATTTTCCAATTTCTATTCTCTGGTTTTTTGATTTGAAAAAAGATTCAAGCTGAGTCACTCTAGATTAATCGTCTCTGATGTTGAACAACCCTTAATCGATAATAGTTTAACAATGAAAACAGGATTTTCAAAATTTTTCAGATCTTCTCTGAGGGACGCGGAAATTATTCTACGAGCTGGACAAAGAATTATATACGAAATCAATATCTTGGTTGAAAATAGTCAAGGATCCTCTCAGATTCCAAAGTCTAACCCACAGCTTTTAAATGCAGAAATAAAGAAAAAAATTGCTCGTCATGAAAACATAAAAAGTATGTCTTTTACTCGTAATGGAAAGATAAGGTTCTCTACGCTAGACCCAGTATGTGCAGCACAAATACTATCTATTGAGAAAATTTCAAATGCGTCAGTTACAACGAATATTCTTTGGGAGGAATCACGTCAAGATTCCTTATTTATGAAATACCACTTGATATATCTCTGAATGAGATAGCAAAAGAGCTACAAGAAACTAATAATTTTGAAATAATAGAGAAGAGAAGATTTATTAAAACTGGTTCACAGCAACAATTCTCACCAGTATTAATTACAATACTCGGAACAACTCTACCAGAAACTGTGGTTCATCAATCATCGAATTCAAAACTTTATCGATAAACCCAGACAATGTACAACATGTTTTAGTTTTCTTCATTCTACTAGATTTTGCCAAAAAACTGCAATATGTATCAACTGTGGTGTTTCACATTCTGGACAATGCTCTAATAACTCAAGATGCATAAATTGCAAAGGTGATCACCCAGCTAACTCATTAAATTGCCCCGAATATATAAAAGAAAAAAAGATATTAGAATTGAAATGTGAGCAACATCTTACATTGGGAGAAGCGCGAAGAAGGTTCCGGGACAATAAAAGGACATCTTATTCTGCAGTAATCCAGACTAATACAGTTAATCTAGATATGCAAGACTATCTAGAAAAAAACTTGAAAACTAGAAAAGCAAACTACTTTAATTATGGAAGCTTTTCAAAAAACAATGGAATCTGTACTTTCTCACCTTAGCAAGATTTTTGAAATGGGGAAATCGAGTCACTCCTCCCATTGCGGAAAAAAAAAAGCTGTTGGTAATAAATCCTCAATCCTTAAAACACGCGCTTCTAGTGAAAGCGACGCATCCAATAACATAGGGGATAATTGCGGAGGTAAAATGGGTTTTTGTAAATATGTTTCTTTTATTTAAGTTTTTGTATTGGGGGCTAATTATTGTCTTCATTAGTTTGGTTTTCTATCCTCAAAGGGAGGATAGTTTGTTCTAGTTAATTTTTTTTCTTAAGTATTTATGAATATAATTCAATGGAATTGTAGAGGCCTCAAAAATAAATTCATATGGTTAAATATCCCTCCGTTTTCTGAAGCAGATTCCTGGATTTTTCAAGAAACTTTTTTATCAATTCACGATAATATAAATCTTCCAAATAAAACCATTTTTAGAAAAGATAGAGAAGACAGATCAGGTGTTGGTTTAATAATTGCTGTTCCTTCCAATATTTCTACACAACAGATTCCTATACAGATTCAACAAACCAGAGAATTAGAAATCCTCGCAATTAAAATACATGTTCGAAATATTTCATTTTATATTGTAAATATTTACGCTCCACGGGGATTTAATATTATAATAATCAAATTTTTTCTCGAATCCCTGATGGCTCCAATGATTATTTTTGGTGATTTTAACCTTCATCACCCGATGTGGGGATCGGATCACATTTCAAGGTATAGTAATGAATTTGTTGAATGGATTACTGATTCTAATTTGGTTCCTCTTAACACGACTGTTCCCACCTATAGAAGTTCAGCAGGTGCAGCATCATTGATAGATCTCACAGTTTGTTCTTCAAGCATGTCTGGATACTGCAATCGTTATGTTTTAGATTGCTCCTTTGAAAGTGATCATAGTCCAATTATTACAGAGCTTTCTCTCCTCAATTCAAATAAATGAATTATTAAAAAAGTAAACTGGTAAGCAGTTATGAACCAAACATTTTATTTTAAATAATCCAGAAGTTAATTCTGAGAATCTTTCTGATAAGATATCGCAAGTTATTACTAATAATATTAGGGAAATTAAAGTCTCGAATAGATCCTTCCCACCATGGTGGAATAGTACGCGTTATAAATTCTATAAGCTTAAAAAAATATTTTGGAAGAGAGCTATTAAAGAAATTTCATCTGAATTATGGATCAAATATAAACAATATGCGAGCAAACTTATATTCTACATTAAAAATGCTAAAAGAATGTACTGGGACAAGATATGCAATAATATTTCTAATCCCAAGATGATTTTTAATATTCTGAAAAAATTTTCCACAGTTACTGACACGGATCAAAAACTTAATATTCTTCAGCTTAATAGGTTTATCACTCATCCTCGATTGCAAGCAGATATGTTTGCTGATTATTTTGCATCTAAAAATGCCTATCATGAACCGCTTCCTTTGGATTTTCTCTACGACAAAAATAACCTTCTTAATAAACCATTCCATATTCTTGAATTGCATAGTGCAATAAAAAATTCAAAAAATACAACTCCTGGGGCGGATCATGTTACAGCAATTTTCTTTAAAAATCTTGATCAGGGTCAACGGGATGTAATTTTAAGATATTTCCAAAAATTATTTGATAATGCAATCGTTCCAGGTTCTTGGAAGCATGCAATATTCTCCCGATTCCGAAACCGTGTAAAGATAAAACTAAGATATCTTCCTACAGACCAATAGCTCTGACTTCTGTATTTTCAAAAACTTTTGAGAGAATTTTGGCTAATAGGATTTCTTACTATTTAACTAAAGAAAGAAAACTTCATCCCCAACATTATGGTTTCGTTCCTTTCAAAGATAGCAGAAGTGCTACTTATCTGGTACATAAAGCAATAATGAATGCAAAATTACAGAAATTTTTTTTTTGTAGGAATAAGTCTAGACATTAAAAGTGCATATGACTCTGTTTATATGGATGGTCTTATTTATAAATGTTTACAAATTGGTATAGCAGGAAATATAGCAAATTGGATTCATAAATTTCTCACATCTCGATCCTTCCAAATAAAATGGAGGGGTTATTTTTCTCCCAAAAAGCTTGTTCCGCAAGGCCTAGCCCAAGGCAGTGTCCTATCTCCTATTTTATATACTATCTACATGCATGATATTTTTGAAACCTTAGAATCGGAAGTTGAATGCCTGGTTTATGCTGACGACCTTTTTATATTTTGCTCTCATAAATCCCTTGATGTTATTTGAAAAAAAAATACAAAATACTCTGAAAAGAATTTTCCAGTTGTGTAAATATTGGAAATTAAATTTAAGCCCAGAGAAATGTACAATAGCTGAATTATCAAATAAAAGAAATTATACTCTTCCTAATATTTTGTTGGCTGGATTTCCCCTACAATGGCAACCTTCTATTAAATATTTAGGAGTTTTTTTTCTAAACGTTGTCAAAATTTATATATTAAAAATCAACTAAGCAGTAAAGCCTTGAAAAGGATCAATGCACTAAAAGGTATGGCATATAAATACTATGGGCCGAGATCAAGAGATCTCATTAATTTAGTCAATAACAGCATATGCAGTGTTTTTTAATATATTTGTCACATAATAAATAAATGGTCTGAAAATCAATTAAAACCTTTTAATGTTATCCAAACAAAAGCCCTCCGAATAGCATTAGGTCTCCCTCAATGGACCCCAAATATTGTGCTACTAAAGTTGGCTGGTCAAGAGATTTTGTCAGATAAAATTAGAAGATTGGCAAACAAGTTCTTTATTACTCAAATCTCCAATAGTGATTTCTCTCCTCGTTATTTCAACAGCCCAGAGGCAATGAATCTTAATGTTTTAGAAGATAAAAATTATATGATTTGTGTGCTGCAAGATTTAAATATTGGTGGTGATCAAATTATTTCAATTCCCAGATTAATTACCTTTTTAGACCTTCCATGTAAAATTTATACCAATAGATTTAAATTTCAAGATAAAAATTTACCGATTCCTGCAATAAGTGTTTTATTTGATGAAACGGTCGAACGGGAATTTCAGAAGATTTTCATTATAGCTACTGATGCTTCAAAAAATGACCAAATTACATCGATAGCAGGTATATCAAAAAAATCTTCATTTGCTTACAGGATCAGCCATTATAACTCCATTTTTTCTGCAGAAACTTTGGCCATTTGTCAAGCTTTAGATGATCTGGTGGAATCTAATGTAAATTTACTTGTTTTATCGGATAGTCTTTCGGTTCTTTCTGCACTTCAAAATTTCTCGATCAAATCCAATAAGGTAACTCATAGACTTGCTAACAAAATTTATATGCTATCTAACTACGTTAATCAGTTAATTCTGCTTTGGACTCCGGGACACTCGAAAATTGTTTGGAATGAGCAGGCGGATAGTCTCGCAAGATCGGTCACGGAGTCCAATGTTTACATTGACTGGGTTGCTTCAGAAAACATTCATAAAAATATATATCGAAATAGAATTCAAAAAATCAATGAAACATTTTACTCAAGCAAATATTTTGAAAAATTGGGAAATATTCCAACCATTGATATCATTTCAAAGTGGACAGAGAATCGAAGAGAAGAAATCTTAAGCACTCGAATCTTCAGTAAAATGATTATTACTCCAGGCCTTCTACATAGATTTAATTTACAGGATAATGCAATGTGTATTACATGTAAACGTATAAATGATTTGGACCACATTATATTAAATTGTATTAGATATACTAGGCATATCGTAATAATCTCTGGTCTATTCTTTGTATTGATCCACATTCCACTATTACATTTAGAGATGTTTTGGAAAGGGCAATGAATAAAAAATCAACTTTCAGAGTTTTTTTAAAGGGAATGAAATTTTTCAATATCTACTAACCTATTGGGATTTCTCTTGTCTTATCTTTTTTTTTTTTTGTGAGGGATCATAGCCTGTGTTGCTCTATATCCCCTTCAACCTTTCAATCAATCAACTACTGAGGCATTTGGAAAGAAATCACCCAACTGCTTAAAGCAGAGATATTTCTTTTTTTAAAAAAAAACTTAAAAGCCATATTAAAGCAAAAGTGTGTTTAATGGTAAAAAAATTCAAAACAGATATTAAAAAGATAACGAAAGCGTCCTATAAAGTATCTTACTGTATTGCTCTAGCAGTTGAGGCGCACGTAATTAATGAATCACTTATCAAATCTTTTGTTCAAGATATTGTTAGAAATTGTTATTGGACGAAAGGTATAGCAAACAAGCTGAAAATGTCCCTCTTTCTAACAATACTGTAAAACGGCGTATTAAGGATATTGCCGATGACATTCAAATATAACTTATTTTACGGTTGCAGGGGGTGTAACATGTATTACAACTAGATGAGTCCACAGACGTTGCTTGTTTTCATTCGGTATGATTTTAATGGTAATGGTGATTCGATGTGATTTTTCGGTATAATTTCGTTCAGTATGTTTTTTTGAGTTTTGCTTGATGTAATAATATCTGAAATATAAAAATAATACTTGTTTCATTTAGTAAATATTAGATATTAAATTTTGAAAGTCGTTGATTAAAAAATATTCAGGGTTTCGCGATCATTGGCAACAAATTTTGGGGTTCCATGACCAAAATGGTTTGGGAACCACTGGTCTGAAAAAAGCTGGGATATCATTTATATTTTTTATAAAGGTTCAGTTTCAAAAATTATGAGAAAGAAAACTTATAGAGTATGTATTATACTTTTTTAAACTTCATCTGCTTTTTTTAGCAAAATTCTTTCTAAGTTTAGTAATTTTTTTTAGCTGAAAGCATTTGAAAGTTAGGGTTGGTAACCACAGTAAATTAGCAGCATAATACTTTTAGCTTTGCTGATATTGCTTTACATTGCCAGTTTTTGTGTAGTTCCTTTACATTGATTGTTATTTGAATGGGAACAGGGATGTAAATAAGTGACCTCTAATATGATTGTACATTATATGGTCACACACACACACACAATTTAACAGTGGTCTATAATACACTGGACATTTATAATAGTGGTCCATCAAATATGAAATTTTAGATTTAGTGTTCCATGAATTTCTAAAGGTTTGCAGCCGCTGCTTTAAATAAGTTAAGCATATGATGAGTCTTACATATTCTGAAGTATACATGTGCAGTATTAAAATTAATCCTGATTATTATGCTAAATTCTCTAAAAACATTGATTTATTTTGAAAGTATTTTGTTCTTTAAGGAAACGTAAAAACTTACGAACCACTAGGGTTCAAATAACAGATTTCTACTCAAGGTTAGAAATGAATTTTCTCATTTTTATATGAAATTTCAGAAGTTTTCTAACTATATTTATGTTTTCAAACATTAGCTGATTTGATTAATACATATACATAAATTTTTTAAGAAGAAAAGTTGTCAAATACTTATGTTTATGAAGTGCTAATGTTGTTTGTTTCAGAAATCATTCTCACCAATAAGTAATAAAATGAACTGTATTACAATATAAAGCTGTAAAAAGAAATACCAATTAGGAATAATAGGATTTCATTAAGAAAAAATTATAGTTACAAAACTTTTAAAATATTTTGAAAACTAAAAAAATAAAAGGAAAGAAACCAATTAGAATAGATCAAATATAACAAAATTACATAACGTTAGAAAATTCAGACGTTTACTTATCAAACTTCATGTACATTGTAATACACGTATTCAATGTGATTCTCAAATGTTTGTAATTGAAAGCAAAATATTATACCAGTAAATTTCTGAATGCTCAGACATTACTTTTCATCTTAACAATAAAGAATCAGACTATTTATTTATTTATTGGATGAAAAATACTTGTGAAAACATTTTAACGCCATTCAAGTAACATGCATTAAGCTCTATTAAAACAGAACAAATATTTTTATTATGCCGACAGAATTTAATTATTAGTACTTAAACTACATTTCTTGTAGGGAATTAGCATTGCCTATAGTTATTAAATAGATAAAAGATTATAAAATCATAATTACAAGAAATATAATTTTTTTAATGCTGGATATTTTGCATATATATGCAATGTCATTTTGACTTTGAGGATAATTGAAGACACCTGGTAACTGATAGTCTTGTAAGATCATTGTTATATTTTGAAAAACTTTGCTAAACATTTGCATTTAAAATAAGAGCTTATACAAAGAGTATCAGATTGCTAGTTTTTAATTCTGCATCTTTTTGCATAAATTTAAAAAGGCACTTTGATGCTAAATTCAGAACTTTATCTTGGTAACTATTAGAAGAATTTTTTTTAAAAAAGTACTGCCATTAATGAAATTGATTGCTTTTTAATTACCTTTTTTTAAAAAGTTATATAAAGAAAAGGTCAGCTTCTGATATAAAAATACTGTTTGTATTGTTAGATGTTTTATGTTGAATTAAGCCATTAGAGAGGGCTATGTTGTCCTTAATCTTACAATAGTTTCTTTTTAAGTTTCAATGAGATTAAAATTCCAGGGTTTTTGAAGAGGTAATTATTTTGTGGAATTTATTTCTTCATCAAAGTTTATGGAAAGAGCAATGCAACAAGAAGAGGACTGTTCTTTCATTTGATATGGCTCTTGGATGATGTGCAATAGGTATTTATGTTAAAGATCTTTGCTCATATTTATGTAATTTTAATGAATTAAAATTGACACAAATAATTAAAACGTGAATTCTTTTTATCATTTAAATTATTGTTATTATTTTCCTCTGTAATTTTTTTATTTATTGTTAGGAATCTCACAAGGAGAAGGCACGACTGAGGAAATTCATTTGGGGTCGAGACTTGGTGTAATAGTAGTACTCCTTTAGGGTGTTCATCCCTCAATGTAATTCTGCCAAATGGCCAGTTGATTCGGAGATAAAAGCCTTTGAAATTCATGCTTAGATTTTATACAATTAAATTCCATTTTCCTCCAATGATTTCGTAACTTGGTTGATATATTGTCTGCATACTATGCGTGAGGTCTGGGTTCGATTCATTGATCAATTTTTTTTCCTTTCATTTAATTATTTTTAAAATTAAATAAACTTATTTATGAAAGGTTTATTAAATATTAAATGATATTTTATGTAATTATTTTGTATTTTATAAAGTAAAAAAACTGTAATTATATAAATATTTATATTAAATTTTATCAATATATTTTTATGTTAATAAATAATATAATAAATATTAAATGATATATTATACATAAAAGTAATAAATAGTTTTATAATGTGAAACAAAATATACTATAAATAAAATATTACATACAATATAAAATAATTTATAAAGTATATTATTATTAAATTAATTATTTTATAATTAATATAATAAAAAATGTCTTTTTTTATATTATTAATTTATAATTTTATAAAACATTTAATTAGTCCTTTTTAAATAATTTTAAAAAGTTTATTTTTAAATAATTTTTAAAAAAATGAATAATTTTTTCAATAATAAATAGTAAATTTAATAATAATTTCAATAATAAATTAATAATTTTAATTATAGTTCTTATTAATAAATTTTAATTATTTTATATAATTTTAAATAATAATTATTTTAAATTTTAATCAACAATTGTTTAAATAGTTTTAATTATTAATAATTTTAATTAATAATTATTTTAAATAATTTTGATTAATAAATTTATTTAATTGCTTTTACTTTATAAAATACAAAATAATTATGTAAAATATTTAATATTTAATAATACTTTCATAAATAAGCTTATTTAATTTTAAAAATAATTAAATGAAATGGGGGGGATGAACGATGAATCGAACCCAGACCTTGTGCATAGTATGCAGTCGATATATCAACCAAACTACGAAATCGTTGGAGTAAATAGAAATTTAATTATATAAAAGCTAAGCATGAATTTTGAAGGCATTTTTGTCCGAATTGAGTGGCCATTCAGCGGAATTACATTGAGGGGTGAACACGCTAAAATAACACCAAGTCTCGACTCCAAATAAATTTCCTTAGTGGTGACCTTTCCTTGTCAATTATAATTGATTAGAATTACCTTTTCCTAACTAGTTATTTAAATAAAAAAACTGATTTGGTTGCTGTACTATTATACTGTCATATATACCTGTAATATGGTTATTGGACTTTGCACATATGTAATTTAGTAAGGGCATAGAAAAATCTCAATAAGGGCACTCTGTTGTCCGTATCTAATGTAATAAAATCAGTGGAATGAGACTGATATTTAGAAAAGTGATATTCCCAATTAAGAAACACAGAAAGAAATATGTACTACACTTGAATTTAAATTAATATAAATTGAATTTTTACTTCCTCTGCTAGAGGCATGTATGTATCAGGGACCGGTGAAGTTTTAAGACTTTTTTTAGGCCCCGTATTCCTGTACAACAATAGGCCTCACATGGATCCTTTTAGTTAGAGAGTAAGTTGCAAATATTGTTCCTACATACAGTTACCCATAACAAATAAGTATGCATGTACGTCACTTTCATGCAAACATTTGCACAAGCTGATTGATTGCAGTCTTTAAACTAAATGAGTAATGAAGGTAAGCCTATATCTAAACACAGACATGACATAATAATGCAGTGTTGCCACTTGCTAGTTTGCATACAGTTTGAATATATCCAAGAATACCAACGGGCGATTAATAATATTCCAATCATGATCTTATTGAAGGTGAATCAAGAACAAAACTAGACTCTTGGTCCAGTTAGCCGTTGCTTTAAAATGTTCCTGCCAGGAATCTTGAAACTCACCAGTATTTTACAAAAGTACCTGAGTATAAAGTTAAAATTGGATTAGAGTATTATTTTAGAGTTTTCTCTTCACATAAACACAAAACTTATGCCCTTTAAAGAGACTTGTATCATCATGATGTTTTGTTTAAGTTTCTTTCCATTGTTGGATGAAAAGCTAATATTAATCTTTTGGTTCCAAGTAAATAAAATTTAAAAACTATTCACTGAATATATTTACTTTTATTTATCTTAAATAAATGCCTAAAGGGAAACTAGTTTCTTGAGCAACCTGAAAAGAAAGTGTTATGCTAATTCTGTGTAAGAATCTGTGATAGTTAGCTGCAGCTCATTTTGTGCATATTTTAACCAGTAAAATATATCTTCCAATTTAAGTATTGCATTTAAAAATCAGATTCTTCTCATGCAATGCAGTATAATTATAAATTATTCATAAAGAGAATGATGTGATGTTTCTCTCTTTTATGTGTAGTAAATAAATAAAAAAAAAAAAGCTGTGCATCGATTCTGACGCACGACTGTAGTTTACTCCTTAAGTATGGTTGTGTTTGATTATATAGTAGGCAAACAGGGTAAATAAACGCATCTCATATAATACTGAAAGCATGCATTTTCTTTATTATATTTGTATTTTTCGCATTGATTTGGTAAAATATATATATACATAAATGTTTCAATATTTGGTTCTTTTAATTTTGTTTATTTCTGTACTTCAAAAATTAAGAGAATGGTTGAAAAACGGAAGAAATTTTTATGGAAAAATGGAAACATATTTTATATTAAATGTATTATAAAAACCAGTGTATCATTTTATAATAGAAATTTCTTTCTTGGTATTTGAAATTGTAAAAATGATTATTAATAATCATTTTACAATTTCAAGTGACAACTGTTTGCTTAGAAAATAGCACTGAAACTACAATCTAGTTAATGTGGCTGCGGTAGCCGAGTGGTATAGGCATCGGATCGTGGCTGGCTTTGTCACGAGTTCGAGCCCAGTACCACTAAAGACCCGCCGTGTAGGGCAGCGATGCACGCTAAATCTGTCGAGAGCTGAAACGTCCTCCCGTTGGTGGGGTGTGGTAGTTAGGAGAGGGGGGTGCCAGCTCAGGTGTCGTCCACGTCACTTGACCATGGTTCAAAATTACGTGGTCCGTCGCCAAAAGCCCTCGTGTAGCTGAACAGTGCGACGTTAATCTTCACTCACTCACAATCTAGTTAATAGAAAACGACAAAAAAAAAAAAAAATAATAACAATAAAAGAACAAATGTCCTAAAGAGGACAACTAACTATTAATGGAACTTTTTAGAGTAAATATAAGGCTAAATTTTAAGAAAAAGAATACTTTTTAAAATTTTTTGTAATTAATTATTATTATTAACACAGCTTAACATTTTTTTGTTAATGCTATGCTTGTACAAATTTCACTTCTCATGTAATTTCCATACTGGGGACTTTATATGAAAATTGATTCTTAAAAAGTAAACTCAAAAAAAAAAAATCAAAAATCAACTGTCCCATAAAGCATTTATGGATCATTTTAGTAAATTTAAGACTAAATTTGGAAATACAGAATAAATATTGTTTTAAATAACAGTTTTAAATAGATCAGTTTTTCTTCAAAAGTATTGCTAGCTGAATGGAACATCACGGTGCCTACCTGGAGTACAGAACTCACGACCTGTGGATCTGAAGCCCATAATCACATGCCCACTAGACAAAGGGATCATTCCTGCCCAGTGGCTGTTACTGGCTTATTATGTTACTGCTATTCTACTGAAGTACCTGCTTTCTTCCAACAGTGATTTGGCACATGCACAGAAGGCAGCGTAACGCATTTCTGCTAATGCTTGCACAAATTTTACTCCTCATATAATTTCCATTCCAAGGGCTTTATATGAAAATTGATTCTTAAGGAATAAACTCCAAATTTTCTTCTTTTAAAATTAAAAAGATGGCTCTTGCTGGAAATAATGTAAAGCATCATTTGCCTATTCATGAAAACAAAAAGTCATATGTTTGTGAGATATGCAACAAAGCATACTCATCAAGTGACAATTTAAAACGACATCTACTTGCTCATACCAAGGAAAAGCCTCATGTTTGTGAAATATGCAACAAGGCATTCTCACGAAGAGATTCTTTAAAACGACATCAACTTGTTCATACGATGGAAAAACCTCATGTTTGTGAAATATGCAACAAAGCTTTCTCACAAAGTAGATCTGTAAAAGAACACTTACTTGTTCATATGAACGATAAGCCTCATGTTTGTGATATATGCAACAAAGCTTTCTCACGAAGTAGTACTTTAAAAGAACATTTGCGTGTTCACACCAAGGAAAAGCCTCATATTTGTGAAATATGCAACAAAGGTTTCTCACGAAGTAGTTCTTTAAAAACACATTTACTTGTTCATACGAAAGAAAAGCCCCATGTTTGTGAAGTGTGTAATAAAGCTTTTTCTCACAGTAAAAATTTGAGAAAGCATTTTCCTACACATGTGGATATTTAGATCCAATGACATTTAAAGGAAAATTTTTAATAAAAATTTACATTTAGTTTAAAGTTTAGAAAGTTTTAATTTTAAAAATTTCAGAATGTCTGTAGATATGAAATTTACATAAATCATTAATTTGATATTTACATGAGTAAAAGCAGGTATGTGAAGAAGTCAATAAAATTATCATACTTTTGTGCTATTTAATTTGACACAAATGTTTTCATGGACTGATCCTAAAGAATAGACTTATAGTTCTCATGACAATTTTACTTTCATGTTCTCATGCATAACCTGACTGATCCTAAAGAATAGACTTATAGTTCTCATGACAATTTTACTATCATGTTCTCATACATAACCTAACACTTTTTATGACGGAAATGTATTACTTTTGAAAAATAAATTTTATTGTTTTACTTGAATTAACATTTCTTGTAATTTTTTAAACACTGAACTTGAATCGCATTCCTAATTAACCTGTGGATTTTAATACAATTCATGAAATAGTCTTGATCTACAAGGGAATTTTAGGATTTTTTGTATTTTTAAAATGATACTTTTTTGGTAAATTCTATTCTGACCTCATTTTATTCAAAAGGACAATTTAGGATATTTTACACAAAGAATTTTTATTTGCTTTCCCAAATTTAGGTTGAATTGGGAGGAATTCTAATGTCATTATTGCTCTTTTGTTTGTATTTAAATTGAATTATATAAAAATTGTAAAGTTCTCTCTTCCTTGTACATAAGAGAAATGTAAATGAGGGTACTATTCATTTATAGTGTAACTAAAACTTAAATTTAAATATAAGTATTAAACTATAATAAGTACTTATATTTCTTAATTATCAGATATTTTTTCTAATTATATATGTGAAATATCAAAATTTTTTTCTTTTGCAAGAATTCCATTTTAAAACTAAAACATTAGAATTTCACTTAACTAAAAATGACCTGTGCTGTAAGCATTCTTTTTAAAAAAAATTCTAATAATTTATTAGCTTTGGTTCTGAAAATATGCTTTCTCCCTGGGATTTTTTTATCCTGATTATTTTTATTGCAAAATTATATCTGGTTTATATTTCCATTTTTTGAAAATTTTTCAAAAGTAGTTAGAAAAATGCGGATTTTTTTAAAATCATATTCATAATTAATAGAAACAGAATTTTAAACAAGTTTATAACTACTGAGAAAACACAAGATGGTTCAGTATTGTTTTTTTAACAGTAATGAAACTAGAACAGTTGTCACCAGCTTTGACTGCTTTTGTGGAGCCACGGATTTGGTATTTCTGAAGATTGCTCTCTGAAGAGGGTCTGATGCAAAAAAAAATCTATAGTTTAATGTCCTAATGCTGGTGTGATGTAGAAAATTGGGGAGTGAGTATGCCTGCACTTTTTTAAATGTAGCTTAAAATTTTGAATATTATCACATCAATAGTGCATTATATAGTGGACTGTAGTGTAAGATTAATTAACCCATTAAACAAAAGTGTATTCTTGAACTGAAGTGTGAACACAAATGTGTGTCCTTACAGAATAGCCTTGGAATGACCACACTAGGATGGGAAAGTGGTGCACTTTTGTTTTCCCTCCTGAAAAAGCAAAGGTAGCATCTGCTAAGTTAGAATTTTCAATATAGCAGATTGCACACTTTCTATGGAAAAAATCAAACTATAGAAATCTTATCATAAAACAGATTAAATTACTCAAAATACATGAATAGTGGAAAAAAAATTGGAGGCATTTTAGTTGATTCTTGAAAACAATCATCAAGTAAGTGATTAATATTTTTTGAAGTATTTTCTAATTTCTTGCATTATATTATAATGCACACTGAAGGCAGTGATGTTCCATGTTTAGGAAGGGCCTTCATACTGATATATTTTCTTATTTCTTGCATTATATTATAATGCACACTGAAGGCAGTGATGTTCCATGTTTAGAAAGGGCCTTCATACTTGTAAACTTGTGGGTTCTTTTCGGATCGTGTTCGAATTGTGAAAAGAAAATAATTGCAGTCAGGATTTTGTCCCTCTTTTTTTTTATTCCACACCTTCTATGGGACATTTCTTAAAATAAAGAATATATTAAGATGCTACCAGATTACAATACATCGTCCAGCCGTATCTTCTTTTTCCGACCACCTTTTTTTTATCGTTCCCCCTTCTCCCCTCTCGTTGCCAGGTCCTTCTCTCTGTATCGTGTCTCGTTCGACCTATTGCCAGGTGCAGGCAGTAGATCCTTACACGCCCCACCTAAGAGTAAAATTTGCCCCTTGTGGCTGATTCAGATACCCCATTTCAGATACCCGGAACAGAAAATTCACAAACCGTGAAACAGAAAATTCACAAACAGAACACACAATAATTGTAACAGTCAAAAGTCTTGATGATTGTTCTCTAGTCAAAGTTCCTTAAAACAAACACATGAAATAATATTAATAGTTCACCCAATTGAAATAAGTGACTATGTTCCCAGAAAGATCTAAACTGTAATGGAATTGCAAACAGATACATAGAAAACACATTATACAAAAAAACAACACTAAATATATACAATACAGTTCTTATCTTAATCTAGACATTGTTTATTTCTTTAACTCATGAATGAATGCTCAATGAGTTCACTAAATCTATATTAAGTACACAGTAAAAACTTTCCTACGTCTCTAATTTACCTTTGGCCGGTATGATTTCCGACCCAACCCATCTCACCCATTCCAATACAAAGTTAATTTGCTTTGCACGATTTTTCCAAATTTGCATCAGAATGTCTATATCGACTATTCGAGATACAACAAACAGCTCTAACATTCTTAAAACCTAAGCCGTTAAATTACATCCATAAGAAGTGCATACAGTCTTAAACCTCATTTTTTTAGTCATGTAAATTCCAAACGACATAACGCACGCGGCATAGTTCTTCGTGAGAGAACGACAAAAATACCACTTCCACAAATCCAGTACCGTGACCCACGATGCTGCGCTATTCTTTTCTACAAAACCTTCCCTTTTCAACAAAAGATAAATCTCGGGGGGTTCTCGAAAATATGTTTAACAAAGCTTCACGGGTTACCTTCGCACTGAGACTAGTTAACGGCACAGCCTCGCCCCACCTAGTGTGCTGATCAACCTGACATAAAATATATTTATGTCCCTTCGAACTTGGCGGATCAATTGGACCTATCAGATCCATATTCACCACCTGTAATGGCAATTCAGGCCTTGCCACAGGTGTAATGGGTGATCGGTCTTTAATCCTAACCGATCGAGTGAGCTGACATTCTTTACATGACTCACAAAATTTCTTCACATCGGCCCTCAGACCCTCCCAAAAGAAAGAAAACTTGATTCGTTCAAGCGTCTTCTTGGTAACCATGTGACTGCTGAACACGGAAGTATGCGCTAGTTTCAACACCTCAGTTCTGCATTTCGGAATTACCAGTTGCCCAATACTCTCCCCGAGTATTTTATCTCTATGAAATAGATACCAATCTACTTCATAGTAGTTTCCTTTGCCTTCCTTAGCATGCTTCCAAGCCAATGCTAATTCGGCACAACACTCCTGCTCGGAACGAAAACTAGTGGCCGCGGTAGCCGAGTGGTATAGGTATCGGACCGTGGCTTGCTTTGTCATGGGTTCGAGCCCAGTACCACTAAAGACCCGCCGTGTAGGACAGCGATGCACGTTAAATCTGTCGAGAGCAGAAACGTCCTCCCGTTGGTGTGGTGTGGTAGTTAGGAGAGGGGGGTGCCAGCTCAGGTGTCGTCCACGTCACTTGACCATGGTTCAAAATTACGTGGTCCGTCGCCAAAAGCCCTCGTGTAGCTGAACAGTGCGACGTTAATCAATCAATCGGAACGAAAACTATCAGCCACCATGCTTCCTTTATCCATCTCAGCGGTCACCTCCTCATCCTTAGTACCCAATGTTCCCACTTCATTCCGACATGAAGTAATATTCCTTTGAGAATCCTCAATGTGTTCCTGTGCTTTCTCTGGCAGAATACCCAATGAAACCTTGGTTTCATCTACATTTCCTGAGTCAACCCTCAGGTCCTGAGAGCTTTGAGCCAGTGAATTCTCTTCACTCTGGGCTCCTCCCAACATATCCAAAACATCTGGTGGAAGCAACACGTCTTCTACCAAAACTTCTGCCAAAGCACATAACACTTGCTGGTGCACCACATTAACCTGGCCACCGGTAGCAAGACTAATTGGAACATATACTAAGAACATTTAACCGCTGGACCGAAAATACCTTTCAAATAAATCGTGGAAGCTCCTTCAACCGATATTCCAGGAACTAAGTCTTTCTTGATAACAGTAATTTCCATACCAGAATCAACTAACGCATGGATTAATTTCCCATCTACACTGTTAGATGTTTTCACTAATTTACTTAATTTGTCTTCAATAGCCCGCCTAGGAATGACTTTACATAGCAAATCAACTCTAGCATCTACTGTCCCATCTTCCAATTCTGCCCCTTCCGTTGACACCTTATTCACATTAAGTCCTTTATTATCTACCCCTTTGTTTTTCGGACAATCCCGATTAAAATGTTTATCTGATCCGCAGGTGAAACAAGCGAATTTTTTAATTTCAGTTACTTGACCTTTATCAAAGTTTTTCCTAGAAGAAAAATTATCTGACTTTTTCTCCCCAAATGGCTGTTTACCCCAACTACCATTAAAACTTCTCTTTTCACTATCATTCCATTTAGCTCTCGCAGGTCCATCGTAGGATTTCCCTTTGGAAGCGTAAAATATATCACATTGTTTGCCCAAGTCCCTGGGTTTGTACCATTCTTCCCCTTGGAGCACACCAATATGGGTCGCCGTCTCAGAATCCAACATTTCAAACATTTTATCTGCTACGATCAGTTGATTAACTGACTCAAAATCATTCGCTGCTCTTAACTTACAGTAGTATAACCACATCGATGTTAAACGGGACGCGAACTGAGAGAAAGTTTCGTCAGAGTTACGTTTGGCCTTTCTAAAATTTTCTAAACATATTTTTGGTGAGGGTTCATACTCTTTGAGCACAACCTGTTTTAAAGACTCGTAATTTTTTAATTCTTCTTCGCCTAGGTTAACTAATAAGTTTGACATTTTGTCTCCTAACATGCATAACAAAACCTTCGGTTTTAACTCGTCGCTGACATTTTCACTAGCGAAAGCTTTTTCAAGACTAGAAAAGAAATAGTCCCACCCGTCTGATTTATTGGGTACCTTTACAGTTAAGAGCCTAACCATTTTAACTATTTCATCTAAAGATTTTACACGTGAGGTTTGACCATTATTTTGAGTAGCACTCTGATTAGCGTTCCTAGATAATTCTATTTCCAAGCGTAATTTTTCAATTGATAATTGTTCTTGTTCTAGTTTTTACTGCTGTTCTGTCTCTAACCTTTCGACTGTAATAACTTCCAATAACTCTTTCACCTCTTCCTCCTTGTAATATTTACTAGAGATTATTAAATCCCATACAACAATTTTAGACATAGACGGTGTTGTAACTCCTGTTTAGCGGCGCTGTAGTCGCTTGCTTCTAGTGTAAATAGCGTTCCTGTTTTGTAAATAAAAACGCTTTTGTCCCTCCATCCGACTGGGGTGTTTTTTGTGCGTCGCTTCTCCTTCTGACAGGTAAGAGCAATTTATTCATTTTTAATGCATGAATCCGAATTGAATTTTCGAATTACGAATTTGAATAATTATTTAGAAGTTTGAATTTGAACACTATTTGGTGCCTGAAACTCGGGACCAGCCTTTAGATAAATTATTGTGAACTGTTAGTGTAGTTGAAATCTTGCGAACAGTATTTGAAGTTGAAAATTTAATTTATACGAAATGGATATCGAAGTTCTTAAAAAAATTCGAACACCTGTCAGAAGGGCGGCAACAGAATTATCGAACTCAATTAAAATTGAAATTGAGAAGGAGAATGCATCAAGCGATTTAATAGAAGAACTTTTAGCAAAATTAATTGATAAAGAAAAACAACTTGAGAATGTTGACAAAGATATCACGATTCTTACTAATATGGATGACCTAGAAAAGGAAATAGAAAAACAACAAGAATACCGTGATTCAATAATAAATTGTAAAGTGCGTGCCAATAAAATATTAAACAAAAGAGAAACTGAGTCGAGAAACACACCTATTACAAGTTCTAGAAGCGAACAACAATTTTCAAGTTTAAAACTCCCTCAACTGCAAATCCCACAATTTGACGGAAATATTTTAAAATTTAGTGATTTCTTTGCCCAATTCGAAGCAGCAATACACAATAACTCAAATTTAAGTGACGTTGAGAAATTTAATTATTTAAAATCTTACTTAATTGATGAAGCTGAAATAGCAATTAGAGGTTTAACTTTAAGTGCAAATAACTATACAATCGCATTAAACATAATTAAAGAGCGATTTGGCAGAAAAGATTTAATTATTGATTCGTATATGTCTAAATTGTTACATTTAAATCCTGTGCGTAAATCGATGACATTTTGAGCTTGCGAAAATTGTATTCTGAATGTGAAATCCATATTCGAGAATTACAAAACTGTAGGGTAAATCCGGACACTTATAGTTCCTTATTGTATCCAATAATTTTAAAATCTATTCCGCGGGATTTATCATTAGAGTTCACCCGAAAATCATACGGTCAAACGGAGAATATGATTTCTGATTTATTAGACTTCTTAAAAATAGAAATTCAATGTCGCGAGAAAAATAAGCATTTAACTAAAGAATTTAATTCTTATGATTCCAATCCCCGAAAAGAAACTAGAAATTATTATAACGAAAAACAGAATTATAAACACAGTAAATTTAATAAATATAACGTAGGTTCAGCGTATGGAAAAAATAAAAATACTTATGTCCCGACGACCTCCGCGTTTGTTGTCAATGTAAATAAGTGTGTATTTTGTTTGGGAAATGATAATAAAAATGATCATAGTTCCGATTCTTGTCCGAAATCAATCGAGGAAAGGAAATTATCTCTTAGGAAAAACGGCATTTGTTATCTATGTCTCACGCGAGGCCATATATTTCGGGCTTGTAAAAAGGCTAGGGTTTGCGTTAATTGTAAGGGTCGTCACTCCGAACTGATATGCGATACTTTTTTCATCCCCACAAACAACCCTGTTGACCAGAAGACCGCCTCGGAGAACGCAGGTGTTCGGGTTCCTCTCACTGCAATGTGACCCCCCTGAAAAGTATTTCATGCTGTAATGTGAATACAACTCCTAACGAAATTCTTCTCGAAACGTGTAGGGCTTTATTGGTAAACGAATCGGAGAAAAAGGAAATAAATCTCTTGTTAGATAACGCTTCGCAGAGATGTTTTTTAAAAAAACAGTAGCCTCTGAAATGAAGCTTCCTGTGAAACGAGAAGAAAATTTATTGGTTTACACATTCGGTTCGAGAACACCCATTCACACACACACACACAAAAAAAAATACGAAGTTGTGGAAATTACCCTCTGTAACCTTAACGACCCTGTAAACACGATCACTATTGAAGCTCTCCTAACGGATGTCATTTCCGGAACTCCTTTCAAAATATCGGCGAATAAATTAAAGAAATCGCTTAGTTGTAAAAATGTTCACTTTTCTGACTTAAACGAATCGAATGGAGATGAGATTTCATTGTTAATAGGGGCGCAATATTTTTGGCAGATTCATTCCGGTAAAAAGGAGAAATTAACAAAAACTTTGTTTGCGATAGATACCATTTTCGAGACAATAATCCAGGGTAGAATATCGCCTATGGATGTACATTATAAAGAAAACGTTTCTGTATTTAAAATAGAATGTTGTTCCCAATTAAATGAAAATTTAACCCAATTTTGGAAATTAGAATCGATGGGAATTAGTGATACAGAAAAGAATATGTTAGATAGCGATAACGACTATATTTCGAGATTTGAGAATAATTTAAAATTTAATAACGGAATGTATGAGACTAAATTATTTTGGGAAGATAAACCAAGCGATTTGGAAAATAATTGGGCAATAGCGAAGCGCAGATTCGGTAATTTAAGTATAAAAATGCAAGACAATAATTGGCTTTATAATGAATACAAAAATATTGTTAAAGATCAAATTAAAGAAAATATTGTTGATGAATGTTCATCACATTTCGAAACTAATTCTTATTATATGCTTCATTCGGCTGTGGTTCGAAAAGACAAAGAAACGACAAAAGTTCGAATGGTTTTTGATGCGTCCTCGAAAGGTAGAGACTGTAAATCTTTGAATGAGTGCCTTTATGTGGGTCCACCTTTGAATCCCCGAATAATAGATGTAATCTTGCTATTTCGCGAATATGAACATGCGTTTTGTAGTGATATTCAAGGGGCATTTTTAACGATTGGAATAGCTGAGGAAGATCGCGACTATTTAAGATTTTTTTGGTTTCCGAATGATGGAGATGCCAAATCGTACAAAATAATGAGAATGAATCGTGTACCGTTTGGGGTGACCTTGAGTCCTTTTATACTTGCTGCGACGATTAAATTCCATATACGAAAATATAAGGAAGATTATAGAGAAACTTATGAACTGTTGAATACTTCTTTATATGTTGATGATCTGTTCTCCGGTTCATCCGAATCCGTTTATATACTTTCGATCTCTCAAAAGACGCGATTGAAATTCTTAAAGATGCTAACATGAATTTAAGAAAATTTAAAACTAATTCGAAGGAATTAAGAAAATTATGGAACGAAAACGGTATAGGTGATGTTTGTGAATCGGGTGAGCGTTCTTTAAAGGTTTTAGGAATTATATATTTGGAATTTAAATAATGATACATTTAAATTAGATGCACAACCATTGCTTGAGTTAATTAAAAATTTAAAGAATTCGAAACGCTGTGTTCTAAAAACAGCAGCAAAAATCTTTGATCCGATAGGTTTTATTTCCCCATTTGTGTTAATAATAAAATGCTTAATGCAAGAAATTTGGGAATACGGTCTCGGCTGGGATGAGCAATTGCCCACCGAGTTAAAGAATAAATGGGAGACTTGGTGCTCTCAAGTTTGTCTTCTAAACGACTTAACATTGGAAAGAAAATATTTTCCATATCCTTTAGATAAGGGAAAGGATTTGCAATTGCACATATTTTGTGATGCAAGTCCCAGATCATTTGGTGGCCGCGGTAGCCGAGTGGTATAGGTATCGGACTGTGGCTTGCTTTGTCACGGGTTCGAGCCCAGTACCTCTAAAGACCCGCCGTGTAGGGCAGCGATGCACGTTAAATCTGTCGAGAGCTGAAACGTCCTCCCGTTGGTGTGGTGTGGTAGTTAGGAGAGGGGGTGCCAGCTCAGGTGTCGTCCACGTCACTTGACCTTGGTTCAAAATTACGTGGTCCATCGCCAAAAGCCCTCGTGTAGCTGAACAGTGCGACGTTAATATTCAATCAATCAATCAAAACCAGAGCATTTGGAGCAGTGGCGTATTTTCGTTATGTCACTGCAAATGACGATATTTACACGAGTTTTATAACCGCTAAAAGCAGAGTTTCTCCTCTCAAAAAGTTAAGCCTCCCACGATTGGAACTTTTGGAAGCAGTTTTAGCCTCGAGAATTTTGAAATATTTAACATCAAAATTTAAATTCCCTATTTTGAAATATTTCCTCTGGAGTGATTCTTCTATTGCTCTCCATTGGATTAAAGGAAAAGCTTCAAATTACAAACAGTTTGTTTCCAATAGGGTAATAGAAATCCAATCAAATTCCGATCCGTCTGATTGGCATCATTGCAGTGGGAGAGAAAATCCAGCAGATTATGTTTCTCGTGGAGTGAATCTCGAGACGATTATTAACAGCCAATTTTGGATGCATGGTCCTCAGTGGCTTCGCACGACGGAAAACAACTGGCTTTCCAATTGTGACTTTTCTTCAACCGACCCATGTGAATCCGAAGAATAAGTGTTTACGTTCGCATGTGAATTAAACACAGCCTCTATAATTAATTTAAGCAAATTTAGCAGCCTGAAGAAATTATTGCGAGTTACTAGTTGGGTGCTTCGTTTTGTGCATAACATTCGCAATAGATTCAATAAACGATCTGACGACTTAAGTACAGAAGAAATCGATGGTGCCGAAAACTTTTGGATTCAATTAGTACAGAGAGATGCTTTCGCTGAAGAAGTTAATTGTTTACGTGCACGCAAACTACTACTCAAAACTTCAGTAATTTTAGAGTTTAATCCTTTCCTTGATTCAGATGAACTGATACGTGTCGGTGGAAGACTGCAAAAATCTAAACTTTCTTATTTACAAAAGCACCCTATCATTTTACCGGCCAAGCATTACTTCGTAATTTTAATGGTGCGAGACTCTCACGAAAAGGTTTTTCACGGTGGTGTTAGGGAAACTCTACTAGAAATTAGAGAGCGATTCTGGCTCATTAAAGGGAGACAGACTGTGAAAAACATCTTAAAGAAATGTTTGATATGCAAAAGATTTAGTTCGACTTCAGGTGTTCAAGTCACCGCTCCGTTACCAGCTCTTCGTGTAGAGCAGTCAGCTCCATTTTCTGTAGTTGGAATAGATTTTGGAGGCCCCCTCTACACAAAAGACGAGAATAAACATTACATTGCTTTATTTACGTGTGCTGTTACGTAAGCTCTTCACTTAGAGCTAGTGAACAACCTTACAACTGAAACATTTCAATTAGCACTTCGACGTTTTATTAGTCGTCGTGGTCTGTGTTCGAAAATCTTGACTGACAACGCAAAAACTTTTAAGAAATCCGAACTTGAACTGAAAAACTTGTGGAAGATTATCAGCGATCCTACAGTGAAAGCGTTCAACGCTTCTCATAAAATCTACTGGCAGTTTATTATAGAACAAGCACCCTGGTGGGGCGGCTTTTACGAAAGACTTATTCGAACAGTAAAGCTCGCTTTACGAAAGATTGTGGGAAGAGCAACTTTATTTCGCGATGAGTTGGAGACTCTTTTAATTGAAATTGAAGGAGTGCTCAACTCTCGCCCTCTTACATATATTTTTAGTGAATTTAATGAACCTGAACCTCTTACTCCATCTCATATGATTTTAGGACGTAGAGTGAATAGTCTACCACCTGCCAGGCTTAATTTTGATTCTAACTTATCCAACAGGAAAGTTCTAATTAAAAGGTTTAATTATCGCGAAAAATTACTTAATATGTTTTGGACAAAATGGTCAAAAGTATATATTTGCATGCTTAAATCTGCTCATTGTGTTAAACCTACAGGCGAAATTAAAGAGTTTAAAATTGATGATGTTGTACTAATTAATGATGAAAAATTTCCTAGACATTTTTGGAAACTAGGTAAAGTGGTTGATGTATTTCCTGGCAGGGATGGTAAAATACGTTCTTGTAAGATAAAAACACAAAATTCAATTATTAAAAGACCTGTACAATTGTTACATAACCTTGAACTTAATGAATGATTTCTTAGTTAAGCGATAGTTTTGAATTTGTATCTGGTGAATTTGTATATGAATTACTTGTAATGTGTATTTAATATTTTTCTGTGTATTTTGAAATAGTAGCAGATTATGAATGAACCCCTGGTCATTCGGGGGGAGTATGTTGTAACTCCTGTTTAGCGGCGCTGTAGTCGCTTGCTTCTAGTGTAAATAGCGTTCCTGTTTTGTAAATAAAAAAAAACGTTTTTGTCTCTCCATCCGACTGGGGTGTTTTTTGTGCGTCGCTTCTCCTTCTGACAGGTAAGAGCAATTTATTCATTTTTAATGCACGAATCCGAATTGAATTTTCGAATTACGAATTTGAATAATTATTTAGAAGTTTGAATTTGAACAGACGGATCAGGTGACTCATCTAAGTCCCGTGCTAATTGAATTAAGTCAATTTTCTTACTTCTAATGAGAAATGCCATTTTTAATAAAGCTAAACCTAATGACAAATTACCTTCTGACAAATTTAAATACAAACACTTAAATGACCTATAGTATTATATATTTAACATGCAAAAAAAATAATACACTCGTTTTTTCTAAGAGTACTCAAATTCCAGAAACACAATACGAAATATGTTTACAATAAAACTTATATGCGACACAGTTATTTGTTACTAATCAGAACGCAGAACATTTTTTTTTAAATAAGCACAATTAACCACATATTTAAGCTACATTACCATAGAATTATTTTTCAAATCATAAATCTAATCTTAGGTTCTTTCTTTTTTTTAATTAAAAGAAGAATCTTATGCAGGAAACAAAAAACCAATATATATATATCTATATACATCCTAAATTACGAGCAAAGAAAATAACCGCAGATTGCATTAAACCATCAACTAACTGACAAATTGCAACACTTTTGCTTAAAATGAAAAACAATCATTTAATATTAAAAAAAAAACATGCCATATTCTGAGTCATAAATAACCAACAAAATCTCTTATTTACAACATTTTAACAGGAGGTCTACTTGAAATACATATACATTTTTTTAATGGATATTTTTCACCGACTCAAACATACATTTTTCGCAACCATTATTTCAAGATAAATTAATCTAATTCCTTTTTTTTTAAATTCTGCAAACTGAATTGTTATGCAAAACACTTTCTATACACAGATTTTAATTTTTGAGACAACTTCAATATACACAAATTTTAATTTTTGAGACAACTTCAATATACACAAATTTAAATTTTTGAGACAACTTCAAAACAGTAAAGAATGATGATAAAAAAGAAATTATAGTTTAACACTAGAACTCTAAATAACGTATTTTACAACATTTAAAATGATACCCTATTATTTCCAGGTAAAATAAGTACACAATCTTCTCTTATTTCATCTACACAATAATCCAACAACATAGAATATTGCAATAAACCAATGAAATTTTCTTTTCCAGATATATCTGCTTTTTCTATTTTATTTTTTTAAAAAAAAACAAATTAAATATGACTGCATCCCATTACTCTTTTAAATATTTACACAATATTTTAACTTAGGGGAACAATAGCCACTTATCTCGACATGAATGCTGTTTCTGTGCTTGAACACTACTGGGATTTCCTTCGTTGTTTTCAGATCACGGCTCCATTCATCAGAAAATGAAGAAAAATACGACATTTGTTCATTCATTAGCCCAACTCGGCAGTAAAACTCCATATGAAGAAGGTCTTGTTTTTTTCGCTTGAAACTGCTGCAGGACAATTCCTGGGATCCACGTGGTCATCAACTTGAAAATACACTGCAGGGTTCTATTTCCTTGTTAAAATTTTTCTTTCAAACTGTGAATGTCCACTAGAACCTTGTTCACAATTATGTAGTACGAACACCGATCAATTTGAAATATTTTGTTCCTTTAACTTCTGCTCCATTGCATCCCACTTCTGACACCAGTGTAAACTTGTGGGTTCTTTTCGGATCGTGTTCGAATTGTGAAAAGAAAATAATTGCAGTCCGGATTTTGTCCCTCTTTTTTTTATTCCACCCCTTCTATGGGACATTTCTTAAAATAAAGAATATATTAAGATGCTACCAGATTACAATACATCGTCCAGCCGTATCTTCTTTTTCCGACCACCTTTTTTTTTTGCCGCCACCTCCTTTTTTTCTCGTTCCCCCTTCTTCTCCCCTCTCGTTGTCAGGTCCTTCTCTCTGTATCGTATCTCGTTCGACTTGTTGCCAGGTGCAGGCAGTAGATCCTTACAATACTGATATATTACCAATTGACCCTCTTAAGCAGTGCTCCGCAACCTTTTTATCACTGCGGACCGATCAACGTTTGATAATTTTTCCGCGCCCGCTGAGGGTTGGACACGTTGATTGTTTATATTTTAGATTGTTTTTATTTAACAATTTTAATTTAGTTACATTTGAATATGGCTTCAGAATAAGATATAGTTACACCAAAAATGAATAAAAGGGATTTAACATGGAACATAATGCGATTTCCGTAGAAAGTTACGCAAATCCGAGAGAAATGCACCGCTTTAATTAAAATGGCAATAGTTTAATGTTCTTTAGGCGGCCCGGCACCATTTGATCCACAGACCGGGGGTTGCGGATCACTGCTCTAAAGTACATAAACTGATGTATTATAGAGTAATATATATACACACACACATTCAAATTATCTGTGGGTATGCATAACTTATTACAAATCTAAAATTTAAAAACAAGGGTTTTAAAAAAGGGATAACCAAACGGTGTTAAATATAAAAATAAAAAATATTATTGTTTAATTTTAGGGTTTAATTTTAAAAGGAATTTCTCACAATCATAGCGAAATTACAAGAAATAATTTCTTTTATAGTTCATTTCTTAAAAAATAAACAAATGCTGGATGTAAGTTTCAATGTATATTAAAAGTATGCATTTACAATAATCTGTAAAAAATTTCTATTCTAACAGACTGAACTCAAAAACATGATTTACACTAATGCATAAAATATTACAGATTCAGATTTTAATGGTAAGTAAAAAATCAGCAACTATTGTTACTTTATCTTTTAAAAGATAATTTTTCGAAATCATAAAAAAACACTATTTCATTATTTATCTTAATATTTTTGAGAAACAAACATGTGAAGGTTGTGTACGTGTATGCATCCAAAATATTTTCATAAAAAATGAATTTCTTACAGAATTATGAGTACTTCCATATTATCGCAACGATACTGACGACAAAATATGAAACGAAGGGCATGATTAACAATTCAGTGCATATGATATTGGGGAAGTCAACTTGGAGAGTTATCTTGAACGTTGACGATTCTTGCGATAATACGTAAGTACCGAGTTATGCATTTTAAAATTCATTATTTACTTTCAGGCATAAAAATATTACAGAACCAGGTTGCCTTGTGATCATGGTGGTTGTCATGAGTTTGAGCATAGTGCCACTAAAGACCCGCTGTGTAGAGGGGCTGATGCACAGCTCGATGTCGAGGCTTAAATGTTCTCCCGTTGGGGAGGTGAAGATAGGGGATGCCAGCCCAGTTGTTTGGTCTCCTCACTTGACCATGGTTCAAAATTACGAGATCCTTTGCCAAAAGCCCTTGAGTAGCTTCATACCGTGACGTTAATATTGTCACTCTCTCGAGAAAGAATTTCCAACAATTTCTAAAACTACAGTAGAATATGTTTCACCTTTTATGTATTTTATTAAAGGGAGACGACTCTTTCTGCTTTAACAACTGTAAAATCAGAATATCAAAATCTAAGGAATACCGAGAATTCCCGAAATGTCGACTGCTATTCCAAGATTTTATAATTAAAAGTAATGGTACTTTTCCGTTTTACCAGCGCAAGAGATAAAGTTGCCTAAAATGCTACAACCAACGTCAAATGGAATATTCCCGCCGGTAACTTTTTACCACCACAATTACAAAATAAGTCGTGGTCTTTATCATATATCAAAAATGCATAAAAAGCCAATGAAAACTAGTATTTATGATTTTTTAGGTGTATATTTGTGAAGATCCCCTTGGATCTCACTTTGAGAACGAGAATAATTTGGAGTCAGATAAGAGCCAGTAGCCATTTTTATAAATAACTTTATATTTAGTTATCTTTCCCAAATAGAATCAAAGACTTTTAATAACAAATAATTCAAATTAGATATATGAGGTTTAAAAGGGACTTTCCTTTAAATTAACTTAAATATTTAATGATCCAATAAATTAACAATTAGAATATCGATCACGCAGAGATTACCACGATAAGAGATCCCTGAATTATATTCAATAATATTCCTATTGAACATTTAACTTTAATCTCACTCCTAATATAAAGCTTTAATGAGACTTTAAATATAAATCAATATTTACCACACTGAATCTCAACTCTTCCTGAGATTAATTTATCCACCTAGAAATCTTCAATAATAAATCTCTAACTTCACTATTATACCTTTCTGCTTCAATCTCTCTCTTCTACTGCTTTTTACTTTACTATTCCGTTTGACTTAAATACTCTATCTAATCTGCATAACAAGGAATCCCGTCCCCCTTTTGGAGCTGATTGGAAATAGGTAGGGGAATTAAATTTCCCTAAAAAAGACGTCTCAGAAGGTTAGTGATAAAGTTCCGTATAGGTTTGTTACATATTGTCGCCAATAATGCCAATTTGGCGAGATTTGCGCCGAAGAAACGACAAAGGACCAAAGTAATCAAGTTCATCCTTCTCAATCATACTTAAATCTTGCAAATGCCGTCATTAATAAAAGGTGATGATCTCACAAGTGAACTCAAAATAACAAATGCACTTAATGAACAGATTATAATTTGTATGTCGTTTACCACGGAATTACATTTTACAATTTTCTTTTTCTACGCAATGCCACTCCGAAAATTTTAAAAACCTCTGTTGTAGAGTATTATTGGGGGATCAACTGATATATACAACAATTTTTCGAACATTATACAAACTTAACTATAAGCCAATTTATTAAACAAGAAGTGAAAAAAGTCGCAATTTTTTTTTAATTTACATAGTCGAAGAGCATTCAATGTGCATGAAGCCCGGTAGCTGAGTGGTAGCGTGCCGAGCTTCCCCGCCACAGGTCCAGGGCTCAAACCCCGGGCTGGATAGTGTGATTCGCTTACGAAATGCGTTTTTCTTGCGAACAAGAATGCTCTCTCTCAAGGATAAAATGTTGATATCTTCTGTTAAAAGTCCATAGAAAGGAAAAGAAAATAAGCTAAAAATATTTGACCATTAAAGATGGCAGATCCCCTAGCATCGAGTGCAAGACTCGCGGGTAGCCATAGGACGCATAATTCTATTAATCAAGCAAAATTTTTTTGCATTTTTCAAAGTAAATGTAATAAATCGGATAAATATGCTGAATTTTATATAGTTATTCAAAAATCAGAATAAGGACTGATTTCCTTATAACATAGCATAGTTTAAGAAAAATAGGGTGCGCGTGCACAATATGTTGGTCCATAAATGTCTACTGTTACACACATCCTTAAATTGATAGCACAATTTGTGAGCCGGCAGTACCGCTACAGAAAAGGTTTTTTGCTTATTGGTGGCGTGTACTGTGGACTGATGTTTAATAATGGAGTCTCAAAATGATTTTTGCGAAAGTTACGTTACGGAAATATCTAATATGGTTCATATTACCTAAGACATAGGGTTGTGTTTAAGTTCAATGTGCATTGAGGAAAATTAGAAGTTTTCAGTTTAATAATAGCCTTACAATATTTGGAAAAAGAAAGTAGAAGAAAGATGTTATTTTTGTCTATTTGCATTTCTATTAACGTTTTGCTTTTTATTCCGGAAGAAGAATTTATAACGTCAACATCAAGTATTAGTCAAAATATCAAGAATTGCCTAGAGGGGCGGCACAATGGGTCTTTCATTGAAAGTTGATTTTATTGAATAACATTATTTGGAAAGAACTTTTAAAATATTTTGCAAACTCTTAAAAAAAATCCAACAGGTAAAATATAACAAAATTCCAACCTTAAGTTAACAAACTTCCTGTACATTATAATACACATATTCAAAGGGATTCTCAAATGTTTGTAATTGAAGGCAAAATATAACACCTGTAAATTTCTGAATGCTCAGACATTACTTTTCATCTTGACAATACAGAATCAGACTATGTATCTATTGGATGAAAAATACTTGTGAAAACATTTTAATACCATTCAAGTAATATACATTAAGTTCTTTTATCGCTGATTTCCAGTTTGCGTTGAAAACCCAGGAGACTATTAAAACAGAGCAAATATTTTTATTATGCCGACAGAATTTAATTATTAGTACTTAAACAACATTTCTTCTAGGGAATTAGAATTGCATATAGTTATTGAATAGATAAAGATTATAAAATTATAATTACAAGAAATATTTTTAATGCTGGATATTTTGTATATACAGTCAGGTCTCGTTTTATGCGGTAGATACGTTCTACCGAAAACCGCATATAAAAAAATCGCATTAAAAAAGACATTACTTGAATGGAAAAAGTAGGGATACGTTCCTTAGTTTTCTAAAATCGCATAAAACCAAAACAACTAGTTAAAATTAATTTAAAACCGCATAAAAAAATTGCAGAAATGGAAAGAAATAGGCTGCATGATAAATTACTTCGAATGTCTGAAAGAAATTCATACAAATCTAGGGAAAAAAACTTGTATTCAAACCTTAATTCATTTTTTTTATGGAAAAGTAATACACATAGTTTTACATTTTTAATCATTATCGCTATCTGATAAATCGCTATCTGATAATGGTTTGCACCGTTTGCGAAGTGGTTCCAAATCACCATCATCAGAAGAGACTGTCTCTGCAATAGATATTTGCGGTAAAGGCCACGGATTTTCGCAAACTTCATTCTCGTTCTGTGTAGCTCTTCCTTTTCTGACAATGTCATCAGTAATTAAACTTTGCGATGAGGATTCTTTTATTTTTTATAGAGTTCAGGATATCCAGACATGCAGTTCTGCAGCTCACGTTGTAATTTAGAGGCTCGTTCAGAATTGGGGGCATTAATAAGAAAATGATTTTCTAATTTGCTGCAAAGTTGAAGACCTTCTTGAATTAATTTTCCAGTGAGGGGAGTTGATTTTCTTCCTCATCATTATCACCTTCTAGACCTACGACGCCGTCTACAGTTAGATCTAAAGTTAAATCAATAATATCATTGTCACTTAATGCATCACCCACAAGCAATTTATCTACATCATTGTGGCTGAAGGTATTAAAACCATCTCCTCCAATTTCATGTGCCAAAGTAATTATTTCATCTGATAGTGTCGATGTTTGAGTGGTTGTATTGTCTGTCACACATGCTGGCCAAATCTTTTTCCAGCAGGCATTTAAAATTGTAGGTCTTATTTGAGCGGAAGCAGATGCAACATGAATTAAACAATCAAAAATAGAAAATTGTTTCCACACATCTTTCACTGTTTTGGACTCATTTTCTAGTTTATTCAAGATGAATTTGTACGTTGTCTTAATATAATATTTTTTATGCCTTGATCTAATGCCTGAATAAGGCTTGTTGTATTGGGCGGAAGAAATACTAGTTGAACATTTAGATGTTCTAATTCTGGATGACTTGCTGCATTGTCAACAATTTATAAAACTTTAAAATCCAGAGATTTTTCCTTCATATAGGCTTCCACTTCTGGTACGAAACAATTATTGAACCATTCTGTAAAAATAGCTGTTGTCATCCAGGCTTTCGGGTTAGCCATCCAATGCACGGGCAGTTGTTTTAAATCTTTACCTTTAAGGGCGCGTGGTCTAAGAGATTTATTTATTAAGAGAGGTTTCAACATCCGATCTCCTGATGCATTGCTACAAAGTAATAAGGTGACTCGATCTTTACTTGCTTTATGTTCACTTGCAGTTTTTTCATCCTTTGCGATGTAAGTACGATTAGGCAATTTTTTCCAATAAAGTCCTGTTTCATCAGCGTTAAAAACTTGATCGGCAGAATAGTCCCCATGTTCAATAATTTTCGCTAGCTCCTCTGGAAATATTTTTGCTCCTCCTTCATCTGCTGTCGCACACTCTCCCCTGTTATCTTAATATAATGAAGTGCATTTCTTTTTAAGAACCCGGTTAGCCATCCTTTGCTAGCTGAAAATTCTTTTCTAGCTTGGGAAGTGGAAGTTGATGGTTCTGACTGTTTCATTGAGAGCTTTTTCTTGGATTAAATAACCACTTACAGGAATCCTTCTTTGAACTTGTTCCTCAATCCAAATTGCGATGGCTCTTTCCGTTCTTTCTAATAATACATCCCTTGTGTACGATGCAAATTTGGTGCTTAATTTTGTACCAGAAATGACCGATTTTCTTATTGCAGCTTCATTCTTTTTAATTGCTCTGACAGTAGGTTCGCCTAAATTAAAATGTTTTCCAATAGCCGTAGATCCTTCTTCTTTTCCTAAGCGATCTAAAATTGCAATTTTCGTTTCCAACGAAATTGACTGTCTTTGATGTTTTTTTTCTCCATTGGGCCAAATAAAATCTTAGAAAAGAAATTTTTTAAAATTACACTTACGATTTTCTAATGAAAAATAAAACTTTACGACACTCACTTTAAATCCAGAAATCAAAATTTGCTGCTTATTATATTGCAACTTAAATTCGCCACTTATTAAAGTGAAACTTTTATAAAAATGAACGAGGCACCTCTAAGAGGTAACATAATTTCTCTCAAAATAATGATATCGTATCGGTATACTACTGAAATACAACTGAAATAACGAATGCGAATCTAAGACTGTCGCAGCCGAGCCACAGACGTAAGCATCAAAAGGTACGGAAATTCTCGGAATACTACAATCTACACACACACACACGTCTCAGTATAAAAAATAATAATAATAACAAAAATCTAGAAATGTTTGGAATACAAACCGAAAATGTTTGAAATACAAACCGCACAACTTCAAAACCGCATAAAAAGAGTCCGCATAAAAAGAGACCTGACTGTATATATTTTATATATATGTGTAATGTCATTTTGACTTTGAGAATAAGTGAAAACACCTGGTAACTGATAGCCTTATAAGATCATTGCTATATTTTGAAAAACTTTGCTAAACATTTACATTTAAAATAAAAGCTTATGTAAAGAGTGTCAGATTGCTAGTTTTTAATTCTGCATCTTTTTGCATTAATTTAAAGGCACTTTGATGCTAAATTCAGAACTTTATCTTGATAACTAGTAGAATTGAAAAAATAATACTGCTAATAATGAAATTATTTGTTTTTTATTACATGAAACCTAATACCTAATTGTCTATACCTAATATAATAAAATCAGTGGAATGAGACTGGTATTTAGAAAATTAATATTCACAATTAAGATACACAGAAAGAAATACGTAAGACTAAATTTAAATTAAGTTGGATTTTTAGGTCCTCCGCTAGAGGCATGTGTGTACCGGGAACCAGTGAAGTTTTAAGACTTCTTAAGGCCCCGAATTCCTATACAAAAGTCGGCCCAACATGTGATCCATTTAGGTAGACAGTGTGTTGCATTTATTGTAAAGTACTCCTACATATATTTACCTATAACAAATAAGTATGCATGTAATTCGTATTCATGCGAACCTATGTACAAACCGACTGATTGTCGCCTTTCGACTAAATCAGACCTAGACACAAGCATGACATGATAATGCAGTCTTGCCACTTTCTAGTTGGCATATAGTTTCAGTATATTCGGGAATAACATCTGATGGTTAAAATTATTCCAATCATGATCTTGTTGAGGCTGAATCAAGAAGTAAACTAGATACTTGGTCCAGTTGACTCATACTTTAAAATGTTCCTGCCAGGAACCTTGAAACTCGCCAGAATCTTACAAAAATACCTGAGTATAAAATTAAAATTGGATTAGTATTATTTTGGAATTTTCTCTTCACACACATAAACACAAAACTTATGCCCTTTACGGAGACTTGTATAATGAGTCTGTAAAAATGTATAAACAGACAAACATTTCCATATTTCTCTGATTTACCCAACCGAAAGCTCGCCATTTATCATAGGAAATTCCTACATCCAGAAAACAAGATGTTATTTTGATTGATTTCATTTTATTTTTTAATTAGTTTCTTCCTTTAAAGCACATGCAGAGGTATTGGGAATTATAATTTTGAACCTTGATCTGGTGGCAAGACAACACCTGAGCCTGCATCCCACTCTCCAAACTTCCACAATACACTAACATGAGGACATCAAGCCATGACAAATGTGATATGCATTAACTGCTCTGCAGGGGGGGGGAGACTTCAATAACACCAGAACTTAAACTCACGATTCACTTGCTTCGAATTTGTGACCAGGACCCTAGACTACTGCAGCCAATGTTACTTTTCAAGTTGGATACACAAAGTTACATATAGACATAGACATTTTTTTCTAGGGAATGCTCTTGGTGTCAAACTTGTCACGGAATAGTAATTCAAAATTATGAGATCTTTTGTTTTAGAGTACAATATTAATAAACACTCATTCGGTGGGAGAAATGACCTTAATATAATTATTGGGGTTTTCACTCGTTGTGATGCACAAACCAGTTGATTCAAAAATAGTGTGACCATTTTCAGAGCATCATAAATTTTTATTGAATAAAATTATTTACTTGAAATTTTAAGCGTGGCTTCCTTTAGCATAGCACTTTTTAAGTAAACATTTAGCCAAGTCAAAAGAGCTTTCTTGAACATTTGGGGGTAGCGGATTTTTCTAACTAATTATTTTTTTAAGTGCTCCCATAAAAAATATTCGCAAGGAGAACAGTTGGGGTGATGATAGCTGTTTCTCATAAGGAAGGAAATTTATTTTTTAGCCATTTTATAGTTGAATTTGCAGTATGATATGGTACAGAATCTTGGTGAAAAAAAACTTTCCTCGAAGGTAAAAACGTTTACTTTCTTTGATCATGTGCTTCAAAACTTTTTGCTGATAATATGTAGCATCAATTTTAGGTTTTGGTTCTACACCAAAAATGGTTTTGTTAAGTCTTGAGAGGATATTTACATCTATACCTTTACACCTGACGGCTTAGTTGCATTTTCCAAAAGAGCTGCGTCTTTGCGACGTTGTTCGCATGAAATATTTTGTATCTTTGTTTCACCAGTTGTAAGTAACAGATGAAACAGTACTTTATCCGAAGTTATCCATGTTTTGTATATACCTTTGGGTAACATTAAATACATAGGCCAAGATCGTTATCTTCATTTTTCTAGTCTTTGCAGACGACAGATTGATATATTCACCTTTTTATAACCAATTTTCTTTATCTGATGACAAATTGTTGATTGCGATACCTGTAGTTTCTTTGCCAAAGTTCTTTGAAACAGAGGAATTTATACAGCAAAAATTCTTTTCAATTTTTTTTTTTCATTCAAGATTTCCTTTTGTTCATCTTCTTTTCCTGGAGCTTTTGATTGCAAGCAAAATTTTATTTCGTTTCAAAATTCAGATAGTAATACATTAGAAAAATGTCTTTTTTGATTTTTAAATGCTTTATTTATAACAGAATTTCAGCAAACATCCTTTAAAAGCCTTAAGATTTTGTTCCAGATTTGAGGATGATATTTTGGCAGTATAATTTACTTCCACGAATAAAAATGGTTAGATAAGTAAATTAAATGTTTCGTTTGAAAATAAAACCATTAGTAAAATGATAGAAACGCACAATAAATAGTTATATACTTTTAAAATTGGTCACACACACACACACACACACACACACTAATTTTGAATCAACCGGTATATTTGAATTTTTCACTTTTACCTGTCTCCGCTTCAAGTATTTCAAATATTTTAAATTTTTTTAAAGATTTTAGCTCTTCTGCGTACATTTAATTTTTATTGGATAAATTACTGGTATGGAATACTGTGTGTGTGTGTGTTATGATTTATTGAATTTAAATTTTTTTTAATTGCATGATTTTTAAACTTGTATTTGACGCTATATGTTCTTAGAGGTCTGAGTGACAAAAATGAACCAAACATCGTGAATTATCCTTTTACGCTGAAAAAATAGACATTTCTGTACTAAATAAATCTTTGAAATTCATTTACTTTGAATAATTTAAGTAATATTACATCATTATATGAAAATTTTTAACTTTATTGATCTTTTTCAGAATGTAATATGTATGTTCAATGTCTTTTAGGGCATGATATCTGATGCTACTTTTGAAAGGGATCTGGCAAATGGAAAAGCCCCTAAAGAAAATTATATAGGTATATCAAATTAAGTACAGTGAAAGCCAATGTGCACATATCCTGCTTCCAGGAAATTTTAATTACAGTAATATCCAGTGTATAACACATACTTTGAACACAAAAAAATAAGATCGAAATTTATAGGTGCACGTTATACACTGGGTACAAAAACGAGAGCTTTAAAAATAAAAAAAAGATGAGTGTAGAAAAAAAATTAGACCTGTACATATATAAAAATAATGTTTGCTTAAAAGTAATCACATTCTTTATGAAAAGGGGTTGTAGTACTATTTTTTGTCTAAATTGTGGAATAATACCTCGGAAAAATGACTTTTCAGGTTTCTTAATAAAAAAGTGGTGCACATTATACAGTGAATATACGTAAAAATTGCAGCTTGAAAGTATAGGTGCATGTTAAATGCTGGATTTTACTATAAGTATTTACATTCAAAAACTCAATGCCAATGAATGCTTGAATATTATGCGGTGGCAAAGAATGTCAAAAAACAAGTATTTATTCTCAAACTTTACAAAAGTGGATCATATGCTGCTGCTGTACTGTTTAATTATGGATTCCAAATGTGCTTAAATGTTTACAAAAATATTTCATATTTATGAAATCTAGAACTTTTGACTTCTACTTGTGTGTGTGTGGATATGAGAATTTAAACTAATGAATTAAAATTACACAGTGATTCTGAAGAAAACAAATTAAGAAATTAAAGAAAAACAATTTTATAAATATAAAATAGTTTTTAATGAGTTTTTAATGCGCTTATTAAGTGGAAATATTTTTAATTAATTCTTTTAAATTTGCAGCTTTTAAATTAATTGCTCTCAGAGAACAGCATTATTACAAAGACTGTACTACATTGGCAAACGAAAAAATCCATATGTTCAGCACAAAAATGTCATACATTTTTTTTAATTTGAAGGACCATGTTTTATTAGTGGTTCTGTTCTCTTTACGTAAATTGCTTTTATCTACACATTTTTAAAAACCTCTATAATTTTAAAGCCTTATACAATTTAAATTATCTGTTGAAGCTATTTCTCATTTTCTGCAACCTTATTGATTTATACTTCAAAACAAGGTACATGCCTTCTTTTGAAGTTGTAGACCTTTCATCATGATATTTTGTTTCTTTTCTATTGCTGGATGATAAGCTAATATTAATCCCCTCGTATCATGTGAATAAAAAAAAAAAATTAATAACTATTCTCTGAATATACTTAAGATTTTTTAATTTATTTTAAGTAAATACCATCTAAACGGGGGCCATTTTCTTGATCAACCTAAAAACAAAGTATCATGCTAATTCTGTGCAAGAGTCAGTGATATCCAGCTACATTTCATTTTGTGCACATTTTATCCAGTAAAATAAATATTTGAATTTAAGTATTGCATTAAAAAGAAATCAATTTCTTCTCATGCAAAGTATAATATAATTATAAATCATTCATTAAGAGAATGATATGATAGTTCTCTTTCCTGCGTAGTAAATAAAATTTTTTTCTTCTTTTGAAATTAGGAAGATGACTCTCTCTGGAAATAATAATAATGCAATGCATCATTTCCCTATTCATGCAAACAAAAAGTGTTGTGTTTGTCAAATATGCAACAAGACATTCGCACAAAGTCAAAATTTAAAACGACATCTACTTGTACTTACCAAGGAGAAGCCTCATGTTTGTGAAATATACAACAGGGCATTCTCACAAAGAGATTCTTTAAAACGACATCAACTTGTTCATACCATGCAAAAACCTCATGTTTGTGAAATATGCAACAAGATATTTTCACAAAGTGAACCTTTAAAACGACATTTACTTGTTCATACTAAGGAAAAGGCTCATATTTGTGAAATCTGTAACATGCCTTTCTCTGATGGTAGCAGTTTAAAAACACATTTACTTATTCATATCGAGGGAAAACCTCATGTTTGTGAAATATGCAACAAGGCTTTCTCTCGAAAAGTCAATTTAAGTTCCCATTTGCTTATTCATACAGAGGAGAAACTTTATGTTTGTGAAACACGCAACAAAGATTTCTCTCAACGTATTTCTTTAAAAGAACATTTTCGTATTCATACCAAGGAAAAGCCCCATGTTTGTGACATATGCAACAAAGCTTTCTCTCACTGGGGTACTTTAAGAAAACATTTAATTATTCATACCAAGGAAAAACCTCATGTTTGTGAAATCTGTAACAAATCTTTCTCTCAAAGACAAACTTTGAAAACACACTTGTTCACACCACGGAAAAGCCTTGTTCACACAAAGTTTTTTCACGGAAAAAGAACCTTATGTTGTTTGTGACATATGCAACAAAGTTTTTGACTGTAGTACAAGAAAACATTTAATTATTCATACCAAGTATTAACAGGCCTTTCTCTGATAAAAATTTTAAATAGAACATTTGCGTATTCATACCAAGGAAAAGCCTCATGTTTGTGACATATGCAACAAAGCTTTCTCTGACTGTAGTACTTTAAGAAAACATTTAATTATTCATACCAAGGAAAACCTCATGTTTGTAATTTCTGTAACAGGCCTTTCTCTGATAGTAGAAATTTAAATAGACATTTATACTTATTCATACCGAGGAAAGAAATTTATTTTGTGAAATCTGTGTGCCAAAAGCCTTTCTCTAATAGTAGAAGTTTTCAAAAAACATTTATTTATTCATACTGAGGAAAACCTTATATTTGTTAAATCTCTTACAAAGTTTTCTCTCGAAGACAAACATTGAAAACGCACTTGCTTGTTCATACCGAGGAAAAACCTCATGTTTGTGAAATATGCAACAGAGCGTTCTCTGAAAGACAATACTTGAAAACACACTTGCTTGTTCATACGAAGGAAAAGCCTCATTTTTTGTGAACTATGCAACAAAGCTTTCTCACGAAGTAGTACTTTAAAAGAACATTTTCTTATTCATACTAAGGAGAAATTTATTTTTGTGAAATCTGTGTGCCAAAAGCCTTTCTCTAATAGTAGAAGTTTTAAAAAACATTTATTTATTCATACTGAGGAAAAACCTTATATTTGTTAAATCTCTTACAAAGTTTTCTCTCGAAGACAAACATTGAAAACGCACTTGCTTGTTCATACCAAGGAAAAGCCTCATGTTTGTGACATATGCAACAAAGCGTTCTCTCGAAGACAATACTTGAAAACACACTTGCTTGTTCATCCCAAGGAGAAACCTCATGTTTGGAAAACATGCAATAAGGTTTTCTCACAAAAAAATAATTTAATTTCCCATTTTTTTTATTCATACTAAGGAAAAGCTTCATGTTTGTGTGGTATAAAATAAAGCTTTCTTTCATAGAGGCAATTTAGAAATATATTTTCCTATCCATACCAAGGAAAAGCCTCATGTTTTGTGAAATGTGCAACAAATCTTCCTATACAGTAAAAGTTTGAAAATCATTTGCCTATTCATATGTTGATATTTAGATCTAACTACATTGATAGGCAGAATTTTAACAAAAAAATTATGTTCACTTTAAAGTTCAGAAATTTCTATTTTTAAAAATTTCAGAATGTGTAGATATAAAATTTACATAAATCAGGAATGTCATAGTTATAAGTATAAAAGCTGGTATGTGAAAAAGTCAACAAAATTATCATAATTTTGCGCTATTTAATTTGACACAAATGCTTTCATGGACTGATCCTAGAGAAGAGACTTTTAGTTTGCAGATCTCAATTTTACTTTTGTATTCTTATACATGAACTAACGCTTTTTATGATGGAAATGTATTTTTTTTTTAGCAAATAAAAATTTTATTGTTATACTTAAAGGAACATTTTTTGTAAACTTTTAAGTGCTCAACTTTAATTGCATTCAAACTAATCTGTTGATTTAAGTAGAATACATGAAATATTTTTGGATATTACAAGTGAATTTTAGAATGTTTTGTAAATTGAAATGATACTTTTTTTGGTAAATTCCATTCTAACCCCATTTTATTCAGAAAAACAGATTAGGATATTTTACACAAAGAATTGTAATTTGCTTTGTGAAATTTAGATTGAATTTGGAAAGAATTATGATGTCGTTATAGCTTATGCGTTTGGATTTAAATTGAAATATATAAAAATTGTAAAATTATCTCTTCCTTTTACATAATAGAACTGTAAACTACATTCACGTATAGCGTAAATAAAACTTTAAGTGTGAATTTAAGTACCTAACAGCAATAGATACATATATTCATGAATTATCGGATATTTTCTCTAATTGAACGGTTGATTTTAACAAAAGGTGTCTAGGCTGCGCCAGCAGCCTTCAAACCTCTATCTGGTACTCTGATGTTCGTGGTGTTAGAAACTTGGGTTTGAAGAGGAGGGCGTGACTTCAGGAGAGGAGGTCCAATGAGAGTGCAGGAGACATCGGCTTTGGAGGTGATCATTGATTGGAGGATGGCAGTGAGCTTTTAATCATGTACTTTGAAATAGGAAAAAACTTTAAGAAAAAAATAAGAATAGTAGAGGTATTCGAAAAATAATAATGAGAGGATTATAAACTATTTAAGTGGGGAAATTAAAATTAAGATAAATAAGAGTAGGGAAGTTTAAATTTTGTTAATTATGGCTTCTGCAAGAAGGCAGGTTTTTTCTTCGTCTGAGTTTGCAGTTTTAAATTTTGAGAGAAGGTCAAGTATTTTGGGATTTTTCTTTACAAGGCTAAAGATTATATTACGTTAAAAAGTTCTAAAACTTGAGATAAATCTGAACTATTGTTATCATGGCTAAGGAATCCATGGGGGGAGGAGCCTTCCTTTTTATTTTCAGTTTTGGGAGGGATCTGACTGGGATTTCTCCACTAACGACATCAGCGAAGGAAGTTCTCTCTTTTGTCCATTTACTTGAAAAAATTCTTCTTCTGGTCGGGTCAGAAAAAGCAGAACCTTTCTTAGGTTGGGGGAATTTGGGACATTTTGTATAACATGCCGAGTGACCGAAGTCCTGGCAGTTTATACAAAATGGGTTTGATTGTCGTTCTTTAATATGGCAGTATGATAGAAGTTATTACAGTTGAAGCATTGGGTTATTCCTCTAACGAGGTAATTATCAACTTTCACCTGTAAGTAACCCAATTTTGCGATGTCAAAAATCTTGCTATTTTTATCATTTCGGGGGAGTGTTACAAGAAAATAGGGGAGGGATTTTTTGGTACGTTTAGAAGTAAGCTGCGTACAGCTATCAATTTGGAAACCTATTTTTCTCTAATTATATTTGTAAAATATCAACATTTTTTTTTTATTTTTAAAAATTTTATTTTAAAGCTAAAGTATTAGAATTTCATGTAAAATTTAGAATGATACTTTTGTTTTATGTATATATATATAAACGACTCATACCTTAACCTTTTTTTTAATTTTTTAAAAATAATTTATTAGTTTCGGTTCTGAAAATATGCTTTTTCCCTGGGATTTTTTATCTAGATTATTTTGTTATATTTTTATATCTGGTTTTTTTTCTATTTTTTTGAAAACTTTTCAAAAGTGGTTAGAAGAATTACGCTTTTTCTTAGGCATATTCTTAACTGACAGAAACAGCATTTTAAACAAGTTTATAACTATTTAGAAAACACAAGACGGTTCAGGGTTGTTTTTTTAACAGTAATGAAACTAGAACAGTTGTCACCAGCTTTGACTGCTTTTGTGAAGCCACGGATTCGGGTCTCAGTATTTCTAAAGATTGCTCTCTGAAGAGGGTCTGATGAAAAAAGAAAATCTATAGTTTAATGTCCTAATGCTGGTGTGATGTAGAAAATTGGGGAGTGAGGATGCCTGCACTTGTTTAAATGTAGCTTAAAATTTTGAATATTGTCACATGAATAGTGCATATAACCATATGTCATTATATAGTGGACTATAGTGTAAGATTAATTAACTCATTAAACAAAAAAATGTTGTGACATTTCACGCGTCTTTTCTTTAACAAGTCATTTCGGTTCTTTGGGCCAGAATTAATGGCAACTCTTTTCCAACCAAATCCCAAAAATGAAATGTGAATAAGAGATGCAAATAAACAGACTTTAAATATCGGATCTTAGAGTAAGCGTGATGGCAATGTAAAGGAATGTTAGACAATTGATGTGGGTTGTGGCAGTTGATGATTACTACAGTTCGTGTTTTAAGTTTGAATGAGTTGTGTGTGACGCGGATACATATATTGGTGCTCGATTAGAAGGAAGCCGTACAGTTGCATCCCATTGCATATAAAGACAAGAGCTACTACAAGCTATAATAAGGTAGGATTGATTACTTAATATTAGAATCGAGGATTAGGTGGTTCGCGCTTATTGATATTGGTCTGAATTGGATTAGGTCTTATTATAAATATATATATTGTGTGTTGCGTATTGCGTCATCGTAGATTCTCTCATATTAATTAGTATAATTGAATTTGTCAAGTTGAATTTGTTTAAGTTGAATATCTTAATAAAGTCATATTAAGATAATTTTTGATCCTAGTTCTTTCGTTAATCCTTCACCTCTAGCTCACGCTGATACTTCGAGAGATGTACTTCCAAGGGGAGGAACATCACAACGTGTATTCTTCAAATGAAGTGTGAACACAAATGTGTGACCTTACAGAATAGCCTTGGAATGACCACACTAGGATGGGAAAGGGGTGCACTTTTGTTTTCCCGCCTGAAAAAGCAAAGGTAGAATTTTTCAATATAGCAGATTGCACGCTTTCTCTGGGGAAAATCAAACTATAGAAATCTTATCATGAAACAGATTAAATTACTCAAAATACATGAATACTGAAAAAAATTGGAGGAATTTTAGTTGATTCTGGAAAACAATTTTCGATCTTGAAATAAATGATTAAAATTTTTATATTATTTTCTCTTATTTGTCGCATTATATTAGGTTGGGTGGGGGGGAAGAAATCCATTATTTTTGCATGAAATTCAAAACTTTATTTAATATGTTTCGGATTGTCCGATTTGGGTCAAATATGCACCGCTTTGTTGTACAATTTGATGCCATTTTAAAGGAAGCTTCATAGTGCCTCTATCACAGAAGTGTTCTTATTGGCGAAAAACTCTAGTAATCGATTTTCACAATCTTCTCTTGATACCAATTTCTTATCACTCAGAAAGTTTTGCAATGCAAGAAAAAGGTGGAAATCAGTTAGTGCCAGGTATGGACTCTATGGTGGATGCATTAAAACTTCCCAACCAAGCTCTCAGAGTTTCTGGCGAGTCACTACAGACGTGTGTGGCCTGGATTTGTCATGAGGGAACACAACACTTCTTCTGTTGGCCGATTTTGGCCGTTTCTGGTTAATTGCTAGCTTCAAACGGTCCAGGTTTGACAGTAGATATCTGAATTTAAAGTTTGGCTTTACGGAAGCAACTCATAATAAATTATTCCTTTCCAGTTCCACCAAATACACAATAGAATCTTTCTGACCGTTAGTCCTGGTTTGGCCCCCGTTTGAGCTGCTTCACCGCGCATTGACCACGATCGTTTTTACACAATATTGTCGTATGTGACCCATTTATCATCCTCAGTCACCATCCGTTTAAGAAATGGGTCGATTTCATTCCACCTGGCCAAGGCTTCGCAGATGGAAATTCGACCCATCATGTTAATTGGTGTGGCACCCAAACATCGGGCTTCTTTTTGAATCCAACTTTGCGGAAATGGCTTAAAACTGTTTTATGGTCAATCTGTAGCTCCTGGGTGATGCCACGACCACTAACATGCTGGTCAACTTCGATTATTTCTGTGATTTTATCGACATTTTCGACGCCGGGCCTGTCTGTGTGAGGTGCATCTTTATCATCAAAAATGACTGACTGGAATCGACGAAACCAAAATTGCAGGTAATTAGCTGTTACAGTATCGGTACTATAAACACCATTCACAATTTCAGCCGCCTGGCTTGCATTTTCGCCTTTATCAAAGAAAAACTAAAATGTACCGAATTTTCTCTTTGTTTTTAACACCCTGTAACTCATAACTGAATGGACCAAACAAAAAACAGCAAAAGAATTTTTTTTAGTGTGAAATGTCACTTTGACAACGAGCATAAATTTAAAATTGTTTGATCGATACTTCACAAGATATCGACACTACAGCTATCTACCGAAGAAATAATGGATTTCTTTTTCCCCAATCTAATATTATAATGGATATTTACGTTTAAACTTCACGGCAATCACACACAATTCTCCCATGAGAATCATTTTCCTTTCAATAAAACACATAAGAATCTGTCTTTTTGATATGATCAGGGGCGGCATTTGGATCGAATTTGGAATTTTTTTTTTAATTTCTAAAAATTTGATATATTTTCGGAAATAGTATCGGGTGTGAATTTAGTATTTGATTTAACGTATCTTATTCTCTTTTTGTACTCTGTATGTTTAATGTCAGTCTTCTTTTATGTTGAAATTTAAGAGTTCGAGGCGGGAATATACGTTCAATCATGAAATTTGATAAGTTTACACAACTCTCTTTCCCTACTTTCTATCCCAGAGTATGGTCACAAAAGGCAATCCTTTCACCACATCTGGTGTCAGCTATCCAAAAAGGGACAGGAGCAATAAGAGTTTTTGGTAGATAGAGAGTCACTCAGGAGATGTTTTATTTCAGTCTTGAGTGTTGTTACTATAAGTTAAAATAAACGTTTGTGATCCCTGCCATCAGTAGACTCTTTTTAGAAGAAATTAGCCAGCTGAAATGGGCGATTCCTTCTCTTACACTTAACTCGTTTTAATAAATAACATGTGATTATGCCCTTAATTTCGAATTATTTTGTGTAAAATAATATACATAGTAGTGGCTCGACAGACGTTGCCCTGTACACACGTCTTAAATCCGAAAATTTCAAACTTTTTTGAATAAGTTGTACCAATCTGAACCGTTTGGATGAAATTTTTTATAAAAAAAAATATTACAATACCTGATGTCATCACATGCACAGTTACTACAATTCGACTCCTATCGATTGCCTGTGAGTAAGAGAAAGAGTATACTATGAACAAAATTGAATATAGTAGAAGCTATTCTGAATAGAAAATTAATTTAAATGATAAAAAAGATAAAATTTGAGCTATTTTCACAAGAGGAATATTTTTTTAATGAACAATAAATAAATTTATCGTAATGCCATTGAATGCACAATATTTTTGGTTAATCCTTGAGGGGTATAAACAAAAAAAATAAGGTTTGTCAACCCTCGGACACGCAACCTATAATTGGCCGTGAGAAAAACCAAATTTTCCCCTTTTCTTTCTTTTTTTTTCTTGCCACGCATTAGCGGAATAAACAACACATGTCGGTAAAACAATTATGCGTTTTAAGATTTTCCATTAAGATTAGTCGGTATCCCCTATACCGACAATGTTAAATTGATCCATTTTAGGAAACTGTTTCTCAAAAATTGTTAAATATAAAAACTTCAAATTTTGGCTGTATAATAATTAGGCTTTTTTATTTAAATAATGATAAAATGTTTCTAATATATTGTTTACTTTTTTCAAAAAAATTCATCGTAAAACTATCGCTGTGAAATTTGTGAAAATTGTCATTTTTTTTACGATAACTGCTTCTGAGCAAAATATTTTAGGAAAATCTCCAAGAAAGTAGCTCTATTATATATAGTTACATATTATTTATGTGCAGTAAAAATTGCAAGTGTATTAATTTTTTAGATTCTTTGAAAAAGGTACACGCAGTTTGAAAACAATCATTTTGAGATATTTGCATTTTTAGTGTAAAAAGGCACTTCATCACAAAAATAATGAATTACAACTTGTATTTACCCTATTTTATTAAGCATTAGTATCTTCTTAATTTTTAAGCATAAAATAGGAAACAAAAAAGCCGTAAAATGTTCAGAAAATACATATATAGTAATTTTCAGTTTTTCTTCAATGAGATTTTTTTTTAGCATTTTGAATCATTTTCACAAATTATGTAACAATCTGTGAAGAATTTTTAACTTCGATGCATTATAAATATCAAATTTGATCTGATAACATTATAAATATAATTTAAACATGTATCAATATGTAAAAGTCATGATTTGGGAATATGTGATTTTACGACGTTAGAAAAATTTAATCATGGATTTGTATGTTCACATGCAAACACAATTTCTACAAGTTTCAAAATTTTTTCTAAACTGTACAAAAGATTTCTAAAAAAGTCAAAAATAAAACTTTTTATGTTTTTAAACATGAAATGTGTGTATTTTTATGCATGCAACAAGCTTCTCGCAACGGCAAAAAGCATTACACATCTGAGTTATAATTAGTTAGCTAATATTGAAAAACCTTTGAATATTAAAACTTAAAAACATGTCTGAACAATAAATAAACATTAATATTTGCAATGCAGTGAAATATTTAAAATATATTATTCAGTTTTCTCAAAAACATGTAACATAAAAATATCACTATGAATTTTTTAAAAAATTGACATTTTTTGTCACTATATATGGACTCCAGTCAAATATTTTGGGAAAATATCCAAAAAACTCACATCAATATACAGTGGTGGCAAAACGTTCTGAACACAATCATTTTTTAGCGTAATTTTGGTGTTTGACATCATTTTTCGTTGTGAAATTATCGCACTATCTTAAATATTGTTATGGTTTTTAATGTATTTTTTATGCTGATTTCAAATCTACTAGTTTCTTAATGACTAAAATATTTTTGTAGTAAAGCTGCCTGAACACAATAATGTGAAATATGTCCAGAATAAAACAATATAGAATAACAAAATATGCAAAGAAAAATAACACGAAAATTGACAAATACGGTATATTTAATAAGCATTTTGAAAATTAAATTGTTGTCACATGTTAGAAAATCAATATTTTATGGGTCAGCCGTTTGCTTTAATTACGGCTCTACATCCTTTGCACATGGAACGCACCAATTTTAAAAGAAGAGCTTTCGTGACAATATGGTTGAAGGAAAATATTAAAGCTTCTCAATTAATTCACGTTTGTTTGAAGGTTTTCCCTTTGAAATTTCATAACCAATTTTAAACCATAAGTTCTCTATCGGATTAAGGTCGGAAGACTGTCCTGGCCAGTTCATTCTATTCACAATATGGTCTTTCAACCATTTCTGGGCTACCTTTGCACGATGACAAGGGGCGTTATCGTTCTGAAAAATCCATGACTGATTCCCAAAAATATCTCTCGCAGTTGGTAGAAATTTATTTTGTAGTATTTCAATGTAATCCGTGGCTTTCACTGTTCCGCTAACGATGTGAAGTCTTCCAACACCATGAGAAGACATGCAACCCCATACCATCACTTTTGTCGGGCACTTTACTGTGGGTTTCAGACACTTAGGGCTGAATTCCTCATGAGTGCGTCGTCTTACATAGATGCTGCTTTGGTTGCAAGAAATACAAAACTGACTCTCCTCACTAAATATTACCTTTTCCCAGCCTTTATAGTCCCTAATAAATGTTCCCTTGCCCACGTCAATCGCCTCTTGCGTTGAAATTCAGTCAGTAATGGTTTTGGGTGCACTTTACAGCCTCGTAAACCAATTGCCAGCAATCTTCCTCTAACAGTTCTTGGGCACACACTCACATTTAAAGTCAAAGTCCATTTTTTTGCATGGTATAAAGTTGCTTTCTGTATGAAAGTGAAATTCTGTGCAATAACCTGTCTTCACGTAAAGATGTTTTTCTTGGTCTTCCTGATCGCCCCCTGTCCACAATAAAATTTGTTTCAGAAAATCTTTTGAAAGTTCTCACAATAGTAGAAAGGCCACATGGTACTTTAGCAGCAATTTGGCGCATAGAATAACCTTCTTCCTTCAAATGTATTATTTTGTACCTTTTATTCTCAGGCAGATATGAAAATTTACCAATAATTCCAATATTTTCCACAAACGCACTTCAAATTGCTTTCAATACACTATTTTCCACAAGCACACAACTGCATTCAATACAATAAACCACGTTTCACATTTTTCTTTCAACCCTTTATCGCTACTGCTCTCTGATTGGTTGAAATAATGGAGCATTTCATTGGTGGAAAACACACTCACTCATTCTTACAGCGAACTTGTGCTTTCTTGTTAAGGTTTTTTCAACATATCGATGAAACTATTTACTTTAGAGGAAATCTGCAAACAGATTTGAAATCAGCATGAAAAAATACGTTAAAATCAATAACAATATTTAAGATATTGCGATAATTTCATAACGAAAAATGAAGTCAAACACAAAAATTACGCAAAAAAATGAGAGAGTTCAGGACTTTTTGCCACCAGTGTATATAGCTACATATCAGTAACATGAGGGGGAAATTTTCATATGCATTCATACTTTATATTCTAAGAAAAATATAAATGCAATTTTAAAAACATTTTTGAGAAAATTGAATTTTTACTGAATTGAAGAGCAACTTCGTCACAAAAATAATGTACTCCAACATGTATTTGTCCCATTTTATTAAACATTAGCATCTTTGCAATTTATTTTGCACAAAATAGTCAACAAAAAATTCTTAAATTGCCCAGAATAGCATTTTTCAGTTTTTTTAACGAGATATTTTCTAGTAATATATTAATTTTCTCAAATTTTATATCAATTTTTGAAGAATTTGTAGCTTTCATGCATTACTAATATCAAATTTCAAAATAAAGCATCATAAATATAATGTGAAAATGTATCAATATGGTTTTGGTATGAATTTGAGATGGTATATAAAAATATCTGATTATACGACATTTCCTATGTTTTCGTGAGGCTTTTGTAAAATTATTATTGGTTTTCTTGTTGTAGACAGTTTCTAAGTTTTAAAGTTCAAAATTTACTCTAAACTGGACAAATGTTTTCTAAAACAGCCAAAATAAAACTGTTTTTATGTTTTAAAACATGAAATTTAAGTATTTTTAAGTATGTAACAAGCTTCTCGCAAAGACAACAAACATCACACTTGGTGTATCACCACCTACCTTTATCTCAGAAACTATTAAATATAAAGACTCAAGATTTTGACTATATGTATTAATTATATATTTATATTTATACTGAAGTGAAATTTTTTAAATATATTCATTAGTTTTTTCAAAAACAAACTTTTAGTTGAGCGAGCAAATATGATTATTATGAATTTATTGAAAATTGTCATTTTTTGTTATGATATCTGCTTAAGAATGTTTCAAAAATGTCATTTGAGTATACACAACTGCATTTAAGGAACATAGTACATTTACACAATTTAAAAAAATAACATTTAGGAAACAATTTTTATAAAAAACCTTACCTTGTAAAAGTATTATCCTATTTATTTTTCATCACATATTATCTTTATTATGCAGTTATAAAATTAAGATTCATTACGTAAATATTTCTCACCTGGCCACAATTATATATCCCAATTTTTTTTTCTTTTAACACTTTACTTAAACACGGGAAGATTTAGTAATCATGAACAATAACTAATTAAAAATGAATTTAAACTAAATGAAATACCTAAATTTCAGTAAAAAATGACTACATTTTAAGTATAACATTTACTAAAACCCACATGAAAATCTGAAATTGCCTCCAAAGATTTTTAGCAAATCTAACAGTTGCAGTTATACAATTATCTAAAGTTAATGTGGGTATTAAAAAATAAAAATTAATCGAGGCTTTGCAACTTTTCCCCAGTATTAAAAAGGCAATGTTTACATTTCTATCTGTCAAAATGGGCGTGACAAATGAGCTGATTATTTTTTAAAAATCATTTTAAAATGCTTCTAATTCATATAATGGCTTGTATGTTATATCATTGGAAAGGTCTTGATTTGGAGATTTTAGAAACATTAAAAACTCAAAATCGATTTTTAAAAGGTTATTACCCTACTGACTTACCTTAATATCTTTTTAACTAATTGCTATATCGGATCGAAATGTAATTGTGAATCTAAACCATTCTCGAATCCACTTGAACCCCCACAAAAATATCATCAAAATCGGTCCAGCCGTTTAGGAGGAGCTCAGTCACATACACACGTACAGAAGTACTATATATATAAAGATAATTGCGTATAAATACATATATGAAAAAACGATATATATATATATATATATATATATATATACACTGGTGTGCAAAAATTAAGGACGAAGTCGAAAAATTAGCATATCAGCTGAACGAAGAGGCAGAGCGGGCTGAAAGACCAATCAGGAGATTAAGTAAGGTGATGTACGGTAGCACATGCGCAGATATGCAGGTAGACGTAATGGGGGAGTGTCTGAATATTATAAAGCATGTTGTCGGTGTAAGATCAGTATTTCTGGCAAAGAGATTGCACACCGTATAGCAGTTAAAATCACACCGAGTTGCTGCATCAGCGAGAAATGGCGAATAATCAATCTGTTAGACGACATCTGGATGCTTTTACCCGAGGTCGAATCATTGGGAAGTTGGAGGAAGGCCGCAGTGTGACAAGTGTGGCTGCAGAGTTCGGAATTGCTCACAGCATCGTTTCACGACTTTGGAGACAATTTCAAACTACAGGAACAGCTATCCGGGGGTTTAGTAGTGGTCGTCCACGAGGAACCACATCCGCAGATGACCGGTACATTGTCTTACAGGTCAGAAGAAACAGGCGGCAGACAGCGGGAGAAATCGCTAGACACACGACACAGGCGACTGGACGACCGATATCGCGTTTTACCGTGACCAGAAGACTGCACGGTGGTGGTCTGTTTGCACGACGCCCTGTACGGTGTGTATCTTTAACGCCTTCCCATCGGAGAAGGCGTTCTCTGTGGTGCCGGGAACACCGGAGTTGGAGAGACAATGAATGGGGACGAGTGCTCTTTACAGATGAGAGCAGATTCAGTTTGAGTAGCGATTCTCATCGCATACTCATCTGGAGAGAGCGGGGAAGCCGCAATCATCCCTCGAACATCATTGAAAGGGACAGGTATGGAGGTCGCGGTGTTCTCGTTTGGGGAGGCATCATGCTTGGTAGTCGTACAGACCTTCACATCTTCGACGCAGGTTCAGTCAACGAGACCCGTTATTGTAACGAGATTCTTCTTCCATATGTGCGTCTTTTGAGAGGCGCTATGGGTCTGCAGTTCCTTTTCATGGACGACAATGCACCATGTCATCGCACAGTAGCTGCCGAACAGCTCGTAGAGAGTGAGGATATTGAACGTATGGATTGGCCGGCACGATTTCCGGATCTCAATCCCATCGAACATGTATGGGATTTTCTAGGCAGACGCTTGGCAGCTCGTACCTTACCACCAGTAACGATTCGGGAGCTTCGATGGGTGCTGCAAGACGAATGGGCAGCAATATGCCTCAACAACTCATTGACACCCTCATTCTCAACATGGGCAGACGCTGTGAAACCTGCCTAGCAGTCAGGGGAGATCATATCCCTTACTAAAGACCGGATGTTTCGTGCTGGACACCCATCACAGGGATGTTTCGGCCTTCAGTCGCATGGCGCTCCATGCTACTTTTTCAATCAAGCTTCTTTTTATCCCTCTGATTTCTCTTTTAGTAAGTGTTGCTTACATTACACATGTCCTTACGTATTGGGGATCTTACGGTATTAAATGTGTTGATTTTGAAAGCTTTTGTACAAAGTTATATTGAAAAAACCGTCTCGTTCTTAATTTTTGCACACCAGTGTATATATATATATATATATATATATATATATATATATATATATATATATAATGCTGCCTTTTTGTTCGCAAGAATTATTCAAGTTTTATAGGTGTGTATCTATTTAAAAAGTTATCTCTTTTAATTATAATTTTTTGTTTTGGAGAGAGGGATGGCATTTTCCATTTTTGTCCGGGGCGCCAAAACTGCTAGAGCCAGCCCTGATATGATGATGCTATTCGCGTGACGCAAACTTTGCTGCGGTAACGTTAATACGTAAGTACCTTATAATGCACACTGAAGGCAGGATGTTCCGTGTTTAGGAAGTGCCTTCGTTCAGAAATATAACTGGTGTATATATAAACTGGTGTATGATGTAGTTACATATATATATATGCAAGTTGTATCTTAACCCTTCTTAAATTGGACTTTTTTCTGATGATGTCGTTTTGTGGTGCAGTGATGCAAATATTAGCAAAATGGAATCCCAGGTGAATAGGTCCTTAGTAAATATTCAGGAATTTGCAGACAACCACAAAATTACTTTCAATGCTTCAAAGTCTACTGTCAGCCTCTTCACGACTAATAGGCATCTTTACAACTACTCTCCTGAAATTTTTCTAATGAGTGAGCGCTTGAATTACAGTAAATACCCTACCTATCTTGGTTTCACTTTAGACTCGGAAGTGAACTGTGGTAAACATATTGAGAAAATAGCCGATAAAGCAAGAAAGAGACTTAAAATCTTAAAATATGTTTCTGGCAGGGACTGGGGTTCAGACGCTTCCACACTTAGAATAACTTATACAACTTTGGTTCGCCCAGTCCTTGAATATGGATACAAAATCTTTCAAGTAGCATCTCCTACAAACTTGAAAAAACTGGAGAGAGTGCAACTCAGTGCTGCGAGGATTACCACGGGCCTTAGATATAGTTGCCCTACTGACACAGTTCTGTACGAGGCAGACATTCAACCTCTTACTATGAGATTCGAAGTCAACTCATATAGGTATTTTAACAAAATTAAAAGCTTTGGATCCTTCAATAGAACACCTCTTCTTTCATTATAAATTGGAAAAATAACCAACGTTTAAAGCGAAACAGCCCACTTAATTACATGGGTAAACATGGTTTTATTGATTTCAATGTTGACATATCTGCACCTTTTAGCTGCATCACGCCTATTGATTCTTTTAATTATGTGGAATTCCGGGAGGAATTATTGACCAGTACTCCCAAGCATAGCAGCCATCCGGAATTACTCAGACAACTGACACTTGAAGTAATAAATGATGTACCCGATCAAGCCTTGATTGTTTACACCAGTGTTTCTCAAAGTGTGGGGCGCGCCTCCTGGGGGCGCGAGCGTATTGAAAATTTAAAGATTTTTTTAAAAAAAAATAACCGGAAAGAGAGAGAGAAGTAAAACAAAATGCTTTCTTCCATAATAAAACAAAAAATACACACAACAACACTGACATAATTTATGTTTATTATCTGGCTTTTTTCCGTCATCAAATAGCTATCTTTGATCCCAAAACCAAATTAAAGAAAAAAAAACATTTTGTTTATTTGCTGTATTTCCTCAATGAGAGATTTTTTTATTACGTTTTAACATAAAATATTACTCGTTAAAAGAAAAAACAAAACCCAGACCCTGAGAAAAATTCTAAGAAGATAAACAATTCACCACTGTAATTATTATTGAAATACTGTACATTAGTTGTAGAAAAAGAAAAGGAAGTCGTGATTCACTTTTCAGCCAGGCTGCATAGTACGTTTGCTAATCATTTGATTGACCTTCAATCTTATGGTATGGTTATTATCAATATTAGTTCCCTCCCATCTTTTATGCGTTTGCTTTTCGCTTAGGGAAATTGTAAATAATTGAGTTTTGCGATATTTGGAAAAGAATTGATTGGATTAACATTTCTGTAGGATAATTGAAAAGTGTCTGATTTGCGTCCTTTATTATGGTCTTGTACTTTTGAATCATTTTAGTTCAGTTTTATTGGATTTTTTCTCAAATCATCAAAGAATTGAATAGTCCTTGAAAGAAGGTAAGTATACTTTCTATAAGTTAAAATATTCACTAGAATTCCGATTTGTATCGTGTACAGTAAAAATAATTCTAAACAAATGATTAGGGTGACTGAGTCCCCCCACATTACCATTAATGTTAGTATCGAGTACGCGCCTGCTCCCGGGTTAAAACATTTTGGAGTCTTCTCGCTTTAAATGTTAAAAAGTAACACAATTATTCTTCATCGGAATTTTATATTCTTTTTTATAATTTAACATTAATTCTAAATGCTAATTGTGTGAGATTTAAAATTACAGTTCTTTTAAACAGTTATTTACAATTATAGCATTTATCTAAAAAAAATCATTTTACATTTTTGTATACATTGTCGTGCACACAGTTTTACTCTCCTTACAGTTCAGCTATTATATCAAGAATAATGTTTTATTTTTTTAAAAAATGAACTCGTGCGAAGAGTCGGTGTTTCAGCCAGTATACGTTTGATGTATCTCAGTACTGAAGAAGGTATTTTATAAATAATTTCTTATTACTGAATTTGGCCGCGGTAGCCGAGTGGTATAGGTATCGGATCGTGGCTTGCCTTGTCACGAGTCCTAGCCCAGTACCACTAAAGACCCGCCGTGTAGGTCAGCGATACACGTTAAATCTGTTGAGAGTTGAAACGTTTTCCCGTTGGTGTGGTGTGGTAGTTAGGAGAGAGGGGTGCCAGCTCAGGTGTCATCCACGTCACTTGACCATGGTTCAAAATTACGTGGTCCGTCGTCAAAAGCCCTCGTGCAGCTGAACAGTGCGATGTTAATATTCAATCAATCAATCTTATTACTAAATTAAGAACAAGTTTAATAATTATTAGGGACTTCCACGGGCTTGTATTGTAGAGGAAAGTTTTTCAAAGGAAGGTTTAATATCAGAAATTGACACTTAAAGAGTTATTTTTCTATATTTAGCTGAGATCTATATTTTGTCTTCAAGGCATCCACTGCAGAAAATCCAGTTTGAAAAAGGTAGGGTGTTGAAAATGGTAATAGTATACGAAGTGCTTTTGTTTTCAGTACAGATAATTCCTCATCCACCTCTACCCCAAATTCAAAGAGCCATTTATTACAAAATTGCCTTTTAATTTTGCACTGGATGTGAAATCTATGAAGATTTCTTCTTCGGAAGTTGAGAGCCCTTCTGGAGTATCTTGAAATAGATCCCTAATCCACTCGGAACTTGCTACCAAGCTGTCCTCATCCAGAAAATACTTTTTAAAATTCTTTGCCAACATAGCTAAATGATTTTACATGTTTTAAAAACAACTTTCACATGTTGTTCTACAGATTTGTAAGTTTTAACACATATCGAGCTGGGGCTTTTTTTCCATCATTTACTTCAGTAGTGGTAAATCCAAAATTTAAGTATTTTTGAGAAGATCGCCTTGATTTAATTTTCGGAACCATGCTCATCCATCCATGCTATCATCCATAGCAACCACAAAATGAAAGGAAGCAAAATGTGGAAAATTAGACTAAGTGCGGGATATTAATAAGAAGAAGTATTAGTATGCAAATTTTTTTTCCACGTCTGTGCATCACGTGATAGCGTCCATAAGAGCTTTAAAGGTTTTGACGCGTGTGAACAGTTGTTGTTTCAAGTCAAAGTTTTACACGAAAAATTTAATAGACGAACTTAAAATTTTTGGCATGTTTTCCCGACATCACATAGATGATTTTATGCGTGGCCGAATTATTGGAAAGATCGAAGAAGGGCGAAAAATAGCAGATGTTGCCAGGGAGTTCGACATCGCTCACAGCGTTGTTTCACTACTGTGGAAGTCATTTAAAACTACTGGAATGTGTAGTAGACGGCACGGGGGAGGTCGCGTTAGAAGTACGACGCCTGCAGAAGACAGATATATCGTCCTATCAGCAAAAAGGAACAGGCGCACCACAGCTCAGCAGGTCGCAAATCAGTTTCTTGCTGCCTCAGGAAAGCAGATCTCCCGAAAAACTGTTGCCAGACGTTTGAGGGGAGTAGGACTATACGCACGCAGAACTGTTGTGTGTGTCCCATTGACCAGACAGCACCGTACTGCCCGTTTGCAATGGACATTTTGCAATGGACCCGTTTGCATCACAATTGGACTGAACAGGACTGGGCATGCGTACTATTCTCAGATGAGAGTAGGTTCAGTCTGTCATCGGATTGTAGACGCCAACTGATCTGGCGCGAGAGTGGTACTGCTTATCGTCCAGAAAATATCCAGGAAAAGGACCGATATTCGACATGCAGTATCATGGTGTGGGCCGGCATCATGATCAATGGCCGCACGCGCCTACATGTGGTTGCGAATGGGACTATGACGGGCCAACGATACATTGATGAAGTTCTACTTCCTCATGTTCGTCTTTTCCGTGGTGCTGTCGGTGATAAATTTGTTTTTAGGGACGACAACGCAACATGTCATCGAACACTCGCTGTTCAGGATTGTCTAGACAGCGAGGGTATTCAACGTCTCGTATGGTCAGCGCGTTCTCCAGATCTAAACCCCATTGAAAATGTGTGGGATGCTTTGGGGAGGCAAGTTGCTGGTCGAAACTATCCTCCGACAAACAAGAACACCCTCATCCGTGCACTTACAGAGGAATGGGATAAATTGCCTCAACAGCTGCTGGTTAATGTTGTGCAAAGTATAGTACGACGTGTGGAATGTTTCATCACACTCCACGGTGGACATATCCCGTACTTATACCCTTTTTTAACGTGCCTGCTGACTTTTAGATGTATTGTTCCATTTCTCCGTACGCAGATCAAATGAACATTTTTTTTTCTTTCAGATGTTTCACAGCTTTTGTACTTTCCAGAACAATAAATATTCTTCATTCTAATGTCTGAACAGTGTGGCAACTATATTTTATCCTACTCGGCCTCATGTCTCGCTTAATGTTATGCCACATAGCAATTTGTGATCCATCCTTAGCAATTGTCCAGCAGTGTGCAAAATTTAATACTTATGTCATGAATTTGTACGGTTTATAATAAATATTGTTGCTTTATCGTAAAAGTGCATTATTATTGCATTCAGTAAATTATTATGTATAAGGGGGGCGCGATGAAAATTGTGATTGAAAAGGGGGGCGCCAGTATTGAAAGTTTGAGAAGCACTGGTTTACACAGATGGTAGTCGTTCGGATACGGGTAGAGCAGGGAGTGGTATTTTTAGTAACACTCCTGGGAACGATGATAAAATGAGCATCAGGAATCCAGACCACTGTTCCGTCTTTAGATTTTAACTCATTGTTATTAGTGGTGCTCTCGATCATGCTCTCAAGGACAGTATCTGGATCCTGACTGACAGCAGAAGCTCCATCCAATATTTGAAAAATTGGCCAAAATTTATGGACAGTACTGGTCTAGCTATTTTATCCAAATTAGTTAGGCTTAGTTAGAGGAAACAAGTATGTCTCCAGTGGATTCCATCACATGTGGGTGTGCCTGGGAACGAAGCTGCTGATGAGCTGGCTGGTAGGGTATGTGATCTCCCTAACCCCCGTTCCACTGTCTTAACCCGTACGAAAATTCCTTCCTTCCAAAGAAATCAAATGAATTTGACTTGGCTAATCCCTCCTGCTCACCACAGGTACGCAGCTAAGAGTCCTGGCCTATCTATACAGTGCAGGAGTTCCAGGGCTCATCAGACGGCCTTGGCGCGCCTTAGAAGCGGTCATCTGCGTAGTATGACTTGTGCAGGGGGATAAAGTCTTTCTTTACCTGTCCCTGCTCTCTCCTTGCTTCTCCTGCTCATCTTCTGGACTGCTGGGGCATTTTCCTGCGACAGTTGTATGAAGAGCAAGACCTGGTGTGTGAGACTATTATGCGGAAAGGTCAAATGGACTTGGTGTAGGCTTTCTTGCTCCAAGGGGATTGGAAACAACAAGTTGTAAGTGTGTGTGTATGCATAAAATATTACAAATCTAAAATTTATAGACTAGGGTTTTAAAAAAATTATAAACAAAAACGGTGTTAAATATACAAAAATTAAAAGATTTTTGTTTCATTTTAGATTTTAACTTTAAAAGGAATTTCTTATAATCATAGCAAAAAAATTATAAGAAATCATTTTTTTTTTTCAAAATTCCAATTGTAACCATTTAAACACAAAAACACGATTTACACCAATGCATAAAATATTACAGATTCAGATGTTAAAGATTATAAGCGTAAATTAAAAATTAAGCAACTATTGTTACTTTATATTTTTTAAAGATTTTTTTTTACTAAATCTTAAGGAAAAAATGTTATTTTATTACTTATATTTATCTTGTGAGGAAACAAATAGATATGAAGGCTTTGTACCCAAAATAATATTTTCATAAAAACTAAATTTCTAGACGAGTTATGGGCAGTGGTGTAACCACTAACGGACTAGGCGGTGCCCTGCACCAGGGTCCTCAAGCTCTGGTACCCTGACCACCAAATAAGTTAAACTTGGGGTAGTTTCCCCCACATTAAGATATAAATATAAAAGATTGCAGCCAGAGCTGCTTAGGCACACTAGACACGTGCCTAAGGCGCAAAAAATAGAGGGTGAAAAAAGAGAAAAAAAATTAAAATTACATCGAGTGAACCTCTCCGCTTAACTTTGTGGTTGTGTGTGTATGTGTGCGGAATTATGGGAAACGTCTTCAATGGAAAATGAAAGCTTAGCAGTTTGATGTTGATATGCATTCAAAATGATGTCACAATGTAAATTGATTACAATGATGCCATTAACGATTTTACAATCATCAAAGCTTAAAGAAAACCTTTATTGTATAAGCACAATGGCAGTAACTCAACAAAGAATTAGGATGTCTAAAAGTAATAGTAAAGTGATGATAATTAACAGTGGTTGATAGCGGTGTATCCAATAATGTATACCAGGGGTTGGCAACCTCTTAGCTGTGGAGTGCCAAACCAATCGACCAATAGGATTCAGAGGGCCGCACAGTAGGACATTTTGAAAGAATTCGATGCCGGTAATAATTCATGTAGAGTTAGAGAATAGAGGTCAATAACATAGATTATTTATAGTTTTATTATATATTAACTTTGCATCATTTAAAGATATTTCGTAACATAAACATAAATAGCACAAAAAATTAAAATTATACATATCTTTATATATAAAAATATTTTGTGCGTGTGTTTGTCACTAAACTCCTCCTAAACGGCTGGACCGATTTCAATGAAATTTTTTGTGCGGGTTCAAGTAATTTCGAGAATGGTTTAGATTCACAATTTGGTCCGATATCGCAATTAGTTAAAAAGATATTAATTAAAAACATTCAAAAAATACAACTCAACATTCACATGCATTGTTGTAACAACGCTATTGTTATTGTTGTTGTTTCTTATCCTCTAATTGTCTGACGAAGTCAGACAAGATCCATTAAATTGTTGACCCTCAAAAAATCGATAACAAGAAGGGGAGAATCGTACAAGTCTTCTCTGGAAAGACCCAGACAGTCCAGGATATGTTCGGCAGAGGCCTGCTGAACCTTGCACTTGGAGCAGAACTTAAAAGTCTTCCTGCCCTCAAAGAAGGAGAGACGTTTCTTGTGTCCACTAGCCAATCTGGAAATGGCCATTTTAGATGCTCTGTCGCAGTTGAGATCCAGAAAAGAGCCCGGTTCCCTGGCCGCATACCAGTGGTGGGAGGGAGGAATCTTCCACTCCTTGGATAGTTGCCTATTAATTTTGGACTGGTGCTCTGAGTAGGTAATGGCAGGAGAGGATGTTGTTAAGAGACTCCAGCCCTCTCTGGCTAAGCGGTCCGCTTGCTCATTTCCAAAGATGTCAACATGGGATGGTATCCACTGAAAATGAACATCGTGATACTTTGAAATAAGTTTGAGATTGTGAAGGATGGAGATGCTTGTTTTGTCCCCTACTTGAGTCCAATTGTGTAGATGTTGAAGGGAACTGCGACTGTCCGACAAAATCCAGAGTTCTCCATAGTCACTTTCATTGATAATAGCTTCGAGGCCAAGTTTGATTGCCGTTAGTTCACTTTTAAACACCGAAGAGAAATCCGGGTTACGGTGACAGAAATAAAAGTTTTTTGACCAGAATTTTCTATGTAGATTCCACTACCTGCACGATCGTCTAGTCTACTGCCATCTGTGTAAATTTTAATGGCGTCACAGGGGATTTCATTAATACTTTCCAATGCAAGTTGCCTAAGATGAGCTGGGATGAGATCTTGCTTTGTGACCGGGGCAGACATGTTGAAGTGGAAGTGGACTCTGGGAAGTCCCTCTGATGGACTTAAACAAGATTTTAAGGAGTGGGGTTCGATATGAGATGAGGGCAACTGCAGATGATCAGCATAACTGAAAGGGCTGTTTCTCTTCAGTCTCTGATTATTGTGCCAATTGTTAAAGTATAGAGAGGTTTTGTTGTGATGTCCATAGCTAGAAAGTTTATTGAAGTAATTGGTTAGGATATTTTTGCTTCTAAGATGAAGAGGTTGGAGATCAGCCTCGAAGAGGACAATTTCTTTCGGGCAACTACGTCTCAATCCAGTAATAATTCGCGCAGCACCGAGCTGAATCTTTTCCAATTTCTCAAGACCTCCCGCTGGTGTTCCTGCCTTGACGGGGCGGTGAGGCTTGCGCGCACTATTGACCTGGAGGGCTATACCGGCGGTAGCTTGCTACTGGTAGGGTCTCCCAAGCCGGGCAGGCCGAAGGGTAAGTGCCAGACTAAAAGGAACACCACCACGAGCCAAGACAGACTTCTACCTTCATGGTGCTCAGATCTCTATGATCAACAGGAGCTGCTTACTACCTCTTCCAATGATGTTTTGACGCTGTTGTTATAAACAAGTAATATAAAAAAAGTTTTTTAATCAACTCCTACTTAGATCAACCAAGAAAAAATTTATTTTAGCTACTTTTTATTAAATAGTTGCAATTAATATAAATATGCATATACATATGACAGAATCACAACATTAAGTGGTAATTAATTTTTATTAATTATCATTAAAGTATCGTATTGTCATCCAAAACAATCGTGTATATAAAATTTCCTTTCAACTGAATGCTGTAACACGTGAGAAAAATAACTTTTGAAATTTTGACATAAGTCACCAAAAGGGTCGCTAAGTCGCCAACGTGGCTGTATTTGTAATGTTTTAAATAATTAGTTTTAATCAATTAGTTTTTATTAATTATAGTTAAATTATTGTATTGTCATCCAAAATAATCCTGTACATTACATTTCAGCTCAATTGAGCGCTTTGTAATGTATTTTATTAACGATTGAAAATTCCACCAAGATAAATAAATAAACAAATCAACAAATCAAATATATAGAGAGATCAGCTAATAGTAGGAATTGAAAAGACGTAAGTTGGCGTCGAAAATTGATTTTCAGCCAAACTGGCCAAACCCGGTCTTTATTGTGACGAAAATGCAGACGCGCGCGCGATTCACGCTTTTTAGCGTTTTTAATTAATATCTTTTCAATTAGAATAGGCAATGCCATTAGAATAAATTAAGTTTATGTACTATTTAATAAATATACTTGTTATAAAATAGTTTGAGTCTCAACTTTTTCACCTTTAATTAAAACAAGTTTAAGTTTTTATTCACACAGCCTTTTCATTTAACTTCGTTCATAGTATACACATACTAACACGCTATCGATTGATTGAATTGTGATAACCGTACATGTAATGACGTTAGATATTGTAATAACTTTTTAATACAAATTTTACTCAAAACGGTACAGATTGTTAAAGCTTATTCATAAAAATTTGGAATTTTTGAATTTAAGATGTGTGTACAGGACAACGTCTGTCGGGTCCTCTAGTATTATATATTTTTTTGCATATTTATTAAAATAAAAAATAGACAACATAAAATATAAGTATTCCCCATCATTATAGTTAAAAAAAGATAAATAAAATTTTAATACGAATCCAGTGCCTTTTTGCGCACTATATACTCTCTCTTCATATCTCAAAATCTGGGTGTATAATTTGTGATTTTCAATTTGACGCCATTCTGAGCATTCTGTTCTTAAACACTTTCTTTGCGGACTCAAAATATTTTTCCTCTGATTTTTTTTCAAGTACACTTAGATATGTAGAACCAAAAGAGGAAAACAGAGAACATGCAATTTCTCTCTTAAAACAATTAAATCTTTCCTGCAACGACAGTCAATAATTTACAAAATAGCTGTAAATTTATCGTTAAGAGTTATTTCTCCAAGAGATTCTTTCGTAATACCTTATAAGTCTATAACTCTAAAGATATTTTCCAAATGGGTTCCATTACAGATTTATCAACTTCCACGCACACTCAAAAGTTGACAAATTTGTAGAGTAGTGCAGCGTGCCGCTGAGAATCGTAATGCAGACTATAGGTTACCGACCCCTGTATACTAGCAAACGATTTCAAAAATTTATTCTACTAATTCACAAAAGGTTGGGTGGTCCGTGATGCTGTAAGGCAAAAAATGAACAAAAGTGGCCAAACCATGCCACTATCCTTTCCTTATGCTGCCGGTGGTCAGTCATGGAAGTCACACGGCTCCATAGTTCGTGGATAATGGAAAGACTATCGAAACGGCAAAACAGAGGAAGAGAGAAGGGAAAATCTTTCTCGAACCAAAGCTGGCAAGGTAAAAACAAATAGAGTGGCGTAACAATTTGAAGTGCCTAGGGCGCCAGGGAGCTTATAAAGGCCCTGGTTGCAGCACAGATATATTCATGGCTACTTAGTTGAAAGTACACTCATGTCCAAAATTAAGATCACAAACGCAAAATCTGTGGAAACTGAAGAAGTATTCACTGTGCTGCCACGAAATTAGGCACAGATTACAATCTCTGAAAGAATATAGCAACATAACAATACAGAAAAGAGTTTAATTTTGAATTAAGGTACAGGATTTTGTCAAAAAGTGTGAAATCATGAACCAGAGACAAAGCATTTAACTCAGGAAAAGTCTTATCTAATATTGAGTGTGATCACTTTGTAATGGTATACAAGCCTCACAACGAGCTTTCATACTGTTTATCAGGGTGTCAATATTTATTTGTGACAACACAGCCCATTCTACCAAAAGTGGGACTTCTAATTCCGTGGTGGGGAGCTACGCAGATAAATGGCTTTTCCTAGACCATTCCAAACCTATTCAATAGAATTGTGATTCGGAGACCTCGAGGATCTATTCATACGGCGAATATCCACTCCTTCATGAAATTCTTTGACAATGTGAGTTATATGTGGCAGCACATTATCGTCCATAGAAATGTAGTCCGGGCCCATAATACCCAAAGAAACCTCACGTAGGCTTCCAGGATCTCATCCCCATAGCGCTGTTTTGACAGTACCCGTATCGAAAACGTACTGGGGAGTACGACTGCCCAACATTATGCCATCAAACACAAGGATTCCTTTCCCACCAAATTTATAGATTTTTGTTACCTAGGAGGGATGAAAGCGAACCCCATTTTCTCTCCAGATAGACTCAAAGAGAATCACTTTCTTTGGTACATTTCGACTCATCGCTGAAAAGAACACGCCCCGATTCTCAAAGTGTCTACGACAGACTTTTTCAATTCCACTATATCCGGTCTTTTCTTCTGGATGCCGTCAAAGAGATGCATTCTACTGGACGCCGTACATAATGACCAGTCTTTTCAAGACGGATGCAGACTGTTTGTCAGGAAATTCTTTCAGACATAGCAGCAGGGTCACGAGCTAGCTGAGAAGCCGTTGTCCATCTATGTCGTCGTGCGCTTGATGCCTTTGCTGATGTCGATGCTCTTTTGCGACCTTGGCCTACCATTCCGGTGACAGTACCATTTGTTTGGAATGGATCCACAGCAGGGAGACCACTTATGTTTCCCCTTGTTACCATCTAGATTGGCCTTCTTTAAACCTGCCAACGGTTCTCCATTTCAAGGAATCCTCTAAACCACGGGTGGCGAACCTTTATGGATCGACGCGCCATTTTTTCTAAAGAAGTGCTTAATAAGGTATAGACGTGCCGTCAAATAATTTTGATTTGTGATTATTGGGAAAATAATGGAACTAAATAGTGAGAACACAAAACCCCTTTTACTACGAAAAAATACCTTTTGAACAGTATAGTTGTAAATGTTTTAGTCAGTGTAATTCGAATTAAAATAACATTAGTGTGGGATCTGTTGTTTCAGATTGGGGATAAACAAATAACTTATACTAAGATTATTAGATATTACTTTTAGTAGAATGCATGATCAGTTGGGGTCAACTGCCAATCGGTTTTTAAGCAATTAATTATTTTTGCTGTACTTCCCTTTGTGATGTTCCTCCCCTTGGAAGTGCATCTCTCGAAGTATCAGCGTGAGCTAGAGGTGTAGGATTAGCGAAAGAACTGGGATCAAACATTATCTTAATATGACTTTATTAAGATATTCAACATAAACCTTTAACAAATTCAATTATAATAACTAATATGAGAGAATCTACGATGACTCAATACGCAACACACAATATATATATTTATAATAAGACCTAATATATATATTTATAATAAGACCTAATCCAATTCAGACCAATATCAATACGCGAACCGCCTAATCCTCGATTCTAATATTAAGTAATCAATCCTACCTTATTATAGCTTGTAGTAGCTCTTGTCTTTATATGGAATGGGATGCAACTGTACGGCTTCCTTCAAATCGAGCACCAATATATGTATCCTCGTCACATAGAACTCATTCAAACTTGAAACACGAACTGTAGTAACCATCAACTGCCACAATCCACATCAATTGTCTAACATTCCTTTACATTGCCATTACGCTTACTCTAAGACCCGATATTTAAAGTCCGTTTATTTGCATCTCTTATTCGCATTTCATTTCTTGGATTTGGTTGGAAAAGAGTTGCCATTAATTCTGGCCCAAAGAACCCAAAGGACTAGTTAAAGAAAAGACGCGGGATATGTCACACCTTTTTTGACAAAAGGATTTACTTCAAAATGCCATTTTACAGACTATATATGTTATGCATACCACTATTTTAGAACATAAAACACACACCGCTTTGTCGCCTTTACTAATAATGCCACATTTCTAGATTCCCCAAACTTGAAATTCTCTGTTACACTTACTATCATGCGTTTTTTATTCTTTTGCTGAACCAGCCATGTTAACTAACACTTAAAAATCGTAAATATAACACAAACTTTAAAATACAGTTGTATCAATGAAATTAACTATGCTATGAGTAGACAAACTTTGCATCATAAGTAATTGTAATCCACAGCGTAATTAAGACAAGACAATAACAAACGAATGTGCTCCCCGTCACATCGCGACCGATCACACGCGTTTGTTCGTAATACTTCATAGTGAATTTTGTTATTTTGATGTAAAATGCAAACTATTTTGATCAATGGCGTGCCCAAAATATTGTTTCGCGTGACATGAATGACACGCGTGCCAATGGTTCGCCATCTATGATCTAAACAATTATGAGAAGTGATTTTCACTTTGAACCGACTTACTTCTTTGTTTTAATGCAATATCCACAAAATTGGAGGCAAAAATTCTATATGTTTAAATGGTCTCAATCCTGTAGTTCTGCAAAAATTAACGCTAAACATCTTTTCCTAAACTGAAGGTTAATATTGTACTACACGTTCTTTAAAATATATAAAATAGGAATTCTATCAGTTTTGTTGAACGTATTTTGAAATTATGACGAAAAACATATTTGTGATCTATATTTTGGACATGAGTATAATTTCGAACTTGTAGGGAATTCCTGTAGATTCTTTTCGTTGCTTGTGTAGTGTTGCGAACTGTACTTATGGAAAAAAAAGTTTATATTATTTTCAATTTTTTCATTTTCATATATACTGTTAAAACTTTAAGTTCCATGGAAAATCTTACCATATTTATTATAACAACTTAAAAAAATTTCACAGGAAACAATTCCTTCCTGGTTACATTCTATTTTTCATAAAAATACGATTCATAATTAGCAAGTTTCCTGTTTAAAAATTTCGTTATCTACTCATATTTGTAATAGACTGGTGTAATTTTGTCTCCCTCTCCAACCTCCGCTCTTTTGCAAAGGTACTTTTTTAAAGTAACTATAATAATATTGAACAAAGTATTCACAGCAATGTTATTATTCCATACAATTCCTATAATTTCTGCCGCAGCTGAAAGATCAGATTAAAGCCGGACAAGACTAGGTACTCTGTCTTCCAACGAAAGTTAGCAAATTAAAAATGATTTAAGAAACGGCGTGGGCCACACAAGCTCGACTCAGACATGTATGGATAATATTAATTGAAAACAAAGTTTCATCAAGTTTCAATTTAACTGAAGTTGTTGAAACTTTTTTGCGAAAACTAAAGCTAGGAAAAGATTGTAAGCTAAATTGTTAATTTGTTGTTAGTAGGTACGGTACGTCCGAGCTTCATATAATAAACCCTTTAATCTTTATCTATATCGTTTAATTTTTATATCTATGTTATTATTTGTAATCTTGTTCATTATTATTCAATTTTTTATTATCTATTTCGTTACTTCTTATCTTCCGGTTTTCCAGCAGTTCCTAAACTCTTTACAACTTCTCGGAAAAAGTCTGTCGTGCAGAGCATGATAAAGTGCTGATATTAAAGTAGTTTTGCATATTAAAATATTCACATACCATTTTTTGACAAAACACAACCAAGATAGAGCTCTCATTTTTTTCTTTTGCACCAGGGCCTTTGCATACCAAGCTGTGCCACTGGTTATGGGTACTTACGTATTATTGCAATGGCATTGGGGACATTATATGAAATGAAGCACATGATTTCCAATTGCCGAAATTAGGGTCGACAGCTTGGTGAGTTACCTTGAACGTTGACGATAATAAGTAAGTACCAAGTTATGCATTTAGAACAACCATTATTTACTCTTAATCTATACAAATATTACAGATCCAGAATTCTCGAGGTAAGATGAACAAAAAATGGAAAAAAAAATAAACATCATAAAAACAATACTTGTCTCTCTCTCTCTCTCGGTGTACTTACTTTTACCCTCAAAAAACACAAATCTCATTCCCTATTTGATTTAGATGGAGAGAATGCGATTGCCTTGGGATCATGGTGGCTTGTCATGAGTTAGATAGAGCCTAATATCACTGAAGAACCGCCGTGTAAATAGGCCGATGCAAGTCCATTATGTTGAGGCTTAAATGTCCTCCCGTTGGTGCGGTGAGGAGGATAGCAGAGGAGGATGCTAGCTCAGTTGCCATCCTCGTCACTTGATCATGGTTCAAAACTACGAGGTCCGTCGCCAAAAACCCTCGAGTAGCTTTATAGCGTGACTTTCACTCACTTTTCACAAAAGGGGATTTCCAACAAATTCTAAAACTACAATACAAAATCTTTTTCACTTTTTGTTTTTTCGTTTTATTAATGTAAACGACATTTTCGTCTTCAACGACCATAAAATCGGAATATCAGTAAAATCTAAGGAATACTGAGGGTCCAGTGGTGTTGACTATTATTCCAAGATTTGTAATTGAAATGGTACTTTTCCGTTTCGCCGGCGTAAGCGATAAATTCGCCAAAAATGATACAACTAGCGCCAAATGGAATATTCCCACCGGTGAACTTCTACCACTACAATTACAAAATAAGTCGTTGTCCTTGTCATAATATATCAAAAATGCATTAAAAAAACCAATGAAAACTAGTATTTATGATTTTTTTTATGTGCATATTGTCGCCAATATCGCCAATTTGGCGAGATTTGAGCCGATGAAACAGCAAAAAGGACCAAAGTAATCAAGTCCATCCTTCTCAATTACACTTAAATATTACAAATACCGTTGTTAATAAAAGGTGATGACCTCACATATGAACTCAAAATGACTGCACTTGATAAACTGATTATAATATATGTGTCATTTTCCGCGTAATTACATCATATAATGTTTTTTTTTCTTGCGTAATGCTTCTCCGAAAAGCTAAAAAAAACCTACTAAACAGTATTATTGGGAAAAAAATTAACTGATATACAAAATTTTTTGGAACATTATACAGTATCAATTATAAGCCAATATATTAAACAAGAAGTGAAAAAAAATCGCAAACATTTTTAAGGTATCTCGGGGGGTTTTAATTTTGCATCAAGGGGTGAAAATATAAACAATTTTCAAACAGATATAACTCTTTTAAATTTAAATTAAATAATTCGAATTTTTTACACATTATTTACAAAGGATCTTGGATTCAAAAAAGTACAAAATGTTTGAAATATAATCACAATTTGAAAAATTATAAGCTTATGAAAATAAGAAATAATTTTGTAATAAATATTAAGTAATTTTTTTGCGTTGCGCAGGCTATTTTCTATGCTATTGCATGATTATATTTCAAACATTTTATACTTTTTTGAAACCATTATCCTTTGTAAATAATGTGTAGAAAATTAGAATTATTTAATTTAAATTTAAAAGAATTATATATATATATGCCTGTTTGAAAATTGTTTATATTTTCATCCCTCGAGACAAGATTAACACCCCTGAGACCCCAATGTACATAATAGAAAGGTATACAACGTACATGAAGCCCAGTGGTGGAGAGGTAGCGCACTGCACTTCCCCGTCACAGGGGTTTGGGGTTCAAACCCCGGGCTGAATAATAGAATTTGCTTAAAAAATACATTTTTCTTGTGATTAAGAATACTCTTTCAAAGATAAAATTTTGATACCCCCAGCTTAAGTCCATAAAAAGGAAAAGTAACTGCTAAAAATAGTTGAACATTAAAGACAACCTATCTTAGCAGGTGTACAGCGCATGCACCACACGCGGACGGAAACAGGCCGCACATAATTCTATCAGTGAAGGAAGAACTTTTGAATTTCTCATAATAAATATAATAATAAGTCAAAAAAATATGCTGAATTTAAAATAGTTATTCAAAAATCAAAATAAGAACCAATTTCCCGATAACATAGCATTGCTTAAGAAAAACAGAACGTGAGTGCACAATATGTTGGTCCATTGTTCATTAATGTCTACGCTTTACACACATCCTTTAGGTATCCGAACACGTTCAGAGTAATTTTTGACAAAATAACATATTTAAACATATAAAGGCTTTTTTAGGATTCAATACCAATAAATACTGATATTTAATCAACAATATTTAAAATAAGTTGCCGGAATTTCATAAAAATCACAATTATATGGGTAATTTTAGCAATATTTTTGTAAAACTTCAAAGCAATTAGAGAAAAAAATAATAAACTTATATTAGTAAAAGAATTAACAAAACAATCTAGAGGCATTTATCTAGAGAATGTACTAAAATTTTAATGTTTTATTAAAATTTGAAACTTTAAGAGATGGTTGAGTAAACGTTATAAGAAAAATAACGCCTTTATGAGACCATTATTTAAATAACATGCCCTAACTCAAATAACATTCATACTATAAGAAATATTTTAGTCCATTCTCTAGAAAATAGCATAAATATCAGGTGCAAAAAGTTTTATAGAAATACATTTGTAATATTTTGTGTGATCAGACTCGCCATGATAGATTTCGAACAACTTAAATGCCCACTTCTGGTAGATCAAAGACCCACTTCCGGTTTTTCTAACTTAATAAAATTGATTGTAACTTGACCTCTAAGAAGCATAGAATCAAAACAAAGTATGTTTTGTAAAGCCAAAATATAGATGTATTAAATAAAATAGAAAATAAAAATATAGGTCTTGTCCGAATTTGGTCATTTTCAACGTGTTCGGATACCTTAATTTGGTAGCAAAAGTCGTGGGAGAGCCGGCAATACCGCAACAGAATAGGTTTCTTTGCTTATCAGCGGCAAGGCGGCGCACTGTGGATTGATCATAAATAAAGGCGAGTGAAAAATGATTTTTCCGAGTGTTGCGTTACGAAAATATCTGTGTGTGTGTGATGTGTTTGACATTAGATATAAATTTAAATTCAATATCATTGAGGAAAATTTAAAGTTTTCAATTTACTAATAGCCTAACAATTTAGAAACTGAAAATAGAAGAAAGATCTTTTTTGTGTGTGTCTATTTACATTTTTATTAATGTTTTGCTTTTTACTCTTATACTGTTAGATGATTTCATAACGTCAACGTTAAGTATTAGTCAAAATGTGAAGAATTCTCCAGAAGGGCAACACAGTAGGTCTTTGCATGCTGGTGGCCTACATTCTAGGATTGGTCCTCAGTGAAGACTGAAAAGTAAAACAAGAAAGACGTTAAATGGTTTTTTTTTTTCATTTTGGAATGCATATTATACAACAGAATTACGCCAGAAGTCACTGTAAATGTATATATATATTTACAGTTTATTTATTTGCAGTATTTTTATCAATTTATATATATATAGATATATATCAATATATATATATATATATATATATATATATTTATATATATATATATATATATATATATATATATTATATACATATATATTTGTAGGATTTTCCCTTTGAAACATTTTGTTAAAAGGTTGAGTCAAACCCTTTCCAGAGGACCATTAATCTCAATTTTATTTATTACTACATTCCAAAGCAGCGCCGTCTAGTGAGCTTTTGTAGCTCCGGCTTGAATAATTTTTCGGCAGAGGCCTACTAACCACCACCGGTTCAACACGTCATGTTTTTAGCGCATTTCGCGCCCTGCGCGATACCACCAGTCCTAACGTCTAAGAATGAGAAAGGTAGTTAATTTCCCCGTCTTCTAAAGGTATAACTCAACTTTCAATTAACCTAATTCCTGCATGTCTTTCTCTTTGTAAATATCCCCTTTTGTAAATATTTCCCTTTAACTTTAAATAAATTCTTTTTTTTTTACTTAAATGAAGTATCTATGTTTAAATGACTTTGATTCAATTAATTCATCACTCACCCTTAAATACTTACCCCTAGACAACCACATCACCAATCTAAAATCCCGCCTTCTGAAGAGTCTGATTTTTATTCGAAGATTTATTCGTACTCCCACATATATAGAAATATATATATATATTATATATATATATATATATATATATTATATATATATATATATATATATTATATATATATTATATATATATATATTATATATATATATATATATATATATATATATATTATATATATATATTATATATATTATATATATATACATATATTATATATACATATATATATATATATATATATATATATATATATATATATATATATAAATTGATAAAAAAAATATTTCTCTCTCTCTATATATATATTGATTGACTTTACTCCGGCATACATTAAGGCAAAATGACGTTCCCTCTTATATATATAATATAAAAATAAACGCAGTATTTTATATTACTCAATTAGAGAAATTAAATATTTAAGTAATACAAATTTTCGATATTAGGAGCTAAATTAACAATTGTTGAAGAAGTGTAAATAAGTTGTTATAAATTTTTAAAAAATCTACTCTTTTCAAAGTTGAATTTCAGTTAAGGTATGGATATACTTTTCCCTCGAACACATATGTATTTATAAACTTGTACTGTGTCGCGTTTGAAAAAAATCGATTACATATTTAAATCCTATTTTTTATGAGAAACATAAAGAATATTAACATGCATCAAGAATTTTTTTTTCATTTCTTGTCAAATGCAATTAATTCAATTCATAAGATATTTTAAAACTAACAAAGCGTTTTTTACAGTTAATGCGGTATCGAAAATTCTCTACATCTACAGGTAGTAACCTTTGTTTCCTTTTTTTGTAATTTTTTAATCTTAATATGCTATGTGTGTATCAAAACTACGATATATATTAATTCTGTCAAGGCTCGAAATTCTTATACGGCGTGGTGTGGAAGTTTGGAGAGTGGGGCTTTATCTTAAGTGTCTTTGCGACTTGTATGCGATTCAAAATTACGACATTTGTCTCCAATAGCTCTCGTGTAGCTTCAAAATACTATGTGAATAAACAATTAATCAATTCAACTGATTTTGAATTCCTGTTATTCAGAAAACAAAAATGTTTTCTCAAATAATAATTTTCATATTTATAAGCGCATTAATTCTTCTATAAAGAGCATACTTCATTTTTCGAAATCTTAAGTATAATGTGAAGCATGCGTTAAAACTATTTTTTCTCGTATAAAAATTAAAATAAAGTACGATAATGCGCTTCCTACCGAAAAAGTGCCGCAAAAATGTTTTTATGTGTAACATTTTTCAGGGCCGTTTTTAAGTTGTCCGGCACCCTTAGCACTTCATGTTGTTGCTCCCTCTCCACTATTTCTAAAACCCTCTCTCCTTCACTTCTTATCTTGCCAGTTATAATTCGGAAGCATGTTCTCTTAACTCCCTTACTCTTTTCCTATTATTTATTTTTGCTTTTTGGGGAATCTTTCCATTATTCACCACTTATGGACCCGCCGTGTACTGGACTGGCAACCGATAGCCAAAAGGAAAGGACAGTGGCATGGTTTGTTTACTCTTATTCATTTCTTACCATACATCATCAGGCCCCCTCCCTGCTTTAGTAAATTAGCACAGTAAATTAATAAAATCATTTTCAATTACAATATAGAATGCACACTATTGTAAAAACTGTTTTTAACTTGTTCATTATCATCTTTTTCATCACTTATTGCCTTACTATCTTTTACTTTTAGACATCCTTATTCTTTGTTGAGTCACTGTCGTCGTTCTTGTACTACAAAGGTTTTCCTCTAGATTTGATCATTGCAAAATTATTAACTGATGCATTGTAACCAATTTCCATTGTAATATCATAGTGAGTGCATTCAGCATCTAACTGTTAAGCGTTTCTTTTTCCATATTAGATCCCATTGAAGTCTTTACTTGCACGTTAAATATGTCGAGGGTCAAACGTCCTCCCGTTGGCGTGGGTGCGAACCTATATTTACATTTTTTTGAAATAGATCATGTTATAAATGATTCTTACTTAATTTATCGTAATATAGATGATATAATAATTTTTGGTAAAAATAGTGAATACAAACCAAATATTACATTCTACCCTGATTATCTCAAGCTTCTTAAAACTAACTTCAACTCTAATAGGGTGGAATTCTTGGATTTAGACTTGCATCTTATTAACAATAATGTAGTCAGTAACATTTTTGACAAAAGAGATTCGTTTAAGTTCCGTATAATTAAAATTCCTGTATGGAATAGTAACTTGCATATATCAATTTACAGAAATATCATTTTGAATTTTTTATTTAGAAATGATAACTTAACTACCCACAAAATAGATAAATACAATAATATCAAAAAAAATTTCAATGTTGTTTAGATCATGAATACCCTTTAATTTCTTAAGAACTTATATTCATCACAAATACATTAACTGTCTTGTTACTTCTAATTCCAAAACCACCACACAACAACAGGATTTCAAAGTCAGCATTTTAGTGGTCTTGCTGTGAAGATTATATCATAAATCATCTCGCCACAGTTTACATTTTTTCCACACACATCTTAACATCTTACACATTATTGTTGACAACCAACAATTAGAGCCTAGCAAATTTACATTTTTCATAATCAACCAATCAAATTCTGCCATATTTGATTGTCGTCTTTTTTTGATATCTGTCTTTGCTTACGGCTGGTTTAAAGTTAGCTCAAAAGATGTGTTTATGTATATTCGATTTTTTAACTTGGTGAGTAATTGATTTTCATTGATGTCAAGATGCTTGATTCGCTTCGTAAGAGCTCTGTGAGTAAAGAAATTTTGTTAAATTATTTTTTGAAACTACTTATCTTATGTAATTGTTTTAGAGGATTTTTCTACTTTTCTTACGTATTTGTTTTGCGATTTTTCTGCATTAAGAGTTTGGAAGAGTTTGTTACATAATAGTAGTGAATGGTTTTATCATACTCTCTGAGTTTTTACATACTCTGAATTTTTGTTTATTTTATTTTTATTTGGTTTTTCCTACCGAGAAGCAAAGGGGAAGGTTAGCGCCTTCAAACTAGTTTTTTAACTCGTTCTGTTCAGTCCACAAGTCCAGAAATTGCTTTCTGACTCGCTAGGTTCTTCTTTGAAGTAGTTTTCTTTTTTATTTCTCTATAATTTTGTTCTTCATGTTCAGCTTTTATTTATTACGCTATTTCTGTTATGTTCATTATCTATTATTCTTGTTTTTGATATATAATACATATTTTCTTTTTTCATATATATATATATATATATATATATATATATATATATATATATATATATATATATATTAATAGCCGTTAACCACCCGCTTCACTGGGTATTTCACGATGTTGTATAAATGTATATACTGTTTACATATAGGAATTATTGATATCTGTGCATTAAGAATTCGATTTTATTGAAAAATATATTTATAGCTGTAACTCTCGCCTCTTGATATAAAAAGGCATAAATTATAATATCTAATTTTTATTTATATCTAAAAATAGAAGTAGAAAGACTTTTTGCGCTCACTTAACCTAATATCAAGTGGATTTCCACCAACATAACTTTCAGTGGACTTACTCCATAAAATAAACATGCGTGCTAAATTTCAAATCTAAATCTAACAGAGCAAAAACGGGAATTTTTATCATCAATACCCGTTGAGAGCATTCTTAGCGGATTCCACCGTCAAGCAACATGCAAACCAAATTATTATTTAGCGCAGTTTGAAAACGGAAATTTTGTCTCATGAATACGCCCCAATTACTCTCCTCGCTTCCCCTGGAGTTGATTCTTGTAAAATTCATTTTAGTGGAACTCTATTCAACTAAAGAAAGTGCTCAACAAATTTCCAAGTAAATGAGTTAAATTCAAAAACAGGAATTTTTCTATAACACGCCTTAATCCCTCGCAACCCCAACTCTCTTAGGGGTTCGTTTTCGCAAAACTCTTTGTAAAAGGAACTCTATTCCATGAACGGAACATACCTTCTAATTTTCAAGCAGTTTGATCTATTAGTTGAAAAGCGGAAATATTTATCTATTACGCCCCCTTAATCACCCTCAGTGTCCCTTGGGGATCAATTTCCCCCAAACTATTTTTGTATCGGATCTCTACACCATGAAAGGAATCCGCTTACAAATTTTAAGACTGTATGTCTAATAGTTTAAAAAGTGGAAATAATTATCTATAATGCCCTTAAGCTCCCTCAACGCCACTTAAGAAGAGATTTCCACAAAACCCGTCTTGTAGCGGATCTCTACTCAATGAATGGAATCTGCTTACTCAATTTCAAGATTTTACGTCTAATAGTTTAAAAAGAAGTTAATTGCCTATAACGCCCCTTAATTCTCTACAACGCCACTTGGGAGACTGATTTTGACAAAACCCATTATGTAGCGGATCTCAGCTCTATGAAAAGAATCCGCTTACCAAATTTCAAGACTGTACGTCTAATAGTTTAATAATGGAAATAATTATCTATAACGCCCCTCGGGGTTCGATGTTTGCAAAACCTGTTCTTAGCTAATGTCTACTTCCATAAAGGGAACCTACCTACCAAATTTCAAATCTGTAGGTTTAATAGCTCAGGAGTTATCGTGATTAGTCAGTGAGTGAGTGAGTCGCTTTTCTCATTTAGTATATAGAGAGAGAGAGAATGACAACGACCAGATTGAGTTAAATATACATTTATTCAATTGGAATTATTTACAAGGGAGGGCTAAAAGTTAACAAAGGGTGTTTTTTTAGTAGGTATAGAACTTTAAATTGCAATAAAACAACGATGTATTATTCGATTGACATGAATGTTTTTATTCGAAAGATAATCTTGCGGTATTACATTTTAAATAAGATTTCTGGCATATGACTGCCACGGCTGGCTCGATGTAGTCCAATCTGGACGTCCAATTTTCGATGACTTTTTCCAACATTTGTGGCCGTATATTGGCAATAACACAGGTGAATGTTGTCTTCCAAATGGTAAAGCGTTTGTGGCTTATCCGCATAGACCAATGACTTTACATAGCCCCACAGAAAATAGTCTAGCGTGGTAAATGCAAAGACTTGGAGGCCAATTTACAGGTCCAAATGTGAAATTAGGCGGTCGCAAACGTGTCTTTCAATAAATCGGTTGTGGCACGAGCTGTATGACATGTCGCGCCGTCTTGTTGGAACCACAGCTCCTGG